>OZ007555.1:53490578-54704519 GCA_963931855.1 Philhelius festivus | reverse complement strand
AGAAGCAGTTAAAACTTGTAAGGAAATAGTATGGATCCATAAAAATGGAGGTTTTGAGTTAAAAAGATTTGTCTCTAACTCAAAGATCGTGAACCAACATTTCAATGGAAATCAGGAAAATTCGTCAATTCTCAATCTTGAGAGAGGCAATACGGAATTCTTCCAGAAAGTACTGGGTATGTACTGGGACACCGAACAAGATTCTTTTCAGTTCGTCATGGCGTTTGGAAAAGTGGAATCTATATTGTTGGCAGGTCGAAGAATGCCCACGAAACGAGAAGCTCTGAGTGTTACGATGTCTGTTTTTGATCCATTCGGTCTTGCTGCAGAATACTCTTTAACGGCAAAAGTTATGTTACAAGAAATTTGGCGTCGAAACCTAGGATGGGACGAGCAAATTTCAGGTGATGCTGGTGAGCTCTGGGTCAAGTGACTGAATAACTTGAGGGAGGTAAGTACTATGTCAATCTCTCGCTGTTACAGTTCTTCGATTTTCAACTTGCCATTGGAGCTGCATGTATTTTCGGATGCTAGTGAAACGGCTTATGCTGCTGTAGGCTATTGGAGAGTTGCTGAACAAAAAGGAGGATGGTGCTTGGCATTTGTGATGGGGAAAACAAAATGTGCCCCATTGAAATTAACTACCATTCCGCGCCTAGAGCTACAGTCAGCTGTTTTGGCCACGCGTATTCGTCAAATTATACTTAAAAACCATGATATTTGTCCGTCCAAGGTATTTATGTGGAGTGACTCGCGAACTGTTTTATCATGGATTAAGTCAGACCGCAGGCGCTATAAACCTTATGTAGCTCACCGAGTAAACGAGATCTTGGAAAATAGTGCAGTAGCAGAATGGAGGTGGGTCCCAAGCACACTGAATCCTGCAGACTTTGGTACTCGGTTGAAAGATGGAAAAAGAGAATCGTTTTGGATTAATGGACCAAAGTTTTTAACGGGAGATGAACCTTCATGGCCTAAAGACACATCTTCCTCTCCAACAACTATAGAGCTTCGATCAAAATTCATGGTAATGCACGTTCAAGAGAAATGTGGAAATTTTGAAGAATTTTCAATCTTCCAAAGACTAAAAAGAGTCGTGGGATGGATCCTGCGTTTTAAAAGAAACGGAATACCAAGCAAATATCAAAATCAGACAGGAGGATTAAAAGTATGGGAACTCGAACAGGCAGAGATGAGTATTTGTCGCAGTGCTCAAATAGATGCTTTTACAGATGAATACGACGCTTTACTACGTAAAGGGAAGGTGGACAAAAGCAGTAGTTTGTGGAAGCTGACACCGTGCCTGAACGAGTCAAAACTAATCTGCGTAGATGGGCGCATAAATGAAGCAGTAGGGGTACCCTTTCATACCAGAAAACCAATAATTCTTCCTAAGGACCATCACTTGACCAATATAATAGTCGATCATTACCACTGTGTGTGGAACCATCAGAACACAAACACAATCATTGCTGACATACGAAGACGTTACTGGATTCCAAACATAAGAGCTGTTGTACAAGGCAGAGCAAAGAAGTGTCCACAATGTAGGCTTAACAATGCGAAGCCGAAAGTTCCGTTGATGGGGCAACTTCCTAAAGATCGTCTAACGCCTTTTGTAAGACCATTTACGTATGTTGGCCTGGACTACATGGGTCCATTTTCAGTCATTGTGGGGCGGAGTACAGTCAAGCGATGGATTGCATTGTTTACATGTCTTACAACACGTGCTGTTCATTTGGAGATTGCAAGAGACCTTTCAACTGATACGTGTCTAATGTGCATCCGTAATTTCACATCTCGACGAGTTACCCCTGTAAGAATCCGTTCTGATAATGGTACAAATTTTATAGGAGCTGATAGAGAGCTCCGCAAACAGCTTAGAGACTTTGATCACAGAAAGATTTCAGATGTACTAGCAAATAAGAAAATCGAGTGGTTGTTCAATTGCCCGTTAAACCCACATGCTGGTGGCTGCTGGGAACGCTTGGTGCGCAGTGTAAAGAGAGCAATGGGACATGCGTTGTTTAATGAAAGTCTACAGGAGCATAGTCTATATAGTCTGATGTGTGAAGCTGAAAACATCGTTAATTCGAGACCACTGACTCATATTCCCCTTGATAGTTCTACTGACGAGCCCTTAACTCCTAATCATTTTCTTTTAGGTATATCTAACTCAGACCAGACTCCTCACCCACGTGAGGAGCAGCTAATAGTAACAAGGAAGCAATGGCGAAAAGTTCAGCAAATGCAACATCGATTTTGGAAGAAATGGCTTGCTGAATACCTTCCAGATTTATGTAAAAGAACAAAATGGTACGAACCTATTGAACCTTTGTCAATTGGAGATTTGGTATTACTATGTGACAGTAGAGTCGTTCGGGGTTAGTGTGCGCAGCGGGGTGAGTGTGCGCATAGCGATTTTTATGGAAAAGGGGATGAAACTTGAATTTCTGTTAATGCACAATTTAGTAGGTATCTGATCTTTATTGAGGTCAGTTGTGTTTGTGGTGGTGTAGTGTTTGGTGCGTCGTAGAAAGACAAAAGAAAAAAAAGGTAAGTTTCACTAAAAATTTTCTTGATTTTCAAAACGTGTCAGTGATCTCTGTTTGTATTGTAATGCAGTGAATAGTGATGTTTTATAGAATATACTATATGAATTTTATATTTGACTGAAGATTTTACTGATTTCGATAGTTATTTGTTTATATTTTTGCAAAAACAATAAAATAGTGCATTCGGGGTGAGTGTGCGCAATCATTTGGGGGCAAGTGTGCGCTTGCGCACACTTACCCCATACTCATTTTTCACAGTCACAGAAATTGAGACCAATTATTTTGTTTCTAAATTTTTATTGAATTTCGCTGCAAATATTTATTTTCTGACGGATATATATGTTTTCTATGAAACAGGTTATGCCTCGAACATATGTGAGAAAAAATCCGAACAAAAAGCTTGTTACACAAGCCCAGATTGATGAAGCTAAACGACTCATAAATCTAGGCTCTAGTAAGCGTGCGGCCGCCGATAAAGTGGGAATCAGCGAAGCGGCCTTGAGAAAACGTCTGATATTGAACACTGCTGCCATTTCCCTTGGGTATTATAAAACGACGTTTACTCCAAGCCAAGAAACTGAAATATTGGAATACTGCAAGCAAATGGACAGCCTGTTTTATGGAATGACAATATCATCTATTCGAAGGTTGGTCTTCCAATACGCTGAAGTTAACCAAATCCCTAACCCATTCAATAAAGAGGTGAAAATGGCTGGACGTGATTGGATTGAGTGCTTTTTGAAAAGACATCCTGACATCTGCTTGCGGCAATCCGTTCCGACAAGTCTGGCCCGGGCGATAGGCTTCAACAAAGTACAAGTGGAAAGGTTTTATAAAAACTTAAAGGATCTTAACGGAAAGTTCAACTTTGACCCGAGCCGGATTTATAACATGGATGAGACTGGTATGAGCACTGTTCCAAAAAAAACACCAAGGGTTTTTTCAACACGTGGAAAGAAAGTTGTGGGTAAGATAGTTTCTGCAGAACGGGGTACAACAGTAACGGCTGTTTGCTGCATGAGCGCTACAGGACATTACGTCCCCCCAGCTTTTATTTTCCCGCGCAAAAGGCTCAAGGAAGAATTGCTTGATAGTGGACCTAATGCCTGCATTGGAATGGTGTCAGATTCCGGATTTATTAATAATACGCTTTTTTTACAATGGCTCCGGCATTTTAAGGATCACGTTCATGCTGAAGAAGGAAGGCCAACCCTATTAATTATGGACAACCATTCATCGCATATCTCCTTAGAAGCAACAATATTTTGCAGAGACAACGGAATGTCAATTTTAACTTTACCGCCCCATAGTAGCCACAAGATGCAGCCGTTAGACAAAAGTTTTTTCAGTCCTCTTAAGGCAAGATACGCGGAAGAATGCGAGCGCTGGTTGACTCAGCACCCTGGAAGAGCTATTAGTCAATTCCAAGTTGTGCCTCTGTTTAAGCTTGCTTATGAAAAAGCTGCAACTGTTGGAAATGCTGCATCTGGTTTTTCTGTAAGTGGAATCTATCCATACAATGACAGCCTTTTCCAGGATATTGATTTTGCACCAGCTTCCGTAAGCGACACTTTCCAAGACAAAGAAGACAATTCAGTAAAGGAGAATGAGCTGGAAATAGTTGCTCTAGAACGGAAAGAAGAAGAAACTGCAAGTGTTGAGGCAACAGACATAAGGGTTCATCTTGAAGTTTCTGAGCCAGAAGCAGCTGTGCCTTTAAAAGAGCAGGACGAAAACGTTTCGCCGAACAAAATGAGTAGTTCACCTTCGATGACTATTAATGAACAAACCCAAACAAGTCTTAGCACACAGACACCCACTTATGTCTCTCTCTTATCCATAAGTCCTTTGCCAAAATCGAACAATCCCAATAAAAGAAAAAGGAAGGCTCTAAAATCAGAGATTGTAACATCCAGCCCTTTTAAGCAAGGCCTTGAGGTAAAACGAAAAGAAGAGGAGGATAAGCTACTAAAAACTATAAGAAGAAAAGAATTTAAGAAAGTGAAGGTGCCTATGAAGCCACTTGTTTCAGAACCAGGACCATCCGGCGTGGGAAAGCAGCTTAAAAGTATACCGTCTGAAGAAGAATTGGATTTTTTTTGTCCTTTATGTTCCGGAAAGTATGAGGACCCGCCCACAGAAGAATGGATCCAATGCATCAAGTGCGAAATCTGGTGGCATGAAGACTGCACATCGTATGAAAAGGGGATGATATTCTTCTGTGATTTTTGTTGCGATTAAATTTAAACTATTTAAAAGTTAAGTTTGTCTTTAAAAATTTTATAAGCCTGAATTTGTTTTAAACTTGAAGTTCCTTTTTTTGTTATCTTATTGTTATGTTTTGTTTTTAACAGCTATTAATATGTTTATGTGAAATGATATTAAAATACTCATCCTTATTTATCTATGTTTATTTTCTGTTTGTGTGATAAAATTATCAATTTATGTGCTTAATTTATTTATATTTTTTGTTCTAATAATATTTTTTTTTGTAACTTGAAGTTCCTTTTATGTGATTTGTTATGTTTTTCAAGGATGATTTTCCTTATTTTACTTAGTTGTTTACTTTGATGTTTATGTGAAAAAATATTATTTTTCATAAAAAAGTTAATATTACAATAAAAGTACATATCGTTTCTTTGTCAAAATCGATTGTTTTTTTTTTATTATTATTTATGCACTCAACTTTTTTATAAAAGATATTAAAAAGCAGTTTTAACATTGTGCGAATTTCGCAAATTAACGAAGAAATGAGTTAAAGAACCTGCGCACACTTACCCTACATCCTGCGTACACTTACCCCTTCATTGGGGCAACTGTGCGCAATTTGACTTGTTTTGGTTTTCATATAAAAACATTATTTAGTTTATAAATAATTGATGTTTTATACTTCAATGTAAGTAGTAAAAACATGTACGTTCCATATTTAATAAACGTTTTTTGTGTATATTCTATATTTTGAATAGCATCCTTCTTCAAAGTCAAAAGTGCGCACACTTACCCCGAACGACTCTAATATTCATCGTTCTAAATGGCCAATGGGAAGGATAACCAAAGTATTTCCTGGGAAAGATCAACAAGTTAGATCGGCTGAAGTGCGAATGAGTACAGGCGTTGTAGTAAAGAGGCCAGTTTGTATTTTGGTGAATCTGGTATGGTCTAGATTCACGGAGGTGGGGCTGTTGAAAATATTGTTTAATATTAATTTTATCAATTTATATTTTTAAGTGTATTTTCTAAGTTTATTATAAGTTTGTTATTTCTTTTGTTCTTATTTGTACGCGTTGCTTAATGTGTTAGTTTCCATGACAATAGTTTGTTATTTTTTCCTAACAAATTGAACATTCAGTTTAAAATAATATAATGAAGACCATTATTTGTAAAAAAGGTTTCAAATAACGAGGACGCATAAAAGCGTAAGTTTTATTAGTTTTATTGTTGCATATTAGAATTAATAATTTAAAATACTAACAAAAAAATCTGTTTACTATTTATAGGAAATAAAACATAAAAACATCGAACAATGTGTTTTATTTAAAAGAATAAAGAACCTTTTTACACATATGTAACTTTTTTTTACTTAAGCCGGTGAAAATTGGAAATAAAATCAATAAAATCCCGTACATCAATGTTTTAGAATGTAATGATAAACTGTATGGAATTATAAACGAATGTAAATCTTTCAATAAACATACTATTTGTAGTTCTAACAATATAATAGATATAAGTAACACAACATGCACCCCCAAGCTACTCAAGAGTCAAATGTCATCATGTCCATTAATTAATAACCAACACATCCCATCAATTAATCACGTTAAATGGTACCTACCTGATAAAGCATGTCAACTCCCCAATCGAAGTAAATAATAAGGTGTATGAAACCATGGAGATCACGAAGCATCAACCGTTGCCTGCTATTTTACAACCTAAATCAGAAAACGCAACCCTGGAAGAGAAACTATCTCTCGAGATGATGAAAGAACTGAGCATAAACGGTACTTCGCAGATAAGCTTATTAACCACAAAAAACAACATCAATTTCGCTACCAACATCGGACTTACCATAATAACATTCATCTTGTTCGGTGCTTACCTCATATCCACATTCATACAAAGGAAAGAGCTAAGAAATAGTGAACCGCATCAAGTTCCTAAAAACGTAGCATCCACTGTGCAAAAATTAGTATTTAAGCTTGAGTATTTTAAGTCACTTTGTCATTATTGTGTTTATAGGCAGAAACGCTGCCCGATTGAATAATAAATCTTTTTTAAAAAAATAAAAAAAACTTAATAAAGTTTAATTTATACAAGGAAAAGTGTATTCCGAAGAACTACAATGCTTACGAGATGGAAAGATAATTGACAAAAGAAGTAAGATACTATCCTTGAACCCATTCCTTAACCACGAGAACGTTCTTGTTGTGGGCGGGAAGACTTCAAAACGCGAAACTTTCCAGCACATAGAAACATCCTACCATTCTACCTCACTGTTCATGCACATATTGTCGGCACTCCGCAGTCAGTCCAACGTGCGAAGTCCGCATTTGGTCGGAATGCTGAGGGCCAACAATTGCAGTGTGCATGAACACGTCTGACTCTTTTTATTAATACCTCCACGGTTGAACGCATCCCAGTTTCCCAGTATTTACAAATACCGGTTATTGGTGCCTTCAACCGTGGAGGTCATTTTGTGCTTTTGAACATTTTTCTTGTTTTCTTGTCAAGTCAGTCGCCGAGGTCGGCCATTCATTTTAATTTTCCTTTTTCTCATTAAAATAAAAAAGTTAAAAAATTAAAGTAAATTATAAAATTAAAATTGTAATAAAATCAAGAGAAAGAAACTTAAAAGTAAAGAGTTTTCTTGTGCGGATAAAACATTGGTCCTACCGAGTCGGATTTTTTTTTGCCCAGTGACTCACTCTTGGAGAACAAAAAAAAATCAAGAAAACCACGCTGCCGATATACGTACGGCGCACGTTTTTGTTTGGTGGTTCTTTGTTGCCGACGGTCATCTCGTCGCATTTCGCCAACTATTTTGTAACACCATCCATCCTCTGGATGCAACAGCAACTTTATCCTACAAATTTTGTATTTATTGCGAAAAGTCAGCTGCTCCTACGCTGCAACAAGTGCTGTATGTGATCACTTTCGTTTCACATCGATCGCTGCTGACACTACGTAGCAAACATCTCTGCGTGCCACTTGCACTTTCCACCAGTTTTTGTGTGTCACCAGTGAAGACATCAACATTGTCTCCAGCCATCCATGCTATCGCATGTGTTTGTTTGAGTGAAGCGAACTGAAAGCGCTACTCTGAATTGCACACCGAACATTGCGGTGCAGCAGATTTGCAAAGATTCAACAAAAAGTTGACACCATTGCTTCGTTTGGTGCAACGCAAAAAATTGATCACCATTGCTTCGATTGGTGCAACGGAAGGAAGTAGAACAAGACAGAAGCCAAGTCCAGAAGGATCATCAGAAGCTGCTTTATGTATCAAAAAACTTTTATTGTACAAAGTGAGCATTGAGCTTTTAATATTTGATTGGCATTATCTCTTTTCATATAAAAATCGATTGGTGCAACGGAAGGAAGTAGAACAAGACAGAAGCCAAGTCCAGAAGGATCATCAGAAGCTGCTTTATGTATCAAAAAACTTTTATTGTACAAAGTGAGCATTGAGCTTTTAATATTTGATTGGCATTATCTCTTTTCATATAAAAATCGGGCAAATTAAGTGTCGCATTTTCACTTTTTTTTCTCTTCAAATAACTTACCTGTTATTTTTTTTTTCTCCAAGTCATTTAAATTGATCCCTTTTCGGCAAACGCTTTAAAAGTCTCTTTCTCTTGTTTTATTCGGCTTCCAACGAACATTAGCTGTCGATGGCACATAACCGTTCTTTCATAGAGCGTTATATTTTTAAAACAGTTCTTCGATACAGTTGTTCCTATCGGTTAATTTGTGATCACGAGAGCGTTGCTGAAGCAACACAACGGGTTTTGTTTTTTTATCCCGCTTCTTTGATACCATTCCTCGACTTTATACAGTTACAAGAATCATCATCCCGTAAATATTATCTCTTACAGATTCTTCTTTGAATCTCAGCCTTTTATATTTTTGGTCAAAATTAAGAAATTTAAGAATTCTTTTTGATTTTGTTAATTTATCTCTGAGATTTTTCTTCGAATCTCAGTTTTTTTGTATTTTTGTCTAAATTTGATAAATTTTAGAATATTTTTTGATTCTTTTAAGTTTCGTCTTCGAGATTCTTTTTCGAACCTCAGCTTTTTGTAATTTGGTTCAAAATTAAGAAATTTAAGAATTCATTTTGATTGTATTAATTTCTCTCTTTCAGATTTTTCTACGAAACTCAGTTTTTTGTATTTTTGTCTAAATTTGATAAATTTTAGAATCTTTTTTGATTCTATTAAGTTTCGTCTTTGAGATTCTTCTTTGAATCTTACACTTTTTGTCTTTTTGGCTAAATTTGATAAAATTTAGAAATGATGATATAGTTTCGAACATAGTTCAACGGGCGGAGAATGTATATTTTAATCCATCAGATTATCATATACCAGCGTTTTATACCATTTATCTAATAACAGCTTCTCTGTTTGGTTAATTAATTATTAATTATCAAAAACAATAGCAGCAGCTTCATTGTATACTTTATTTCCATGTACACAGCTTTTCTGTATGTTCTATTTTTAGAATGCATTCAATTTAATTTCCCATAGTAGTCAGCAGTTTTCTGCATTCAGGCTAATGGCATACCTGGCCAAAATATATCATGTTTTTTTTTATAGTTTGCATTGTAGATATTTTTTGTATATTTTAGTGTTTGTAAATTTAGCTAAGTAAGCAAAATTTATGTATAAATAGTATTGTAAGTGAATAAAATATTATCATTCTAGATCAAAAGATTGTCGAGTGTTTTTACTTATTGTTGCTTCCCCCCACCAGTGGTAAGGGGCAATAATTCAAACGAAAACAATCATCGCAAACATACATAGGTACAAGAACCTTGTGTATGAACTACGGTCTGGTCAAGGTTTATGCACCCTGTCCAGCCAGTCGGTTCAAAACAGTTCCGACTTTAACAAATGTGATCGAAGCAACCATTCTAAAGGGAAAATATAATGGAGAGGATGTGTTGATACCCCACATCCCAATGGTACCAACTGACGTACCGTTTGAATTTAAACGACTGCAGTTTCCAGTCGGGCTTGCTTTTGCTACGAGCATAAATAACAGGGTTAGTCGTTGAGTGTTTGCGGCGTCAATCAGGAAAACCCATGCTTCTCTCATGGACAGTTGTATTTTGCGTGCTCTCGCGTCGGAAAACCGACAGTTTTATTTATTTACGCACCAGCTTATCAAACAAAAAATAGTTACATTCATAAAAATTTTATGATATCCAAAGACATACAAATATATCATATTTTATGCAAACTATTATAATACTGTCGATTTTTACCTTAGTACTATTCATACATATGTAGGATATTTTAAAAGACGACGACAACCTTTACAAACACATACGACGACAAAACATAACAAAGAGACGACGACGACACACATCCATATGTACCAACAAAGACGACGATACATAACAAACACGACGACGACAACATATACCAAGACATACGATATACGACAAAACAACTTTCGGTAGGGTAGTAACTGCGAGTCAGTGTAAAAAAGATTAGGACAGCGAGCGGTCGATTCGGCGCGGAAGTAACCTCAAGCCTATAATTAAATAATAATTCCTTTTTTTGCCCTTGTGTAAATTTTAAATAGTACCTAACAAAGTCGAGTGAATTTTTTACAACCCACTAAGGAATAAAAAATCCCTAATAAATTATAAACAATACGGTGTTTCATTCCTCCCCAGCGGAGGGGTAAGAGAAACAAATTCTGTCTGAACCCACACATATATAAAAATAAGCTTCACAACATTTGCTCCAGGAGTACCAACAATTTCAAGGAAGGAGGAGTTACACTTGAGCTTTCCACGCAGAAGATAACAGCAGCAAACACCATGGATCCGTTAATATTCTCACATATCTGTATAGATAAATCGTGAAGTAAACACACAGAGAATTTAATAAAGACGGGACCACCAATCGTAAAGTAAACACACAGCAAATTAATAAAGAAGGGACCACCACAGAAGAATTATCACCATCCAAATCATCAAACAACATTTTACAATAGAAGCAGTAATCACCCAGCATCAAGGAGGAGAAGTTGAATAAATTAATCAATTGAATAAAAAGATCTTTTTTAAAAACTCAAAATTCAAAAAGCGTATTTTAATTTGCAGACGGTGTCAGGCTTTTGGTCACCTGGCAAAAAACTGCGCTAGCAAGTATAATTGCGTTAAATGCGAGGATGACCATAAGCCTGGAGAGTGTAAGCTCCAGAAAACTGAGGAGTCCGTACCGTACTGTGTTAACTGTAAAAAATACGACCACCCAGCAAATTATAAGGGCTGTCCTTTTTATAAAGGGTAAAAGAACAGCCGGAGGGCGCATATAAGTAACGCATTGGAAAAAAGAGAACTAAAAAGAAACATTGTTCAATCAGCAGTAAAAAGTTCAAACTATGTTTCCGCAAAGATCCCTTTTGTTGACCATCTCAAAGGTAACCCTCCAGCTGTGTATCGCCATCCTGTTGGACACTCGGCCTCAGAAAAGCAAAACACATTAAATGAATTTTTTGATCTATCCAAGGAATTATTTGGGACAAGCGTTTCCGATCTCATGGGTAAGATAGATAAATTTATAAAAAAATATAAAAAAAAACTGGTTCTATTCAAGAAAAACGACTGGCCTATTTAGAACTTTTAAATGAGGTGTTAGTTTCTAATTCGAAATAATGGCATTAAAAATATTAAGTCACAACGTTGGGTCCCTTACTGAACATTCGAGAAGGATTGAATGCCTTAAAATCCTTCTAAATAGCAAAATAACTGTAGCTTTTATACAAGAAACCCATTTAAATGATAGGCATAAGGTCTTCCTAGATTCGTATGCTTTCATTAGAAATGATAATAAACAAGGAGTGGCAATAGCCATTAACCAAAATATACCATTCAAAACTATCGAGGCGAAAAATTTAAATATAATCTGTAAACTAATATCTATCGAATATTTGGATAGGGGATTGAGAAAAAGCAATCAAATCAAATTCAAACAAAATTTCACCCACGATAAAAAAATACGATTTTTTACCGGGTAACATTAAAACTCTTTTCGAACACAAACACAAATGGCAAAAACGACTTAAACAAGTTTTTCACAATAACTACAATAGAACCTCCAATAAATATAAACAATTGTCTATTAGAATTGCTCTGCTCAAACAAATAATTAAAGAAAAAGTTGCAATCTGGATCAACGAACAATTAAAAAATAGACTCTCAAATGTCAAGCCCAGACCTCAAGCATATAAAAACATTAACAGACTTATAGAAAAATCAACTGCCAAAAACTAATGATTAACAACATTTCGGTGACTGACGAAGAAGATAAAATTAGGTTTTAGTGATTACTTCAACGGGACCTATAGCGTTCATCCAATTAACCAAGACAATGAATTAAGGGAAAAAATAAAAAACAAAATTGAGGTAGCGAAAGAATCATTACCGGACAGAATATTTTTGTTTAATAGTGATAACTCAGCTTTTTCTCCAAAAGCTCCCCTTATGTTCACATCAGGTTAACGAAATAACATCTATTATAAGAAATCTTAACTGTAAAAAATCCGCGGGTCCAGATATCATTTCTAATTTCCTACTCAAAAAAATCTCTAAGGCATTGAATTGAATTTATAATAATTATAATGAATAACTGTCTTAACAGTAGGTATTTTTCATTAGATTGGAAAATTTCCAGATTGTTCCCAGTCCTTAGCTTAGTAATTTTAGGCCGATTTCTGTGCTATGCTATCCAATCAATGAATTTAAGCTGTGAAAAGTTTATGACAACAATAGAGCCATACTTGACAGTTCTTAATGTAAGTGTACGAAAAAGACGAATATATTACTTATTAGAGATAAAAGAAAGACTCTATAAAATGAATTGAATTGATAAGCTAGCAAAGCACATCGTTGACAATCAAAGAAAATTCAATGCCTGAAATAGAAACACAATCGGCCATTAAAAAATCTGCATCTGTACATTGCGCCATACGAAGCAGCATGGCCGATGATTGTGACCACACAGATTCTTTGGAGAGTTGAAACTTCATTTTGAAGTCAATATCGTCATAGTTGAAGAATGGATTCCGGTGAACCCGGAGGAATAATCTTGCACGGCGAATTACTATGTTTTGCTCTTCATTGTTATTCTAAAAAATAAGCAGATCATTGAAATATTATTAATAACATGTGTGGCAACACTGTAAGATTGAACGAAGGAAGTAAATCGTCAAAAATAGTTAGTTCCAATCGAGCATTCATAGAGCGCAGTCGTGTCGGAATTATTGTGAAAAAAAGAACTTTACAGGTTACATATCCCGCTCATTCCTCCACCAAATCTATATTTTCCCAAGTCCAATGACTTTACTAAATATCGAATTTCATTTGATTTTTGTCAATGCAATCCAAATCAAATTTCATTTAATTTCCCACACTCTTTAATTCTTCTTTCGTAACCTGAAACCATTAAATAAATATGCTTACATTACAAAGCAAATAAAAGTAAATTGTATATTTTATAACAAAGTGTTTTTAGTTCTAAGTGAGACATCAGTGAATAAAGATAATCTTTTCTTCCAACAGGAGTTCTAAGTGTTTTTGTTTTGTAAAAAATCTTTCCGCGAAAAAGAACATTTATCTTACATATACTTATATTGAACATTCTGGAGTTTTATTTTGTTTTAACTGCTAAACATGCAAAGTCGAAATTTGTTTACCCATTCATCTCCAAAAATTGAAAATTAAAATGTTTTCAGAACAAAAATGTCACTTGTTAACTGCATTTGGAGCCATTTCAATAAAACTTTTAAAAGCTAATGAATCAAAAATGGATATTTAGTTTATAAAAGCTTGTAAAGGGCTTGGTGAAACCAAAAAATCCATTTTAAAGTTTGGAAGCCTGTTAAATTTTTAAAAGCCCTTCGTGAAATCGGACATAAGTCAATTAAATATTTTTTTAGGATTTTAAACTAACCTAGTTTTAATTTGCCAGAGAGAGCAAAAATCAGTTTGAGCTGCCGATAGAATGGAAAAGTGTGGACGCTTTGATGCTTATTTCGAAAAGAAGTCAAAGAAGTTAGGATAGAAACTGTAGCAGACAGAGAAACTATAGAGGGGAGGGACGAGTTAAACAACACTAACACTGTGAAAAGGTGATTATAAACTAAATTGGATCATTCTAGCGTTCTAAATAGTAACGCCAAGGTGAGCAGACTTGTCCCTCATGAACTGAATTTTAATAAAAATTAATAAATTATAATTTGCTTAAATCTTTATTTCAACGTACACGAGTTACTTATCTTTCTTCAACGAATCTGTATCTAACACAGTCCAGTATACCAAGAGGTTTTAAGAAATATAATAACCTGTCAAATGATATCAACGCACTTTATCGAAGAAATCACCTGTGGAAAAAAGAATTAAAAACAATTTTCCACCGCTTCTTACCAGAGTAAGAAATGAATACCAAGCCCTCGCAAATAAGGTTTCTTTATTAAATACCATCATCAAAGAAAAAAAAATATTTGGCTTACCAATCAAATCGGACTTAAGCTCTCAAATGTTAAGCCAGGACCTCAAGCATTCACAGAAGCCGTTAAGTCAACAGGAAAAAAAAGATTTATTTGTGACCAAATATCAGTTGAAGGACATACTATTACCGATGAAGTTGAAGCCTTTAGAAGTCTTTTATAAAGAACTTTACCTAGAAAAGATCCCGTTTCACGACCTAAGCTTTGTAACCACATTCACGATGAAATATGTCGGTTAAATCAATCAAAACCTGAAAAACCTTTTATATTTTCTCAGAAGAAAACTCGTTCAGCAACCACAACAACCACCTGTTCACCTCCATTTCTGAATAGGCTAACATTATCAAGTGTCTCAAAAACAAACTTTTCTTCGGGCTACACAACCTGTCTAAATTTATTGTTGAATAAATCTTAAACATCTTGTTGTAATCAACGATTGGGAATCCACATAAATAAAGGCAAATCTGCTTTAGAAATGCGAGCGGCAAAAAGACTACCAGTGTTGCCAACTTAAATGTCATTGTGGGCAGAGATTAATGGTGAGGGAAAAGGGACATGCCTAACGAAACGATCAGCCTAACGAAACAAACTTTCGTTAAGAAACAATTTTATAATAACCGCCAAATTGGAGAAAAAGCGAATTCATTTAATTTTTGTCTGCCAACCGTAATTTGCGAGTCTTTAGAAACATATTGGCGGCTATCTTGAACAAAATTTCCCTCGGAATTTTCCCCATCTTCGAAAATTGGAAAGGTCAATACTTCTGCACTGTTCATTGTAAGCTGGCGAATGACCTTTTTAAATGAGAGCCAAAGTCACTATGAAACTTAATTCCCAATATCAATAAATTCCAAGGGAAACTTTCGACATTATTCGAGATGACAATTTTGAAAGTTGGTAACAATTCCTAGGGAAATTTTATTCACGATAGGCCCCATTAAGTTATAATTATTATATACGAAGGATTTATCAAAAAATTTATTTGATTTTTAATTCTAAAAAATAAGAAAAATAAATTAAGCAATTTAAGTAATAGATGTAAGGAAAATTTTTGCATTATCTTTTTTAAAATGCGTGAAAGTGTAAGTAAACATTTACAAAATTCACGAAACTCAGCCGCGAACATATTTCAGGCGTGTCTGCACCATCAATTCCAATGCCGGTAGTGTAGTCCGCGAAAAGTGCTGAATCACTATTTTTGCATAGCTGGCAATGCTACGCCAAATCGGAAATGCGCGCCTTGTTTGTCAGACAATGTCAGCACACACACACACTTATCCGCAACATGATGGCACTTTTTCCGGATTGTTCTTTTACAAACTGACTGTGCCACCATCAAGATCGTGTCTAGTGAGCTGCCCCTGTTTTAAGTTGGAAAAAGAAAAATTAAAGGGAAAATCTGAGAGGATACTAAGAGGAGGTAAGTCTTCAAGTTCTTTTAGTTAATCCATCGCCGAAAGTTTCGTTCATGACTTTCATGAACTCTTTATTGCGTGGGCGATGTTCTTAACTTTGCACATATAATCACTATTTGGTGAAAATCTAACACCCGCCACGTTTTTTTTTTTTCTCAGTTGGCAGGAATTGTTTCATACACCATTTCAAGAATTGCTGTGAAAGTAGAGAAATTATTTTACTGCACCCATCCAGGAATCGTAAACGGATGACGGCAGTCAGGAGCACCCCATTCACTCAAGCATAAAGTTTTTTGGAGATAAAGGAATTCTGAAACATAGTTTCATCCCCAATCCCCCATCATAGTACTAAGTACACAGAACACCTCAGGTAAAAATTCTCTAAAATTTTATTCAAAAGTGGCAGAATAGGAGTGAAGTGGTTAGACGCACAGAAATTGCACTCGCGCCAGATAAAAACAAAATCAAACAATTCCTCCAATACAACACAAAAAAATCCAATCTGGAAAATTCGTGTCTACGGTCGAACGCGACTTCAAAAGGTACAACTAAGTGTACATCTGCAAAACCAGAGCGAGGAAGTGTCCACCAAGTGCGGTAGCCGCAACCAGAGAAGAGGCAAGCAACTCTTACGTTGGCCAGAGACTTCCGTCCGCCATCCCCAAGTCGAGATACTTTTTCTTGAACGTCAAGAAATCGTATCGCAACCATTGCGTCGTACGAAAAGTTTCTGGGACGAGTCCGCTAACCACTTCCGAGCAGAGTCATCAATATACGCCTAGATTATCGTACATTTTTCACTTATATTTTAGTATTATTTTGTATTATCACTTTTTATGTTTGCACTGTTATATTTGTCCTAAGAAGAATCGTTAAAATACAACTCACTATTGAAAAATTATCCTCTTACATTGTAAGGCTTAATTCCTTAGAGTACCTATCCACCTAAGTCGAGAAAGTCATTCGTAGTTCTAGAAAGATACCCGTGTACTTTGTTGGACGATACGATTGGCGATTGCACTCCGAGCATCCAATCCGTAAACCACGGAAACTGTGGTCGAAGCATCAGAAGATACATAACGCGTTGATATCTAAGATAAATCGCACGTACATATCGCGAATAGTTAAGCTACTCCGTTCCGAGTATCGATTCGGTTAGATATTTTTTTTTTTGTCCTAAGTGAACATTTGTCTTTCTTTTGTTGTAACTATATTATACGAGTGACCACCGGAAGGAATCACTACCCCCCCTTTATATTACAGATCAATTGGTCCAAAGACGAATCTCACATTGTCCAGTTTGAGATCAGAGTATATTTTGAAATTCCTGAAGTCATATATGTATCTAATCATATTCATTTAAAACACTAATCATAAACTTTTTAGCCAACCAGGAGTGCACTGCTGCGACGGTATATGGGATTGTTTCAGATTTTGGAAACACCCATTCGTAAATGGTAAAATTTTTATCCATAATATTGAATTGATATTTTTGAACCTATATTACGTACACATATACATATATATTGATTTTTTGAATTTTGTAATTATTGGTCCCTCGAACAAACGATTTGAGAATTTTTTTTTTGGGGTACCCATCTTATGAGGTAAAATTCGTCAGCGTCGAAAATTGTTTTTCGCGGTTTTACACTACGGTTGAGTCGCGAATATCCGTTTATTATTTTGTTTTTTGCGAGGTCACCTGTCACAAATATCGAATCTGAAGTCGGCGGCCGCATATTCCGAGGGAATAATTTCGCTTTGCCGGTTATAGAACTTTGGTACAGCCCGTTGGAGTGCTCCGTTGAACTATGCATTTTTTTTGATTGATTTTGCTTCTTCGGTTAAATTCCACATTAGATTTTATTTGGATATCTATGGAATAGAGTCAGTATTAGTTTTATTGAGCCGATACATTACCGTTTTTTTTTTTTGTTAATTTTGATCTATTCTCGTAAGAATTGTACGTAGGCAGTACAAATTGCAGAATTTTGTTATAATTTGAACAAAAAGTTATAAGATTTTTTCATATTGAAGTTCAAATAATTTTAAATAGATTTGTGAAGTTTTGATTATTAGTTTTTTTTGAGTAAAGTTACAGAAGTATCTTTGTCAGGTTTTAGAATTAGGTAGTTTTTAAGACATACTCTGTTAGCGTTAAGTTATGGTAAATAAAAGGCATACTATGCTGAAGCGAATATTGCGAAGTTGTTATTTCTGAAAAGATATTATGATTAGAGTTTGATAACAGGAGGGTTAAGTATGAGATAGACGAGTAAGTAGGATTTTACTTTTCTTTCGATTTAGGGGTTCTTTTTAATAAAATTTTTTTCATGGTCCATGAAGAACAACGGTTTGGAGTGAGAGAGTTGATTTTTACTTCGATCTTGGGTGGGTTAAGAGACCAAGGGGTTTCTTTACAACATCTTTGATCCCCCTCAATTCAAGTGAGACACCTTCCTCCCTCATCTTATTAATATTGTTGAACGTTAGATGTATGGGGAGTTAATTTGGTTCAATGTATATACGACCAGCCATATATACCATTATTATGCTTTCGCGCTCAGTCTGTGGTGTGAGTAGAATCACTTTTTTCTTCCTGGGTTTTCTTAGTTTGGAAAGCAACTCAAGGTCACATGGAGGTGCGTGACATCAACCGAACTCAGTAGGTGTAGATTTTTTGTTTGTGTTGTCGGTGTTATATTGTTGAACGGGCCCCAGCGATTCAAATTCTATTAGGGTTCAGAATACCAGAGCCCAGATCTGCAGGATAAAAATGTAACACACGTCTATGATCCCAGAGCAAGAACCCGCCCCCTTTACTGAGCTACTATAGCGCAGGGTGGCTGCAGATCACTAAAGCGATGGTCGATCGTAGACAACTTTCTCTTCCATTTCGTACCAGCAACACTCTAGGACAACAGCGGTTAGTGTCTTGGGTGAGGTTGATAGGATTGAAAGAGTGGATGATTCCTTCCATTTCCGAAGTTTATGACACAGCGAGTGGCGGGGCTGGACCTAAGTCTATTCCCTGGACGTTGGGGTGGTTGATACCTACTCTGTGATTACTATTGGGACTTCTAGCGATTCACTCCTGTGTTCATGATCGAAGCCTTTGACATCTCGAGTATGGAACGAGTGTTTAGAGGACAAGCGCTGTATAAGGATGTTTTTAGGTCGTGAAAGGTGTATGGTATTGTCAGTGTTTGGGAATGTTAGGATATGACGAACACCTGTTCATATCCAAAGGATAGACGCGAGCTAGAGAAGGGTAGAGGTGTGGCTGATTCTCGGATTCCTTCTTTTAGGGATTAGGGTCAGTGGGTTCCGATATCGGCTCACGTTTCTGTGGTCATATAATGGAAGGATGCAAAAATTTTTTTTGTTATGTATATATGCCTTACATTTGGTATGTATGTATATGTATATGTATATGTACATATATATGTATATGTACATATATATGTAATGTATATATATATATGTATGTATATTATATATATTAATTACGCTTACAACTTACAACTTTTTATATATACATATATGTAAATAATTTTTACGTTACAGATGGTGTATATATAAACCTTACGTTTGGTATATGTGTGTGGTTGTACGTTGCGGATGGCGTTTGATTGAGATATATATATATTATAAAAATTTGAATTTTTATTTACGTTACATAGAATCAACAAGTTGCTTTATTCTTTTTCAATCAAATCCTGAGCCAGCCTGTCGCCAACACACAACCAGGAGCATCTAAAGAAAGTAAAAACCTTATCCTAGGCACAACGTAAACATCGAGTTCAAAAATGTTGAAATATAAATTCAAGATAAATACTGTCTTATATAGAACTGTGTTTATCAAAATATTTATATAGTAGGTTGTAATATTTTTTTTAGTTTGTCAAATTATTTTCTTCTAAATAAATTCATTCTGTTCTGTTTATTGAATCGGGTCTTATATTTTTCTTCAACGTTCTATTTATTCCAACTAAAAACCACCTGAAATACTTAGGCGTCCAGTTCAGTAATCTACGCCCGAAATAATAAAACCAAAGCCCTTTCTGATACACCCAAGCCTAAACAAAAAGGCAAAACATCTGTTTTATAAGACGTTAATAAAACCGATACTGATTTAGATCTTTTCAGTGTGGTTCATCGTGGTCTTTTAACGGAAAATCATACGCCTTTGCATCGACACAAACCTGAAATCTATAAACAAAAGATATTCAAAGGACTTTATACAATAATAACTCAGATATCGCTTACATGGTCCAAGCTCATAGTGAGCTTAAATTAAAAAAAAAAAAATCTATAATTTTTAACATGACCCAACCATCTATCTATCCAATTTTGTTTTTCCCCAAACCAACTGTCAAATATATCTCGCGTCTTCTTTTGGTTCAATATGGTTCACAGAAGACTTCGAAAAAAAAGGATGACATTTTAGCAAAATATTGGAGGAAAAATATAGACTGCGATAAATAATAAAGTAGTTTAAATGGAAATGTGGACAAACTCTTTTAAGTAGGTGCTGGTGAGTAGTAGCAAAGTTGGTATTCAAATTATATTTCGTATGGTGTTTCAAGAACAAAGTGAACGCGAGTTACACAAATGCAAGTCACCAAACTTGATGACGGAACATTTGTGCTGCTTCGCAACCCATAAGGTAATGCAAAACCACTTTCCGGTGACGATGGGAAAATGTCTATATTTGAAGGCCATCGGAAAGTGAATGCATTGACCTATTGCAAATAAGTTATAAGTGTGTGCTTAATGGTTGTACAATATTCTGAGATGCGGGTTCGTAACTTGAAAATTAATTTGTTAATTTTGAAGACCAAGATACAAATTTGATCTCAATTACTTCCTATTCTAGTTGTTATCTCTTAATTTTCAAGGGTTACAGAATTAAAATATGTAAAATATACAACTGCTATAGAAATGTTCCGTGAGGGCAATGTTCAAAGGCAATATTTATCATCAGAAGCTGTTTTAAAAATAGTTAAAACTTTTTTTCAAATAATTTGTGTATACATACGTGTATAAACAGTTTTGAAAATATTTGTATGGATACACACATTAATTCCTGCAATTAGTCGTTTATTACCTAAATGTTGAATTTTCAACAACAAAATAAACAAAATGTTTGCATTTGTAAAAAAAAAAATATTTTTTAACAAACATTATGCGCTTTAACCAATTGAATTTTTTTATTTATTTTTTCTGCAGCAATCATCTAACATCATCTATGGAGAACAGCTAAGGTAATTTTCATTCCCAAAATAGGGAAAAAGGACACAACCCATCCAAAGTCTTTCAGGCCAATAAGCTTAACATCCTTTATACTGAAAACTCTGGAAAAGGTAATTGACAACTTCATAAGATCAGAAGTGTTAATAAGTAGGCCTCTCAATCAGCGACAACACGCATATAGGGCGGGCAGATCAACCGAGACCGCCCTGTTTGAACTAACAAATAAGATCCAAAGAGCCTTAGATGTAAAGGAAACAGCATTAGCTGCTTTCTTAGACATAGAAGGGGCCTTCGATAACACGTCCCACGAGGCTGTAGGCAAAGCTCTTGTTAGGAAATGCGTACCCAACACCATAACCAGATGGATAATAGAAATGTTGGGCACTAGAAATGCAGAGGCACAAGCAGGACAAAATGTAAAGAAAGTGATCACAACGAGAGGATGTCCTCAGGGCGGTGTACTATCACCCTTGTTGTGGAGTCTTGTAGTAGATGAATTGTTAGAAAATCTTACCTCCAAAGGTATATACTGCATTGGATTTGCCGATGATATCGCTATCATTGCAGTAGGTAAGTTTGAAGAAACTCTTTGCGATATTATCCAAAGAGGACTAACAATTACGAGTAAATGGAGTAGGTCTGTAGGGCTTTCAATAAACCCATCCAAGACAACAATCATACCATTTACCAGGAAAAGACTTCTACCACATATGAAACATATCCGTTTGAATGGTGAAGTAATTGAAATGCAGAGGGAGGTAAAATACCTAGGAATTATACTAGATAGTAAACTCCTCTGGAACAAACACATAAATTATATAGTCGGAAAAGCCACAAAAGCCCTAATGATTTGCAAAAGAATTGCAGGCAAGTCATGGGGTTGCAAACCGAGCATCCTTAGGTGGATGTACACTATGATGGTAAGACCCATCATTACCTATGGTGCGGTTGCATGGCACAAGAAAACCGAATTAACAACAACTAGGAAAACCCTAGAAAAAATCCAAAGGCTCGCATGTATCTGTATTACGGGAGCAATGAGAACCTGCCCTACCGCAGCTATTGAGGTTATCCTCCATCTATCCCCTCTACACGAGGTCATTAGAAGTGCTGGAGTGGGAGGAATCATGAGGTTCTCAAAGGAAGGAACTGGGACAGGTAAAATAATTGGTCTCAGAGAAAGGGACCTAATTGACAGGTCCACAATTACTAACCTTATTGACATCCCAAGAGATGGAATGATCAAAAAACATAATTTCGAGAAAAACTTTCTTACACAGCTTAGTAACAAAGAAAACTGGGTAGGAGAGGATATAAACTATACACTCGAAGCAAATACCATCAAGTGGTACACTGATGGATCGAGAACAAGCGAAGGGACTGGTGCAGGAATTTTTGGGCCAAAAACCAAACTTTCCATACCGATGGGACAGTCAACCAGCATCTTCCAAGCGGAGGTAAACGCGATAGGGAAATGCGTGGATCGCAATCTCGAAAGGAATTATCGTAACAAGAACATTGCCATTATGTCAGATAGTCAAGCAGCACTAAAGGCACTGAGCTCGTACACCATCAACTCTAAGCTGGTGGGGGAGTGCATAAATAGGCTAAACGAACTAGGCAAACAGAACAGGGTCACACTTTATTGGGTACCTGGTCACGTTGGTGTTCTTGGAAACGAAAAGGCAGATTCCCTAGCAAAATTAGGAGCTTCAACTCCCCTAACAGGGCCTGAACCCTATTGCGGAATAGGTGAAAATGTCATCAAAACCAAAATTAAACAAGAAGAGGAGGCAAACAGAATAAAGAACTGGAATGAACTCCCTAAGCTGAGACAGGCGAAACTACTGCTGGGTAACTACAACCGGCAACGTTTCGAAAACTGTATCAACCTTAGTAGGAATAACCTAAGAATAATAACAGGTATTCTAACAGGACACTGTAAACTTAGAAGACACCTTAATCTAATTGGTGTGGTAAGCAGTGCCACTTGCAGATTCTGCAACATGCATGAGGAAACTCCGGAACACATACTGGGAAAGTGTTGTACAATCATGCACCAAAGGAAAACCCATCTGGGACGGTACCAGGTGGAAGAGAGCAACCTAACCTCTCTAAAAGTGCCCCAAATACTAAAGTTCCTTAAGGCAATAGGTTTGGAGGAAGAACTGTAGGATGAGCCAGCTCATCATTTTAAGAGGGGGCACAATAGATCTTCAGGTCGCAGTGCAATTAATCCCCAATACAATTCATTCATTCAACATCTTTATGATTCAGATGTTCGCAAAGCTTTCCGTTTTAACTATCAAAAGCTTTTTGTAATTGCTAAGACAAGAATTCGAACAATCCAGCATCAAACCAACAATGGTTATATCGGGATACCGCTTTGATTTTGTTTTTATTGAAAGTTTGTGTTCCGACTTTTAGAGCAGCGCTTTCGTATTAAGTTTCCAGGGACGCTGCATAAATTATTAATCTTCAAGTGTCGCATCTTAAAGCGAACGCTTAGTAATAATATAAAAAAATAGAATATAATACTTCTATAGTATCTTTAAATCAAACAGTCAAAGTAGTCGAACTGAAGTCAGCATACGTTGATTATTTACCCATTTCATCAGCAAAAAAGGCGGATCTCGTAAAACTTTGCGATGTTTTGCGAAAGTTTTCCAACAATGAATTTGGTACAGCCTGAGCGATTACCACGGCCTTCTAATGATAAAAGCGATTTTGAGAATGAATAAAATGTTTTTTTTTTATATTGAAAAAATATTTGTGTCTCTAAATAAAAACTAAATATTTGAGTAAATCATGGTTTTGTTGTTCATTATCCACCACCATTTACCGCCAGGAAAAATTCATTAAGTGTTTTATTTGGTATTTTCTCGAAAACTCTTGCATTAAGGGCGAAAATATAAGGTCTATTATAACAACGACACTAATTTTTATTTTTATCCGCGAAATAGCAGCGATAACTAATGAAATAGAATTTTAAAACTAAATTACTCATAAAAACCTCAATATCTACAATTACCTATAAGTGCACTTAGTGAATTTTACTTGTCAACCGACGAAATATCGTCGGTTTATTGCGAAAAGTCACTATGTACACTTTTGATGGATTTTAATCTAAAAATGCAAAGTTGTGAATTTCGATCATAGCTATCGATTAAATAATGCTCAAAAGCATCAGAACAGCAGAATTCCTTTAAATTGTAAAAAATGGTTTTATTAAGTGCAATAGTGCATAATAGTGCATCATATATGCAGTTCTTTTCAAGTCTAAGTAATTATGATATCAACTTTGCCAAAATGTAGAGTTAAGCCCCTTGATTGAAAATATCGAGGTCCAAGACGTTTTGCAGACAGCCTTCTGCCTGCCAGACGCGATAAGAATACGGTACTTCTTGCACGAAGAAGGCCGCCTTCAAAACGTCTTGAACCTCGATATTTGCAATCAGGGCACTTAGCTCTTCATTTTGAAGTTATGCTAATTTCTTAGCACAATTTTTTAGACTTTGGAAAGAACTGCATATCTGATGCACTCTTGTGCACTATTGCTCCCACTAGAGAATGCAAGACGTTCACATTTGTAAATAACTACTAAAGGCCTATCTAATTATGCTAATTATTTTTTTGTTATCAATCACACCCAAAAATCTCTGTGGGCTGTTAGTCTATATGTAATTAAGGTACCTAGTACATACTGGGCAACGCAACTAAGGTCGGTATTTTAAACGTGGTAATCACTGTCTGAAGGTTGTAGATTTCCTTAATTTGGATCCGACTTCAGGCTGTCTTGAGAGATTGCCAAAATTAGTTGCCTATTGTAATTATTAGGCCAATCGGCCGAAATAAAAAAATTTTTTGGTGCAAAAATATACCTGTCAAATATTTTTACTAGGGATGATGAATCGTTCTCGAGATATTGGTTAAAATAAATTTTTCAAAATGTGACAACATATAATAGGTATTATGTATAAAGACGCAACATCTTTTTAATATACTCAGATATGAGTTACATTTCCATTCCAATCATACAATTTGACCGGTATAAATTTGCGAGAGAAAATCCTGTACCAATTATCCTGTAAGCAGTGTGTATTTATTTTTAGATTACAAAGAACCTGGATAAAGTTGAAGATGACATACAAATCAATAGCCACATCCTGGAGGAAAATAATAGCATTATTGTACATGCGCAATCTAACGAAAAAGTGAACCAGAAAAGTGACTTGAGTCCTTCTTTTGATATAATGAATCTTCCTGTAATTTTTGCTGAAGACGTTTCGTACGTAACAGAAAACCAAGAATCCTTGGATGAAACTTGGAATCCTGAAGATCATAATGAATCCAGCAACTCTGAATCAGAACTCGAATGCGAACTTGGTATGAATTCCACATCAATTACGGCTAATATAGAAGTGCAAGAGCAACATGTTCCTGAAGGAATGGAGATTCCAGGACCTTCTTCCTGTAGTAGTTATTATATGTTAAGGTATCGCATGCTACCAGTTATCGTTGTATTATTGTTCATTTACTATCAGTCTCCTAAACACACACATTGTTAATATATAATACCATAAACCCTTAGTTATTGTGTCTTCATGTAATTTCCCCTACCGATCGTTATATCTGTATAACACATAAATATTGTTCCCTTTTTCCTATCATCTTTGTTATAATTTGTATATACCTAGAATTAAGAAAGACAGATTGAATAAAGCCAGTTGTAATTTGTGCGCAGAACGATCAAGACGTGTTTTATTGTTGGAAGGAAGACTGTTTAAATAAAAGCAACTACAATTAAAATTAAATAAAAGCAACTAAAATTATCAGAAGTGGGATCAAAAATCCGAGAAAATTTTGTTTTATCCTCAAGTATATCGCGTAATATTCTCCTTTGAAATAATAAAATAAAATATAGTCCCTCGCGAAAAAACAACACGATAGAACCAATCGCCACAAACAGCACACAAGCTGTTTTATCTTTCACCAAGTCACAGAAAGAATTCTTCCTAGCTTGAAAGCCTCACAGCAGACAAAAAAACGAATTATTCTCTTTGGAAGACGTTAAAAGGTATTAAAAAGCCTCAAAAAATGTCGATGGTCAAGAGTTTCCGACAAATGAAGGAGAGTTTCAACCAAGGCCGGACAGTTTATCTATAAGAAACATCACTTTGACTGAACTTGTCCAGGAAATAAAACGGCAGAAAAATAATAAAGCTCCTGGTTACGACCTTATTAACAGTCGTGTCCTCAAAGAGTTGCCTAAAAAAGCAATGGTTAAGCTTTTACAGCTCATTAACGCTGCTTTAAGACTTGCGTACGTACCTTCGCAGTGGAAAGTCGCCGAAGTTATAATGATCCCCAAACCGGGTAAGCCACCGAATGAGAAAAAATCGTACAGACCAATTTCTCTCTTGCCTACAACATCTAAAATATTTGAAAAATTGCATTCATTGCAGATAAACGTTTAATTCCCGAACACCAATTCGGTTTCCGGAAAAAACACTCGACAATCGATCAGGTTTTTCGGATAACTTGTGAAATTGAAAAAGCATTTGAAGAAAAGAAGATTTGCTCAACTGCATTTCTTGATGTTTCCCAAGCTTTCGACAAAGTCTGGCATGACGGGCTTAGATATAAATTAAAATTCTTTCCAGAGCAAATATATAACCTTCTTGAATCGTACCTAGAAAATAGAATCTTTCGAGTTAAGCAAGGAACGGAGTATTCTGAGTTTAAGGAAATTAACGCTGGCGTGCCCCAGGGTAGCGTCCTTGGACCGATTCTATTTGTTCTCTATACTCGCGATATACCCCAAACAGAAGGTACAACTTTAGCCACTTTTGCAGATGATACAGCCGTACTCGCAATATCAGATTCAATAGAAACGGCGACCTCTAAGCTTCAAATGGCATTAAATAGCATTTCAGATTGGACAAGGAAATGGCGAATTGAACTTAACGAAGCGAAATCCACGCACATAAATTTTACGTATAAAAACGTAAACACCTTACCCATCTATATTAATTCCATGCAAATTCCATATACAAATGAAGCAAAGTATCTAGGTATGACTCTAGACGCGAAACTTAAATGGAAGGCTCATGTTAAAAAGAAACGCGATGAACTCGAAAATAAACTCCGCGAATTGACATGGCTTATTGGAAGATATTCCAATCTAAGCGTGTATAACAAGCTGCTTATTTATAAGCAAGTACTGAAACCAGTTTGGACGTACGGTATACAACTTTGGGGTTGTACCAACGAAAGAAATATACAAATTTTACAAACATACCAAAACAAAGTACTTAAGACAATAGTTAATGCTCCATGGTATGTAAGAAATAGCAACTTACATAGAGACTTAAATATAGAAAGTGTAGAAAACGAAATTAAAAAATTTGCCACAGAACTAAGATCACGACTTAGAGATCATAGAAACAACGAAATCCGACAATCGCTTAGCGAGACGAACGTTTTTCGGCGATTGCACCGAACAAGACCTCTTGATCTAGCGCAACAAAATTAATTTCTCCACTCGAATCTTGTGGAACTTTCAGGTCCTCCCGTTGGGGAGCTTCCTGACAAAATGCGAACGAAACTGCTGCCAAAACTACTTGTTAAGCTCGACTTAGTTGTAGTATCTCTATAGAAGATAAGGGAGGTGTTTTTTTAGTCAGTAAAAATCTGACACTACTATATGCATCGGGCTTATAGTGTCTTCCTGAAGATTTCTCACCTTCCTACGCAAAAAAAAAAAAAATCTTTCACCAAGTGCGATTATATTATTTTTTCCCTTCCTTTTTTTTTCTCTCCTTTTTCCCGGTCGTCACGAGAAAACCAACGATGGAAGAGGTTGTCGACGCATCTACATATACAGCTGCCGAGTTGCGCGAGTGGCTACAACGTTTAGGCAAACCGAGTGCGGACACGAAGTCAACGTTGGCTGTGCGGCTAAGTGAAATACCCATACAACAACGTGGAGAAGCACCACCGAAACGAACAACAAATGCGGTGAGTAAAAACTTGCTTGGCGACAACAACGACGATGACGACGAGAATGATCAAGGAGACGAAGAGAAGATTGTGGAAGCAGACGTGCGACAGTATGAAAACGGGACAGACAAAACAACAACAGAAAGACAACAACTGACAGAAAACGAGTTGTTAAGACGGGAGGTGAAATTGTTGAGAAAGGAGAAAGAAATTATGGCAAAGGAAATTGACCTGCTAAAAATGATGGCTGAGTTGAACAAAGAAAAAATGACAACGAGGGGAGCAACAACGGGAATGACAACAGTGGCAGCAACAACAGGAGAGGCAACAGGCAACGTGATAGTGCAACAATATACGATGTTCAAGGAGCTAGTACCGGATTACGATGGTAGTACAAACGTAGAAGTGTGGCTGATGCAACTACAAAACGTGCAACAAGTATACAAAGTGGACAATGAGGTATTGCGCACCCTTTTCGTATCCAAACAAAAAGGGAAAGCAGAAGAATGGCTATATGCGCAACCAAATTTTTTACATTCCACTGTCGAGTCATTGTGCAACGGGTTAAAAGACTGCTTTGCCAAAAAGGAAAACAGGATGGTCGTCAGGAAACGGTTTGAGACCAGGAAGTGGAAAACTACCGAAACATTTGACGAATATTTTTCGAAAAAGATCCGGCTGGCCACAGGATTGGACCTCGAGGAAGAGGAACTGGTAGAGTACATAGTCGAGGGCTTCACTGATGACCACCTGCGACTCTGTGCTCTGGTTAGCAATTTTACTACAAAGGCTGGGTTGTACAAATCTTTCCACAAAATACAACAGAGAGCCAAGGAAGCAGAGCAGAAGACAACTATGATCGCAACAGGATCGGCAACAGGATCGGCAACGAAAACAACAGCAGCAACGGGAACGAAGAAGTTGTATGAGGCGAGTAAGGTGAGATGCTTCAATTGCAATTCGGTGGGGCACATGGCGAATGTCTGTAGGAAGCTAAAGAGGGAATACGGCGCCTGTTACGCCTGTGGTGAAAAGGGGCATATTGTAGCTGCTTGCCCCCAACGAAAGTCAGCTCAGAGAGTATGCCAGCTGACCGAGGAAGAAGAAGCAAACGATTATGTAAGAAAATTAGTATTTTGTTTTGATTGTAAAAATAACGAAAACATTGCCTCATAGACACCGGAAGCCCCATTAGCATGATCACAAAATCAAGGGTGCCAAAAGATTTTAAGACAATTTTTTTTATAATAATAAGATTAAAAATAAAAGTTACTATGGAATAAATAAAAGCAAACTGAAAGTTAATGGGATGTTGTCCTGTGTCTTTTTTTTCGAAAATGCTGTTGGAATTAAAGTCAATTTATTAGTGTTATACATAGATGACGAAGCATGCGGATATGAGGCAATCTTGGGAAGGGATTTTTTGAAAAAAGGGAAATTTAAATTAGTTACTGATATTAAGAAAAATCTTGAAAATAAATTGAAAGAAAATGAGCCAACAGATAGCCAATTTGAGTTTGTAAAACAACTTATGACAATTGATTGCAAAGACAGTGATGAAATAAACTTAAATTTAGAAATCGATAGAAAAGTTGATTATAAAGTCAAAATTAAACTGATTGAATTATACAAAGTAAATTATTTGTGTGCCGATCGCAGAACCTTTGGTTAAAACGAAAATGAGTCTTGTTTTAAACGACATAAAACCTTTCCATTGTCGCCCACGTCGACTATCTTATGTAGAGAAGGGTGAACTTAATTTGTTACTAGATGAATATCTGAGCAAAGGCTATATTAGGGAGAGTGAATCGGAATATGTTTCGCCAATAGTATTAGTAAAAAAAAAAGACAGGAGATATCAGAATGTGTATTGATTTTCGAACACTAAACAAGGTTACTGCAAAAGATAGTTATCCAATTCCTATAATCGACGATTTATTGGACAGGCTGGCCAATAAAACAATTTTCTCAAAATTAGATCTTAAGAACGTTTACATGCGCATGTTTACATGCAAGAAGATTTAATAAAGTACACATCTTTTATAACACCACTGGATCAATACGAATTTCTTAGAATGCCGTTTGGGTTAAAAAATGCTCCGTCAACTTTTCAGAGACACATCAATAGGATCTTTTCAGACATGATTAGAAATGACGAAGTTATAATCTACTTAGATGACATAATGATTGCAACAAATACTTATGACGAGCACTTTAGGATACTTGGGGAAGTTTTTAAAAGAATGACAGAAAACAGATTGGAATTAAGGGTAGATAAGTGTATGTTTTTACAACAGAAAATAAAATATTTAGGTTTTATGATTACAGGATAAGGGATACAGGCAGATGATAAAGGGGTTAAAGCGATACATCCCATCCCGCAGAAGGCTCATACTGTACAAAGTTTTTTGGGGTTGTGCTCATATTTTCCGTAGATTTGTTAAGGATTTTTCAACAATTGCCAAGCCTTTGTATGACTTAATAAGGAAAGACAAAGAGTTCAGTTTCGGACATGAACAATTGCAAGCATTTGAAACGCTGAAGAAAAAGTTAGTAGAGACTCCGATGTTGGCACTTTATAGCCATAAAGATGAAACAGAACTACATTGCGATGCAAGTGCTATAGGTTTTGGTGCTATATTACTCCAAAAGAAACAGGATGGGAAGTTCCATCCAGTTTTTTATTATTCTAGAAGAACAACTGACTCGGAAGCCAAATTCCACAGTTTCGAGCTGGAAACGTTGGCGATAGTATATGCGCTAAACAGGTTTAGGATTTATTTGCAAGGGAAACGTTTCAAGGTGGTAACAGACTGCAATTCGTTAACAATGACGTTGAATAAAAAAGAACTCAATCCAAGAATTTCAAGGTGGGCATTAGAATTACAAAATTATGATATCGTGTTAGAACATCGCGCAGGTACCCGAATGCAACACGTAGATGCTCTAAGTAGGTCAACGAATGTTCTAACGTTAGAAACAAACACGTTTCAAGAAAATTTGATCGTTTGCCAAAATAAAGAGGTAGGTCACGTAGGCACAGACAAAGTTGTTGAATTAATTTCGAAAAATTACTGGTTTCCAAATATGAGAGAAAAAATAGGATCGCATATTAAAAATTGTTTAAAATGTATTGTATATTCAGCAAAACAAGGTAAAGAGGAGGGTTTTCTCCACAACATTCCTGAGGGTAAAATACCATTTGAGGTTGTACACATAGATCATTATGGACCGGTAGACAATTCGAGGTCAGTCAAAAAATATGTGTTAGTAGTTATAGATGCTTTCACTAAATTCGTGAGATTATATCCAACGAAAACGACAAATACGAAAGAAGTTATAAAAGCACTAATAGATTATTTCAGAGCATATAGCATACCAAAATGTATAGTTTCGGATAGGGGAAGTTGTTTTACTTCAAATGATTTTAAAGAATTTCTATCGGATAGGAGTATTCAACACGTAAAGGTTGCAACGGGATCGCCTCAAGCAAATGGTCAGGTGGAAAGAGTAAACAGGAGTTTAGGGCCTATGTTGGCAAAGCTAGTTAAACCGGAAGAAGGAATTTTTTAGGATCATGTTCTGGATAAGGTGGAACATACTTTTAATAATACAGTGAATCGCACAATAAAGCAACACCCGAGTATGATGCTGTTCGGGGTAGACCAGAAAGAAAAATTGACAGACGAACTTAAAGATAATTTGAGAGAAACTGAAAGTTTAGAAGAAAAACGGGATCTTAAGAAAATAAGACAGAAAGCAATAGTAGAACAAGAAAATTCTCAAGCATACAACAAACGATACGTGGATAAAAAGAGGCGGAAACCGAATAGTTATAAGACAGGAGATTATGTGATGGTGAAAAATTTTGACTCGCACCCGGATGCATCAAAAAAACTAATTCCAAAGTTTAGAGGACCCTATCAGGTTACAAGGGTACTACGAAATGATAGATATATATAAGACGTAGAAGGTTCCCAACAGACTAGATTACCTTACCAAGGAGTGTGGGCGGTCGGCAACATGAAACCATGGCTCAGAAAAAATGTTGTTAAAAAGAAAAAATGTAAAACTAAGTAAAGATCAGGTGATCTTAAAGGTCAGGATGGCCGAATTGTAGTAGTTATTATATGTTAAGGTATCGCATGCTACCAGTTATCGTTGTATTATTGTTCATTTACTATCAGTCTCCTAAACACACACATTGTTAAAATATAATACCATAAACCCTTAGTTATTGTGTCTTCATGTAATTTCCCCTACCGATCGTTATATCTGTATAACACATAAATACTGTTCCCTTTTTCCTATCCTCTTTGTTATAATTTGTATATACTTAGAATTAAGAAAGACAGATTAATTAAAGCCAGTTGTAATTTGTGCGCAGAATGATCAAGACGTGTTTTATTGTTGGAAAGAAGACTGTTTAAATAAAAGCAACTACAATTAAAATTAAATAAAAGCAACTAAATTCCATACAAAGAAATAAACGAACCAAGAACTCAAGGTGGGGTATCCGGGATGAGGGCGATTGGGAGAGGAATGTTATTAAAAAACGTCGTTACGATTGTGTGCCTTATACAACTAAAAGCGGTCATGAATTAGTCAAAAATATGAAACCCATAGACTGCAGTAAATGTCGCTTTAAATGTAGCGACAATTTTTCTGAAGAAGAAAGAACAGCTATTTGCATTCGGTACTGGAGTTTGGCGAACTATCAACGACAAAAAGACTTTATTTTAAAATACGTGAAGCAAAATGATCCTCGGAGAAGAAAATGTAATGTTGAATCCAAGAGAAGAAAAGTAAGCAGATCGTATTATTTTCAAAAGGACGATTTTGAAATAAGAGTTTGTGAGACATTTTTTGAAAAAACGTTATGCATTAGTAATGGACCAATAAATTTGGCTTTTTCATGCAGCTCTGATGGAGTGTTCACAGGAAGTGATAGGAGAGGAAAAAAAACTCCTCACAATAAAACAAAAGAAAAGGATTTGGCATTGGTCAGATCTCATATCGAAACATTTCCTGCAGTAGAGTCCCACTACTGCAGAAAAGAAAATATTTGGATTCCAAACTAAGCATAATGAAAATGTTTCAGCTATATGAAAATCAATGTGTAGAGGACAACATTAAGCCAGTTTCATCGGCGGTTTATAGAAGCGTATTTTGTAAGGAATATAATTTGTCTTTTTTCGTTTCACGGAAGGACCAATGTGCCTTGTGCAACAAGTTTAATGACCTTAAAAAAAATGGAACCTTAACTACGGAAACTACCAAAACATTTGAAGATCACATCAACAGGAAGACTGACGCCCAGAATGCAAAAGAAGTGGACAAAATTAGATCAAATACTGATGCCGAGTTCTTATCAGCCACCGTCGACTTGCAAAGTGTTTTGCAATTACCATCAGGAGAGGAGTCCTTGCTATACTATACTCGTAAATTGTGCGTCTACAACTTAACTATTTATGAGTCTAAGTTACCAAATGAGGCCTACTGCTTTATGTGGACAGAGTTGGACGGCAAAAGAGATAGTTGTGAAGTTGGGTCGGCCATAAAAAAGTGGATTGATGAGGTAACCGTATTTCCCGACCAAGTGATGAAAGTCTTATAAAACAATAAAATAAACTCATTTATTATTTATTAATTTTCAAAATTAAATGTCGACTATTTTCTCGTTTAATAAAAAAGAATTTTTCGAAAAAAAATTTAAATTTTGTGTTAACTAGATATGCTTGTATTTTTTTTTAACTCATATTTATTTCATCTCAATTAAAACAATAGTATGTAAGTAACACAACACTTTAACTAGAGGATTTTCTTTTCTGAAAAAAGCTTATCTACATACATGTTTGTTTGTAATTATAGTTTATTTGATATGAACGTAAAAAAAATTGAACATAAAAAACCGAAAACCGGTTATTGAAAAAACCGCTTATTTTGTCCTGTTGAAACCGTAAGGTTAAATCGAGAGGGAAAATAACCAGAAACACTGAAAACCGGGCTTTTGGGAATAACCGCCATCACTAATACAAGTTCCCCAAACGGAGAATATTTCAACTATAACTCCTTAAAATCTCACATTTTTTATATTTGTGAACGATTAAATGTTAAGTTGAAGGAGTGTAGACACAACAAAGCATATCTATTCCACATAAATTCTGAATGACTTAATAGTGTGGAAAAAATAACGTGTCGGCTTTTACATTCTACAAATGTAAGCCTACTTACACTAGGCGTATCAGTGGGCTGAAATTTTCTTTAGTGATTTCTTACGATGTGTTATATCATATCTGAAAGTTTTTTTTACAATCGGACATGTGGTTCAAAAGTTATTGAATTATGACGTCGTCTCCATACAACCCAAACCACTGTGCGTTGCTGCCTTTGAGCAAAGAAAAGAAAAAAGATCTTGTGAAGCTTTGCGAAAAAAGGGATTATTCCACTAGAGCTTCATCAGTGGTATAAATCTCTTCCGGAAGCTTCCAATAAAAGGGACTGCATGCCAGAACCTGGAGTTGAGGATGATGAAGATAAATTCATCCAAGAATAATTTTAAAATTTTCCTTCGCTAATACCTAATAAATATTAATAAAATACTAAAAACAACTCCAAAATTAACGATTTTTCTCATTATACTTTCCTTACAAGCGTATACAAAAATGTTGTTTTTCACAAAATATAGAGTGCAAAAAGTCACTAAGTGCGTCCTGGTTTTAGTTTTTTATGTTTTTTTATATTTAAAATAATATATTCAATTTTAAACATGACTGTCTAAGTTATAAGACATTATGTTAATCTAAAAAAACATAAATTAAATAACAAAATTGATACCCTAGTACTTGTTTAACTAATCTTTAATTATTTAAAAATTGAAATTCGATTATCTCCAAATGAACAAAATGTTACTTAATGACTTTTCGCAATAAACCGACGATATACGAGTAATTAATGCATTCATACAAATCATTTCACAAAAGACTTCCAAAAAAGAAAGTATGACATTTTAGCTAAATATTGGAGAAAAAATATAGACTGCGATAAATAACAAAGTAGTTTAAATGGAAATATGGATCAACTCTTTTAAGTAGGTGCTGGTGAGAAGTAGCAAAGTTGGTATTCAAAGTATATTTCGTATGATGTTTCAAGAACAAAGTGAACCCATAAGGTAATGCAAAACCACTTTTCGGTGACGATGGGAAAATGTCTATATTTGAAGGCCATCGGAAAGTGGATGCATTGACCTATTGCAAATAAGTTATAAGTGTGTGCTTAATGGTTGTACAATATTCTGAGATGCGGGTTCGTAACTTGAAAATTAATTTGTTAATTTTGAAGACCAAGATACAAATTTGATCTCAATTACTTCCTATTCTAGTTGTTATCTCTTAATTTTAAAGGGTTACAAAATTAAAATATGTAAAATATACAACTACTATAGAAATGTTCCGTGAGGGCAATGTTCAAAGGCAATAATTATCATCAGAAGCTGTTTTAAAAATAGTTAAAACTTTTTTTTCAAATAAATTGTGTATACATACGTGTATAAACAGTTTTGAAAATATTTGTATGGATACATACATTAATTCCTGCAATTAGTCGTTTATTACCTAAATGTTGAATTTTAAACAACAAAATGTTTGCATTTGTAAAAAAAAAATATTCTTTAACAAACATTATGCGCTTTAACTAATTGAATTTTTTTATTTATTTTCTAACATCTAACTGACTGACATCTAACATCTTTATGATTCAGATGTTCACAAAGCTTTCCGTTTTAACCATCAAAAGCTTTTTATAATTGATAAGACAAGAATTCGAACAATCCAGCATCAAACCAACAATGGTTATATCGGGATACCGCTTTAATTTTGTTTTTACTGAGTTTGTATTCCGAGTTTTAGAGCAGCGCTTTCGCATCTTAAAGCGAACACTTAGTAATAATATAAACAAATAGAATAGAATATTTCTATAGTATCTTTAAATCAAATAGTCAAATCTCAAAACAAATACTTTAGCTGCGGAATGCTTTTGAGTGCCATAGTCCAAGATTCCAACGACAGATCTTGTGCACCTCTCAAATTGTTTATGCTAGCATCATACATATTTCATTTCATCGAGGAATTGATTTGCCTCTTTCGATAGTTATACGTGGGTGCGATATCTATTGAAGTATTTTAAATTACTCTGTGTGAAGTAGCTTGGATGCGATACTTTATTACACCCGCTTCGGTGATATAAGTTAACACCAGAAAAATTGGAAAACAAAAGATGATTTATGATCATTCCCACACTTTTTGCTGACGCTAGTTCTGGAGCGAATAAACACCGCATTCCATCACGTAGCGAAGATGTAAATTAATACCACCTGTGGGAACATCGCACAACATCAGCGACGGATGCACTTGGGGATAGGTTTAATTAGAAGTATTTTAGTTATTAAGTGAATTCGAAATAAAGAGGTTCATGCCTCAAGAAAATATTTTTTTAGAAAATAAAAAGTAAAGTAGTTTAATTGGCGCCCGAGCAGGGACCACGGAGTGTTTGTGAGTGTATCATCGCGAAAAGTGTTTAAATAAATCCGGTCAAGGGCTGACAGTGTCCGTTAAAAAAAAAAAAACTTTTGCTGCGGATCTGAAGCTGTTTCTCACTGTTGTGAGGTGTCCCGCTTAAAAAACTCCGTGGTCGTCTAAACAGCGAAAGGGAACTCGTGTTGTGGTGAAAGGACTTAAAATTGTCCGAGGGCCCCGTAGTAACTTCAGCAAAAGGAAGACGAACCGGAAGCTGTGGAAGCTTGCTGCACCACCCGAGATGAAGCTGCTGTTATTCCTAGTATAATGGGCCATCCCCATCTTCGGCGAAGTAAAAATGCTCGATTATTCGAACGCACAGCTGATAGCAATAGAAACAGGAAAGGATAAAGTCCAAACCGGCTCCTTCAAGCTAATACACGAAATCAACAAATTGTGTTAAACTTAAAATTTAAACTAGAAATATTGAAAGACGAAACAAAAAATGTCGAGTATGCTTTGCAATGGGCAAAGACCGGTATAGTTAATACATATATTTTATCTAGTATTGAATTTAAATCAATAAAAAAAAAAATTTTAAATGGAAAATATGCCTTATGCAAGTATCTTAGAGGCAATAGAATTTGGCGAAGTTATATATATATTTTAAGTTTACCTACCACTATGGAAGAAACATGCAATAATTATGAAAATGTAAGTCATATAATTCTCTATCTATCTGTAAGCAAAATAATGTAATAGATGTAAGTAATGACAAATGTATAAGTAACTTATTAATAAGCAAGCCCCACACATGCATCGAGATAAACAACCAACACGTTCCGAGTATAGAAGAGCTTTCTCCAGGAATCATCCTATTGAACCAATTCAGTGACAAAATAGAGATCGACGGAAGTGAAGTCCAGTTAAACGGGACATACGTCATACAATTTCATAACTCAACCATTAAAGTGGGAAAATACTCCTTCACAAAAATAGAGGCCAGTGGTCACAAACCACTTCCAGCTATATTTCAGCCATCAGCCGTGAAACCGAATCTAGAGGAACTTCTGTCTCTAAACATGCTCCAAGAATTCCAAGTAAACAACACTCTTCACATCGAGAAACTTCAATCCGAGAACAAAAGGAAATCAATCGTACTTTCAATTCTAATTGGCATTATTTGCATATTTATATTAACAAAGAAGAGTTTGGCTAAATGCAGTAAAAAAAAACAAAATATCTATACCAGTAGAAATCACATTGGAAGTAGTCAATGCTGAAAACAATCCAACTCCAGCATCAAGAACAATTGGAGTTAATGCCCTGCCACAACATCTGAGATCGGTGACATGGTGACATCGAACGAGGGCGTTCGACTTTAAAGGGCGGAGGAGTTAACACCATCGAAATTCCACACGAATAATGATTTATGGTCACTCCCACGATCTTGCTGCATGCGCTGGCTTGTTTCTGCTGACATGGTGTCTGGACATAAAACACCATACCAGAGAATAGCATTCTGTCACGTACAGAATGTAAAATGATGCTACCTGTGCGAACGCAAGCGACGAGTAAAAAATGCATTGGGAACAGGTTAAGTTAATTTTAGAATTAGTTTGTAAGTTCAGTTGTAAAAAGAATTTAAAACAATTGTTGGCGGCGATGAGTACAGATCATAACTTCGAAAATCATTTGGCATCACTATACCATGGCGGCCAACCTACACCGAATAAAACCCAACGTAAAAGATACTAAACGAAGCTATCTTCGTTCTTATATCTTTGAAATAACCGCCGAGACGAGTCGAGTCGCCAACGCCCAAGAGAACTGCAAGCGGAGAAAAACTATAAATTTTAAAGTTCTTCTAAAAAGTTATTTGTACTCTTTAAATTATTTAAATTCTTTATATTCCTTACAATTTGCTTAACTTCTTTCCTATTCCTACATCGTTACGTTGAATAAATAAGTTCTCTTAAAATATAGTGTTGTTGCATTTCATTTGTTCTTGGGCCGGCGACATTCTTTAAAATTTATAACAATAAAGAGCAAAAGCTCCAATAAAAATAAAAAATATTTTTTTTTAAAACAATAAAATCTTAAATAATTTAACTTGTGCCTTCAAATACAAAATAGATAAGTGATAACAAATTAAAAAATGATCGCTTGATACTCAACAAGAAGAAAGTTATGTTACCGAACGCTTTCCTTCCCGTGAATTTGACCTTGACGCGGTGGGAAGGCTTACGTCCTGTTTTCTACCCCAGCAATCCAGCTGCGGTAGCAGAGACAACAAACAAAATTCAAAACAACTAATGAACCATGGATAAAGCTACAGAAAAAGAAAAAATTCGAACGGGGATATACGTTCAAATGTCGGCAGGAGTCGCGACTGCCGGCACGGGCTTGGCCTCTAACGAGGATAAGTCGCCAGCGACTATGACAGCTTTAGTAGGTGAAGCGGCTATCAAGCCTGACACAGTTTGCGGAACAACTGTTAAGACAGGGTCCACGGGCTGTGGCGGGACTGATAAGCTACGGTCTATTGGTAGTGCTACCAACAAACCCAAACCCCACTTCAGTGGTAAGGCACCCTTGAGAAAAGGGTCTGCTGCAACCACTACGGCCAGGGACAGTACGTCCAGTAAGCCCCACTTCAGTGGTAAGGCGCCCTTGAGAAAAGGGTCTGCTGTAACCACTATGGTCAGTGGTAGTACTACCAATAAACCTCATTTCAGTGGTAAGGCGCCCTTGAAAAAAGGGTCTGCTGTAACCACTACGAGACATCCCCTATCGCAAAGCGTTCGCGAATTGCGGAATGCTAAGAGGATCATCAAAAGACTAGGTGATAAACTAGAAACTAATGGTGACTCTAAGCAGGAAGCATCGCTAGCATGGGCCAAAAGCGTCATGGCTAGACAGCAAGATGCTGAGACCAGCGGTGACTCCACGTCAAAGCGACAAAGGTCCATTGAGGGAACCACTTCGGAACCCAAGCGCCCCAAAGTGCAGAAGACCTGCACGGTATCAACTGCGTTAAGGAAGGATGATCTTTCTTTTAGCGATGCGCTAAAATCCAATATAATAGTTGCAGTCATCGACAGAAGCGATATCGATGGCAAGATCTCAGTAGATCGCTGGGCAGTGGTAACAAGAGAGCTCTCGGTACGCTACCTGGACATCATGAAAGCCAATCCAGGACCACCCCCAGTTATTAGAGATAACGGCTGGCACCGAGGCCAAGTAAAGCTTATCTCTTGTGGAGATCAGAGATCTTGCGATCTATATAAGCTTGCTGTCAGCAAGTTAGGAGATCTGGGCAGGCGCGAAGCTTGAGGTTGTTGCTAGAGAGCAAATCCCTACAAGGCCAAGGGCTCGCACCTGGATTCCAGAGGAACCTTCTCGACCAGATACAATCCTTAAAATCATACAAAGCAGTAATCCAGACCTGCCCACTCATAACTGGAAAGTTGCGAAAGTGGAGGAACCAAAGGGCGCTTCAAGATCTGCAATTATTGTAGTGAATAAAGAATCCTTGGCTCCTCTACTGGCAACCAAAGGTGTGATTGGGTATGGATTTTCTTCGATTACTTGGAAAGTATATAAAAAAGACGAGGGTAACACCGTTCCTCCACAACAAATAGGTACTTCCACAGTCGAAGAATCTGCGGCAGACATCGACCCAGCAATGGAAATTGATGCTCCCAGCAGCTCTGAGACTGAAGTGAAGACCACAAACATCGCCGAAAAGGCTCCAGAAAATGTCGACAGTCTCTCCGAGAAGGAAGCTGAAGACTCCGTGAGGAAGGTCCATCTGAGTGAAGACGAACCCATTGGCTCGGACTCTGAAGCCGAGCTACTGGATTCGTCCTCTGAATCGGAAGACCTGAATCTAACCATGTTGGGGGTTGGTCTGGATGAGTGTAGCCAAAATGCTGCAACTACTTCAGATTAACCTTCAACATTCCATCAAGGCTTCGGCCTCACTTCTTCTCCGTCTGCACAAGAACCGAGAGGATATAGTCCTGATCCAAGAACCATGGATTGCCAAATCTGGAATTCAGGGACTCAGGACTCCTGGTTACTACTTGCTGTATGCATCGGACAAAGGTGAACCCAGATCCTGCATATTAGTTAAAAGTAGTTCTAATGTATATTTACTCCCTGATTTCAGCGATCGAGATATAACCGCCGCCAGAATGCACACCAATAATGGAACGTACTGGATAGTGTCGGCATATCTTGGCCACGACAACCCTGGCCCTCCTGGCGATACGCTCAAGAGGATCATCGCTGAGGCAAAAAGGCAAAATATCAGCCTCCTTATTGGGTGTGATGCTAATGCCCATCACACTGTTTGGGGAAGTACGGACATAAACGATAGAGGTGAGTCTCTTTTTGATTATATTCTTAGTACTAACCTTGTAGTCAGTAACATCGGTAATGAACCTACCTTTGTCACCAGAAACCGACAAGAAGTGCTAGACATCACTCTTGTCTCTGACACTATATATCAAATGATAACGAATTGGAAAGTATCAGAGGAACACTCATTCTCAGACCATAGATACATTCAATTCAGTTTAAATGATGTACCCACCACACGGCCAGTTTTTCGTAATTAAAGGAAAACAAACTGGCAAACGTATAGAGATATACTGGAAAGATCGCTTACAGCCGAATCTCTAGATATCCCCTCCAACACCTCAGATCTAGATAACAAAGTCAAGGATCTGACACTAATCCTGAACAATGCAATGAATATTTCTTGTCCTCTTCTTCAAGTTAGAGGAAAAAAGAAACCTTATTGGTGGAATTCGGGATTAGAACCGCTCAGGAAAAGTTGCAGAAAACTCTTCAATCGAGCTAAATACACAAAAGAATCCTCAGATTGGGACTTATATAAAGAATCCTTAAAGATTTATAAGAAACAATTGAGGACAAGCAAAAGATCTTCATGGAGGAACTTCTGTAATAAAATAGAAGATACTTCTGAAGCATCCAGATTGAGGAAAATCCTCTCAACAAATCCAGTCATGCCAAGCTCTTTGAAAATGTCAAATGGCTCCTGGACAAATTCATGTGAAGAATCACTCAATTTGCTACTTGACACTCATTTCCCAGGTAGCTCGCAAAACATTTGCAACATTGACTCACTAGAGTCGGATAACAAAGGTATAAAGATCCAAGGGTTAATAACAAGGGACAAACTAAAATGGGCAATTAACGGCTTCGATCCATACAAATCGGCAGGACCAGACGGCATAATACCAGCCGAACTGCAAGTTGCATTGGACATTATCTTACCCACATTAGAGATAATAATGAACAGTTGTCTAAACCTGGTTCATATTCCCCATATATGGAGAGAAGTCAAAGTAGTTTTTATACCCAAAGCTGGTAAATGCTCCCACGTTACGCCCAAGGACCTAAGACCTATCAGTCTATCGTCATTTCTTCTCAAGACACTGGAACGATTGATTGACATTCATCTGCGTAGTGCTATAAAACCAAACCTTTTTTCTACAGCACAACACGCTTACTGCAAGGGAAAATCAGTAAAAACTGCGCTACATACCTTGGTACGCGCAATCGAATACTCCCTAGATCACAAAGAATACACTCTAGTTGCATTCCTAGATATAGAAGGCGCCTTCAACAATGTCGACAGCGCCGCAATAGCGAAGACACTGCAGAATCTCAATGTGGATAGCTCACTTGGTAACCTTATAAATTTCATGCTGAAAAGCAGAATTATAAATGCGGAACTAGGTAGCTTTACTACAAGAAGGTCAGTCGGTAGAGGAACCCCACAAGGTGGAGTCCTATCCCCACTTCTATGGAACATGGTAGTTAATGATCTGCTAATAGACCTAGAAGAAGAGGGATTCAAAGTGATTGCATACGCTGACGATATTGCCATTGCCGTATCAGGAAAACACCCTCAAGTTTTAACAGAACTTATACAAACCGCTCTCAACAAGCTACTAAAATGGACAGATCGATGTGGCTTAGGTGTTAACCCCCACAAGACTGAACTAGTCCTCTTCACAAGGAAATACAAAATTCCTCAACTAGACCCTCCATCGATTAAAGGTGTTCCACTCACTTTCTCAGATCAAGCTAAATACCTGGGTCTTATTTTAGACAAAAAGTTAAGTTGGAAACCTAATATACAGGAAAGAGTAAGGAAAGCCACGGTAGCTCTCTTTTCTTGTAAAAAAGCCGTAGGGAACAAGTGGGGCTTGTCTCCACATATTACTCACTGGCTATACACTGCGGTCATCAGGCCAATACTTACTTACGGGGTGACCGTATGGTGGACGGCCTTAGATAAAGCGACTAATCGCGATAAACTAAGCAGAGTTCAACGTTCAGCGTGTATGTGCATCAGCGGAGCTCTCCGCTCGACACCTTCCGCTGCACTAGACATACTACTCAACCTGACACCCCTAGATATTTACAGCAAACAAATGGCCGCGAGCACAGCCATACGTCTCAAAGCCATCTTTCAATGGACCAATAACTCTATTGGCCACACCACCATTCTGAATTTATTCGGAACTCTACCAAGTCACTCTGACTACATCACTCCCTTTTTGGTCTTCGATAAAAACTTTGAAGTCACCATTCCCTCAAGGTCAGCTTGGGAGGAAGGGGCTTTGACAGATAATAAATCAATAAACTTTTTTACAGATGGATCGAAGACTGAAAACGGAGTGGGTGGTGGAGTGTACTCAGATGGACTAAACCTTAGTCTCTCCTTCCGCCTACCAAACCATTGTAGCGTATTCCAAGCGGAAATTCTGGCGATAAAGGAAGTATTGTCCTGGCTTAAAGAAAACGTGGTATCTAACACGGATATCCGTATCTTCGCAGACAGTCAGGCTGCTTTGAAATCCCTAGCATCAGTCTCTGTAAACTCCATTACAGCCCAAGACTGTTGTTCGTCTCTAATGGAGATGGCCAAACAGTTTAACATTCACCTATTCTGGGTGCCGGGTCACAGGGACATTCCGGGGAATTGCAAAGCCGACGAACTCGCCAGAATTGGAACGGAAATGCCTATCTTATCCGAAAAGGCAAATATAGGTATGCCCATAGCTACAAGCAAACTTATGCTGAAACGAATCGCTCTGGAACAATCGAACACAAGATGGCTTAATATTACCACTTGTATGGCGACCAAGCGGATCTGGCCTAAACTGGATCCGAAACGGTCAAAATGTCTATTGTCCCTCAGTAGATCTCAGATCAGCTCCGTCATAGGTGTCATAACTGGACACTGTCTCATAGGTAGACACGCCGCACGTCTCGGTGTGCTATCAAACGATTTCTGCAGGAGTTGCTTGGACGAAGAGGAAGAGGAGACAATCCCACACCTTCTTTGTACATGCCCTGCTCTCTCTTACAGACGCAAACTTCATCTAGGAGAACATTTCTATAATGAACCAAGCGATCGATCTCATAGACAAAGACATTAAAAGTCTCCTTCGCTTCATCAGAAGCTCCAAATGGTTTTAACTAATAGGAAACCTTTTTTGTTCCCTATTAGATCATGGTATCACAATGGACCTCCAATGGTCTAAGTGTGTCAGACGCTTTAATGACAGCCACTTTAACCTAACCTTAACCTAACCTACCGAACGCTTTATATGTTTGTTGTGACCCGGAAACTACAGCCATTCTCAAACCCCACGCTTATCCCAAAATACATGCCATCCAATCCAAAGCGAACAGTCACCCAAGCAGCCATTCATGAACCTCGGATATTTGACGAATGCATAAATATACAAAAATAGCTGCTACAACACTTAGAATATGTCAAGTGCAATTTGAAACCTACACCCAGAAGTACTTAGTAGGTCACCGTATACGATCGCCATATATACATATAATTTCTCCAAGATATAGCGTTAAAAGTCAAACTATATTTAAAACAAGGTCGACATAAAACCTTTCTGAAAAAAAAAACATTAAAATTGCTTATCTATTAAAGTTTTTAAACTATAAGTCCGGCATACTGTGAGCGTCAAAAGAAATTGTACACCAATGAACTGCATTTTTAAAGCCCTGTTAAAGCAAGGGGTTTCGATCTTTTAGTAAAATACTTATGTTATTTTTTAAGGTAGTTTATTTTCAATGAATTGCCATATAAAAGTTAACAGAAAATAATGAAGTAAAAATACAATAAAAAAATTAAAAAAATATTTCAATTTTTAAGCGTCAAATGAAACTGTACAACTCGCCACACATACTGTGCAACTTTCCGCTTATCGGGAAAACAACCGTTAAATTAATTTTGTTTTCGTTACAACTCATAACTAATTGATTAAAAGTTATTACAGTTTCTTTTGACGCTTAAAAATTGAAATATTTTTTAAATTTTTTATTGTATTTTTACTTCATTATTTTCTGTTAACTTCTATATGGCAATTCATTGAAAATAAACTACCTTAAAAAATAACATAAGTATTTTACTAAAAGATCGAACTCCCTTGCTTTAACAGGGCTGTAAAAATGCAGTTCATAGGTGTACAATTTCTTTTGACGCTCACAGTATGTATTTAGTCGGAAAAGATTATTCAACCGAAAGCAAAAATCATTTTGATGAAATAGAGATACAGTTTTTGGGGAATGCAAACGCTTACATTATTTTGCAAATTTATGATGACATCGCAGAACACTGGCCAACAATTTTCTATTTGATTTTTGAAGTAAAACTTCTTTTCCGGCGTTGGGGGTAAAAAAATTTCTATGCAGCTGTCAGTGACATGTCAAAACGTCACGTTATCCGTCAAAGACAGCGACATGCTTTGCTTGAGGGAAAAGAAGTTTTACTTCAACCGCGCGTACGTCAGTACACACAACCTTTTTTTTAATTTTTCTAAGGAACTGGGAATGCATTTCATTAAGTTACATTACATTTCCATTATCTGAGAAATTGTCAGTGAAAATCCGACACCACATAACAAATACCTGTTTTAGAAATTAAGATAAGCGAATAGTGGAATCTGCCTTTCTACTGAACCATTGTCTTTCGACGGTTTTAGATTATTTAACAATTTTTAGAAGCTGTGATTATATAATTTTTTTTACAATTATTCATGGAAGTTGTGAATATTAATTAAGTTTCAAATTGCAAATAGTTTTTTTTTTTAACATTATGGTCTTTAAATCATGATAATATTGAACATAGATAAAGGTAAAGACTGTATTGAACATTATATTTCAAAAATATCAAAATCTAATAAATATTTTTTGTAGCACCTATTTGCAGGCTTTTACGTATTGTTTAAAAATTTTTGATACATAAATGTTATAAATGTTATTTAATTTCTAACTTATTTTGCAAGCATTTACTTAAATATATCCACTTACCAGATTTCTCTTAGATGTTTTATACATTACATATTACTTAACATTTAAAGTTTTAAGCGCTATTGAAGTTCTCGTTGAGTCCGAATGTTGTTTTAATTGTTCTTCTTGTGTTTCGAATTAAAGCATCTGCAAAATTATGATCTGGTTCTGTAGCAATTTAATTCTTATTTGCCCGAATGAATTATCGCTCGCTAAAAAATCACCATTTCACTGAACCTATATTGTAGGAAGCTCCACTCCGAAGACAACGCTACAACTACCATCGTGATCTGCCACGAAGCAGATTAGCCATAAAAATTAACTTTAATTGACTCCTGTTGTCACATAGCTCGTAGGATCCGGCTCGGAAAATAATTTTAAGTGAACTTTATGGAAGATGAAAGCGAGGCAGTCCGTTGTATAGTGACATAAGCTAGGACGCTCGAATAGTTTGATTGAGCAACTCGTTAACATCGACTCGCAGTCGGGATATGAAGAGATGTTTGTTGAAGAACTCCAGGACCCGACACGATAATTATTAAGATGACTAGTTTATCATTTTAATTTTGTTCTAACAATTCTGAAATAGAGTTTCGTTTAGAATATAAATACAAATTTAATGCAAATAATTACCATCTTTTTCTAAGTTCAACCACTTTGGTATGATGAATTATGTTTAAATATATTTGTTTGTTCTTCGAGACAAGAAGTTTTCTTTTCATCATTTTAGAATTTTTTCTTCGACAGTCTCAGTTTTTTTTTGTATATTCAAAAAGTAGATTTTGTTAAAAAAAACTACTTATTTTAAAAGAAGATTGTGAAATAAAAAAATATTCAGCAATAAACTCTTAAGCGACAACGAATTATTTATACACATACGTATCCATTTATTCTTACCACTTTATTGTGTGTAGAATCCAATTTTACTGACCCATAATTATTTTACGGAGGTATGTTTTTAACATCGTTTCGTAGGTGGAACATGAAGAAGTATGAAGAAACAACTTCGTCATAAGAACTTCTATAAAATCATTAAATGTATTTATCCCGAAAAAAAAAATGCTTTCTTTTTTTGGAATTGTATAACACACCAAAAATATTGCTATAGTTTAAACATTTGTTATCACTGCTGTTTTTTACAGATTTTTATTGAATGTGCCTCTGTTTTCAGGAAATCCCTGAAAGAAAAAAAAATCATGAAAAATAAATGAACATTTGGTACAATAAGTATATAAAATATATTTTTGGTTCAATTTTAAAACACAAGAAAATGCTATAGCCGCTCTGTAAAATAATAATTACAACGGAAATACATAGGTAAAACGAATTGATATTTTATTAAAAGGTAGGTACCTTTATACCTGGTAAAGGTAACGTTACAAATACCTGGCAACCACAATAATTTACAATACAGAAAAATGTTATTTGATGAAATTAGTGTGTACCATAAACAATTTATTATGATATTAAAAATACACATATACATAAAAAAAAAAAGTTATCAGATACGAGTATTAACACATTGGATTTTTTTATTTAGCCATGTTCTTTCATCATTTAAACGCCTTTACTTTGGAGGTAGGACCATTAGACACATATTACTTATCAAGGGGTTTCCAATAAGGACGGGTAGATCTTAGTATTGAATAAATTTGGGGTTTAAGTATATTGAGACCTTGAGATCTAAAGTGGGGCTTCTTCTATAGATAAATGAGTTTCCTTTTGGGAAGCTTAACTATATGGAGTACTTTCAGAGAATGTAGCATCTTCTATCTGGTTATATTTCCTGATACCTATACGTACATACATATGTATGGCTTTGATGCATAAGTGTATCAAATATACCTAATATGTGATTTGGAGTATGGGTATTGCATAATCTGCGTGCTGCATTTCTCCTCATACTGAGTTGCCATCTCAGTTTGAAGTGACCTGTGAGAAAACCCGTTATTATTGCTCGAAACATTTTGGCCTGCTTCATATTTCCATATTTTTGATCTTTTAGTATCCTCTTCTTTTATTTTATTTTATACCGCAATAGAACTCAGGCTTCAATAAGGTTGAAGTTTTTCATATTCTTGCCTGAATCTACTTCTTTATTTCCGATATACAATGGATTGTGACATTAAAATTCTTGTCGAGGTCATTTAGCCTGTCCTAACACTACAATACCAGTTAAGAACTAATGGCAAAAACAAAAACTTCATGCAGTTGTCTCTTGAGAAGTTCTCAGTCCATTGGTATAGCAGTTTATGGGAGTAGCACACTGCGTCGTCAACCCACTATTACAATAATCAAGCAATAACTCTGTTCTGAAGTTTTTTTTCAAAGTTTTCGATTTTAGGAATTAAGATGATTTTAGGAATAAAAATGACTTTGGCTCTTCTCTCTTTTTTCATAATTAATGGGCACTCAAGGGGATTTGAATACACTTTATATGTTATACAACACAGTGCGAGCAATATGGAAAGAGAAGAGGTTTAAATAAGAAGGTACCGATGCATTTAAATTTCTGCATATCATAATTAGAGGGAAAAACGGGAGAGTAGATCATTCCACATTCTTGTAGTGCGGCTAAAGAAAGAATCTCTGTACTTAACAGCACTTCAGAAATTGGTCTCGAGTGTAATTTTGTGGGCATTCCTAAAAGCGAGAGTGTTACGGTTGAATTATTTAAGGGAAGGAATCTATCTGGGTATTTCACTACAGTACTGACTATCAAAGAAACTATAAAATAAGGAGAGACTAGAGATATTACGACACTTTTCAAGAAACGTAAATGTTTCAATAATGTTAATTCCTTCAATCATTTTAAAGGTTCTTCTCTGAATATTATCCAAAAGATTCAAGTGATTCGAAAAAGCACCATTCCAGACATTCGCAGTTTTGAATGAATATAAGTTTTATATAATAGCGAAATCAGAAGGGGAGAATAATCAGCCTTATTCCGTAAGGCGTTGAACGCCAAAATAAAAACATCAGTGTGAATTTGGTATTACGTTAGGCGTTCGACGCCAAATAAACGTCAATTTGTCGATTCTCTCTTGTGGAACGTGTTCTCTTTATTGTTTTTGGTATTCCGTTAGTCGTTTTGTTGAAAATACTGTATTATGTATTGTAAAATACTACTTTACTTTAATGTTTTTTGTTATAAACTTAGTTGCTTGAATATCAAACTTTTTCGTAGTAACGATTTTATTATTTGTTTTCATTAATTCCAAATTATATCCTTGTTGAATAAACATCTTTTCAATTATAAGTCTCGTATTGTTATTTCGGTAGATATATTACTTTTTAGATCGCTTCAACTAATAATCTCAATACATTTCCATACACAAAAAGTCTGTAAAAACGCCGAAATCTGTCGTCTAGAAAATTGTTGACGACAACAGTTTTTTTAAATTTATTTTAGTTTTTATAATTTAAAATTCTTTGTTAAGGGTGAAAATAACAAATCTATAAGGAGTTACAAGAAAAGGCTCGAGTGGGTACCCAGCATCTCCTGCAAAAATGTATTTTTATTTGAACTGTTATCAGTCACAATCACATACCCAAAAGCAAGTATTTATTTCTCCTCCATCATATGCAAATGTATATATGCAAATATTTATATCAAGCGATCTATCTATATATGTATCTATCCGATTAAAATGGAAAATTAAATAATTCGTAGAAATTACAACTTGGCAAAGATAAAACGCGAGCAGGTATTTCCTTAAGAATGTTGCTTAGGCTTGGCTGGGATAGTCCCAAATTGAAGTCGTTCCCAACCCCTTTTAGTAGCTCGCTTTTGCAAAAAATCTAAGGGTATCAGCAAGTTTGAATCTGTTAACAAATGCGATAAAATAAAAAATTAAAACCAATTTCTACCATTGTATATATATTATATTTTTAACCTATGCGGCATTTTTAGCGGCATCACGTATCTACATATCTGCTCATTCCACTGAAGGCGGTTGGTGGTTAGGGTTTCGCTTTAAAACCAGGAGATATTAGCTGTGTTTTATTTTCCCCCAGATCTGATCCAGATTGGATCTTCATTCAAAATTACATGTATAACAAAAACAACACAAGGCCCAGTTTTGTTTGTATTTGTTGTTTTACATGTTATTTTGAAAACAAAATCCAATCCGGATCAGATCTGGGGGAAAATAAAATACAGCTATTATTGCGTTTTCGAAGCATTAAAATCTACGCTTTTTCTTATCACTTAATGGACAATGCTTTCAAGATAAGGATTTAATGACCTTATCATACGCTACTGTTGAAGTTCCACATCCGAAGAATAGGGGTGTTAATCTTCAAACGAATATGCAAATCTGAGAGTACTAGCCTTAGCAAACAAGTTTAATGGATTGAAAGCTTCAAACAGAAGATCATTTATGAAACGGAACCCTGGGGCACACCAGCATTTATTTTGTGGGCATCCTGACTTAAATCCATCCAGAACTACTTGTATTGAATGGTTTGAAAGGTGATTCCTAATAAATCGGAAAAGAGCGTAGTCGACAATGAACGCACGCATTTTCTATAAGAGAATTTGATGTCAGACTCTATCAATTCCTTTTGTAATATCAAGCGCAATAACCTTTCTTTCTCCAAAACGATTCAAAGATGTATTCTACTGTTCGGTGAGATATACGATCAAATCACCAGTGGACATTTTACTACAAAAACCTTACTGCCAATCAATTGAGATTGAGTCTTTGAGACATTTCTTGAGCTCAAATTTGATCTGCGTTTCCATAACCTTGGAAAGAAGGGACTTAGGTTCATTTAGTCGATAGTTAGAAAGCGAGGAAGATTCGCCTTTCTTAGGGACTGGCAATACAAAGGAATTTTCCATCCACTCGGAAAGAGATATGTATAGTATGAAAGATAGCAAAGCTTACGCAGTGATTTTTCCAGCATAGAAGAAATTCACTTCAAAACTATGGCGGGAATAATATCCGGGCCAGCCGATTTACATATATACTTATATTAAGACCTTTTAGAAGCCTTGCACCAAGGCGAAAGAAGATTGGTCCCATTGGGTCATTAACGCGCTCAAGTAGTAAAGGAGCCATGAAACTTTCTTGGAAAGTAGAACGCAGCGAACTGCCTTACTAGAAGATAAGCTTTCGCGATGGACCTAACAAATACCATTTAAGACGAGTGTTTCCTTGTTATATTTTGAAGAGTTCATATGCCTCATGTATAGTGTCACTAAACTCGAGTGAACGACTTTATCTGAATTTCTTTTTTTAAACCTCCACTTTAATTCCCAAAACTGATAGTTTGACATATTTCAAAAAAGTATCAATGGTTAGCACTGAGATCATGATACTTTCAAATATTTAGATAGTTACATTGGAACATTGGATAGCCTTAAATGACTGTGCGTGCTTATTCTCAGTTTTTCAATTTATTTTCCGAAGTACCTGCGAAGCTTAGTGGCACAGTTCTTCTCTCTATATGCTCAAATATGCACCATTGCAATGGTTTTCCGAGCTCAACATCTTAACAATGAATATCAGCCCCCTTGGGGAGCCCGTGTTTATAACTTCGCATTTTCTCCCAATTACTACAACTTCAAAAGTTGAGAATCCTGCACTTAACTTAAATGTCTTTCAACATAATGCCCCTCCTGTTATCAAACTGAAAGTTTCATCTTTTCGTCAGTCAAAATAAATACCAAACTAGTGGTTTGGTTTGTATGTGAGAGCGGAACAAAGTCTGTTAAATCCAAAATAAATAACGGATTTTATGTGGATTTCCTTTACACATGAGAAATCAATTTTTGTGTAAAGATTTTTATCTCTCGCCAGATTTTGCGTTCCTCCACACAAAAAAATCGAACCGAGTTTTTTTAAAACCCTATTCAGTGAGACAAATTTAAACATACATAGCTCTGAAATATGCATTTGATTTTGTCTGTGCTGTAACTTGAAAGTATTTGATATTCGTAATTACGTATAGGCAAACACTGGCACTGCACTCAAACACTTGTAGGGTAGTCATAATCCCAATAGTGCGCGCAAAATTATATAAAAAAGGGCCAGTGTAGCTAAATTTAAAACTCAAAAAGTTTTCATCAAAACGATTTTTTAGTACCAATATTTAGAAAGCTTATTTTATGAACTAAGATAGTCAAGAATAGACCAATAAAATTATGCATAAATAAAGTTACACAATTTACTTTAAGGAACTTCATTAAAAAGACATCTAAAAGTTTGTTGAGAATACTGTTCGCGACTTGTATAAAAAAATTAACTTGAGGTTTTGTAAATAAGTACAAATAAAATACCTTGAAATCATACGTTCGGGTTATCTAAGAGTGCTTAGACATAACACTAAAAAGGCTACATTATTAGACAATTGTGCGACATCGACAACCACAAGGATGATAACGATCCCATCTCTATCTCAAGGGTACATCAAATTTTGTTCCTATCTTTAACTTTGGCAAAATTGCCCTTTGAAGTCATTTCCAAATTTATCGAGATATATGTATGTATATGTTTATATACATATATGTATATATGTTTTCAATTTTCTGTTGGGTGAGATGTTCTAGATCTGAGCCGACTAGAGTAAAGGAAAATTCCAATACGATATGGATGAAATTTCACTTTCTAGCTTTCTGATGACGAGAAGTTGAAGGAACATGTTTCAAGAGGCATGCTTTATTAGTGATGCATCATGTTTTCATTTTCAATAAAAATTTCGGACCAATTCCTAAACGCAGGATTTGCAAAGCAAAACACCTGCAAAGCAGATATAGCAAATCAGAATACGCATATGTAAGAGAATTGCGCAAGAAATGTTTGACATTTGCACAAATGCCTCTGCATTTGCACAAGAAAGTAGCATCGATTCCATTTTGGGACACTCTGCTTAGCAGAAATTTTTGTATTTGCATTTTGGAACCGTTTGCTTAGCAGAATTTGCGCGAGATATGCGTTTAGGAATTTGCCTTTCTATTCGGTATGTGTAGATCACCTATTCATATTTATATTAAAGCGGCTTTGGAGCAATAGGTTAACCTGTTAATTATTTAACAAGTTCTTATAATGAATCCTTGGCTTATAAAATATAAGTATATTTTTGGGCTATTTTATATATTTCTTAATATTTTTGGTCCTTGGGCAGTATTTTAATTTTTAAAAAAGCTCCAAATGGTCCACAGTTGCGGTCAAATGCAAGACTTTAGTTTGCCAAAAGCACACGTAAACTATACTGCGACAAAATAGAAGCGGTTTTCTTCTCTAATAAGTCTAAATTTAATTTAAAGAAATCTGACGGATTTCTTACAGTACCAAGGCCAAAGGGTTACCCCAAAATCTTTCTATATTTTGTAATGAATCATTTAATACACCGGGAAATTCAACAAAATGCCATGCTTCCTCAGACTGAGCAAAATATGCCGCTGCGATGAATTTTCACACCCGCCAACGATTCTAAACATACCGCTTAACTTGTAAAAGATGGGCTTTGCGAAAACCTCATTTTAGCCTAAAGCTCTGATCACAACTCCATAGAGGATCTATCGGAAATTGTAGATCAAAGAATTGAGCGAATTGACTGGAGTTACACAAAAAAGAATGGGATCTGAAAGACTTAAAAACTTGAACTTACATATATTGCCGTTCTAGGATTTAAATTGGAATTTAGAAGTTTAGTTTAGTTTTGCGCGGCGCCCTCATAAATAATTAAGATATATGTAAAGTGATTGTACTTGACTCTAAGTTAAAAATATACTAGCATACATACCTCCGTACTGTTGATCCATATTGGGTTTGCATTTCAAGCCGATGATGTGCAAAAGAAAAGAAAAGCCGCATACAATACGACCTATGCATTCGATTTCCCATTTATCCCAGCCGTGCAACAAGTCGTAAGCACAAACTGAAACCTGCAATAGTAAAATAACAAAACTATAAGCGAAATTAGAGTATGGAACACAGTACCTACGAATATGTTTGGAACAATCAAACTCATATTCAAGAAACTGTGTAAATATAAATAAAAACTAATTTCTGTTTTTTTTCTTTCATTAAGTACATATCCATAGAGACATACCATATACGTAATGAATTTATTTATTTTAATAAGATAAACAAATTTAAATGAACCCACAACAATACAACACACTTTCAAATTTCAAAAGTTGATTGAATTTGAAAATGAAAATGATTAGAATTAATTTCACCAAGGGAATGTCAAACTCAAACGTCAAATGAAAACATTCTAGTTCCGAAAATGTAAATCGATATCGAATATATCATACATTAAGCTGCACACATATGGCAGCATTACGTATGTATATGATGGCCTGGGGCCTGTAACACAAAGCTACAAGTCTACAAGTCAACAGCCACTTGTAGGATTATATTAATCTTACAATTGTAGATTATTTCTGTAACACAAAAAAAAACTTTACACTTGTAGAAGACAAAAATTTCCCTACACTTGTAGACATTCTGATTACAAGTGCTCATTGAAAGAAAGATAAGCAACGTGATAGCATCTTAATAAAAATAAAATGCATGACTGGATCGCATGAACTTGCTCTTATGTAAATGTACTTTGGAATTTAAAAATTATGCATGTGTAAATATAAAACATCGACTTAATGAGATAATAATGTTTAAATGCATGGAATTGCCGTCTGATTTCCGCAAAAGTATGTTGATGCAAACAAAGTTTAAAAACATTTTATTATTAAAGTAATTTTCTTAAAACCCAATATATATATTTTTTTTCGAATATTTGCATATACAATATTATTTTAAACTTAAGGGGGCTCCTGCTGAAAATTTTTGGTTAAGATTGTTAGAGCCGTTAATGCGAAAGTCGAAAATCAAAAAGCCGTTCTATGACAGATGCCGTTAATAACATTTTGCCTCGAATTTTTTTTTGACCAAAATGTAGTCCTTGTGTGTAATATCACACCTATTTTTTTTTATTAAAATCGTTTGAGACGTTTTTGAGATAAATAAGATTTTGCACTACGCTTGTATGATGGCGTGTACCGTTAGTTTGAGAGCTAACAAAAATTTCAATTTCCCCTCTAGATATTCAATGAAGAACTTTAAGAAAATAGAGGTACATACAGACAGAGAGACGGAATTGTCGGATCCACTTTATTCGTCTTCGCTATCATCTTAATTCAACTTTGATCAAAATCTCGAGTTCCATTTTTTTCCAAATGCAGAACTTGCCCTATAGTACCCATATCGCAAGTAAAAAGGATAAAGAATCCGTTCGAAAATATGTAATTGCCGTCTTGGTAAGAATCCATGAAAAAAACATTCTTTTTGGTGCGTTTTTGGATTGGGATTGTATTTTTAATACAAATAAGCATGTTCTGTTCCTGGATCATTTCGCTTAGATTTTATATGTTTTCCATTAGTACTAATTTTTTTAAATACATATATCATTAAATAAAAATTTAATTATTTCTAAGTAAATTTAAGAAAAGTAATAGAATGTATTATTTTGTGTTATGTTTAATTTTTAGTTTACTGAGATTTAAAAATATTTAACTTTTCAAAACCCTATAAAGTATAGGTATATTAAATTACCTATAACACTTTTCTCTAAATTTGCATATATACATATTGTATAACAATTATTACCGAAATAATTTACTATTGAAAAAAGATCACAAATATACACTTTACACAAAAATATATTCACAATTTGATATTGTTTTTTTGGTTAAAAATATCTTAACTACGAAGAAAAAAATTATGGAAATGGTAATTAGTTGAAAATACTGTTTTTTCGTATATTTAAATACATCTTCATCCTACAAGTCTTGAATCACTTGTAAGATTGAGTGGATTATTCTACAAGTACGATTTAGTTTTTTTCTACACTTGTAGCTTTGTGTTACAGAAAGAGGGAAATCATATAATTTCCCACTTGTAATATTCGTTCATTACACTTGTAGAAGAGCCAGCAAACTTGTAGCTTTGTGTTACAGAAATTTGTTACACTTGTATTAATTCACTTGTATTACAAGTACTTGTAGTTTTGTGTTACAGGCCCCTGGCCGTTTCACCGACTCGCACAGTGGTATACGTTTTCACCAAAATATAATCCGAGATTTATAGCACTAATACCTTTGTATATAAAACCTATAGTATTATCATGGAGCGTGATTTCGTATTGCGATCTCTAGACTGGCGGTGGCGCTGTGTAGTGGAGAGTAGGATAAGATACAAAACAAGTAGTAAAAAAGAAAATGTTTATTACTAAATTTAGCAGAGTCAAATATATCAAGTCGTGTCCCTATACTTTAAGGCTCGGTCAAACAGAACGCGTTTTCAACACCGCGTTAAGATTTTTTAACGCGACGGTAAGATTATTTTGACGCGACTTGCAACCGCCGCGCTAGAGGACGTCAAACAGAGAGCTGTTAAGCAATGAACAAGCAAAACAATCATTCCTTAACAAAAATAATGTCAAGCAGCTCAGATTCAGAAAGGAATTATTGCTTCTATTTGCTATAATTACGAAATTCTCGTTAAAGAAAAAGAATTTGGGTACATGCTAATTAACAAAAAAAGAGAAGAAAATAGCGAATATCACCGGCTGTGCCGGGAGCTAGAGTAAAACATCTCGAAGGCCAACAAACAGAAGACCTACCAATGCGGAATTTATGATAAGAGACAAATTTCTCTCATATTTTCAATAATAATAATTATATGTATGTAAGACAATGTTCTTATACGATTTACCACCCATATCGTATAGACAAGGGTAATTTCTCACCAATTCAATTAATTTTTCCATCTTGAAAAAATTTAAAATTTCTTTGACTGCCGCCGCAGCGTTAGAAATAATCTGTAATTTCACACAACGTCGCGTTTCACCGCCGCCTTGCAACGCCATGGTGAATTCAACGCGGCGTCAAAAACGCGTTCAGTGTGACATGGGACATGTATTGCAATGTAATACAACGCTTCGTTTCAACGCGGCGGTGAAACGCGGCGTAAAAACGCGTTCTGTTTGACCGAGCCTTTAGATGTTGCCACAATCTTTCGTCTTTCTGATAGTACTACAAGTTTTATATACAAAGCTTATACTACATTTTCACCAAGAGATAATCCTGGATTTAAGTGGATTTACCATAAATCGTCTTCAAATCTCGAAGATTTACCATACAAATTTATTTATAAAAACTAGTAGATTAGAAATAAATCTTGTGAAATCTTCATTGGATCAATTGTTCTATAGTTCGAACTGATCTAATAGCCGTGCTTTTTTTGCAAGTCCATATAGAACTGTAGAAAAAAAAAACGACATCGGGACTTATGCGCGAAACAGATTAAACCAGCAACAGCACCAGCATCGTCAACAGCAAACAACACGCTGACCAGCAAAAATTTCTCAAACACATTGCCACCAGCAACGTCATTTCATCTGCTTGACATTTCATATGGAAAAAAAAGCTTTTCATTGTGGTGCCACTGAATATTGCAGTGGGAAAGTTGACAACACCGCACCAGCAAGAGCAAATTTAGGACTTTGGCCTAACGACGCTGTTGGCGTTGCTGTTGCTGTTCTAATGTGTGTTGAACAATTGAAATACATTGGCTCTAAATTAATGGCGGTCGCTGTTGCTGTTGACGGTGCTGTTGCTGGTTCAATCTGTTCCGCGCTTTAGGAACTTCTTTCCAAATAATTGAAAGCACTGTGTACGCCATGGCATTTGCCTGTATTGCTGTATTGACGACTAGGACGGTGTTCACATTGGACTCAATCCGCCGACTTATTTTGATGTCTCTGTGTTTTTTCTCGTTCGCACTTCATGGTAAGAAAGAGACGGCAAAGTGAGGCAGGATTTTTAAAACAAATTGAAAATTAATGGATTTTTTTTGACATTTGTCTTGGTGACATAATATGACACACGAAGATACAGTGTATCACAAAAGTAAGTAAGCACTCATTAAAAAAAAATATAATCAAACACTATTTGGAAAATAAATCGAAGTGCGAGAATGGTAAAATTAGCTGTGTTTTATTTTCCCCCAGATCTTATCCGGATTGGATTTTTTTTTCAAAATAACATGTAAAACAACAAATACAAACAAAACTGGGCCTTGTGTTGTTTTTGTTATACATGTAATTTTGAATGAAGATCCAATCTGGATCAGATCTGGGGGAAAATAAAACACAGCTATTGTTAACAAAAGTCCATCTACTATACACAAAATAATAACCAAATAAAATAGCATTGGAAGTTTGCAAAATGACCCTCGATCAATGACAATGACAAGCAGGAATGCCGTATTATTGTTAGGAAAGTGAAGAGGAATCTTTGAGTATATATAATATGGAGGGCTCGTTTCTATTCCAAATGCGTGACTATCATAGTGGCGCTACTCAAATTTGTGTAAGACAAAGTTATTGCGGATTGCTTCATATCACATGTGACGGAGAACTATATGTGAGGAGAAGGTAAGCACAAATCGGAGGATACGGCTATATCCTTAACTTACAGAAAGTGAGACAGCGAACCCTATCACAACTTCAAGTACTACAATGCATTAGGGATAGGAACGAACCCTCCATATTATATATACTCAAAGAGAGGAATCCACAAGTAAGCCCATCAAAGATATCAGCAGAAATAACCAAATAAAACAGGTTAATCATGTAACCCTCAAACTATTCGACGAGTGCTCTACCAATCCAGTTATCATGTATCGGTTAGAAAGAAACCTTTCATAAGTAAAATAAATCGCCAAAAGCGGCTCTTCTTTGAAAAAACCCATGAATCTAAACAAGCAGAATTTTAGAACACAGTTGTTTTATTTGAAATATTACTTTTTAGTTCGAAATACATATAATTAATTATAGACAAAAATATTAAGTTTTTTTTTAACATTACTATCGATTGTTTGAAGGAAATGATCTTTAAACTAAGAGGTGCTTACTTACTTTTGTAATTCACTGTATATTTGTAGTGGCATAGCAAATGGCCAACAATTATGACAACTATAATGTCGTTTTTATTTGGCAATCCGGAATCTCTCTCCGATCCGGAATCCCAATTGAACACTTTTGTTTGCTTCTGATGATTCTGAAGTTTTGTTTGATTGGATATGTGAAACATCAAATGCGTACAATAATCAAAATCAAGAAAAATGTTTGTTGAAAGCAGGGTTGGCCGAATTGTCACTTTTTAGAAATAACTACATTTGTTACGTCTGCTACGTATTTTATGTAGTTAATGTAGTTAAATGTAGTTAATTGTAGTTAATGTAAGAAATTGTAGCATTGCTGTCAATTAACTGTCAGTTATGCATTTGAAATTTGAATTTTTAAATTAAACGTTCAGTTATTCCTACAATTCTTCATCCTTATGGTAAATGAAACTTTTTTTTTACATACCTTCATTAGATCATAAAAGTGCAAAATTGTTTTTTTTCCTTTATTATATTGAATTTTTATGAATTTATTACTACTAATATGTAGCAGACGTAACAAATTGTGGTAAATTAGGCATGTAGTTTCTTCAATAAACTACGCGTAGTTAAATACTACGTTTATATGCAGTATCGAAAGATCGAGTTGGATTAGGGTCGGATTTTCGACTCACATTTCTACTCGACACCGCTGAGCGATTGGGATCGAGTCGAACGAAGCTCATTTCAACTCAATACAGGTATATAAAGGTTCGAAGCGAGCTTCAAGCTCGCTTCAACACCTCATATAAACGTACTAAATCATGTAGAAAATGTAGTGTAGTTAATTCGGCCAACCCTGGTTCGCACAATTTGAATACCAAAAATCACAGCTGTTGAGGTTGACGTTTAAGTATATGAATGTGTGAGTGCTTCTGGTTTTGCTTCTGATTTCAAATCCAGAAGCAAATTTCTCTTCTTTTCAGAATTAGAACTGTCATTTTTTCCCAATTGCACACTTTCAGAAGAGTCCGGAAGGGTTCCGGATTGCCAAATAAAAACGACATAAGACGTCAAAGTGAGTCTGGAGTGTTCACACTGCTTTTGTGTCTGAACACGACAGGGTGGCCTTACGTCAAAATAATTCGGTTGAGTAAGTCCAATGTGAACAGCGTCTAGCATCAACCAGCATCCAAAAACGTCACTTTTGACTTCTCTGAACAAACTATCGATAACATATAGATAATATTATTTTGACATCACCATTTTTATCGGGTCTAATGCCGGATATACACTGTTCAAATGCATGACAAGCATATGCAAGTGCATTGGTAATTTGGGGTTGAAGTTGCATATACACATATCAAGTATGAGTCTTCAATCTTTTATTTTTACATCGACGGAGGACGTTGCGCTTTGTGAGTTTTTTTTTTCGGCAAAATTTTGATTTTACGAATTTCTTTGGAATTTTTTTCAATTTTATGCGAGTAATTTGTTTTATTTTGTCTGTCCATTTCATCATACAATTTTTGTTTAGTTTTAATATTTAAATCTGTGCTTATGTTGTGCTGTGTTCTCGTCTCTTCAACGTACTATACGCAAATGAACCAATAAATGCATGATCAATCATCAATCTTGCATATACACTACTTCAATGCAGGACGATAGATTGAAAGGAAATCAAAAGATTTTGATTTTGCTTAAATCCAACATCCAATCTATACGAGTGACTTTTTCACTAATACACTTGCACATGCTTGTCATGAATTTGAACAGTGTATATCCGGCATTAGATTAAGGCCGGTATCCACCGAGCGCTCCTAACTTAAGAAGCTCATAAACCTATTCACCAAGCAATATTAGTGAAGATCTACGAGCGCTCTTAAAAGTTAGGAGTGGTCCCGACCACTACTAACTTACGAGCGCTCTCTTCGAAAGTTTGTTCGCTTGTGCGTGTGCCACGCACGCATTTGACTCGAATCCATGTGAGCAATGCCAAGTAGAAGAGTATCCATTTGCTGTCAAGACCAACATTCCACAACATTTCACAGTTTGAGTATGCCTGAACAAGAGAGAGTGGCTCTCATTTTCGAACTTCGAAAAACACTTGCGAGTGGTTGGTGAATACCCCACAGAAATTTTAAGTTAAGAGCCTCGTAAAGTTAAGAGCCGTTTAGGAGCGCTCGGTGAATACGAGCCTAAGGGCGGTATTCACCGAAGGCTCATAAACGGCTCTTAAGTTTAAGAGGCTCATAAATTGGAAATTATTTGTGCTATTCACCAACCCCTCATAAGTATTTTTCGAAGTTCGAAAATGAGAGCCACTCTCTCTCAACCAGGCATGTTCAAACTGTGAATTCAAACAGTTGTCAAACAAGATTCAAAGCCGAGAAGTCAAATGTGATATATAAGTCGTAAAAACAAAACTTTGAACTGTCATCTTATCTTTAAGGAACAAAAAACGAAAGTCTTTTCTCAAATTAAAAGCTCAAGTGACCTCAACTACAAAGTGCGTTTCGCCTTAAATAATTTTCTATCTTCATTGTCTTTTCTCAAGTATTGGCTGTTGCTGCCATTCAAACCAATGGGATATCCGATAAGAAGCACAGTGACATGGAAAGGTAAAAAAAAACTACCCAATCGAATACACCTGCAAATTCCCAGCTAATAAAAGTTTATAATTTCCAGGTCGGTTTGTGTTAATCCAGGCTACATCAAGAGTCTGTCGAAAACATAGGGTTGTGCCGAAAAGAGTAGGAAACCGCAGATTCGCATTGAAATGAGAAACAACGGTGGAGCCGCATGCAATGCTGAGTTGGCGTCCAGAGATAGCATATTGCAATTCAACTCCGCTAAGATTCCCCAATTGAATTCGAGCCAGAACAAATCCTCGGATTCGTTTCAGTCTTTATCTGCTCTAGTCCCAGCTCCAGGCCTCTCACAGAATCCATCGAAATTGAGAAGGTCGTCAGCGACTGGCTTATGGATCACCACCGTGATCTATCTCTCTCTCCGCCTCGACTTTCCTGCCCTGCAAGTTTGTTGATTGCTCTGGATTTCAAACAATGAATAAAATACAGTGAAGATCATGGGAAAAAACAAATCTACTAAGTTTTATGTGAGTAAGTTAATAAATGCAATCAAAAACAAACAAAAAAAATGGTTCTTTTAATTTTCTGTAAAATTCAAAGACGGTGACATTAAAAATGTCTATTAAGAGAACTTCTCGATAAAGGTCTGGCAGTGTTCTCAGAAGCCTTTTAAATGGACAAACATGTGTGTGCTTTTATAATTTGGCAATAGCAAGCTCATACGCACTTTAGCCCTCCAGTACCAGGTACAGTATTCCCCGCTTAATTGCACCGACCATTTTGTCAGATTTTTCGGTCAATTATCCGGGTGGTTCAATTAACGAAACCCCGCTTAATTGACCGACCTGTTCAATTAAACGAAACCCGTATAATTGCACGAGTCTGTCAACTAAAAATTAAAATATTCATCCCAGAAATTTACTATGAACATTTCATTGTCAACTTACGAAAACCTTGAAAAAACTGAAAAAGAATACACACACAAAAATATTTGAACACGTTTTATTTAAAAAATAAACATACATACATAATTAAAACTATGAAACAGAAATAAATTATTCTTAAAAAAAAGTCACTTTTAGCTTCGAAAAGGATACAAAAAAATAATAAATACAATAGTAGGTATGTACCTCGAAAGGCTCATAATGGTTATTTGCATACATTGGTTTGAAAAAATTTGTGATTTGATTTTGATTGATTGTTTTGTTTTGAACAATGTCTTCTTGTTTTTCAGCTCAACTGTAAATTTATTTAGTGGTAAGAAGTATAAACGTAGAATTGCAATGTCCTGAAGAATCTCGAAAGTCGATGGTAATATGGCTTCAAATTCTTCTTTTTCTTAAACCGTTTTTAAAATTTCGGCGTTTGTTAAGCATTGTACTTAAGTATGTTGTCTATGACCACGATATCATTTTCCGGCTTCTCTTCATTGTTACGGTAAATTTTACCGCAACAAAAACTTCCCTTCGGTCGTTCCTTCCCCCTTTCTTTCTTTTGGTTGCAGCTGCAAAATATTGGCGAAGATGAGGGCAACCATGGTCTCATCAACCACTGGTGTTCCTAGCCTGTATTTTGCAAAAGCAACAAACGCAGGTGTTCGAGCTTACGCGAGGAGTTCCGGCGGATGAGCCGAAGAAGTAACGAGTCAGGTAGACTCTTACTTACCTCAAAAACAACTCGCCAAATAAACAACACAACATAACAAATGTTGCAACGTAATTCTTTCTTTAAATATTTAACGTAACGTAGTGTAAATTTATAATTTTAAATAACTTAAATTTTCAAGTGTAAAAAATGGGTTTTTAACGCGTGTAAGATTAAGTATTAATGTTAAGTATATGCATTTTTTAAAAATGGGTGCTGAAGTAACACTCCTTCCTATAGTTCCAAAAATAGTTTAATTCAATTCACACTTCGAATTCCGCGCGAATAGTAGAGTAGTAGGAAAATGCCTAATTATGGCTCCTTCTCGATTTTAGTTCGTTTTCAATTTTTTTCTCGAAATAAAATTTAGTTGGGAAGGGGTCTGAACTCGCCATTATGTTTCGGCAAGTTTTGGAAACACATCCAACAACTTGTTGAAACCGTGTTTGTGTGTGTGAGAGTAAAGTTTCGCAGAGAATCAACAACGGTTGCTTTCTTGGTTAGCGTCAAGCTTCCAGGAAGCCGTAATCCCGTGACCGACGATCTCGAAAACGATTGCTTGAGTTGAATGTATGTGTGAATGACTGGAATGGACGAGGGAGGAATTGTAGTTGAAAAATTCGCTTGGAGGACACTCTTAGGAGAGCCTTGAAAGCGCAAGTTTGCAAGTCAAAAAAAAAGGATCGAGAAATTTTTGGAAAAAGAAAAAAAAAATCGAGAAGGAGAGGAGAATTAATCGGTGGAGACATAGAAAAAAAAAAGGAGGAAATTTGAAGAAAGGAATCGGGATTCGAGGTGTGATAGGAAAAGGAGAAAAAGGAGTTAGAAGGAAGGAGAGTTAACAAGATAAGTAGTTTGAGTTTACTTTTAAATAGAAATATATATATATTCGTAATCCTGAAATATATATATATTTCTAATCATTTATTGTTGTTCGGGTCTTCCCAAAAATTGTCGGGACGCGCGTCGGTACTGTGAAAACCCATTTTCTTTCAATTAATTTTATCTTGTTTTCAATTTCATTGTGTTTAAAAAAAATTTGCTACTCAGCCAAACGGCCATTTTAAATTGTACTCATTTCTCTTTAATCGAAAATATTTGGGTTTTAATCCAGGGATCTTCTATCCCACGGTTTCCCAAAAATAAACATTATATATAAACCTATTGCTTATATTTTTTTTATTCAAACCATTTCAATTAGTTTTGGAATTTTCTATATCGGAAAAAAAAAAATTCCTGGCGCCCACTTTTTTATTACAGTACCCCACTGTACTGGCAATAACAACATTCTTCGTTTCATTAAATTGATTATATCAATAATCAATTTAAATATCCTTATCGCGAATTCGTACACCTCCACTGAACCCAGCCCAGCTGAGCAGCCGCGGTGGTAGCTCATATCAACGAGCTACAAGTTGCACTTTTTGTTGTTCTCTTAGTTTTTCTTTTTGATCTGTCAAAATAAGTCGAGATAAATCGAGTCGGGTTGCATTTCGTTTTGTTTTCTTAATTAGCGTTCGGGTAATTTGTTATTATTATTACGGAAATTAATAATAATAACAATTTTAATAATAGAAAATTAAAAGGTCGGATACCAATTCGCGTCGCGAGAAAAAGTGCAACAAATTGGAGCCCAACGTGTGGAGCCAACCGACCGGTGGTGGTGGAAGAATTGTGTTTTTTTTTGTGATTGCATTCGTGTTTTAATTGTGTGGTGCAAAGTTAATTATTTATATACGAGTAATTTGAGAATATTCATGCAGTGTTTTTCTTCTTTTTATTAGGTTTATTTTTATCAATTTAATTCGAGCAAAAAGTCAAGTGGACAAAACTAGTGCAGCAAAGGAGTACCAACACAATATACCTATATCATATACGAGTACCTATATATGCACATAGGATTTTCCGCAAGTATTTTTTTTGTGTTGTGAATTTTTTTTGTGTTTAATTCTTTCAATTATATTCTTTTTTATTTATTATTATTTTTTTTTCTTTTATATTCGGTCTTTCTTTGGGTGTTAGTTTTTATTTTAATTTAATTTATTTTCATTTTGATTTAATAATCTTTGGGTGCCGGCATTTTGTTTTTTTTCTCTTGTGAATTAATTGATAGATCTCTCGTGCGAGTTGATTTGAGTTTTTTTTGAGTGGGTTAGGCTTTGATTTTAATTGAGTGACAATCATTAGGATTCATAGACAGTGGCGTGCTGATTTTTTTTTTTTGGTTACATTTTTTTTTAATTTGAGTACAGGTTTTGATTTTTTTTTAAATCGATATTTTCTTAATTTTGATTTTGGTTAGGCACATATTTTAAATTTTTTTTAACGTTGTTTTATTTGGTATAGTAGGAATTTTTTTTATTTTTTTTTTCTCTATAAAAATTATTTTTCTGTTTTTTTTTTATTTTTAAATTGCTTAGATAATTAATTAGAATAATGAATATAGGTCGTTTAGCACAGGACGAACTGGCCTATGAGATGAAGGTCAGGGGTTTAAAAGTAGGAACGGTTGAGGAAATGCGAAAGGCATTAAGGTCATCGAGATTACTCCATAAGAGGAACTCGATGGACGTTAGTTCGGTTTACCCCTTCACTTATGAAGAGGATGTTGAGGCAATCGAGGCAAAGATTGAGGAGATTAGGGTCCTTCTTAAAGTACCTCCGAAGAATCCAAAGTCTTCGGAGTACATTAAGATAGTGACAAAGATTGAATGGTGTATAGGCAGGTTAGCTAGGACACCTTGTGAGGCCGAAGATGAAGAAGATGAAGTTAGTTCACTTCGGAACAAGGTTTTGTGTTTGTTAGGAGATCTCACTGGAGATAGTGAGAATAGTGATAGGGAAGAGGAGTTGACCAAGGAAAAGACTCCGATTAAGATCCAAACCCAACTTCAGACACAAGTTGGTCAGACCCTAGATGTTAGTTCACGGTCTGCGTTAGGGCTTGCGACAGGGACGTTAGTTGAACCAAGGAGTGGTGTCAGTAGTCCTGCAGTAGGGAGTATTTCGATTAGGGTTCCGTCGGAACGTAGGCATGATAGGGTCGATGGTTTTTCTGGACAAATGGTCGTTCAGCAAAATTACATCGAACGGATAGGAAAGTGGGGGGTGAAGTTTGCTGGTGACTCAAGTGGAGTATCAGTAAACTCATTCCTGGAAAGAGTGGAGGAACTTCGTTTGGCTAACGATGTTCCTGAAAACCACCTTTTCAAATCCGCTTCGGAGCTTTTATCGGGTAGGGCCCTTATGTGGTTTAGGACGGTTAGGGAAGATTTAGAGGATTGGCAAGAACTCGTCAAGGAACTCAGAGCGGAGTTCCTTCCTGCGAATTACGATGATCTCTTATTGGAGGAGATTAATCGACGTTCGCAGGGAAAGGAAGAAACTTTCGGCGCGTATCTTACTACGATGAGGACATTGTTTCGAAGATTATCGGAACCTTTGTCAGAGGGAAGAATGCTTTCGATTTTGAGGAAAAATGTAGATCCGTTTTACCAGGTTCAGATAGCTAGTTCCAAACCAAAGACGGTTAAGGAACTGGCCATCTTAGGTAGGGAATTAGATACCCTTAAGGTTAATGTAGATAGCTTTACCCCGCCTTCTAGAGGCAAAAATTTGTTGGAACCGGAGTGCGGTTACCAACCGAGTTCGTCTGGACAACACAGAGTAGCGGCTGTTGCTCCAGTTTCAGAAAACCCATTTAGGCAGGCTGTTAGGTGTTACAACTGTAACAGGGAGGGGCATTTCGCTCATACTTGTCCAGTTGCTAAACGTTGTTTTGGTTGCGGGGCACTAGGAGTTTATCGTAGGGATTGTAGGTGTTCGGGAAATGGAGATCGGGCCCTTGTGTCAGCAGGACAAGGAGTCCGTCGTCGTTGAGAAGGTCGTCTGCTGACGATCAGCTTGTAGGTAAAGTTCAACTGAGTTTCACGTTAGCGGCAAATGGTAGGGACACTAGACCATTTTTAGGAGTTAGGATTTATGGAATTAGGTTTTTAGGGCTTCTTGATTCGGGAGCTTCGCGTACTATAGTAGGAGGTGACGGATGGAAAATTTTGAAAGAGTTAGGTTTAAAATTAGGAAAGTGTAGTATTGGGTCAGTAGCGTTAGCAGATGGAGCAGGTGTAGGTGTAGCTGGATCTGTTTCTCTACCAGTGGAGGTGGAGAACAAATCCTTTTTGATAGAATGTCTGGTCATTCCGAATCTTCCACACCAGTTGATATTAGGTGCCGATTTTTGGGCACTATCGGGCATAGTCCCGGATTTGAGATCAGGGGTGTGGAGTTTTTCAAGCCAAGAGAGTTTAGCCTCGATGACAGACATGGTAGCGATTAGGGAAAAATCGGATTTGAACGATTTTGAAAATAGGGAATTAGAATTAGTGTTAGAAGAACTTTTTAATACAATGACCGAAGGTTTAGGGTGCACTAATTTAGTTGAGCACAAGATTAGGACGTCTGCAGAGCCGATAAAGCAAAGATATTACCCTGTTTCGCCAGCGATTCAGAAACATATCGATCAGGAGCTCCAGGAGATGTTGGAAGCTGGAGTGATCGAGAAGTCGAAGAGTCCCTGGGCATCACCGATTCTTCTCGTTAAGAAGAAAGATGGTAGTTATCGGTTCTGTGTTGACTATAGGAAATTAAACGAGGTTACTGATAGGGATGCTTATCCACTACCCTTTATTTCAGCGATTTTAGACAAGCTTCGAAACGCGAAGTACTTGTCTTCGTTAGACATTAAGTCTGCTTATTGGCAGATTCCAATGGAAGAAGAATCGCGCAAGTACACAGCCTTTACCGTGCCAGGGAGGGGTCTGTTTCAATTTCGTAGGATGCCATTCGGGCTACACAATTCACCAGCGACATGGCAAAGGTTCATTGACGATGTTCTGGGTCCTGACTTAGAACCTTTCGTCTTTGTGTACTTGGATGACATTATCATCGTCACCGATTCTTTTGATAGGCACTTGGAAATTTTAAAAGAAGTTTTTAAAAGGTTAGGAGAAGCCGGTTTAAAAGTAGGTAGGGAAAAGTGTAATTTTTGTAGGCCTTCTTTAAAATTTCTAGGTTATGTAGTTGATAGGAACGGGCTTCATGTTGACCCGGAAAAAGTGGAAAGCATGATTAGGATACCTCCACCGAAAAACGTGAAGGAAATTAGGAGTTTTGTAGGGACCATTTCTTGGTATCGACGTTTCGTACCAAATTTTGCAATTTTAGTTAGGCCTCTTACCGATCTCTTAAAGAAAGGTAAGAAATTTGAGTGGACCCAAGAATGTAAGGAGAGTTTTAGAAAAGCCAAAGAGTGTTTGGTTACGGCACCGATCCTGACGTGTCCGGATTTTTCTCGGCCGTTTGTTGTTCAAACAGACGCGTCCGATTATGGTATCGGCGCCGTACTTTCGCAGGAGTTTGAGGATGGCGAAAAAGCCATATGTTATTTGAGTCGGTCATTGAATAGGAATGAAAGGAACTACTCTACGACCGAAAAGGAATGTTTGGCAGTCCTTTGGGCGATCGAAAAGTTGCGGCCGTATCTCGAAGGTGTTCGATTTACAGTCGTAACCGATCATCACTCACTGGTCTGGCTTAGTAACCTTAAGGATCCGCAGGGTAGATTAGCTCGTTGGGCCATTCGGCTCCAACAATTTGATTTCAAGATCATTCATAGAAAGGGCAAAGAACATGTCGTTCCTGATATGTTGTCGCGAGGAGTGCCAGAAGTAGCTGGTGTCTCTGAGGCGGATTCGGACCCTTGGGTGATTAAAATGAAATCGCAGGTAGAAAAGAGCCCTTTAGAATACCCATCTTGGCGAGTTGAGAATGGGCGGCTCTATAAACATGTTAGGTTGAACCATATAGTCGTTCATGATAATGGTGAGGAGTGGAAGTTAGTGTTAGGAAAAAGTGATAGGACGAGAATCCTTAACGAGTGCCATGATGCTCCGCTTTCAGGACACATGGGTGTTAAGAAAACTTTTGCTAGGGTAGCAGAAAAATATTACTGGCCCAAAATGAGAGGAGAGATTTCGAAATATGTTAGGAATTGTAAAGTTTGCCAAAGCGTGAAACCAGTGAATGAAAAACCAGCTGGTCTAATGACCGAACGAGTAGGAAATTCCCAACCGTGGGAAATGATTTGCGTGGACTTGGTGGGTCCGTTACCGAAGTCGTCGCGCGGTTTTGTGTACATTTTAACGGTCGTCGATTATTTCACTAAATTTCCCCTGTTGTTCGCGTTACGGTCCGCAACGGCTAAAGCGGTTTGTCGGGAATTAGAGGAAAACGTTTTCCTCCTCTTCGGTGTTCCAAAGTGGATCGTCTGTGACAACGGTCCCCAGTTCCGCGGCAAGGAACTGAAAACGCTTAGCGAAGCGTACGGGTCACAACTTCGGTTTACGGCGAATTATCATCCGCAGGCGAATCCTGCGGAACGGATAAATCAAATTATCAAGACTACGCTCCGAGCGTACGTTTCCGAAAATCAGCGGAGTTGGGATTCGCAACTGGCAAAAGTCGCTTGTGCGATCCGAACTTCGCAACATGAGGTGTTAGGTGTTTCGCCATATTTCGCGAACTTTGGTAGGAACATGATCACTAGTGGTCATGATGTAGGACTTAGAGTTATTGATAGGGAACAAGATAGAGGGGAAGTCGATAGGCAGTTTCAGAAACTGAGGAAGGAGATAGCTAGGAAATTAGAGGCGGCGGGAAAGAAGGCGGCTAAAACTTATAATTTGAGGAGAAGGGACACACAGTTTCAAACTGGTGATCTCGTTTGGCGTAGGAACTATGCATTGTCCGATGCAGGGAATTATTTTGCAGCAAAATTAGCGACCAAGTTTGTTGGTCCATTTAAGGTTAGTAGAAGGGTGTCACCGTGGACATACCTTCTTATAGACGATAAAGGGAAAGATCGGGGGACGTGGCACGTTAAGGATTTGAAGCCATATTTGGACACTTAGTCAAAAGTCCCTTGATTTTTCACTTAACTTGCAATTTTAGATTTTTTTTTGTGTTTTTTTTGTACATTGTAAAATTTTATTTCTTATTTCATGCCACTTATTATTTTTTTCTTTTTTCATTTTTTTTTCAATGTGATGACAACCCTGTGTTGTGTTGTTTACCTTGTTGCCTATCACCCAATCCTGACTGAGCCTTAAGAAATGGTTTATTTTTCTTGAAAAGTAAACACATTTCTTGGGAGGTAAGGGTGGGATTTGTTACGGTAAATTTTACCGCAACAAAAACTTCCCTTCGGTCGTTCCTTCCCCCTTTCTTTCTTTTGGTTGCAGCTGCAAAATATTGGCGAAGATGAGGGCAACCATGGTCTCATCAACCACTGGTGTTCCTAGCCTGTATTTTGCAAAAGCAACAAACGCAGGTGTTCGAGCTTACGCGAGGAGTTCCGGCGGATGAGCCGAAGAAGTAACGAGTCAGGTAGACTCTTACTTACCTCAAAAACAACTCGCCAAATAAACAACACAACATAACAAATGTTGCAACGTAATTCTTTCTTTAAATATTTAACGTAACGTAGTGTAAATTTATAATTTTAAATAACTTAAATTTTCAAGTGTAAAAAATGGGTTTTTAACGCGTGTAAGATTAAGTATTAATGTTAAGTATATGCATTTTTTAAAAATGGGTGCTGAAGTAACACTCCTTCCTATAGTTCCAAAAATAGTTTAATTCAATTCACACTTCGAATTCCGCGCGAATAGTAGAGTAGTAGGAAAATGCCTAATTATGGCTCCTTCTCGATTTTAGTTCGTTTTCAATTTTTTTCTCGAAATAAAATTTAGTTGGGAAGGGGTCTGAACTCGCCATTATGTTTCGGCAAGTTTTGGAAACACATCCAACAACTTGTTGAAACCGTGTTTGTGTGTGTGAGAGTAAAGTTTCGCAGAGAATCAACAACGGTTGCTTTCTTGGTTAGCGTCAAGCTTCCAGGAAGCCGTAATCCCGTGACCGACGATCTCGAAAACGATTGCTTGAGTTGAATGTATGTGTGAATGACTGGAATGGACGAGGGAGGAATTGTAGTTGAAAAATTCGCTTGGAGGACACTCTTAGGAGAGCCTTGAAAGCGCAAGTTTGCAAGTCAAAAAAAAAGGATCGAGAAATTTTTGGAAAAAGAAAAAAAAAATCGAGAAGGAGAGGAGAATTAATCGGTGGAGACATAGAAAAAAAAAAGGAGGAAATTTGAAGAAAGGAATCGGGATTCGAGGTGTGATAGGAAAAGGAGAAAAAGGAGTTAGAAGGAAGGAGAGTTAACAAGATAAGTAGTTTGAGTTTACTTTTAAATAGAAATATATATATATTCGTAATCCTGAAATATATATATATTTCTAATCATTTATTGTTGTTCGGGTCTTCCCAAAAATTGTCGGGACGCGCGTCGGTACTGTGAAAACCCATTTTCTTTCAATTAATTTTATCTTGTTTTCAATTTCATTGTGTTTAAAAAAAATTTGCTACTCAGCCAAACGGCCATTTTAAATTGTACTCATTTCTCTTTAATCGAAAATATTTGGGTTTTAATCCAGGGATCTTCTATCCCACGGTTTCCCAAAAATAAACATTATATATAAACCTATTGCTTATATTTTTTTTATTCAAACCATTTCAATTAGTTTTGGAATTTTCTATATCGGAAAAAAAAAAATTCCTGGCGCCCACTTTTTTATTACAGTACCCCACTGTACTGGCAATAACAACATTCTTCGTTTCATTAAATTGATTATATCAATAATCAATTTAAATATCCTTATCGCGAATTCGTACACCTCCACTGAACCCAGCCCAGCTGAGCAGCCGCGGTGGTAGCTCATATCAACGAGCTACAAGTTGCACTTTTTGTTGTTCTCTTAGTTTTTCTTTTTGATCTGTCAAAATAAGTCGAGATAAATCGAGTCGGGTTGCATTTCGTTTTGTTTTCTTAATTAGCGTTCGGGTAATTTGTTATTATTATTACGGAAATTAATAATAATAACAATTTTAATAATAGAAAATTAAAAGGTCGGATACCAATTCGCGTCGCGAGAAAAAGTGCAACATCATCTTGAATGATACTTGTCTTTTAAAAAAACCACTTCAGACGTAGGTTAAGTAATAAAATATTTCTAATATTTGTTTCATTATAATTTTTTTGTACGTCCAATTATCCGAAAAATGTCCATATATTTTTTTTTCGGGTGCATATTTTAAAGTTCAATTAACCGAGTAATTCAATTAAGCGGGGTTCAATTAACCATCTAAAAAGCTATGCTACTAATACGGGAAATTTTGCAATGCAACTTTTTCGGTCAATTAAGCGGGATGTTCAATTAAGCGAGGTGCAACTAAGCGGGGATTACTGTATATCTTAAATGGCGACAAAGTTCCAAAGAGCGGAACACTAAATCTCAGAGCTTGCAGAGTATCTCTGATCTTTTTGCAGAAATTTCGTCTACTTTTTTAGTTGTTATTGTTTTTTTTTTTAATTTATGATTGAAGTTTTTTCAATATAAATTAAATTCACAAATTAAATTCCGACAGTGATAATTTAAAAAAAGTCAGTTTGTTTCGAATGTTTTCGAACAAGTTTTCGGAGAGAGCCCTCGTAACTTATGAGTGATCAGGAGCACTCATAACTTTTACGAGCGCTAATAAATATTCAATATTATTGCTTGGTGAATGGATTTGTGAGCCTCTTAAGTTATGAGCGCTCGGTGAATACCGGCCTTAGTCTTTGAGAAAGAGCAGGACATGTACAGAGAAGGTGAGAAAACGATTACTCTTCTTCGTCCATACAACTTCTGCAGAAGTTTTTTCGCATGTTATATTTCTCACATGATATATTTTGCACTTGATAGATTTCTCGAATGATACTTTTCTCACATGATGGTTTCCTCGTATGATATATTTCTCGCACGATAATTTTCTCTCATGATAATTTTCTAACACGAATGTTTTCTCGCATGCATGCATTCTGAAATGATATTTTTATTGCGTGATACCCTATTGGTATAATGGTTAGTGAAAACTAGTTTTTCCTCTTGCGAGGGATTGACAAATCCGCTAAGAGTATCTCTTGTCATGAAAAGTGCTGCTTATTCGTATTTTTTTTTTAATGTGAAATGTAAGTTTCGACTGGGCTAAGTGCAGCTTTTCAAAACGGTCCTGGCCTGCGTCTTTTCACTTCAGCCAGTTATTTTTTAGTGAAAAACGTTTCATTAACTTGGATATTATTTTGTTGCGGTATTCACCGAACGCTCATAACTTAAGAGGCTCACAAACCCATTCACCAAGCAATAATATTGAATATTTATGAGCGCTCGTAAAAGTTATGAGTGCTCCTGATCACTCATAAGTTACGAGAGCTCTTTTCGAGAACTTATTCGAAAACATTCGAAACAATCTGACTTTTTTTTTCAAATTGTCACTGTCGCAATTTGATTTGTGACTTTAATTTGTATTAAAAAACTTCAATCATAAATTAAAAAAAAACATCAACAATTAAAAGTATCAACGCAATTTTATTAATCAATTTCACATGATCTTCACTGGATTTTCTTCATTTTTTGAGATGCGGAGCAATCAACAAACTTGCAACGCAGAGGAGAGTCTGGACGGATGAAAAGGAGCACGTTGATGATCCATAAGCCAGCCGCTGATGACATTTTCAATTTTGATGGATTATGTGAGAGGCCTGGAGCTGAGACTGGAGGAGATGAAGACTGAAACGAATCCGATGATTTGTTTTCCACCGTTGTTTCTCATTTCAATGCGAATCCGTGCACGGAACTGCGGTTTTCCTTACTCCTTTCGGCATAACTCTATGTTTTCGACAGAAATTCGTAAATTTCTTATCGGGTATCCGTTTGAATAGCAGCAATAACCATTATTTGAGAATTTTGATTGAATTTTTGGTTGGATAATAAATAAATGAAAAGTTTGGTGTGCAGAAAAGACTTTCATTTTTTGTTCTTTAAAGATGAGATGACAGTTCAAAGTTGATGCGTTTTGTTTTTATGACTAATATTTCACATTTGACTTCTCCGCTGTCAATCTTGTTTGAAAACTGTTTGAATTCACAGTTTGAACATGCCTGGTTAAGAGAGAGTGGCTCTCATTTTCGGACTTCGAAAAATACTTATGAGGGGTTGGTGAATAGCACAAATAATTTCCAGTTTATGAGCCACTTAAACTTAAGAGCTGTTTATGAGTCTTCGGTGAATACCGCCCTAAGAAACTCTGATTTAAATTAGAATACTGACACTTAGGGCAGGTAGAAATGGCGGCCACTATCATCATCGGGCCGGGCCCCCGGCACTGTAAACTTCCGTCAAACCCCTCAGTCCACTAGCTCGGGATCTAAGGAGTCAAACGGACAGAAGTAACCGAAGTTCATCCTAGAGCCATTTCGTGGCGTTGAGAAAAGAGATCAAGCCTTTGATCTTCATTTATGAAAATTCGTCAATGTCGTCAAAAAATGTTTTTTCTAATAAGCGTGCTCTAAATTGGACCAGAGCAGGGTATTTGCAGAGGAAATGGAGTACTGTTTCCTTTTTCCGCTGTTCCACACATCTATGACAGTGAGTGTTGTGAGGAATGCCTAGCGTCGCTGCATGCTCTCCTATTGGCCAGTATCCGCTACGGGTAGATTCGATCCTTGCTATGTCTTGCCTGGGTGTCCCTGTCCATGTCAGATCAAGTATTCGGGATTTATTATACGTGGGCCAAATCTTTCTAGATATAATGAAGTTAGTTAAACTGCTTTACCTACCGATTGATTCGCTAAGAAAAATTGAGAAAATATTCCGCCCGTTCATTCCCATCAGTGCCACAATGTCCCAGAATCCAGATAAGAGTGACATTGTGGTTAATATTGAGGTTAGCAAGTTCATTTCGGCATTGATGGGCCCATTTGGAGGATGATGATCTAGAGTTAATTGCGCAAAATTTTAGTTGAATTAATACGATGTCAAGGCTGTTTTAGTATGAAACTTGGTTAAAACAACGATTTGAAATTTTTTTTGTATCGAATATAGCATCATACTTTCTCTACACTTTTATTAAAGTTCTATTTTTTTAGTATCGTTCTAACTTCATGTGACTCTTTGACATTTATAAACATCAAAGAAAGTCTGTTTGCTTAGGTTTTTACACGAACTATCACTGTTTTAGGTGTGTTCAGAAGCAATTTATTAAGAAAATTGATTTAGTATGATTACTAGTAAGAAAATATTTACAATTAAGAATGAGTTAGTAAACTAAACTAAACTTAATAAATTGTTAAGTAGTATCATACGAATACCTTAATAATAGGCTGTTTAAAATTTTGCGCCAAATGGCTTTAACAGCTACCTGACTGTCTGTGATAATAGCCGTATTCCGATTCTGGTTTGGATCTTGTTTGAGTACCTTGTATACTGACCCTTAGTAAATACAAATTTATACGACAAGACATCTTTTATTCGTCGGCAACTCCAATGATAACACCATGACAGTTTACTTACCTGGCATTATAGGTCCTGATTATGCGTATTTATCAAATGAAAACAATTAATTTGTAACTATGTATTTATAAAACATTTTATTTATTTTAATTACGCCGAATATGTAGGTTAGGTACGCTTAGATTTATTTATAATTCTTAAACTTTAACTTATAGAACATTATTATTAATTTCACTTCCATTATATAAATTTTAATATATTAACATGCATAATATTTAAAATGTAAATATATTTTATTACTTTTGTTGTTGTTGTAAAAATAAACATTCTGATAAAATTATAATTCAAATGTTTAGATATTTTTTATTTTTTTTTAATATTTAAATTAGTTTCAAATTATTATTTTTTAATCTAATTTATTTACAAATAATACAAAAAAAGGATTGTTGATTAAAACTCAACAAACAAAATCTTTGGTTTAATATTAAAATACAGTAAATCGAATTCCGAAGTGAGAAATACATAGCTTGTGACAAGGTTTCAAAACGATTCAATATTTTCTTTTATATCATTAATATTCTCCATATCATACAAGTTATGTTCTGTTAATCAACATTGCACGATATTGCTTAAAATCAGTATTTATGATAATAATTAATTTATAACTAAAACTCTATATTCATATAATCAATATGTTTTTAAATTTATTTATTTCTAAGCTTTACTATGTAAAAAACAAGAACTTCATTAATGTAATGCAAACAGTTTATATGTATAATTAAGGAAAGTATTGAATTTCGAAATCATCTTAAAAATATGTAAAAAATATTATGAAATTCTCTTAAACAATTAAACTTTATTATTAATATTTAGTTAAATATTATTTTATTTAATACAGAAACAAATGTGTAGAAATTTTTCCGCAATAATTACTGTGTAAGGTATCTTATTATATTAAAAATAACATAATGAAATTATGATACATTATATTTACATAACGTTTAGTGTTATTTAATTAACATTGTGTGAGCTTAAGTAATATATTTTCTTGCCAAATAAAAAAAATATTAAAATGCTTTTTTGAACATTTCCTTGCAAGAAGCATTCGGTACCTACGAGGGTCGGCGTGGACTGTACGCCAAAATATATAATATATTTTAAACAGTATGTATTTGTATATATAACCTATAGTATTATCATGGAGCGTGATCTTGTATTGCGAACGCTAGCCTGGTGGTGGCGCAGAAATTAGCGCACGCTTTTACAGTGGAGAGTAGAATAACATACAAAACAAGTAGTAAAAAAGAGAATATTTTATTATTAAATTTAGCAAAGACAAATCTAGCAATTACAGTCCCTAGCCTTAAGATGTCGCCACAATCGTTCGTCTTCTTGATAGTACTATAAGCTTTATATACAAAGATGATACTACTTAACAATTTGCTAACTTTAAAGTAGTTGTCTAACTCTTTCTTAATTGCAAACATTTTCTAACTATTATCATACGAAAGCAATTTTCTTAATAAAAAGTTCTCAGAATAAAATTGGTTGGCAATAGTGCGAAGACTGAACTTGTGATGTAATTTTTGTTTGATAACTCGAAGTTCTATAACTCGAATTTCTCGATAACTCGAAGATATTATTTCGCGTCACCTTCGATAAGTCGAATTTTGTAGGGGAATTCCCGAATTCTGTGGATTTTTGAAGTTCATTTCATAATGCATTGCGTTTGTGGGCACATATTATTGTGATGAAAATTATGATTCCGTTAAGTGTGAGCAAAAGCTGTCATGTTTCGGTGTTAGAACACACATTATTAGGTTGGTATATGGTATAATATGTATTATAATACGAATTCAGTCTTATTTAAAAAAAAAAACAATTGTAGGCGTCTTCTGAAAAATAAAAAAAAAAAGACGAAATAATAAAAAGTGTAAAGAAACTGACTTAGATTTTAACAGTGCAGTGTGTATTTTTGTTAAAAGTAAAGTTAAAAGTAAAGCTAACGTAGATATGTCGCTAAAGCGAACTTTAAAAACATTATCGTTTGAAGTTAAATTTAAAATAAAAGAGGTGGAGAGTGGTTAAGAAAGAAAGATGTGTCTATTAAGTATATCATTCCGGCAAGTACAGTCTACCATTTTCAAAAATAAAAAATGTTCATGTTGTTTTTATGCAGACCAAACAACATGCATCGAAACGCTATACCTTAGAAACATTATTGCTCGCTTGTCTCTAAATTTATGACATTTTGAAAATAAGTTTCATAGACTAAGCTTCATTTGAAGAATTCTTTTCTTTTTTTTTTTCTTTCTTTTTTTAACAATTCGACTTCCATGCTTTCTAGGTGTTAAATGGCTACCTCTCGACTGGGAGGAAGAGGATGAATTTCCTTTGATTATCATAACTGAACACTTGAACGAGAGATATGAGCAAGAAATTCAACTGCAGATAGAATTTGAAGCTTGGGCGAATGCCAGAAATATACAAAGGTGTTACGTATAATGATTTTCTGCAAGTGAATGAGAGGATATTGTTACTTCGGAGTTACTTCCCACAGATGAAGATATTCTCGATACATTTAATGCTCAACTCTTCAGTAACGATAGTGATGTAATCGAGGATGTTTTGGAGGAGAATTTGATTCAACCACCTTCAAACGAATAGGTTGCAACTTCGTTAAGTATTATGCGATTATATTTAAAGACAAATGAAAAAAACAAGCGATTCTTTGTATAACGGTTTAAACTCCATTGAAGTTTTCTTTGAAAACCAAAACAAAAAATCCACTCGTCAGTCAAGTATAACAGATTATTTTAAATAATAACAACAACTGTTTTTTTTTATTCGCAAATAAATATGATGTACTTTATATTAATTTTGTGTTTTACTTGATAACTCGAATTATTTTTTCGGCAAGTGATGGATCGAGTTATCGAAGTTCAGTTATTCGAAGTGCAAGTCTTTTGCCTTAAAAAAACGGTAAACGAAACGACATTCCTTAAAATTTAACAAATTGTGATTTAAATTGCCTTTTTTTTTTATTTTCAATCAAAAAAACTCGAAGCATAGAAAATTTTCAGAATAGCACCATTTGTTCGAAACAACTCAACAATTTAAAAGAACCCAATCCAATGGAGTCTTTGCACATCCAAACGTTCTCAGTGAGGATACTTTAAAGTCCCACAAATGAAAACGCTCCCGAAAGAACAAAAAATCAACGGAAGATCTGGAAAAGGGCGAGAAAAACAACCGACAAGATACTATTATCACCAGGTGAGCTTAAGCTATTATGGGTTGTTCGATAATTAATTAATTAATTCGATAATTTAATTCAGTTCCTTTTTCAATTTATTTCCTCTCTATTCTACTCTGAGACTCTCCAAATCGATGTTAATTTCAAATCAATCGATTAAACATGTTCATACGTCTTTAATGAGGATGGATCATCTCTAGTCGATGAAAATTCCAAATCCAAAGAAGTATTATACGAGTATATGGTCTTTTGACCATAGATTGAGGCAAGAATTATCGAACCAGCAAAAGAAGACAAACCAGGGGCCTAAAAAAAAAAACCAATCCCATCTGACAAAACCAATAATTTAAATTCACGTACATACTGTCTTAGTACTGACCCCTGGAAAGGAAGTTCCATCGAAATCGGTCGCACAGCAGGATGACTTCAATTATAGTGTAATTTAAGTAGATTAATAGGTTGTGAGGTCAGAACCTGACCAAGAGGGAACTGGCAATGATAATTGCTAAGAACTGCCTAATGTTGGTGATGTTATTGGCTAAGTTCATAAATGTAAAATTGCAGCAGTCATGCAAAATTTTCGTTCATAAATGTACATAGATTAACTGATAACTGTGTTCATAAAAGCAAATTGACAGTCTGAGGTTTTTGTTTTATTGCCGCGTTGCAGGAAGATGGCTGGAGAAAATATGTAAGTAAAATAATTTATTTATTTTATATTTTTTGTGAAAATTTGATTTGTTTTTCTATTAAAAAGATATAATACATTATTTATGTTTCATAGGGATAAAAGTCAAAAATTCTGGTCAAATGCTGATACCAAGCTCCTGATCTTAATTCGTTTGGCAATGGAGTCCGAGTTCAGAGCTGGCCGCAAAAAGAAATCTGTTCTTTGGGGAAAAGTTTTCATGGAAATGAAATCCCCTTCATCCTTGATTCCCTGCAGTAAGGAAGACATCAAAAGAAAATTCCAAAATTTAGAAGTCACGTATACAAGAATAAAAAAAGAGAAAGAACTAAAGTGGAATTTGACGAAGTGTACTGATGTCGTCATAATGTTGAAATGTATTTCGACAAAGTGATGAAAGTGAGAAAGAACAGGAAGAGATTCCGAATAAAAAGACTAAGACATGGCTCACATTGTCAAACAATGGAATAATGGAGCTCCTTAAAAAAGAATCTATAGAAGCTGAGCGACGACACAAGGAGGTTCTTAAAATGGAGCTCGAAAAAATTTAAGTGGAAATAAAAAGACGAAGTTTTGAAGTCCTTACAAGAAACATTAGAAAGAATGACGTAATGAGTTTTTGTTGTTCCTAAAAAAAGTTGCTGTGAATTCAATTTTAATTTAATTTTTGTCAGTTTTGATTAGAGATAAAAATTAATTATTGCCTTTGTTTTCAGTCGGTTTCCCACTTAGAGATATTTAATTCGCCAATTTCATTTTTTCCATTCTTGTTCTGAAATATATTTTTAGAAATTAATTAAGCAAGTCTTTGGCTGGTATTTCTCATTTAATTGTAGTAAAAGATCTTATCTGTTGACTTGAGATTTAAAATAAAGGGAAATTATAAACTTTAAACTATTTCCATAGAAACCAAATTAAAAATTGTTATTTTCCAAGCAAAAAATAAAAAAAAATTAAAAAACTTGGAAACTTTTAATTTTAAATTCAGTGTTCCGAATATTTTTGAATATTTGGTAAGGCTCACAGGATTACAAACTTCATTTCTATACATGGAGTGATTTAAACTGCCATGAATATATTTTTTTTTGATGTTGTTACGAACGGCAACACTGCCATTCGAGTCTCTACCAGTTCGCCACCACTACAGCCATAAATAAACTCTGTACTACATATATCTAATATTGTTATAAAGTAGTGAGTCTTGATCGGTCTCTCGACCGTGATGGACATGTTTATATATTCGAGAAAACCCGGATAATAAAAGTGGGTTTTTTTATATAATTTTTCCCACAGAAAAATTCGTAGTGTTTTTATTTAATCGGATATTAAACATTATGGTCCTTCGAGTCGCGATTAAAAAAAAAAAAAAAAGGAAAAATCGGTTCGGGAGAATTGTGTTGTGAAAAGTGATTTATCCACGAAGTAGCAGGAGGCCGCTAACGGAGAGCACAAACACAAGGACGATGTGTTACTGTGTGCAACGGAGGAACAAAATATTGGAGTATCAGTAAGATTGGTTGTGGAGCGGATTTGCAACACAAGGATGTGTGCAATTCACACATCGTAGGTCGTATTTCTTTTTTTCAGCCTAGCTTTTGGTGCCTTACAACCACCATAGGTAGGTCGTATTTCTTTTTTTCAGCCTAGCTTTTGGTGCCTTACAACCACCATAGGTAGGTCGTATTTCTTTTTTTCAGCCTAGCTTTTGGTGCCTTACAACCACCATAGGTAGGTCGTATTTCTTTTTTTCAGCCTAGCTTTTGGTGCCTTACAACCACGATAGGTAGGTCGTATTTGCGTTTCGTCTGGTGCCCTGAAGCTGCCGGCACATTATTTTTTTTTCGTTTCGTTTAGTGGCTTACAACCACACCCTTTTTTTTTTCTTCAGTTAACATTTTTTGGTGCCTTAGAACCACCAGATTAAGTCGTATTTCTTTTTTGCGTCTCGTCTGCTGCCTTACAACCACCAACACTTTTTTTTGCTTTGCGTTTGTTGGTAACATACAACCACCCTTTTTTTAAAAAAAAAATGTATATCCAAATGATATTAAACGCCATGTCGTATTGTATCGGATATAAACAAAAATGCGCATGTAGGAACATGCATCGTATCTGTGGAAGTATTGTGCTGAATAAATAATTCACACAATCAAATCAAAACTACATGTAGGAACACGTACGTATGGAATTTAAAAATGTGCACAGAATCACATTTATAAAGTAAACAATAATATGTGCAGGAGCATACAAACATGAGCAACCTACTTAGAGACAAAGGGTAATCTCTTTCTCTTTTCTCTACACACCAACAACAATATGGAAATTGTCTCGCCAACTCAGCAACCAACCCTATATACTCGTTAAAAGTATGAAACCGAACACACTCAAACATCTCTCTGCTTACAGGAGTAAGAAACTGGAACAGAGCAGCCGCGCAGATGTCTGCTTCAGTTTGGAAAATATATTTAAACAGTGCGGTTCAAATTAAGATAAAAAAAAAAAAAAAAAAAAAAAAAAAAAAAAAAAACTACAAAATAAATTAAACAAACAAAAGGAGGATAATAAACATATAAATAAAAAAAAACAAGGAAATAATGGAGAAAAATAAAAAAGGTAACTACTAAAATAATTGTGCTAGTGCGAATAACAAAACTGTGTGTGTGTCGTAGGTAGGGAGAAATTCGGAAAAAGTAAATAAATAATATCGGAGTCAAACAAAAATATATTGAATTTAAAACGGAGAATAAGTGGAAATTTATTAGGAAATAAAAAGGCAGGAGCCAAAAAGAATATTTATCAAATTTGTAAAAGAATTGTTTTTATGGAAGTTCATTTAGTGGTTGATAAGTGCTGTGTTTGTGCGTTTATCGAAATTTATATACAACGATGTGCGTCGGCGCCGTCGATTGAGAATTCATACCAAAGCACAAGCGAGACAGGGACGTGTGTGTGTGGTAGTCCAGGAGCACAGTAGAATGTTTGGTGTTTTTTCTTTGTCCAAAAATGGGTTTTTCATAGTGGAGTTGTTTACCCTATTTTGTTGGAAAATTAATATTTAATTTAAAGGAGGGAAAAAACTTTAAAAGGAGATTAAGGTTAGAATGTTTCTAGGAAGAAATTTAAATTTAAATTAGAAGATTTTTGGGAAGAAAATTAAATTATTAAAAAAGGAGATACAAAGTTTATTAAAATATATTATATACGGGAGTTGTTTATAAAATGATATGGGAATATTTTATATGGAGTTAATTATTAAATAAAGTATATTGTTCTAGGAAAGAAAATATAATAATAAGGGGATTCAGGAGTTTCCTCTTCGGAGAATGAAGGAAAATAATATTTATTGGAGTAGGAATATTTTAGATTGGTTAGGAGAGGGAAGTGTTCTGCCTAGCACATTAGATGCAAAGACCGCAAACACTAGGAGAAAACTCTCTACAGGAAAGGAGTAAGTCTAGCTAGCAAGGAGTGGAGTGGAGGTGTTATGCGTAGCAATTAAGACAAAGATCGCAAACACAATTATATTTATATGGAGAAACTTGTTCTGCGTAGCAATTGGGGCTATGACCGCAAACATATTTATTCTTTTTTTTTAAATTTTTTTTTAAAAATTACTCTAGTAAGAATTAGAGAGTTGATGCATCGACTAAATTTGGTTTATATTAGAAACCACAAATCTAAAATATTTCACTGGAGAATATACAGGAGATAAAAAGGAAGGGGAACATAATTACATAGGAATGTGATTTTGTTTTCCATGAAAAATATAAATATACAGGAGATAAAAAGGAAGGGGAACATAATTGCATAGGAATGTGATTTGTTTTCCATGGAAATATACATTTTCGTTTTAATTAGAGACCTCACACCACACATTATAGAGTTAGGTAGGAAAAGGAAATAAAAAAAAATGGGGAATGCACACTCACTTATTAAAAAATAGTATCGACTATAAACAAAACAATTTATTTCTTTTCAAGGAAAAGCTGGAAAGAGCCAAGAGGCCCAGGAGTATGAATGTGTCAGGAGACAAAACATTTTTATCACTAAGGAGAGCAGTAAGTCGTGCTGCAAATTATGCCAAAACCCAGGAGGTAAAGGAGTGCTCTCACGAAGGGTTGTTACTGAGGACAGATCGGCTGCTACAGGTGTGGGACAAGGGCAACGAATTGTTCCTAGAACTGGTAAAAAAGCAGACGGAGAAGAATTGGGAAATTTGGAGTCAATGGAATTGGAGTATTTTGAGGCTGCGGAGACTATGAAAAAGCTGATAAACAAAGCATCAAAGGAGAAACAGTTGAATGAAGAAGGCTCAGTCACCAACGAGGAGGCGCAAGGAAGGCAAGTCAACGTAAGTTTGACCTTACCTACGCAGCAACACGATATTAAAAATACTTGGGGGGAGTTCGATGGTTCTCTCCTCAAGTGGATTGGATTCCGTGACCGCTTCAGAGCAGCCATCCACGAAAACGAGGACGTTTCACCGGCTTTTAAATATTCATATAAAAGTCGTTGGTAGGAAGAGCTGCAAAGGCGTTAGGAGAAAGCCATCTTAGCCAAGAAAGCTACAAGGAGGCTTGGGATAGGCTTATGCAACTATATGAAAAACCATATCACATAACCAAGGAGCATTTAAATTCATTTTACCGGTTACCGGTACTACAAGGGAGGCCTTCGGCATACGAGTTGCAGAGAATGGCCAACGTAACTCACGAGACTGTTCGCCAATTAAGGTCCTTAGGAATACCGGTAGAACATTGGGACATGGTGTTCGTATTGGGGCTACATGAAAGGCTAGACCCTGACACAAAGAAGCAATGGGAGTTCAGAGATCTTCAGAGACACCCCAGGTAGGAGAAATACTAGATTTCTTGGATAAGCAAGCAGGAGCTTTAGAAAACACAAGAGGAAGTGGGAATTACCATCCCACGACAACAGGAGTTGGGAGAACGGAGACAGAAAAGTATTCTAGATGTGAGCCCTCGACATCTAAGAGAGCATCAAAAATGGAGTATAATGGAGTTCCATGCGAAGCATGTGGGAGAGAATCTCACGCGCTTTTCCACTGTCCGGAGTTTTTAGGATTAAATTTGAACGCCAGAAAGGATTTTGTGACCAGGAGAAAAATTTGTCCGAACTGTCTCAGGAAGGGACACAGGAAGGAGGCTTGCTCTGGAATTAAATGTAGAGACCCAAAGTGCCAGGGGGATCCAGCACACAATAGTATGCTTTGCCCAGTAAAGCAGGGGTTCAAAAGCATTTTGACATTGCGAGGAGAATCAGCAAGAATGGAGAATCTACAGGGTAAGAGAAAGCTGTGACTAGAGGAGACAGCAGCTAAACGTTTAAAACGGAGTAAACAGGAGGGAGACATTTTAAAATCACACTTGGAGTCAAATACCATTGGTAAGCCGGGAGGTTTAAAAACATTTTAAAAAGAAAGAAAGATAGAATAAATGATAAACACTGAAATCTAAAATATTTTAATGCGTTTAATTTATTATTTTTACCAGGTTTTAGTTTTATGCCAACAGTAATGGTAAGGTTTGAAAGCGATGGGAATACGTTTGGTCCAATAAGGGGATTTTTAGATACGGATGCTCAGCCAAATGTAATGAGTTACAAACTGGTGCAGGAATATAGGCTTACCCCTCTGTCTACTACTAGGAGGGCGGTAGGCATCAATGGGGAACCTTTTAAAATTAAACAACAAATAAAATTAAAAGTATTTCCATGGCATGGAGCTCAAGATAAGGAGGGAGTGGAGGAAATATTTTGGGTTTTACCGAAAGGAAGCAATTGGGAGCCGATGATACCATCATCGGAATTAGATCGCTCGATATGTCAGAGCGAAATTGGAAAACCATGGGCGGACCCAGAGTATTGGAGACCTAGTCCAATTTATGTATTATTTGGGGTAGGATTTTTTGCAAAAATTGTCAAATCAGTTATTCAAAGCAATACAAATGATATAGTTTTGATGGAAACATTACTTGGAGTTATTGTTTTTGGAGCTCAAGATGAAAGGGTAGATGAATTGACAGGCCAGTCAATTTCATGTATCCAATATAAGGAGGGAGAACAATTAGACAAACTATTGGAGCGACTTTGGCGAGAAGTCCAAGTCAATTCATGTTCTAGGTTAACGGAGGAAGAAATGTTAGTAGAAAAACATTTTATAGAAACATATAAGCGGGATGAATCAGGAAGATTCGTTGCAAAAATTCCGTTAAAAAAGGAGATTAAAGAGTTAGGAAGTTCAAGGGAAATATCGTTGAAACGTTTTTTATATTTAGAAAAGCGTTTTACAAAAAATCAGGAGATCAAGAAAATTTATGTGGAGAAAATGAGAGAAGAGATACAGTTAGGTCATCTCGTTTTAGCTACGGAAAGGCCAAGGATAGGAGAAATGGTGTACTATATACCACATCATTACATTCCGAAGGATAATCGGATTGTTTTCGATGCAAGTTGCAAAACAGACAAAGGATTGTCACTTAATGACATTCAGATGTTAGGACCAAAATTGCAAAAGGATTTGCACGAAACTATCATGCGTTTTCGGAGACATAAAATAGCAATATACGCAGATATTAGGAAAATGTTCAATCAAGTGAAGCTTGATAAAGAACAGTGGAATTTACAAAGGATATTTTGGAGGGAGGATCCTAACCAAAAGTTACAGGAGTATTGGCTAACTGTAATAACATTTGGATTGACGGCATCACCATTTGTAGCAGTTCGGTCAGTTATTGAAGCTGCCAGGAAAGCAAAAGGAGAATTACCAAGCGCTGCCAAGGCGATAGAAGAGGACTTCTACATGGATGATTGTGTGACAGGATCTCACACAGAAAAATCAGCTATCAAATTAGCAAAAGAAATCGATATCATTATGAAAGGAGCTCATTTCGAATTACGAAAGTGGAAATCAAATAGCCCTGCGGTTGTAAAGGCTATGGAGTCGGAATCGGAAAAAACTTTGTTATTTTCGGAGGGGGAAGGCACAACCATTTTAGGACTTAAATGGTTGATAGAGGAGGACAAATTCACTTTTATAGTAAAAAACCCTAAATTCAATGGAGACGTAACAAAGAGGAGAATAGTGAGTCATGTAGCGCAGCTATATGACCCAAATGGATACATATCACCGGTAACTATTATTGGAAAAATAATAATTCAGGAGCTATGGAAACTTAAAATCGATTGGGATGATAAACCAACGATTGAACTACAAAATAGATGGTCAGAATTTTGGAATTCAATAATTTGTTTAGAGAACTTCAGAATAGATAGGTGGTTGGGTACAGGAGAAAATTCGAATATACAAATTCATGGATTTTCGGACAGTAGCGAATCTGCATTAGAAGCGGTTATATTCATTCGTGTGGAACATGGGAATGGATTAGTAACTAGCAAACTACTTACATCAAAGACACGAGTGGCACCGTTGAAGATGGTAACCATTCCACGGTTGGAGTTATCGGCTGCGGAGTTACTTTCGAGAATGATTAAAGGATTGATGGAGTCAATGGAATGGCCGAATATGGAGTATGTACTTTGGATTGATTCTAGTCCAGCATATTTTTGGATAAAAAAGGAGACAAGAGATTTAAAAACGTACGTTGCCAATAGAGTTGCATCGATTCAAACAAATACGGATATTAGTCGTTGGTACTATATTGATGGTAAGGAGAACCCAGCTGACTTATTGACACGGGGAGTCTTACCAAAGGATTTGGTAAACAATGATTTATGGTTACATGGACCTAGTTGGATAACTATGGAACAAAGTATGTGGCCAAAAAGTAAAATAATGGAGGGAATACAAAAAGATATGAAGAAGGAAATGAAGATATATACTATATCTGCATTCAAGGAGTTGCTACACATAAGACTTAAAGGATCTAAGTTAACTGTGCCGCTATTGGAGTATACAAGTAAAATAGAACAGGCAGTTAATATTTTAAGTTTCGCCAGGAGGTATATAGAAAACTGGATGAAATGGAGAAAGGAGAGAAAACAAAATCTTAAAAGTATGAAAAGAGAATCTAGAAGAGGTGTGATCCAACGGGAAGTTGCACCACCGAATTTGAAGGAACAAGCATTGGCTATGGAATACCTGATAAGGAAAAATCAGGAAGAGTATTATAACAAGGAGTTAACGGCATTGAATGCTGGGAAGCATTTACCGGACAGGAGTCCCATAGAAGGGTTGAAACCAGTTCTAGACGAGAACGGTTTACTCCGAGTAGGTGGTAGGTTAGGTAGGTCAGAACTGGATTATGAAATGAAACATCCGGTAATTATAGCAAACGGGTCAAGGTTGTCTGAGTTGGTGGTTGATTATGCTCATCGGGAGACGAAGCATGGAGGCATCCAAGTAATGATGCAATTTATTAAACAAAGGTATTGGATACCAAAATTAAGGAGTGGAATACGGAGTCACATTCATAAATGTATTGTATGTGTACGATTAAATGCACGAATGGAGGGACAACTGATGGCGGAATTACCATCAGAAAGCGTACAGGTTGGGAAACCATTTTTAGCTACAGGAGTAGATTATGCTGGTCCTTTTGAATTAAAGATGACCAATGGAGTGGGAAGGAGAAATAGGAGAAAATGTTGGGTTGCAATATTTGTATGCCTAAGGACTAGAGCAATACATATTGAACTCGTTGGAGATTTATCTTCATTAGCTTTCATCGCTTGTTATGAAAGATTTATAGCAAGGAGGGGAAGGTGTGAGAAAATGTTTAGCGATAACGGAACAGCTTTCGTTGGAGCATCTAAAGAACTAAATAAAGCTTTAAAAGTATTTTCAGATAAAAATGTGCGGGAGCATATTCATCATAAGGGTACTAGTTGGCATTTTATGACTCCAGCAGCACCACACCAAGGAGGTATATATGAAGCGGCGGTTAAATCCATGAAGTTCCATCTAAAACGGATCGTTGGAACAAGGGTTTTGCCGTCCAAGGAGTTTGGAACATTACTCACCCAGATTGAAGCGATACTCAACTCGAGACCCCTTCATCCTCTGAGCGATGACCCTATGAACGTTCAGGCGTTAACGCCGGGACATTTCCTGGTAGGTGAACCATTAATTTTACCTCTTCCTTTCAGATTAGACGAAAGACCAGACATAATAGGAGTTAAACAATGGAAGGAGAGACAGCAAATGATCAAACATTTCTGGGACAGATGGCAAGGAGAATATTTAACCACTCTGCAGGAGCGGAAGAAATGGAGAAGGAGAATCTTAAGGTTGGCCAATTGGTGGTCCTCAGGAGCGAGAACTTTCCCCCCACCAGTTGGGCTATGGCACGAATCTGCGAATTGCTGCCAAGTAAGGATGGGCTTATCAGAAACGTAGTTGTCCAAACGGCAACCAATAAATTGAAGCGACCTGTCCAGAAAATTTGTATATTCACCCTTATTCCGATAGGCGTTTTTCTAAAACGCCAACTGTCGTTTTAGGAGTCGTGTCGTTTTTTTTTTGGTATTCCGTAACTAAAACGCCAGCGTTTCTCTCGCTCTTACATTCCACAATACATTCCAAACATCTGACATATCAAATTGTTTGCAAATTGAATAATTTGGTTTTGAAAATTATATTTGTGTGAATTTGTTTCAAACATAAAGAAAAATACGAAAAACGTACAGTGTAGAAAGTTATTTTTTCTTGGAGCTGCAGTGACGACGAAGAAGAAGAAGAAAAATTTGATACTGCAGAAGATATACACATTCCATCTAAAGCAAATCCTTTTGATTTGGCTGGCAAAAAGTATGTTATTAAATAAAAAAATATATATGCAGTAGGTATAATTCTACCACTGGTTTTTATTTTTTATTTTCTCGCATTTGTTAACAGATTCAAACTTGCTGATACCCTTAGTTTTTTTTTACAAAAGCGAGCTACCAAAAGGGGTTGGGAACGACTTCAATTTGGGACTAGCCTAAGCAACATTCTTAAGGAAATACCTGCTCGCGTTTTATCTTTGCCAAGTTGATAGATACATACATAGATAGATCTCTTGATACAAATATTTGTATATATACATATGCATATGATGGAGAAGAAAGAAATACTTGACTTTTGGGTATGTGATTGTGACTGATAACAGTTCAAATAAAAATACATTTTTGAAGGAGATGATGGGTACCCACTCGAGCCTTTTCTTGTAACTCCTTATAGATTTGTTATTTTCACCCTTAGCAAAGAATTTTAAATTATAAAAACTAAAATAAATTTAAAAAAAAACTTATATTTTGTATCCTGTCGTCAACAAATTTCTAGACGACAGATTTCTGCGTTTTTGCAGACGTTTTTTGTATGGAAACGACTTACGGAATACCAAAAACAATATAGAGAACACGTTCCACAAGAGAGAATCGACAAATTGACATTTATTTGGCGTCGAACGCCTTACGGAATACCAAATTCACACTGACGTTTTTATTTTTGCGTTCAACGCCTTACGGAATAAGGCTGATTGTCTGTCAACACGGAGTGAGAGGAGTAAAAACGACGTTTTTAGCCGGGACTGTTACGAACGGCAACACTGCCATTCGAGTCTCTACCAGTTCGCCACCACTACAGCCATAAATAAACACTGTACTATATCTAATATTGTTATAAAGTAGTGAGTCTTGATCGGTCCCTCGACCGTGATGGACATGTTTATATATTCGAGAAAACCCGGATAATAAAAGTGGGTTTTTTTATATAATTTTTCCCACAGAAAAATTCGTAGTGTTTTTATTTAATCGGATATTAAACAGATGTACCCCGACAAATCTCAAGTGGTTCGGTTGGACATGAAACTTTTACGGCTATTGCGTTTTTAATGAAACTTTCCGTTTCAGATAAAAACATATTGTAAAATGTGGTCTCCAAATTTGTATATGCATGCCATCATATTCCAAAGCGTACTTCACTCAGGTTTCATCGCGTTGCTTTCTTTGCATTGCGTTAGACAGAGTACTTTATTTGTTATTTCCTATAGTCAGAAGATTTCCTATGTATACAATTTTCTGGTCATAGGTTCCCAAAACCAAAACTGGATAAATAGTTGTTTTATTTGCTCGAAAGAAATTTTGTCTTGGCAGTTGCTTCAACACAATCCAAAGAGTTTTGGAGATCTTGCATGCTTCACTTTTCCAGAAAGTGTCTTATATGACTTTTCAATGTTCCTTAATGTCTGACGATTGTGAATCGTAGTTTTTGAACGGAATATCCAAATTTTGCTCTTTTCACTTTTTGGGTGCGAAACATGAGAAGCAACAGTATTATTTAGTATAAAATCAGGGTCTTTTAGAGAATCATCGGAATTTTCCCATTCTGGCAAATTATCATAAGTTATATTCCCTGATGCTGATATTATATTATTATTATTTTATGAAAACATTCACCGTTGAACTCATTTGAATTGTCTAAAATAATGGAAAACTAAAAACGTTTCCGTAGTTTTCGCATTTTTATGTGATCATTAGTAGATATATTAACTTTTTTGTAAAATATATTTCCGGGAATTCAAGAAACGTTAACAAACTTGATTCAATGTTTTCTGTGCATTTAAAATATTTAAAAAAAATGTTAAATATATATCGTTTAACCAACATCTTTTTTGTATTCTGGTGTAAATGATCTCGGTGTCAGTGCGATCGACGTGACACCAAACATCTAAAATGTAGGAGTTTTTCAGTTTTGTAGATTCCGATTTAAGAGAAGCTTAATTGCTTTCAAATAAAAACAAGTAAGTGCATAATATCAAATCTTATAAAAACAGACTTCTTCCAAAGGACATTCGGGCTACTCGTAAATTAAAATAAAATCGCTCTTATCGTCAGCTCTTGATTTTTTAAGCGTTCGAGCCAATACCAAAAGTCCTTGCGATAGTGTAGTGTAAACTACCCCTTTTTAGTATTTAGTTATTATCATTATAAGGTTGGCAAACCTGTTTTATATAATTTTGTTATATTGTCCTTCTGACTGATTTCCTCGCAGAAACTTGATATTGTTTAATCTCCTGTTGTTTCATTAAAATGTAGAATTAAACATCTACCGAAAAACACGTTGTTTTATTTGACGATTAAGTGTCCACGAAAAGACACCACATTGGCGACGAGTTTGTATTAAGTAAAAATACCTACGCGTTAAAAAAAAAATAACGAAAATGACACTCGAAAACGGGGGTCCGCCGAACCAAACGACCACGTGGTGGGGAAGTCTTCAACAATTTCATTACGAAGGCTGGAGCAATTCTTCGTGGCTTGCGAAATAGCCGCTGATAGCAAAAAGCGAGCAGCTTTGCTCAACTTTTGCGAGTCGAAAACTTACGACATTATTCACGACATCTGCAGCCCTAATGATCCTGGCAGCAAGTCCTTTCAGGAACTGGTAACAATTTTCGACAACAATTTCACAGCTATGTACAAAGATTGTCTACTGCGAGCGACAAGCATTTTACGACGCAAAAAAGACCACCAACGAGACGGCACAAGAGCCTACGCACGCTTTCCAAATCTTGTGAGTTTGGGTCACGTTTAGACGAAATGCTCGTCGATAAGTTCGTCACTGGAATGACCGGACGTATATTTGATAGACTTTGCGAGGAATCATCTCTCACTCTGAACAAAGCTATCGAGATTACAAAAAAATATGAGCCAAGGAGCGACAGTCATCACGCCGAACCAATAAATTTGGTAAAAACCAAATACAAGAAAAGGCAACAACATCAACGAACGCTACCTTTCAAGAATGATCACCTTTCATCGTCATTACGGGCGGTTAATTCAAATCCAGAACAAAAATTCATTACGACAAAAACTGCCGATACAAAAACATGAACTGCTTCAAGTGCGGACGAAAGGGCCACATGGCATCTGTATGCAGAGCCCAAAGAAGCAACACGATGGCGAAAATCAACACGATCAACATTGAAGACAGCTGTTGCAGCAGTACGAGTGAAAACGTTTATTCTGTCAAGTCCTGTAAGAACAGAGCATGTAAGCCTATATTAGAGAGGATAAAAGTTTTTGGTTATGAGTTAAATTTTGAGATCGATACCGAAGCGGCAGTAACCGCCATTCCATTCAATATATCGCATACATCGCATTTTTCCAAACAAAAACTTTTACCCGACTCTACGATTGTTCATGATTATGGAAGTATCATTTTTACTGTGGTAGGTGTTTTGTATGATAAGATTAATTACAACGCAATTTGGAAAGTTTTCAAGTTTTTAATAATAAAAGGAGCAGAAGCACCGATCATAGGAAGAGATTTTCTTTATGATTTTGAAATCAAAGACATAAAAATTAGAATGCTATTTATTCTGAACGCGAAAAGCTAAACAATATTCTCTTAAAGTTTAATAATTTATTTTTCAAAGAATTTGGAAATTTAAAAAATGTAAAAATTAAATTAGATATTTGTCCCGATGCTAAGCCAAAATTTGTAAAGGCTCGCCAGATTCCATTTGCATTCCTCTCAAGTGTTGAAGACCAATTAAGAAACCTGGAACGACAAAATATAATTACAAAAACAGATTGTACTGAATGGGGTACATCGCTAGTACCTATTTTAAAAGAAAACGGAAAGATACGTATCTGCGCAGACTATAAAGTCACGATCAATCCTTATTCAAAGGATACGAATTATCCTCTTCCAAAGATTCACGACGTTTTAAATAAGTTGAGGGACGGTAAATTCTTTTCGAAAATAGATCTTACGAGCGCGTATAATCAAATCGAGTTAGACGACGAATCTAAGAAACTGGTAACGTGGAGTACTCATTTGGGTAATTTCGTAATGAACCGTCTACCTTTCGGTATAAAACCTGCCACTGGTATTTTCCAAAGAGAAATCGAGAAGGTTCTAGGGGATGAAGACGGGGTTGTTAGTTTCTTGGACGACATTGTTGTATCAGCTCCCGATTTATCATCTCACAATGAAAGACTAGCCAAAACGTTTCAAAAACTTTTAGACGCCGGGTTACGCCTAAATAAAGAAAAATGTATTTTCGCGCAAGGTCGCATCGAATATCTCGGACACGTTGTTTCCGACAAAGGGATTTTCAAAATTAATAAGAACGAAACGATAAAGAGCTTTCCGAAACCCAAAAATATTTCCGACGTACGTTCTTTCTGTGGTTTTGTGAATTATTTTGGAAAGTTTATTCCAAACCTTTCGACGAAACTCTCTCCAATCTACGAGATTCTTAAAACAGAAAGTCCTTTTGTGTGGACGAAAGAAGCGGACAAGGCTTTTGATGCTGTAAAGCAAGAAATTATGTCCGAAACGGCCTTGGTACATTTTAACCCTGATTTGCCTTTGATTTTGACGTGTGACGCTTCCAACGTAGGCATTGGTGCTATTTTAGCACACAAGTATCCCGACGGTGTAGAAAAGCCAATCGAGTGTGTATCACGTTTGTTATCCAAGTCAGAAAGGAATTACGGAGTGATAGAAAAAGAAGCATTGGCAATTATTTTGCCTCACGAAAGTTCTATCAATTTCTGATTGGAAGGCACTTCGAACTGGTCACAGACCACAAGCCACTTCTGGCTATTTTCGGTGAAAATCGGGGAATTCCGCAAATGTCAGCAAGTCGGTTGCAAGGGCATTTCAATTATCAGCTTTTAATTACAGCATACGGTACGTTAGATCGGAAAATAATTGCGCGGATGCTATTTCCCGGTATCCACTTCAAGTGGTGAACGATAAAAACGATAAAACCGAATTAACTAAAGACGAAGAAAGAAACTATTTGTTTTTCGTCGGAGAAAACAAAAATTTAATTGTTGACGCATCAGCTGTCCAAAGAGAAACTGACAGGGATGTCCAGTTTTCTGAAATTAAGAAATGGCTGCGTTCGGGGGAATTTGAAAAATTAAAAAATCACTCGTTCAATGCGTTTTACACGAAACGATTTGAGTTAACCATCGAAAATGAGATTTTAATGTGGGGACATAGAGTTGTGGCTCCAAAATCTTTGAGGAACAATATTTTGAAACAAGTTCACCAATCTCATTTGGGTATGGTAAAAACAAAATCCCTTTTGCGGTCGTATGTCTGGTGGCCAAAAATCGATACCGACATAGAAAAGTTGATTGGTGTATGCGAAGCTTGCACAAGTGTTTTACCGAGTCCTCCAAAAACACAAACGATGATGTGGGAAATTCCAAGAGGTCCTTGGAAAAGAATTCACTTGGGTTTTTTTGGTTCTTTAAAAGGTTTAAGTTTTCTCGTAATTATTGATGCTTATACGAAATGGATCGAAGTTTTTTATACGAAGCATCCAACCACAGCTTTTGTTATACGATGTTTACGCTATGTTTTTTCTCGTTTTGGAATACCTGAGCAAATTGTATCTGACAACGGTAGTCAGTTTACTTCGGACGAATTAAGACGTTTACCATATTGCAGAATATTAGGCAATCGCTTACGGCACCAGGGTATCCTGCAACAAACGGTGCAGCTGAAAATGCAGTTCGTACATTAAAAAATGCTATTAAAAGTCGAGAAGATGAAAAAGATATCGACATTGTCTTGTGCGATTTTTTGTTCGATTATCGCGCTTTCTAAGCACTGTACTACTGGTATAGCTCCCGCGTCTTCTATGCTAGCGTTTACACCTAAGTGTAAGTTGGAAGTTACCACGGTCAGACATATATCGCAGCATAAAATATAGGCAACGAATTCACACGCGCCTCCTGCTTTCCCGTTATTCGATTCAAAGCTTAGGTGCGATGACCCAGCGAGTATGCATGGGAAGTTCAAGGCTACCCATTCTGTGGAAACTGCAATTCTGCAGTTTAGCATTAAGAATAATAATTTTGTGGGAACTGCAATTCTGCAGTTTAGTATTAAGAGTAATAATTTTGTTGAAACTGCAATTCTGCAGTTCAGTTTTAAGTAAAGCAATATCCAATAGAAAAATGTTTTGTCACTTCTAATTATACGCTCGAACTTGTAAGACCGATAGTTATTACGCTCAACCGGTTTAACCTGAAATATATACATACATTTTATAACGTTAATACTTGTGTTTCATTATAGAACCAGTGGGAGGTTCTTAAATTTAATTTTTTTGCGGAACACGGACCTAAGATCCGTAATTTGGATTTTTTGAATCCAAAAAACATTTATGTTCGTAAAAATGATAAATATTTTGAAAGAAACAGAAAAGATCGTTTCTTTAAAACCGGGGATGAAGTTATGATCCGTAACTACAATTTAGAAACCAACAACCCTCAGTGGTCAAAAGCGATTATTGATAAAGTCTTAGGGCCAAGAATGTACTTATGCAAAATGAATACTGGCAAGTTTATAAAAAGGCACATCGATCAAATACGAAAATTTATTGATTTTAAGACATCAGATAAGAAAAATTTTTGTAAACAAGAAAACAGAAAAATGATATATTTCAAAAATAAAAATATTGTAAGAAATATCGTAAATGTAATCCCAGATGCATTATCTAAAGGAATAGAACTGCGAAACAGATCTAATATTAAAAGACCTGCATGATATATGTAGGATTCGTATTATATACTCGTACGAACAAACAGCAGACATAGTAGCGACGACCACAATACGACCCATACGAACAAACAACAGGCATAGGAACGACGATCACAATACGACCCATACGAACAAACAACAGACATAGGAACAACGACCACAAGACTAACACTAGTACGAACAAACAACAAACAGGCAACCGGTGTACAAAAGAGGACGAAGAAAAGACGAACACATGATACTCGTAGGTTTTAGAATACAGAAGAAGTTAGTTCAACGAAGGACGCGACGCGTACAGGCACGATCTTTTATGCTCTCATTCCCAATTAAATTTGTGTAATGATATTAAAATATAAGTAACCATTTTAATAAAGTGAATTGTTTCAATGAATACAAAAAAACTAAAAGATTTGTTGTGTGTAATTTTTGAAGAAGTTGGAACGTAATTCTGTGGCGCCAGCGACTCAGGTCGTAGAAAACCCCACAGAATTTGGGGGCTCTCAACCGGGATATGAACAAAATCATTGAGTGCGGTTTTTAATAATTTGAGATATGAATAAAGTCATTGAATGCGAGTGCGCGATGTGTTGTAGTAAGCATGCAAAAAATATATTGCATTAAATTTTGAAAAAAAAGCCTAACGCCATTAAGCAGACGGCAGTTAAAATTAAATTTTGAAAAAAAGCCTGACGCCATCAAGCAGACGGCAATTGAAAAGAAAAGCACATACCAACAGTTAAAGATACAAAGAAAAAAAGAGAAGAAGAAGAAAGAAGATTATACTTATGTACCTAGTTACTTTGAATGTGGTGTTGGTGTAGTGGTGACAACAGTTTCAAAAATAGAAGGGGAAGAATAAATAACGAAGTGCAGTGCAAAAACATAAAAGAAGTTACACATACAAATAAAGAAGTGAAAACAAAACACAAGAGCACATAAATTAATTGGTGTGCAGAAACATTTTATATACAAGAGCACGAAGTAATCAAGAAGACACAGCAAGAAGAAGACATCACACAACAGTAGCGGCCGTAAATATTACTCGTATATTGCATGATCTATAAATATTTATTTTTGTTGTTGATAATTATTGTCAAGAGTAATAATTTATTTGGTTTTAATTGAAACTTGATTACATTAAATTAATTTATCCATTAAGATAACTAAATTTAAGATAACTTCATTTTTGATTTTGTGTAAGGGAACATAAAAGAATGATGAACGCCGGGGAGGTAAAGCGTCTAACAGTAGAAGAGTTGAAAGAACGTTTAAGAGAAGTAGGTTTGCCAGTGACAGGGAATAAGAAAGATTTGGTAGGTAGGTTGATAGATTATCACCAAATCCCAAATTCGGGTGACGTGTCTGGGGATGAAGATTTTACTGATGCCGTCGGCAGTGGCAGGGGTGAGCGTCGGCAGGAAGGGGCTTCAGGGCAAGAGGCGATGACTGAAACTAGATATTTGCCACAAAGCAGTTTTAGTTTCAGAGACATCGAAGACGCTGTTTCAGCTTTTTCGGGCGAAAGCGCCCAGAGGGTTGAAGATTGGATCACCCAATACGAGGACACCTGTTCATTGCTGGGATTTGGAGAATTACAGCAATTCATTTTTGCAAAAAGGCTTATGACCGGTGTGGCAAAACTTTTTATCCAGAGCGAACGTGATGTCAGAGATTGGAAAACTCTGAAACAAGCGTTAAAAAAAGAATTCGCAGTACAGTTGAGTTCGGCAGAGGTGCATAGGCAATTGAGAAGTCGCCGCAAGCAACCAAATGAGACTCACAAGGAATATTTGTACAAGCTGATGGAAATTGCCAAATCCATTCAAATTGACGATGCATCGTTGATAGATTATTATATTGCGGGGCTGAGGGATGACAAAATCAATAAAATTGTTCTTTATGAAGCTACTACGATTGAAGAATTGAAGAATAAACTCAAAATCTATGAGCGAATTAAGCAGCAATCAGTCAGCGATATTCCTCAACGATTTCCGGGGACAAATCAAGTGAAGCAAGAAGCATCAAATTCTGCCAAACGTGAAGAAATAAGAAAATGCTTCAAATGCGGAGATTCCAGTCATCTGGCGAGGGCATGCACCAAGGGGTTCAAGTGTTTCAAATGTGGGTCAATGGGACACCGATCGTTTGAGTGCAAAGAAGCAGCTAAGACGAGCACTGAGTCGAAGGCCAAATTTCATTTTGGTAGTAAAGCAGGGGGGCATCTATTGAAGGACGTTATGTTGATGGGTGCGGCAATAACCGCACTGATAGACACTGGTTGTGATTTATTATTGCTGCGATATGAGATGTTATTGCGGTTTCCCAATGTGGCCTTAGAAGAGAGGCCAACCACATTAACTGGTATAGGTGGTAAGGAAATAAGGACGCTTGGGTATATAAACACAACAGTGATTATAGATCGCATACCATTCGAGGTAAGACTTCATGTAGTGCACGAACGCGACATGTTGTTCTCCATGATTGTTGGCACCGACATAATAAGCCAGGCATCAGTCATTATAAAAAACAACGAGGTAAGATTTAGATCCCGAAAGGATGAACCACAAGATGAAGCAGCATGTGGCTCAGATACAAATAATCTACCGTGCGGAAGTAGGGTTCAGGAGACGGAAAGATTGAGTAATTTTCAAGATGATGCAGGAAGAGGCAGATCAGTAGTGGTCGAAGAGAGAAGAGCTGTACCGAGGGTTGTAGGAAGGCCGAAGGAAGATGTCCAGACGCGAGGATCGACCCGAAGGTTAACAATTAGGCCGAACATTGATGCGGTTGCGGAACTTCGAAATGAATTTGGAGTTATGTGTGTATTTGGAATGGAAGAAGACGCTTTCATTCCTGCAGTCGACCTACACTACCTGCCTAACGAGTTCCAGGAGAAGATTATGGAGCTGATAGAAGAATATGAGCCGAAAGAAGCAAAACCGTCGCCTGTCAATATGAGGATCGTGTTGAAGGATGAGACCCCATTATACGAGAGGGCAAGAAGGATGTCTCCGCAAGACAAGGAGGAGGTAGAGAAGCAGATCGATGAGTGGTTGAAGAAAGGGATAATACAGGAGAGCAGATCAGAATTTGCATCTCCGGTTGTCCTAGTATCGAAGAAAGATGGCAAAAAGCGAATGTGTTGTGACTACAGAAGGCTTAATGCAAAGATGGTAAAGGATCATTTCCCTATGCCACTAATCGATGATGTGCTAGAGCAGTTGCAGAGGGCAAAAGTATTCACGACGCTCGATTTGGTGAATGGATTTTTCCATGTATCTGTTCATCCGGAATCCAGAAAGTATACTTCATTTATTGTTCACAATGGCCAATATGAATTTCGAAAAGTACCATTTGGCATATGTAATTCTCCAGCTGTCTTTACAAGGTTTATCATGTTCATATTGCAACCATTGATCAACGAAGGCGTGGTGCAGGTCTATATGGACGACGTAATAATACCAGCTAGGGATTACGAAGAAGGTTTCAGTCGACTTGAAAGGGTATTGGAAGTGGCCAGTAGGAATGGACTTGAACTGAACTGGACGAAATGCAAGTTTCTGCAACGTTGCATAAATTTTCTTGGATACCAGATAGAGAACGGAACAATGAAGCCTTCGGAAGAAAAGACCGAAGCTGTAAGGAACTATCCATTACCAAGAGACAAGAAGTCGCTCCAACGATTCTTGGGTCTCACCTCTTATTTCCGAAGATTTGTCGAGAACTACGCGACGAGAGCAAAACCCCTTACCGATCTACTGCGGAAAAATGTTTCATTTGTGATGGGAGAAGATGAGCATCGAGCTTTTGCATGGCTGAAGGGCGTGCTAACGGAATCACCAGTCCTTAAATTGTTCGATCCGGAGGCCGTCACAGAGATTCATACAGACGCCAGTAAATATGGGTATGGAGCTGTGCTGTTACAAAAAGATAATGATGATCAGGAATTTCATCCGGTGCAATTTATGAGCCGTAAGACGAGTCTCCAAGAAGAAAAATACCATTCATATGAACTAGAGGTTCTGGCTGTAGTAGGAGCTTTGAAGAAGTGGCGTGTTTATATAATCGGACGACATGTGAAGATTGTAACGGATTGTAACGCCTTTACCATGACCATGAACAAGAAAGAAGTTCCATTGAGGGTGACAAGATGGGCAATGTTTCTACAGGACTATGACTACGAGGTTGTGCATAGAAGCGGTGCAAAGATGCGACATGTTGATGCCTTAAGTCGAGTAGGTATGGTCATTGTGGGTACTTTGTCCTATAGAATCAGAGAAGCTCAGGCACAGGACGACTATCTGAAAGTCATCGCGGAAGTCTTGAAGCATGGATCGTATGAGGACTTTTTCACGAAGAATGGAATTATTTGCAAGGACTCTACCCTAGAGTTGGTCGTTATACCATCGTCTATGGAAGAGGAAATCATTGGAATGATTCACAAAGGACATTTTGCAGCCAGAAAGACTCAAGAAATACTTGAAAAGACGTACTTCATTCGAGATGCAAAAAGGAAGATAACTAGGACTGTGAAGAATTGTATAGAGTGCATTCTAGCGGAGCGGAAGGGAGGTAAGCCGGAAGGAGTGTTGACACCAATCGACAAGGGTAGCTGCCCCCTTGAAACGTACCATATCGATCACATCGGACCAATGGATGAAACGAAGAAAAAATACAACCATATCCTCGTGGTTATTGATGCTTTTTCCAAGTTTGTGTGGCTGTATCCCACTAAGAGTACAGGCTCAGAAGAGGTTTTGGAAAGACTTGAGAAGCAGGCTGCGATTTTCGGAAACCCAAAAAGGATAATTTCGGATCGTGGAGCAGCCTTTACGTCAAAAGTATTTGAAGAGTACTGCGAAAAGCAAGGAATAGTGCACCTAGTCATAACCACGGGAGTGCCTAGAGGAAATGGTCAGGTAGAGCGGGTCAACAAAACGCTTATACTTCTGTTGACAAAGATGACCTTGGAAGATCCTGGACTTTGGTACAAAAACGTTGACAGAGCACAGCAGATTTTCAATAATACACCGCCAAGAAGTACGAGATTCGCGCCGTTTAGAATCCTGACTGGAGTCGATATGCGACTAATGGAAATCCCAAACATCCAAGAGATACTCAACGAAGAGATCTACGAGGAAATAGATACGGAAAGAGAACAAATAAGAGCTGAAGCGAAAGCCAACATCTCAAAATTACAAAGAGAAAACTATCGGTATAGTTTAAGGAAGCGCAAAGAACCCTTGAAATATAAGATGAACGATTTAGTGGCTGTTAGAAGAACTCAATTTGGGCCGGGGTTAAAGTTAAAGCCAAAGTATCTTGGGCCGTACAAGATCTGTAGAGTGTGCAAGCATGACCGATATGAGGTTGAGAAAATCTGGGCCGGGGCGTACCACTGCGGCTGCCGATGGCATGAAACCCTGGGCTACGTCATTCGGGGCGAATGACTAATCAGGATGGCCGAATGTAGGATTCGTATTATATACTCGTACGAACAAACAGCAGACATAGTAGCGACGACCACAATACGACCCATACGAACAAACAACAGGCATAGGAACGACGATCACAATACGACCCATACGAACAAACAACAGACATAGGAACAACGACCACAAGACTAACACTAGTACGAACAAACAACAAACAGGCAACCGGTGTACAAAAGAGGACGAAGAAAAGACGAACACATGATACTCGTAGGTTTTAGAATACAGAAGAAGTTAGTTCAACGAAGGACGCGACGCGTACAGGCACGATCTTTTATGCTCTCATTCCCAATTAAATTTGCGTAATGATATTAAAATATAAGTAACCATTTTAATAAAGTGAATTGTTTCAATGAATACAAAAAAACTAAAAGATTTGTTGTGTGTAATTTTTGAAGAAGTTGGAACGTAATTCTGTGGCGCCAGCGACTCAGGTCGTAGAAAACCCCACATATATGTAAAAACATCTTTTGTAAGGGGGGCGTATGTAGTGTAAACTACCCCTTTTTAGTATTTAGTTATTATAATTATAAGGTTGGCAAACCTGTTTTATATAATTTTGTTATATTGTCCTTCTGACTGATTTCCGCCCAGAAACTTGATATTGTTTAATCTCCTGTTGTTTCATTAAAATGTACAGTTAATTATCTATCGGAAAACATCATCATCGGCTCGACAACCGGGTTCCGGTCCTGGCCTCTTTCAACAAGTCTCTTCACCTATCCCGGTCTCTAGCCGACGCCATCCAGTTGCGCACCCCAAGGCTTCGGGCGTCCTGGTCTACGCCATCTCTCCAGCGCAAGCATGGTCTACCACGCTGTCGTCTACCATAGAATGTACCACAAAGAACTTTCCGAGCAGGTTCCTCTTCGCTCATGCGAGCTAGGTGCCCTGCCCACCGGAGTCTACCGAGCTTAATTTTTGTCACGATATCTGCTTCTAGGTAGATTGCGTACAATTCATGATTGTACCGTCTCCGGAATCGTCCTTCCTCACATAAGGGGCCAACAATTTTCCTTAAGACTTTTCTCTCGAACGCAGCTAAGAGGTCGGAGTGCCTTTTGCTAAGCACCCAAGTCTCGGATCCATATGTGAGTACTGGCAGGACCATGGTCCTGTACAGCAGCAGTTTTGAAGTTATGGTGAGATTTCTGGATTTGAAAAGCTTTGACAGACTATAGTAGGCTCTGTTGGATTTGAGAAAAACACGTTGTTTTATTTGACGATTAAGTGTCCACGAAAAGACACCACAGATAGATAAACTAATTAAGTAACAGTTACTAACTAAAAGTATTAATCTTTTATTCTATTTCGATAACTAAGTGCTATTTTACAGAATTTTAACATTTTCGATACATCTATTTCGTTAAAAAGATCCATGGTTTCGTTTTCTGTTAAGAAGTCAGTACTCCAGTTTTATGTCTTCTAGTTTTCCTTAGAACAGGAACGGGACACCTTCCAATAAAATGAAAAACATCCCCACGTTCTTGTGAGATTACACATCACACAAAGTAGCATCAATAAAGAAAACGTTAATCATAGATCATAGCTATATAGTTCAAGAAGAGAACTTACAACTAGAGCTATTTAAATCTAATTGGAATGATGGTTATTGTTGGGATAAAAAAGAAATTTCATTCAACACATTTAACATAACAGAAATAATTACTAATAAAACTTAAAGAATATGACACCTCTAATGAAAAACCTCTACTTTTATGGCAATCTGAAACGTAATTTCAAAAATTCGTTCGCAATATTTAAACATAACAAAGATTTATTTCCCAGTTTGGTTTGATAATACAAACCGTGATTGTGAAATGTCAAAATCATTAGTTGTGTTCAACCAGAAAGAGGCCAGTGTAGAGTAGTGTAGTGCAGTGCAAGTTCATGAAAACTGTCAAAGCAAACTTAAGCAAAAACGTCATACGTCAGATCTTAAAAACATGCATTTTTTCTAAATTTAAATTCGAAAACACACCGCGCGAACAAAATTCAAATTAATTCCTTTGCCAAATATAATCAAATAATGACATAAGCTGATTTTGACAGTTTTCATTAATCTGCACTAGCTCAAAAGGTAGTGCAAGATATTCTAAACTAATGTTCACTAGTTCAGATCAGTGTAAGTCAGCGGAGAAAGTTTTTCAATGAACACTAAAAAGCTACACTTGTCTGCTCATAGTCCAGTGCAGCTGGTTGAACACAACTATTATCAACTAACTTTGAATCCGAAGTGCTTACACTACGTTGGAGGGGAATTTTCAACTCATTTTATAGTTATATTTACCCACTCATAGTTAGTTAGCTACGTAGTCACATAATTTGAATATTGAGTTATCAAAAATAAAAATGTGTACTTTTTTTAAATTAAAATAAGGTTTTCTAAAAATGTTGTTCTCACTATGAGAAAGAAGAAAAAAAAATGAAAAAACCAAATATAAAAAATAAAATTCTACTAGAGGTAACAAAAATAACTATTTAAGATAAAATACAAAAAAGCATCATTTTCCTAATTTAATTATTTGAATTATTTTTACAAAATTGTAAAAGTCGTTTTTGAGAAATATATTATTTTTCTTTTTGGCCAAATGTGTGGCATGTACGCCTGAATACCAAGGACAGACAGGTGAAATCGTGAGACATACTTTCTTTTTCTTCGTCTTCTCTACCATTCTATTAACAAAATTGATCAAAATCTCGAGCTCATTTTTTTCATAACCTGCCATATGTATAAGTTAACACCAAACAAGTTAGTCAGCATTAAATGATTTATGATTTCCCATGAATCTTTCCCACATCCAACAACTACAGAATGCAGTAGCTTCGGATGTCACCCACAGGTGGATTCTAATTTCCTCCATACTACGTGATGGAATGTAGTAGCGTCTTCCTGTCAGACGCATTGTCAGCAATCTCGATCGTGGGAACATGTGAGGTGATTAAGTTAGCTTTAAGAAAAGTATTTTTGTAGTTTTTAGTCTTTAAGTGAACATTGAATAAAGAGGTCCTAACCTCCGAAAAAATATTTTTTTTAAATAAAAACTAAATAATAGTTTAATTGGCGCCCGAGCAGGGACCGGGAAGCGTAGTCGCGTTAGTAAATGCTAGTGAAATATCGCCTTAAGTAGCCGTAAAAACATTAGTGAAAAAAATATAAACCACGGAACTGAAAATCCAGAACAAGATGAGGAAAAGAACTATTTTCAAGCCTGCGACCAGGCCATGCAGGAACTTTCTTTAGAAGGTTTCCCGTTAGAAAGCGAACATCAAACCGAACCAGATACGGTAAATGAATACAGTGATATTAATTTTTAGGCTAACTGAGTCCTCGTTACCCTATTTTAAATGCAAAACGAGGACCGGAATAATTCTCAAATTCCTAATTGACACTGGATCAAGCAAAAATTACATCAAGCCTGATCTAGTACAAAAACCTCACAATTTTCGTTCCTGATTGAACGAATACGGCAAAACACGTTATTAAAATGAATCGTCTTAATATTAATAACGATGTCGAAGCTTTACCAGTTGCCTTAGCAACTTCGGCTGCAAAGCCATCTGCGAGAAAACCCAGGCAGGGGAAAACATCTAAAAGTAACAACATCCAAAAGTTTAGAAACAGGCGGTTCCAAGCGTTGAAGTCTCAAGTGATTAATACTGATGTGTGAATACTATTTGTAATGTTTTCTAATTCGGAACTAGTAAAGTTCTGATTTGGATGGAAGTATAATGAGACGGTTATTAGTTTGATATTAAGATCAATTTCAATTGCAACTGCAGGTATGTGGTATTTATTTGTGGACTAGGATACCGATTCCTTGTTTAGCAGTGGTGTTGTTGTTGTAAATATGGTATGCATATTGTTTAGGGGGATGGAAGACGGAGTTGGTGGGAATGTGGGTTTCTGGCAGAGCAATGATTGAAGGTTTTAGTTCGTTTATTAGGAGCTGAAGTTCATGGAGGTTATTAAAGTAACCATCCATGTTCCATTGCATAATTTTTAGAATAGATTTTTTAGAATAGATTGTTTAGAACGAGGGGTGAATATATATGATTGTTGAAATATTTTTTGACTCCGTTCCCCTGATGTTGAAGCGTTCAAGCTTGCTATTGGGGCTTGAAGGATTCCACATTCGAGAAGCAGAGTCATTGATTTTGGAAGCATTCTTAATATTACTGTTTATCATCGGTGTCCATTTGTGTTAAATAGTATTTGTTTTCTTTAAGAAGTGTTTTTGTAACAATTGATAATTTGGAATCTGATGTTGATGATGTTGGATATGTGTATGAATATTGTTTTTGATGTTGGTTTTGAGTTATGTTAGCTGGTGAGGTGGTAGAATTTGGGTTGTTTTAATGTGGCGGTGGGACTGTTTTCAGTTGAAATAATTTGTTCAATTAGGGATTGGGAATGTTGTATTTTATCTTGGTTTTTGTTGAGGATTCGGTTTTTAATTATTTCCATCATAGATGATTTAGGATCGATTTTACTTATTGACGCAGGGAGTTGGTGGTGTTGTGCGGGGTCGTCTCTGTAGATTTGCCAGGCTTCTCGAAGAGTGCAACGGTTTTCGGATTTTATTTTTTTGACTGACTTTTAAGGTTGTTGTGCATTGTAATTTTCACTGGTATGGAGTCGATATGAGTTTGTGTTAGGAATTTGTTGGCAACCAGATTAATTTGAAAATGATTATAGGATGATAGTGAGCGTAACTTTTCAGGTTCATAATTTTTTTTATTATTATTATTGTCTTGACCAGATATATTCAAATAGGGAGGAATGTTGTCGTCATTGTAGGGAACTTTAGGCAGTGTTGGGTAGTCATGTTCATTGCATTTAAGTTTTATTTTAGGGCAGTTGTTTAAGGGAGCATCTGGATCTAGTCCCTTAAACCAATTTTTCCTGGGGGCAGCATTACTTTTTTCATTTTGTTTGGCTAGTTATTTATTGACGTTAGGAAAGCAATAGACAATCAGAAAATATGTAAAATGAAATGATTGATAAATTTACGACCGCGTGGGCGGGAAAAACAAAATTGACAGTTCTATATAAGGTTGGGAATTCACACAAGTGTATACTCCGCGTATGTCAGATAGCAACTGACAAATTTCATTTTTGTAAGAATGATATAAGATTTCCGTAGGAAAAATCTTGCCACTGCTTTAATTTTTTAAAATTTCTATTTTCTTTTTTGCTCCTTTAATTGTTTCTAAATTTAACCAAGCCTGAACATTTTAATTGGTCCTCAGGTCACAAAATATTTGGGGTTCTTTTGAATTTCCTACAAAAAAGTACTTAGCACCATACTGCTAACATTTAACATTTTCGAGATGCTAGTATAGTTTATAAATTCTAACAAAATTTTAATCGTTTCTACTAAATATTTTAATCTAATATGATATAGATAATGGTTTCTGACATATTAAACCAAACAGAGCAGGGAAAAACTTTGGTTAAAAATTACAAGAAAAACAATCATTTAAGACCAGAAGATAGAACCAATCTTGTTCGAAAAATCATACAGCACTACACCGAAAACAACAAAAATCTTTCTGTTAAGGGGTGTGCTAATCTTGCAGAACAAATTGTTAGTATTTTCCCGTCTGAGCAAAAAGTACGTGAAATTTACTACAAATTCAAATTTCACAACTCATAAAGCTTTTGATTTGAATACAGGCAACCTATTATGTACCAGGAGTAAGACGAGCTCCCCCAAAAGGCAAACTATACGATAGATATAGAGGACAAAGAAGAGCAATGAAGAAGTTGAATGTAAACGAATGCCCTTCCACTTCGCATTCCAAAAAAACGAAACTGCATGCAGAGGAGGATATAATCGTACAAAATGGTATGTTTTTGTTTTTGCTTCTGCTTATGTGACGTACATATAACAAAATAAATTGTATACCTACAGATTCTTTAAGCGACCTTGAACTGTTAAGCATTTGCAACCAGCTTAAACACAATCGTAACTGGGAAATCGTTCTAAAACAATGGGTTGAAACTTTGGGGCTTCGCAGAAAAATGATCGATGAAAGCAATGACCCTAGTCTTCAACAAATCTTTTTGGACTGGCCGCTTTATAAATATTCGAAAGCACAAGAACTGGTACGTAAAACAATTTAAAATAAATAATATATAAAATAATAAGCTAAATAAGTTGATGAACAAAATCTTTTGTTTCACGCAAATGCACATACAACTTTATTTTCGCAACGATCCAGATCCGTATGGATTTTGATTCTTGTTTTTGAAGACAATTCTCAACCATTTAATTTGGTTAGTACTGAATACCTACTATTTGAACGAAAGGACAACTATTAAGAATAAGTTATTTAGTTTTTGATAATAATGAAAAACTAAAAATAAAAAAATGTATTTCGTCTTTTTATGCTGGCTTTAAAATGCAAGCTATCTATAGTTGTGACACGTTACTTTTTGTTCATATAATTCTTTAATACAAACCTCGCTAGCCCTTTTAAGCTTTATTGAATCTTCTACATCTCAAAACATATAATTAATTACACATATATGTATATTTTTTGTTCTCTTCAGATCGAAATAGACTTTAATTTCCTGAAGCCTGGGAAAAAATTCCAATTCGAGAAATGGGAGTTTTTTGGTAGAAACGCCTTAGACTTTTTTTCGGAGAGGATTAAAAGTGGGTTTCTAAAAACATATCTTAAAGCGTTCAAAGATGCAGTGGATCTGCTTGATATCGGTAAGTTAAAAAGTTAATTATTTACTTGATTAAGTTTTGAAATATTTGGTTCGCAACAAACCCCATATACCAATTGAGTGAAGTAATTTTTGTAGTTTTAGGTATATTTTAAATTACCAATAGATAACAGCAGTTTTTATAAGATGAAATTAGTTTGAGGTCAATTATTCCTTCGGCCCAGATATTTGAGTAGAAAATCAATTTTTAAAAAAATTTCACCATCGATGACTCCTTGTCAGGGTTAACCTTGGAGGTGAAGCAAGCAGCTGACATAGACAGTTTGCTGAACCAAAGACGCGAGGAGTGCATACAGAAAAAAGTAAGACTACAACCAGTTATAATTATTGTCGGTGAAAAACTTTGTTTTAGAGAATTTTACGTAGTAATAGACAATATCAAATATAAAATGCAGTCGTTTTTGGAATGCATAGATTTTTATATTAAAACTTTGTATGTTCTTAATATTCAATATCCTCCACAATGCCTTTCGGTGTGGACTTTTATACAGCTTTATTTTTTGAGACTTCAGCCAGTTATTATTGTTGTCGGTGCAAAATTATATTAAATTTTCTTAAAAGTTTTACTAGATAGGAAAAACAATTTTCTTCGACGTTTAAAATTGTTTTAAAGGCAGTTTGGGATTTTGTCGTAGAATATTGTAGGTGACAAATATTTTTTCATCATGAAAAAAAAAAACATTTAGTTCAATGTTTTTACTTTCATACCGTCAATGATTCCTTGTAAGCGTTCACATGGAGGTAAAGCAAGTAGCTGGTATAGCAAGTCTTCTGAACCAAATTCAATTCAGAAAAAATTGGGACTTCAGCCAGGTATTATTGTAGTCGTTGAACAGTTATATTTTAAAGAATTTTACTTTGCAATAGATAATGTTAAATATAAAATGCAGTGGTATTTAGAATGCATTGATTTTTATATAAATACTTCGTATGTTCTTAACACTCAATATCCTTCGCAATGCCTTTCGGCGTGATATATTAATATTTTTTTTTCAGTTACAAAAAAAAACAATTAGTTGAGTTTTTTCACTTGCATACTAATTTTATATGACATTACAATGAGTAAAGTAAAATAGAATGAAGGTCAATTTCATGAATGGTTCACGTGGTATTTTCCACTTTTTAGAATTCATTTTTTGGGAAGTTCTTTTTCTAGACCTTATTATCTGCCAAACACTCTTCTAATGCATATATGTTGTAACATATAAAAAAAAACTAATTTCTATGTACTTTAATTTCAGATAATATCAATATTGGACACGCCACACTTCTCCATGGAGTTTTGACCCCGGCATCCAGGAAATTTCAGGGGAAATCTAAAAAGTTCACAATTGATGACTCCTTGTCAGCGTTCACCTTGGAGGTGAAGCAAGCAGCTGACATAGATAGTTTGCTGAATCAAAGACGCGAGGAGTGCATCCAGAAAAAAGTAAGACTACAACCAGTTATAATTATTGTCGGTGAAAAACTTTGTTTTAGAGAATTTTACGTAGCGATAGACAATATCAAATATAAAATGCAGTCGTTTTTGGAATGCATAGATTTTTATATTAAAACTTTGTATGTTCTTAATATTCAATATCCTCCACAATGCCTTTCGGTGTGGACTTTTATACAGCTTTATTTTTTTGAAATTGATGATGGTGATATAATCCCACCCGTACAAACTGTTTTAAACCATGTAAATCACTATCTTTCTTTAAAATAAATTATGTTGTTAAATTTAAGAGCCCACGAGATTTTTGACTAAATAAACTTCTCAAAATACGTAGCCAAGTAAACGATATGTTTTCTATATTTAAATCGTACAATATAACGTAAAACAATCAAAATTCAAATTGTTACACTTGTTCAATTTTGATCGCTCTAATTTCCTGCACATGCATCATTACATAATTATTAGCTTGACTTACAAAATATGTTTGTATACTATCCTTACAAAATATATCCTTTGTACATAAAAACTGTAATAATAACTAGTATAAGTTTATATTTGTATTTTATCCTTAGAATATAATTAAAAAAAAAAAAAAACACGTTTAAGTTTTTAATTAGTTAATACGTGGAAAAACTAATGCTACCTTAAATACTTGGGCATCTTTATGTTATACTAAGGTAAGTGATAGGTAAAAAAACACCCTAGCAAATGGTAAAATTACGTTAGCAAACGGACATAAATTGCCTTAGATATAAGGCAAATAATTGAAAGAATACCTTAAACACTTAGGCAAATTTACGTCTTGCTTAGGTAAAAACTTGGTAAAAATCACCCTAGAAAAGGGTAAAATTACCTTAGCAAACGGACATAAATTGCCCTAGATATTAGGCAAATAATTGGAAGAATACCTTAAACACTTAGGCAAATTTACGTCTTGCTTAGGTAAAAACTTGGTAAAAGTCACCCTAGCAAAGGGTAAATTTACCTTAGCAAACGGACATAAATTGCCCTAGATATAAGCAAATAATTGAAAGAATACCTTAAACACTTAGGTAAATTTACGTCTTGCTTAGGTAAAAATCACCCTAGCAAAGGGTAAATTTACCTTAGCAAACGGACATAAATTGCCCTAGATATAAGGCAAATAATTAAAAGAATACCTTAAACACTTAGGCAAATTTACGTCTTGCTTAGGTAAAAACTTGGTAAAAAATCACCCTAGCAAAAGGTAAAATTACCTTAGCAAACGTACATAAATTGCCGTAGATATAAGGAAAATAATTGAAGGAATACCTTAAACACTAAGGCAGTCTTACACCTTGCTAGGGTAAAAACACCTAAGTGCAATTTATATACTAAGGCAATTCACACTAGGATAAGGTAAATGGATTAGGTAAAATCATGCAAGTTTAAGGTAAGTATTACCTTAGCAAATCTGACGCAAATTAACATAGAACTAAGGCAATTTTACGCAAGATGGACTTACGCAAGCAAAAAAGGCTTTACGCAAGGAAAAAAGGTTATTCTGCCTTAAATCTTAGTAAGCTCAAACGGGCCTTAGCGCGAGGTAAGGCTTACCCTTGATTTAGGTTAGTTTTACACCGGTTTTTCTCTGAGTGTAGGAATTCATTGCGTTTGTGAAAATTTATTAAAAGGTGACAATTTTCTAGTTATCAATTAGATACAAACATACAAATTAGCTGGTTAAAGCTAACGATAAAATTTAAACGAATCGAAAAATGGTTTTTAAAAAAAAAAAAGCGTGCGGATAACTTCGAGTTTCGGTTTGGAATAATTTTATTCTTCTTATTCTACTTCTTCTTGTTTTTCATTTTTACAATTTAATATGGCCGGATGGTCGGGAAATTCAAATTTTAGACCAAATTTAAATATATGTAGTTCAAAATAGTAAATTTTATTGTTTTAATTAATTCATTTTGATTTTTAAAATTGTTTGCATCGTCAAAACACCTTTACTGTAGCAGAAGTTAATTTATAAATGTTACGAATTGTCAAATGAAACAATTTATACCTACTACAAATTTAAAAAAATATTTCATTTCAGTATAAATAACAAAACGTAGTGTGTATGTACATACGAAGGTACATAAGAACGGTTTTTCTGTTTTCTATTTTTTTTTTTTGTAAGTGAAAAAATAATGATAGTGTTAATAAAGAAAAAAGGAGCATTTGTTAGCTTTTCTGCTCTTAGTCTATTCCATATAAAATGTCTGAAGCATTTATACTCTTAATTGCGTATTTGCTTAGTTCACCTACCCTTCATCCCATTTTACATTTATTATATTTACAATCCATTTTTAGTTTTTCATAGATACTGTATCGAACGGCACGACTATAGGTCATGACGTTCGATGTTAGAAAAGGATAGAACACATTTTAACGAAAGATTAGCCTTAAGCTTTCATATGTTTGAACAAACGAACGAAAAGATAATATGTAAGTCAGTCGGAAAGAAATCGGGAAAGATTCAAGATGGGTCAAAGAAAATAAACGAACGGATAGTAGTTTTTTAGAACAAGATTTTTCCACTCTAAAATCAACCTTTTTTTATTTATTAATTTGTTTCAGAGAAAGAGTTTGTGTTTTTAACGCTGAACTACGGAACATTTGGTCCATGTCGAGACCGGATAGATCAGCCCGCGGTTGTGCTAATTTGATTTCAAATCAATTAATTAATTTGTGAAAGTGTCTGCGGAAAGAAAATAGCGAGTACCTTAAGTGCTACCTGGGAAACATTGTACAGAAAATTAGAAACTCGCCAACAAATTTTTGCCAGCCGTACAATTATGGAAGTGCTTTACCAGGGAGCGTTGGGAAAACTGGACGAAAGGTCATGCAAGCCGTTTGAAAAAGAAGTATTTCCGACTGAACGACTGCGGAGTTCAACTCCTATTACAGATATACTGAATCACCCTTGGCTGAACGACGCACGTCAAATCTTTATTCCAGACATACTGAATCGCCCTTGACTGAACGACGCACTTCAACTCCTTTTTCAAGTCACACAGATTCGCCCTCGACGGAAACATATTTTAGCGAGACGTCAGAAGCAACTGAAAGTTTTTATCAGACTAATCCAATCACTTTTTCAAAATATGCACCAGAACAGATAGTTGTATGCCAACAGCCAAATACAACAAACTTTGCATCAACAGAATATTCACAAAAACAATTCCGACCAACCGCAACCAACCAGCAGCAGTTTGGAGCTGTAAACCCGGAACAGCTTAGACCTGTTAACCAGCAACAAAGAACATCAACAGAATATGCACAAAAACAATTCCGACCAACCGCAACCAACCAGCAGCAGCTTGGAGCTGTAAACCAGGAACAGCTTAGACCCGTTAACCAGCAACAAAGAACATATTTTTCCTTACAAGAACTTTTGTCCGATACAGAATTTTCATAAATTAACAAATATGTATACTTATTTAAAAAAACAAAATCCTTTTTTATGTAAAAATAAAAATTAATAAATACTTACTTTAATAAAATTCTTTAATACTTTGCGTAGTACTTGGCATGTTTCAATTATCAAAATACTAAGAGTTGATTTAGCGATGCGAGTTGAAAATTTAAGGTCAGAATAGCTACGTCCAGTTGCCAAAAACCTTAGGGTAGCGGATAGCCGTTCATTGGCAGAGATAGAATCTCTCATATTTGTATTTTTTCTTTCTATATAAGGCTTCACCATAGCCAATAGCTCCACATATACGGCAGCATCCATACGCAAAAAATTTGTAAAGTCCGATGAAGATGTGACTTTTAGCTCGTTCATCAAATTTGTATGGTTGTATTTTTTTCTGTCCTTAATCCATTTTTTTACCCATAAACGTTTTTTTCTTTTTCTCCTTTCTTTTTTTTTCTTCCTCTTCCTCTTCAAGAATCTCATTCATAATTAACGCTGCCAAAATCATTTTCGCCATCCTGCGTCTGTTTGATTCGAAAATTTTAAAATACTGATGCTCGACAACATCAGTATCAATGTAAACGCAAAGTTGTGCGTACAGTTATTTTTGCCATCGAGCCATGTTGTTAAGCATGCTAGTCCATATGAACCCCCCTATTCGAGCACGAACGCCATAAACATGTTTGTGCATGTACATGGGATAGGGAAAGAGACGAATCGCTCAATGAACGACGTCGATCTAAATCTAACCAGTTTGGATTTTTTCGTTGCACAAGCCGGTAATATAATTTAGAGCTCTTGCGAGAAAAAGAAAATCAAGGAAAACAATAACAAAAACACATCAAGAAAAAGGGATATTTTACAAAAGATAATTGGTAAGAGATAGGGTCTGTTTAAAATGTTAAAATAACAAATTGTGAATATGTTAGTTTAGAGTCAAGAAAGATTGGTGAAAGAATACTATTGTTATAAAAAGGGAAAGATACAAGTGGCAAAATATGTCTGTGAAAGATTTAATTAATTATTTTGAAAGAATGTGTGAAAGAATAAATATGAAATACGTATGCGAGTTGGAGTTACGCATGTTATTATTTTAATTTCATTATTACTTTCGGTGAAATTAATTGTTGTTTCTTGGTTGTTTTGTTTAATTATTGTGAAAAATTGGAATTCGGGCATAGACGAATTACCAAAGGGGAAAGATCAGAGACTGGAACCGAGTTCCAGATTCTCTGATGAGAAAGAGAGAAAGGTGCCCTCAGAACGCAATGTGTGAGTGGCAGGAAAAGATTCTTGCAAGCGAAAGACAGAAATTGAAAATTTATTTCACTTTCTGGTGAAAGAAAGAGAAAGATTCACAAATCCCAGATGGATAGTGGGTTTTGCGAAAGTTGAGAAACTGAGTTGTTTTATTTAGCGAGAGAATAAGAGAGAAGGATTCACAAATCCTAGAGGGATTGTGACCTGGAAAGAAAGAGAAAAATTATCAAAGCGACATGAACAACAATTATTTCACATTGGCATTTACTTTTATTTATAAACAATATTTGCAGTTATTTTCTTTTCACAAGTGGGAATCCATGTTAAGGAAGTACCTTTGTGAGAGGAAGTATTTTATATTATATATTTACAATTATTTTCTTTTCACAAGTGGGAATCCATGTTATGGAAGTACCTTTGTGAGAGGAAATATTTTATATTGTATGTTTACGATTATTATTTTCCTTTTCACAAGTGGGAATCCACGTTATGGAAGTACCTTTGTGAAGGGAATACATCAACATTTTTGTAATCCTCCCCTTATCAAGTTTTCATTATTTTCATTTGGGTTTTATTACTTTTATTTCATTGCACAGATATTGGAAAGATTGAGAAATGGAAAGAAAAGAGGTAAATGAGGAATATACCTTCAACGCCGGCCGCAATGCTGTACGCCGGATGATGGCCTTTATAAAAGCAGAAGGGTTTGGCAACAGCCCACTGGAGGCCATCAAAGCAAGGCTCGATGTCTTAAACGATGCCTGGGGACAAATGAGGGCCGGCGAAGAAAGGCTCGTCAGGACGAGAGACAGCATTAAAATTGCTGAGGTGGAGAGAAAAGTCGCAGATACCGAGGAACTATATCTTGAGGCCTCTGCGGCATTAAATGGAAAGAAGGCCGAGCTCGAGCTTGCCTCGAGAAAGAAGGAGACACCCCCGATAGCGGTGCAGGTAAATTTACCATTTGACCAGCATGACATAAAGAACACTTGGGGCGAATTCGACGGAACCATCACCAAGTGGCAAGGCTTCCGTGACAGATTTGTCGCGGCGGTCCACGACAATGACCGCATTTCGCCAGCTTACAAATTTGCATACCTCAAGGCATCATTGATTGGAAAGGCAGCTCGCACACTGGGAGAGTGGCAGCTGAGTGAAAGAAATTACCAGGAAGCCTGGAAAAGGCTCAACGAGCTTTACCATCGGCAATACGCGACCTGTCGAGAACTTTTAAGACAGTTATTCCGTCTGCCGATGCTGCAGAGATCGCCAAAGGCCAGTGAGCTGCAGAAAATGTCTAACGTGACACATGAGACAATGCGGCAACTGGCGGCCCAAGGTATTCCAACCGAATCTTGGGACATGATTGTCGTCCACATGTTGCACGAGAGATTAGATGCAGAAACTGCCTGCAAATGGGAAGAGACGAGAACCACCGAGTTTCCGACGGTGCGAGAGATGTGTGCGTTTTTGGACAGACGTGCTATAGCATTGGAAAGTGTCCAGGAAAGATGGAGAGAGCAGCCTTTGGGTTCACAACATCCACACAAGACTATTGAGAGGGTTGAGCCTAAACCACAACGCAAAGAGGAAAGAATTGAGAAGAAGAAGATGCCGTGCAATATATGTCGGTCGATGAGCCATCCGATCGGGAATTGCCCAGAGTTTCAAGCGATGAGACTAATAACACGCAATAATGTGGTGAAACAGAGAGAGCTGCGTACTAATTGTCTGAAGGCGGGACACACACCGAGACTGTTTTCAGGGACCATGTACTAGATGTCCAGGCAAACAATTTCATAATAGTATGCTTTGCCCCATGAAGGAGCTTCGAAAGGCCGAGGCAGTAATCCTCAGGGTGCCGGAAGGCGGAAAGCGAAAGAAGGGAAAGAGAAAAGGGAATGACTAGAGATGCCACCTACAAAAAGTGATCGTCATGCAGGAGAGACAGCAGGAAAGACAAACGAAAAGGCTAAACAAAATAGAAACAAGAGAAGGAGATCGGCCTCAATAGAAGAGAGTGTCGCTTCATGGAACGACTTCAAAAGAAAATCAGATGTCATTTCCGAAAATAAAAATTTTAATTCTGTTGTTTATTCGAATTCTTTTTTTGTTAAGGAAAGGGAAGGTTTAGTTTTTACACCAACCGCACAGGTAATGGTAGAGATAGAAGGGAAGAAATTCGGTACTTTTAGAGATCTATGGAGACTACGTTTGGAAGGATTGTTCTAGGAGAACAGGAGAGAGTAAGATTTGGGAAAGAAAATGAGCAAGCCTTCGTTGTATGTATTGATAACAATCAACTGCACGAACTGCTCAAGCGATTATGGTCCTTAGATGAGGTTGAATCTTCATCTTTAAGAACGAAAGAAGAAGAGCAAGTTGAACAGAATTTCATTGATACGTATAGACGTGATGAGTCTGGGAGATACGTAGTTACAATTCCTTTGAAAGAATTTAAGAAAGACATAGGCAGTACTGAGCTTGTAGCCAAGCGTAGGTTTCTTTGCTTTGGAAAGAAGACTATCTGTAGATCCAGAGCTGAAAGAGAAATATACAGATTTCATGAGAGAATACGAGAGACTAGGGCATATGACACCAGTCCAAAGTGAGGCCCAAGGTAAGATCGTTTATCACATACCACATCATTGTGTAACGAAGAAGTTTAGGGTCGTTTTCGACGCTAGCTGTAAGACGAGCAAGGGCATTTCATTAAACGAGATGCAAATGAATGGAGAGAAATTTCAGAAAGATTTGCACCAGACTTTAATGAGGTTTCGCAGGCACAAGATAGCAATAAACGCAGACATCAAGATGATGTTTAGAATGGTCAGGGTCGCGAAAGAGCAAAGGGATTTACAAAGAATATTTTGGAGAGAGAATCCTCAAAGACCACTGAAAGAGACGAGAAAAGAATCCTAAGAGTTGGTGGACGTTTGGAAAGAGCAGAGATAGCATACGAAAGACGACATCCAGCAATCGTTCCTAATGGGTCACGGTTAGCTTGGCTGATCATGGAAAATGCTCACAGAGCGACAAAACATGGTGCTGTGCAGATAATGATGCAGCACATACGAGAAAGGTTTTGGATCCCAAGACTGAGAAGTGAATTGAGAATGTTTCTGCACAGATGTTTGGTATGTGTCCGACACAACCATCGTTTTGAAACACAACTAATGGCTGAATTGCCAAAGGAAAGAGTAACACCGGGAAAGGCGTTTCTTCATTCAGGAGTAGATTACGCAGGGCCATTCGAGATAAAGATAGATAGAGCTGGTGCAAAGATCATAAGACAAAAATGTTGGGTTGCGATTTTTGTTTGCTTAAAGACGAGGGCAGTACACATCGATGTAATATCAAATCTTACGTCGGTTGCATTTATTGCCTGCTACGAAAGATTCATCGCCCGTAGGGGTAGATGCGAAAGAATGTATAGTGACAATGGTACGGCTTTTGTCGGAGCCGCGAAAGAGTTAGAAAGAGCAAGAAAAATTTGGCATAGTAAGGAAACCCTTGATTTCATAGGTAGGAAAGGGACAGAATGGAGGTTCATGACTCCTGCGGCGCCGCATCAAGGTGGCATATACGAAGCTGCAGTCAAGTCGATGAAGTTCCACTTGGTAAGAGTGATAGGGGCAAAGGTGTTGACATATGAGCAATTGTTGACTTTGCTTGCGGGGATAGAGGCGATCCTGATTTCTAGGCCGCTGAGTGCGATTAATGACGATCCAAATGATCTGCAGGCGTTAACGCCGGGACATTTCTTAGTTTGAGAACCGTTGGTACTCCCACTAGCGTTTGGTTCTGGTGAGTTACCGAATACGCATGGGGTAAGATTATGGAAAGAAAGAAAGACAATGCTTGTGCATTTTTGGGCAAGATGGAGAGAAGAGTATTTAATAACTCTATTAGAGAGAAAGAAATGGAGAAAAGAGAAACATGGTTTAAAAGGACAATTATGCGTGATCAAGGGAGAGAATTTCCCACCAGCGGGCAATGGGACGGATCATTAAATTGATCAAGAGCAAGGACGGACTCGTGAGGAACGTAGTGGTGAGAACGGCAACCAATCAGCTAACGAGGCCAGTTCAAAAAATATGCATCCTGCCAACAGATGATTGAAAGTATAATATATCTCAATGTATTTTGTATTTCTTAATTTTTCAGGATAGAGTTTAACACAATAAAAAGCGAAAGGGTTGAAAACCGTAGGTTTTCGCCGGGACTGTATCGAACGGCACGACTATAGGTCATGACGTTCGATGTTAGAAAAGGATAGAACACATTTTAACGAAAGAATAGCCTTAAGCTTTCATATGTTTGAACAAACGAACGAAAAGATAATATGTAAGTCAGAAAGAAATCGGGAAAGATTCAAGATGGGTCAAAGAAAATAAACGAACGGATAGTGGTTTTTTAGAATAAGATTTTTCCACTCTAAAATCAACCTCTTTTTATTTATTAATTTGTTTTAAAGAAAGAGTTTGTGTTTTTAACGCTGAGCTACGAAACAGATACTGTTTAATTCTTAAATTTTTCAAGCATTCACTAAGTTCTGTAGCTTCTTATTTGTGTATTAAGGTTTTAAGTTTTTCTAACGTTCTTATCATTTTCAAATTTTTGAGAGAAAAATAATTACCAAGAAGTTGACTATATATCAAGTCTGTGCGTACGGCATTCATTCTTATTGTCAAACCAATTTGAAAGATATGTTAATGCAAAATCTTAAGCATTTTAAACATTTTAGTAAGTTACTAAGTTAAAAAATAGGATTTCGCTAATTTTAAACGATTTTATCATCTTACTATCTCTAAACATTTTACTTAAGTTAAAATAACAAACTGTTTACTTTAACTTTTAGTAATTTACTAAATTAATATGAAATCTGTCATTTTCCTCAAACAAAATCTCTTTGCAATTTTAGAAGAGTTAAATTGTGTTTTTTTATTTCGATTCGTGAGTAAATTGTTTTTAAAAGTAAATAAAATATTATAAAATGTTTTCGGAAAACGAAGATTTTGATATACATTGTATGTATATGATTAAAGACCCAGCTTTATGGAGAATTTTACTCCAGAAATAGGTTTGACAAGGTAGCAGATCGGTTTTCAGTTGAAAAACTTAAAGATCCAAGATCGAATTATAAGCCGTAGGCTTCCGATTGCACCCGAATTTCAAGTACCTACTATTTACATTACACTTTCTTGGAAGAAGACTGGAATGGTCCAATCCAAAGTGGCGAAATAATAAAAAAAACATTTCGAAAAAAGTTGTCAAAAATAAACAAATAACAAAATAAATTTAAGGTTGTCCTTTTGACTTTTGAGTTTCCGACATTTCAAACTATTATGTCCGTTCCCCAGATTTAGTTTAGTTTGGTTTGTTAATTTAAACGAACTGTCATGATTTAAATGTGTTCAAATGCACCGTTTTTGATAAAAGGGAATTAGTCTATTACTAGTTAGTAAAACGAAAAAAAAAGTTTAAAAATTTCGAAGAGCTAGTAAATTACTAAAAGTTTAACAAATTGCTAACTAATAAAATGCTAAACCCTTAATAATATGCTGTTTAAAATGTTGATCCTGTTTCTATCATCACGTGTGAACGTTTGTTTCCTATTAATGAATCATATAGGTTACATATCCCGCTCATTCCTCCACCAAATCTATATTTTCCCAAGTCCAATGACTTTACTAAATATCGAATTTCATTTGATTTTTGTCAATGCAATCCAAATCAAATTTCATTTAATTTCCCACACTCTTTAATTCTTCTTTCGTAACCTGAAACCATTAAATAAATATGCTTACATTGCAAAGCAAATAAAAGTAAATTGTATATTTTATAACAAAGTGTTTTTAGTTCTAAGTGAGACATCAGTGAATAAAGATAATCTTTTCTTCCAACAGGAGTTCTAAGTGTTTTTGTTTTTTAAAAAATCTTTCCGCGAAAAAGAACATTTATCTCATATAGCTAATTAACAGCATTCCAATTCAATTTTGTTTTTCCAAGGTGCAAATTCATTTGGCTACACTCGTCTTGGTATGCATAGGTACATAACATATGTACACAGTACACTTGTATCTACAGATTTGCTGATCGTAGAACACTTTTGTACGACTGTTTCAAATTTCTAATATTCAGTAATTGAGTCTATTTACAAAGTACATCTTTTAAAGTATCGAATAAAACATCAGTAAACATTTTTACTTCGATTTGTTTTGGTATGAAATAACCATTGTCAATATGGACAAAGTTCACTTTTAAAAGATAAACTATAGCTAGGTATTTGCTGCTGTTAAAGTTAGACGAGCTCTTTAACGTTAAAGTATGGTTTATGTCCCTTAAAATTAACAAAAAGTCGGTTCTCTTTTTATATGCAATATTTAGAGTCGACTCCCATTCTAAAATTGATTTAGAGCAGGTTTTAAATGTTTACAATTTTGCGCCTGTCTTTTATTTGTCTCACTCGTGACAAAAAAAAGACCCTGACTATTTTCAAAATACATAAAGGTGGTTTTTTTTTCCATTTTAGCAAAAATGAATTAGTAATAATATTATTGGTTCTAAGAAAGTCCATGTAGATTTTATAAAAAAAAAATTAAACACTTAAACGGAATTACACTTTAGGAAACTTCATGAAAATGTTCTGTGCAAAAATTGAAATTCATTCACCCGTGCGCGGTGTGGGCTCTGTATTGTCAAACTTATAGAAAAACAAATGCACATTCTTCATAGAATACCGACATATACATGCGGCTACTCCATGGATGAACACACACAAACAAACAATATCAACATGACGAACAGGTGTAAGGTATTTAAAAAAAAAAAAAACAAAGATTATAAATTAATAAAGGGTTTTCCAATAAGAGGTGTTATTTTGAATAGCCCGCTATTTCGGTAGCTGTCACTTTTGAAGCTGTCATTTTTTGACATTTGACAAGTAGAAACTACGCTATTAATAAAAATGGAACGATACACGCTTCAACAACGCATTGAAATTATTAAAATTCACTATAAAAATGGTGAAAATTTGGCAGAGACGGTTCGTAAAACTAAAACATTTTTGGGTCGTCGTGAAGCACCTTGTCGGACCGCAATACAGAAATTGGTGGACAAATTCGAGCTGTTGGGACAAGTTAGTGATGTGAAGAATAAAACCCGTGCACGTCGCTCAAGAACAACTGAGAATATTGCTGTTGTAGCCCAAAGTGTTGAAGAAAACCCAGGTTTGTCCATTCCTCGTCGTTCTTTGGAATTAGGCATTCCACAAACGTCATTACACCGTATTTTGCATAAAGACTTGGGTCTTAAGGCTTATAAAGTTCAGTTAACACAAGAACTCAAGCCGGCTGATCATCGACAACGTCGTGTCTTTGCTGATTGGGTCCTTGAAATGCATGAAAATGAACCGGAATTTCATCGAAAAATCATCTTGACTGATGAGGCCCATTTCCACCTCGGAGGCTACGTCAACAAGCAAAACTGTCGCATCTGGGGCTCGGAAAACCCAAGAGTTATTGTTGAAAAGCCTCTCCATCCTCAACGCGTGAAAGATAAGGTCTACGCCAACAGCCCAGCGTCGATTCAAGACCTCAAAGATGAAATTCGTGAGGCTATCGAGGACATAGGGCAGCCACTTTGCGATTTTGTTATGGAAAATTTCATGAAAAGGATATGGTCCTGTAAGCGTGGTCTTGGCGGCCATTTGGCTGATGTTGTGTTCCATTATTAACGCCATACCTTCCTCTTTATAATGAAATAAACATCCGATCATTTATGTATCTCCAAAAATGCCATTTTTCTTTGAATATCAAAATAACACCTCTTATTGGAAAACCCTTTATAATACAAATGATGGAGATATTAATAGAATATGTTCTATCTACCTAATGCCTTACCTTTTGCCTTTTTTCTAAAAAAAAAAATAGGATACCACAGTAGGAATTTGCTTTTTTTGGTAGATACCTACCTATGTACATCTATTCCACATGAACAAAGGTAGCCGCATTGTCTGCCAGTATTATCTTTCTCGCGCATAATAAAAAAAAGTTCTTAAACAAAAGAGAGAATATTATATTGTTCTCTTTTTAATTCAGAATGACTATAAAATTCTCTTCTTCTTATGAAACCTTCTTAAGAAAGCTTTTGTCTGCTCGAGATTGTCTGCTCGAGAAAATTTTCGATGACAGAATTTTGTATGAAGGTGAGACATCTATATATAATTATCTGTGATAAAATGTTTTTGCTGCGTCAGAGGGAACCAGGAAGACCAGGTTGCCTAATTGGCGTCGACAAAAAATTAATGGAAAAGGAGGAAAGGGCTAAACAGAGAATATTAGGAGAAGAAAACAGATTACGTAAGTTGACAATACCATCTAGCTCTACGGGTTCAACAGGGTGTTTACTATACCAACAACTTGGCGATGATACCGATACGTCGTCTAATAGTGCTGAAAGTCATGGAGAACATTTGCCAACAACAACGGAAACAGAAACAGTATCGGTCCTAGACAGATGTCAATTAAGCATTCGAGATTCTGTTTATATTCTTCAGGCTACAGTAGAAGCCATCGGACTAAACTTTGAAGATTTTCCAATCAATAAATCTTCAATTCAAAGTGTTCGGAAGCAGATGAGAAAAAAAAAAGAGCTGCATCTATAAAAACAGATTTTGGAAATGATGTTCCTGAAGTTGTGACTGTTCACTGGGATGGAAAATTACTACTACTAATTGCAAAGAAGAACGACTTTCTATCGTTATAACGTTTGGTAGTAAGGAACAACTCCTTTCTGTGCCTAAGCTTGAAAATTCGTCCGGGAAAGAACAATCTGCTGCTGTTTTTAGAGCAATAAATGATTGGAACCTTGAAAGTAAGGTACAAATAATGTGCTGTGATACAACAGCATCAAATACCGGACGCTTCAATGGTGCGTGTGTGCTTTTACAACAGAGACTTGAAAGGGAGTTATTACTTTTTGGGTGTCGACATCACATTTATGAACTTGTTTTTAAAAGCGTATTTGAAACTGAAATTCGCCAGGTAACAATAAGCCCAGACATTCCCCTTTTTAAAAAGTTCAGAGAGAATTGGAAAAATATTGACTCTTCTACTGTTCAAACTTGCAATGAGACTATAAGAAAGCATTTCCGAGAAACAACAATAAACGAATTGCTTGATTTTTATTCTGCTGAACTGCAGAAAACAATAGTGAGAGATGACTACCGCGAGCTTATTGAGCTTTCTATCATATTTTTGGGAGGAAATATGAACAGAGAATTAAAGATCCGACCACCAGGTGCAATGCATCAAGCGAGATGGATGGCAAGAGCAATTTATTCACTGAAAATATATTTATTGCAGTCCCAGCTTAAATTAAGCAAGCAGGAAAGGCAAGGACTTGAAGATATTTGTTTTTTTATTACCACCACTTACGTTAGACCATGGCTTCAGTGCAATTTGGCTGTAAAGGTACCATTTCAAGACTTGGATTTTATAAAAACCTTAAAAAACTACGAATGTATCGATAAGTGCAGCCTTAAATAAATTTTGTCAGCATTTATACTATTTTACCGAAGAAACAGTAGTTTTATTCCTTTTCGATGATATTGTTGATGTTGAAACGAAAACAAGGATGGTTAACAATTTAACGAAAGATGGTTCTTTAGATAGCTTCAAACGATATATTCCTTCAAAGGATGAACTTCGATGTTCATTATACGGTAATTTTTGAAAGTTTTGCATTTATGCCATTTTTTAAAACAAAATTTCAATTTTATTCTAGATAAAACCCTCGATCAATTTCTGACCGTCAAGAGTAAAAATTTGTTTTCTCGCTTAAAAATAAATGACTCTTTCCTTGAAGTGGATCCTTCTGAATGGGAGGAAAATACTTCATACTCACAGGCAAAACTAAAAATTCTACAACTCAGAGCTGTGAATGATAAAAAATTTTGATAAAGCTAAAATATAAATATACATTTATATTAAAATTATAAATTGATTGAAGAAAACATAATAAATATTAATATGATAATATTTTTGATGATTTTATCCTATTTCAAAAGAAAACCACGAACAAAAATATGAATACCAAACAAAATCAATTTTAAATTCTCGTTGATTTTATGGATTTGTCTAAGGGCTATTTAAAAACTGCCGACGCACGGAGAACTTCAAATAATCTGTGGAAGCGTTTAGCAACCGATTTGAACGCACTTGGTCCACCAATCCGTGAAGATTATGCATGGAAAAAAGTGATTGATCATTCTCGTACAGATTCAAAAATATTTATTTTAAAAATTGTAATATTTACAAAGTTTGGGCCGATTATAAAAGCAATATAAAGTGCAAAGCACGAATAAAAAAAATGGTATTTCTGTACAAGTACAGAAACATTTTTTCTTTTCCCTCAGATCAACACTTAAGCTGTTTAAAACATACATAAATGCTTCAAGCTCGCTTCAACACCTCATATAAACGTAGTAAATCATGTAGAAAATGTAGTGTAGTTAATTCGGCCAACCCTGGTTCGCACAATTTGAATACCCAAAATCACAGCTGTTGAGGTTGACGTTTAAGTATATGAATGTGTGAGTGCTTCTGGTTTTGCTTCTGATTTCAAATCCAGAAGCAAATTTCTCTTCTTTTAAGAATCAGAACTGTCATTTTTTCCCAATTGAACACTTTCAGAAGAATCCGGAAGGCTTCCGGATTGCCAAATAAAAACGACATAAGAGTGTACCAATCAGATTTCTTTGTGCTTTACGATATTTTGCCACTGGGAATTACCAATAAGCAGTTGGACAAGATTGTATGACTTGTATGTCTCAGACATCAGTACATCGGTGTGTTCAAGAAGTAGCAGAAATACTTAATGAAATAGCACATGAGTTGTGTTACATTTCCAGATGAACAAGAACAAACTACTATTAAATCGGAGTTCTTCAATGTGGCATCTTTCCCCGGGATTATGGGTCTTATAGATGGAACTCACATTAAAATAACGGCACCAAACCGTTATGTTGAATACGCTTATTACTGTCGGAAAGGAGGTCACTCTATAAATGCGCTACTTAAATTCTACTTAATTCGATATGCGAATGCTAAATTTCCTGGAACATCGCATGATGCTAATGTTTGGCGCCGATCATCATTACAAGAATTATTCAAGGCAAATAATGCAGAAGGAAAAAGAAATTTTTGGCTCCTGGGAGACTGGATTTCCCCAGCAGCCATGGTTAATGACAGTAGGACAACATCGAATAGAGCAATGGAAAAAACAATGGTGCTTATTTTGACATTCTGTTTCTTTCGAAAGTGAGTCGAATTCGTTCATTCATTTGCGAAAGCTAATTCAATTTTGACATTCGAAAGAATAAAATTAAATATCACTTTTGTGTCGTTTGAATTTCTCTGTCGAGTAAGCAACAAAACATGTAAGTTTTGTTGTTTTATGTTTAAAGGTCGCATTCCAACTGGACAAACCGCGAACAAAAGGAAAAGTTAATCAAAATAATGGAAGAAAACCCGGAGGTAGCAAAGGGTTTTTTACCACCCGCGTTGATACGGAAAGGTTTTGACATTTCACAAACACTTCTCTTTTGTTTTTGATATTTTAGTGTGACCAAGTGTATACGAAAAAAAAAAATAAAAATTTAGAACGTGTCATGAACAACTTATTTTTTTAAGAATTGTTGCCAACTTAAATGTCATTGTGGGCAGAGATTAATGCTGAGGGAAAAGGGACATGCCCAACGAAACGATCAGCCTAACGAAACAAACTTTCGTTAAGGAAACAATTTTATAATAACCGCCAAATTGGAGAAAAAGCAAATTCATTTGATTTTTGTCTGCCAGCCGTAATTTGCGAATCTCTAGAAACATATTAAGTTATAATTATTATATACGAAGATTTATAAAAAGGTTTATTTGATTATTAATTCTAAATACATATTTATTTTCCTAATAAAATGTATAAATGTTTTTGCAGAAAAATAAATTAAGCAATTTAAGCAATAGAATCAACAAGTTGCTTTATTCATTTTCAATCAAATCCTGAGTCAGCCTGTCGCCCACATATTTTATTTTTCTTTTGGACAAAAGATAGTCTATTTGTCTATACTATTCTGTGGACTTGAGTGGGAATGCCATCGCCCCGACGGAGTAAACGCAAAAACGAGGAAAATTGCCAACAAGGTTAGAGAATTTCAACGTGGGAGTGCACATTTACTTGCAACAGAAGTAACATCAACTATAACAGCCGCAACTGCATCAACAGCTGGAGCTCCTTTGGTATCAACAACAGCTGCACATGTGCATCAGTCAGTCCCATTTTAATAATCCCTCATGATCTTTGCCCTCAAATGCATGTACAAATTTAAACGCAAATGCCCCCACCATCGAATTAATTGCCTTATTCGACTGGTAGATGTGCACAATCGTCTGTGCTACCTACCAGTGCACATTCGTCTTCGTATGGACCCCACTGTAGTAGCCAAATGCCAAATATCTCCGCCTCACAGATGTTTATGTCCAATCCGATGCATTTTGCTAGCCATGGCCATAACCAAAATAATGCTAATGCAACATATTCTTCCATCTGATTTGAACCCACCGTCAGCAGGAAAAAGAAGTTTTTCTGCGGAAAGAAGACAATCTTTGCTTGACTTTTTTAACTCTCTTCCGAAGATGGAATCCCATTATTGTAGGTCAAGTTCTGCAAAAATTTACCTGGAATCAAATTGGCTTTCCAAGGCTGATTTGTTTAACTTTTATACCGAAGAATGGTGCAAAAACCGGAACATGGAACCTCTAGCCCTTACCACGTTTCGGTTAGAGTTTGAAAACTAAAACCTTAGCTTGTTTTTACCAAAAAAAGATAGGTGTGAGACTTGTGGAGTCTTTGAAGCCAAAAACCTTTCGGAAAATGTGTACAACCTTCACCGACAAAAGGTGGATGAGGCAGGAAAAGAAAAAGAAGCAGATAAAGGTAAAGTTGACGAATTTGTTATGGTTTTGACGATGGATCTGCAATCGGTTCTCTTAAGCCCTAAATCTAATATCTCCACCATGTCCAAAAAGGGTTATTGCTTCTTGTGGAATGAAACGGAAGGAAACGTAACAGCCCAGGAGTTTGCTACCATTTTAAGTAAGTTTTTATCGGCGCAGATAGAAAAGACTTCTGTAAGGCGAATCATTTTATACAGCGATGGATGCCTGCTCAAAATAGAAACTCTACATTGGCTAATGCGATGCTTAACATTTAAATCTCCCATAGCATAACCATTGAACAAAAATTCTTATGCAAAGGCCATACGCAAATGGAAGCTGACTCGATGCATTCCTGTATTGAACGGATCTATAGAAAAACCGATATAAACGTTCCAGCTGATTACATTGATATCTGCAAAAAATCAAGAAAGAGCAACCCTTACGAGGTACAATATTTGGATCACACCTATTTCCTCAGTTTCACTTCCGTTGGTTTCTTCAAGTCTATAAGGCCAGAAAAAGAAGGGGGATGCATGTGCTACTGACATAGTAGCACTTAAATATTCAGATTCTGCTATTTTATATAAACTAAAATTCAGTGACTCTTGGAATCTCTTACCATCAAGACCGGAAATTCCAATAAAATGCGTTCCTGTGAGGACTCTTTCTCAACTTTACCAAGAAAGATTAAAAATCACTAAAAGAAAGTACAACGATTTGCAAGACTTGAAAACCTCGTTACCAAGGGATTTTCATGATTTTTATGATAATATTCCTTATCATAATGAATAAAACTTTATGTATTTGTGGATTAAATCTCTGTTTTATTTTTTGTTTATGTTTATGTTTAAAACAATAAAAACCTATTAAAAAGATAAGTTATCACCATCCAATGCACACCGCCTTAGACACGCGCAAACCTGTTTCAGCAGAGTCAACAGTATTGTTCACACGACTACGAGAGGGCATTGGCCTATATTATTGTATTAGCTGGATATACGAACCTCTATTACGGTAATATAACAGGTCAGCAATTATCATGGGAACCAATGCGAAGAACTTAATATTGCTGGTCAGCAATATTCAGGAAAGCGGGCTATAGGTTTAAGCTAATAAATTAATTGTATTCCTACCTCCGAATAGAACAGTTGTTTATTACGAATCTTAAAATATATTTTATAACGTTTGCGAAATCATTTTTTCTTTCTTGATACTTAAACAGTAAGTCGAACCGTTGGGCCGGCCCTCTGGGCTGGCGTTCGCGTTTTTTTTAATATCCTCGCGAAGGATATCTTTAACTGGCGCCCGAGCAGGGACCGGCTCAAATTTCGGATCCTTTCACCGTGCGAATCGTTGTGTCCTTTAATACAGGACAGGAAGTTTATACACTCCTTAGAGTGAGAGGTACAGCTGTAACCATGGGAACACAGTAACCCTATAAACTATCCAGCAACGAATACTCCATACCCATGGGAACATGAAGTCATCGTCGGTGCAAGGATTCGAAAGTGAAGTTGTTCGTGCCGCGAGTAGGTCGCTTGCAAGAATAAACGCTTGCGACTAAAAGGGACTAACACGACTCTTCCGGAGCTGGTTCCTAAGACCTAAATTAATTCGGTTTTTTTTTTCTTTTAACGTTTTAGGCATAATCACCAGATGCCTCTCTTGCTGACGTGAGTGGAAAAAATCCTTTTAAAGGACACCAAATCGAAATTTATCGAAATTCGAATACAAATTGCGATTACAAAAATTTTGAAAAAAAATAAAATTATTAAGTTCCTTCAGCTCATAAGTGCATTGAAAAAAAGAAAGCAAATTTTCATATTGTTCATAAGTTCATTGTAACGAAAGTAAAGATTTTTTGAAATTCGGATACAAATTGTGACTACAAAAATTTTGAAAAAAAAAAATAAAATTATTAAGTTCCTTCAGCTCATAAGTGCATTGAAAAAAAGAAAGCAAATTTTCATATTGTTCATAAGTTCATTGTAACGAAAGTAAAGAGGAAAGATTTCCTATTGAAAAATTAAATGAAATAATTCGCTGGAAACGGATAAAGTAAAATAATTGTTAGTTTCCTTCTCCTTGAACATTTTTTTGAAATTAGAGTAAAATTTTTTTTTATTTTAATTATTAGATTGTGGAAAATAAAATCTGTTGAAAAAATAAAAAAATCCAAGGAAAAAAGAAGAATAAATTCTTAAAAAAGAAAAGTGAAACAGTGTCTGAAAGTAACAAAAAAGGTACAGGTAAGGTGCATTGATTTGTGATATACATATTACATATACCTAAATTCTAAAATTTAAATTTTTTAACAAGTGCATTTATATTCATACACCCCACTTCTCGATTCTGGTTATTTTATATTTTTGTGTTTGATCATTAGAAACCGTGCAACTAGAGGGATAAAAACAGAAAATTTAAATTAAAAATTTTTTTTTTGACAAAAAAAGGGGACAATGGATGAGCTAACTAGGCAAGTAAATGACCTTAACGGGGCACTTAATTTGATATTATCTCAGTTGAGGGAAGTAGATAACAGGCTGAAATCGGTTGAGACGAGGAACCAACCGGAACCTTCAATAAGCCCAAATTCTCTTTGGACAGAGGCAGACCTAAAAGATATTAGTCGTCTCCCGGATTGTGTTAAGGAGCTGCAAGCCTTCGATGGAAACCCGACACAGTATGTATCCTGGATACATAATGTGGAGAGTATTTTGAAGGATTTCAGTATAATTAAAAGCAAGCCAATGTATCGTGCCATTTTAAGGCACATTAGGCAAAAAATTCGAGGTGGAGCGGATTCGGCTTTGATTTCCTACAACATCTTCGATGATGATTGGGAGGAAATCAAAAGAATACTATCTTTACATTACGCGGATAAACGTGACATTCGAACACTAGAGCATCAGTTAAATCAACTGACGCAGAAAGGAACTAGGTTGGACGAGTTCTATGCAACTGTCAACCACCAGTTCTCATTAATAATTAATAAAATTAAAACCGAAACCTACACGCAGGAAACTGTAAGTGCGCTTGTTGAAACCTATCGAAATCGTGCGTTAGACGTCTTTATAAGAGGTCTTAATGGCGACCTGTCACGTATGTTAATTGTTCAGAAGCCAAAGACTCTGCCAGAAGCATATGCTTCGTGTTTAGAGATGCAGAACCTCAACTTCAGAAATCATACGATACATATTCCAAATCCTTCCAACATGGTCACGGCTCCACTCAATCAATCGTTCAGAATAGATAACAGACCAATCCCTCCCCAGAGATTCATCCCAAAACCATCATATATCCCCAATGTTAGTAACCAATACCATTCAAATCAACCGCCAAGACCGCTCGGTCCTAAGCCTCATCCAAAAATGGAAGTGGACCATTCGGTCCAAACAAAGCAGGTTAACTATATTAATAGACCTCAGGTCAATCCATTTAAAAGGAGAGCGCGATCTGAAAACCATTCACGCTACCAAAATACGGGACCAAAACAACAAAGACTTTATAATTTGCAACCGGTGGAAGAGATATCACTTGATACTTACAACAAAGTAGTAAGTGAAAATTATGAAGACGAAGTAAATTTTATGACGGACGCCTGTCCAGCGTACCATACATAGACTATATCCTTGGAAACGGAAAGGTTTTGAGCTTTCTCGTTGATACTGGAGCGAATAAGAATTTCATCGCCCCACACGTGTCACAAAATACAACCAAGTTAGCTCAACCCTTTGCCGTTCACTCCGCAGCCGGTAACGTGAGGATTACCGATAGAATAACAGGTAAATTTTTTGCTAAAGTCGGAAATGACACCCCACTGACGTTTTATGTGCTCCCCGGCCTCAAAAGCTTCGATGGCATCATCGGTGATGATACTTTGAAGCAACTAGAAGCCATCATCGACAGGAAAACGAATACGCTCACTTTAACTAAGGGAATCACAATTCCTCTGAAAGACAAATTCTCTTCAGAAGTCAATGCAATACTTGACAAGGAAATCCCTGAGGACGTACGAAAAAAACTCTCCCAAATAATACGAAAATATAGTGCACTTTTCACACCTCTTGACGCGAACGAGCTGGTAAAAACTTCAGTGAGGGCAGAAATAAAGACCAGTACTGATGAACCTATTTACACCAAGAGTTATCCCTAAACTCCCTGTATGAGGGAAGTAGTGGAAAATGAGATTGAGAGTCTCTTAACAGAAGGCATAATACGTCCTTCAAGGAGCCCTTATAACTCGCCAATCTGGGTGGTTCCTAAGAAACCAAAGCCCTCAGGTGAGAAGCAATATCGCATGGTCATAGACTTTAAACGTCTTAACCTTGTGACAATTGCCGATGCATATCCGATTCCGGATATCAACTCCACACTTGCGAGTTTAGGGAATGCTAAGTTTTTTACTACCATAGATTTGACGTCTGGTTTTCACCAAATACCCATGTTGGAATCCGACATACCAAAAACTGCCTTCTCCACGATGAATGGAAAATATGAGTGGTTGAGACTTCCATTTGGCCTTAAGAACGCCCCCGCAATCTTCCAAAGAATGATTGATGACGTCCTAAAGGAATTCATCGGAAAAAAATGTTACGTCTATATTGATGACATAGTCATCTTTGCCGGTAGCGTTGAGGAAATGTTAAATAATATAGAGATTATACTTTCAAGGTTATGTGAAGTGAATCTCAAGGTTAACTTGGAAAAAACGACTTTTCTTAAGAGCGAAGTAGAGTTTTTGGGGTATATAATAACACCTGAAGGCATACGTGCTGACCCCAAAAAGACGTAGTTACGACGCCCTCCTTCTTCCTTCACATTCAAATACTCCGTCATCGGTTGATTCAGTAAATTCACTATTTTCCACGGTTAGTTGACTTTATATACTTTTTCTTTATTAAACAAATTAAAAATTTTTAGTAGTCTACCAATATAGTGTCATAAGTATGTTTAACAAACCCCAAAACAAATAAATTAAATAAAAAATAAAGTTTTTAACGCTTAATTAAATTAGAATTTTTATTTACTTTAAAACAACATCACAATTAAATACTTTTTAATAGTCCACTAATATAAACATAATAAAAATAGCATCTTAAACAACAATGTGAGAAATGTTTAAAAAGGAAAACAATGTTCTTTAAGCCAGTGCGAAAGAATTTTTTTATTTATTCTTAAATCTACGAATATTGGGCAAGGTTTGCTTGAACAATACGCAGAGCAAAATATATTAGAGAAAGAGCAGCGGAAAAGTATTGTCAATTGCATTGATGAGTTTTGCTTTGACCATAAAAAAAAATATTTATATTATTTCTAAGCCACGTCAGCTAGATATAATTGCTGACGAAATTGTGGAAGTTTTTCCCACAGAAAACAAAGACATTTATTTTATTTCCCGTAAAGTAGGAAAGCGGCAAAATTCGTGTGGACTTCTTTTTAACAGATTTAACAACATTAATAGAAACAACCGTAAAATTGGGTGTACAAAATTCTTGGAGCTGAGTTGTGCTCCCAATACGGAAGAAAATGTTCAACCCAACGAGCAAAATGTTTCTTTTAAAAATAATATGCAGTACATGCAAAATAATGAAGGCGAGTGGTTAACGCTTTAGAAGTTTACTTTTTTGTATCGTCACAACAAAATAGCGAAATCAACATTGGATGATTGTTTAGTAATACGTACGAACATATCGTTTACATTTTTATTAATAGATCGACCTGGACTTTGATCTGCTGTATCCAGGAAAACAATTCCATTTAACAAATAAATTTTCCGAACTAAGGAACAAATTAAATAATATTACGCTAAGTACATAAAAGACAAGCACTACAAGCAGTTGTTTGAGAGCATCAAAGACTCTTCAACTGATGAAAGTAAGATAAATATTATTTTTTTGTTTATAAAATTTTCTAATATTAAATATGTTCTTTCCTATTTATAGATTCCAGAGATGCACTGCATATTATACTTTTAAATACAGTATTAAAACCCTCACTCACAGGCGATCCATCAAAGGCCAGGGACATTCTAAAACAACTATTCAAGATGCCATTGAAAGCTGCATTACCCACGTTATTGTCGTCAACGACCTTGAAAGGATAAAGGAAGATAAATTAAGAAAGCAGATTGAAGTGAAAGGTACTATTTAACATTATATTATAGTTGTTGGGAAGGATTTAGTAAAACTTACTGATTTTTATGTAATCGTTGGGGAAACGTTATATAAATTTTCAACCTTTATATCAGCACTCGAAACTTGCTTCAAAGCGTTCCAAGTTTTTAACTTAAAGTATCCTAAGGAGTCACAACTGTTTTGGCTCTTTATGCAAAAACAAATTTTGGAAAGGTACTATTTAACATTATATTATAGTTATTGGGAAGGATTTAGCAGAACTTACTGATTTTTATGTAATCTTTGGGGAAACGTTATTTAAATTTTCAACCTTTATATCAGCACTCGAAACTTGCTTCAAAGCGTTCCAAGTTTTTAACTTAAAGTATCCTAAGGAGTCACAACTGTTTTGGCTCTTTATTCAAAAACAAATTTTGGAAAGGTACTATTTAACATTATATTATAGTTATTGGGAAGGATTTAGCAGAACTTACTGATTTTTATGTAATCGTTGGGGAAACGTTATATAAATTTTCAACCTTTATATCAGCACTCGAAACTTGCTTCAAAGCGTTCCAAGTTTTTAACTTAAAGTATCCTAAGGAGTCACAACTGTTTTGGCTCTTTATTTAAAAACAAATTTTGGAAAGGTACTATTTAACATTATATTATAGATATTGGGAAAGATTTAGCAGAACTTACTGATTTTTATGTAATCGTTGGGGAAACGTTATATAAATTTTCAACCTTTATATCAGCACTCGAAACTTGCTTCAAAGCGTTCCAAGTTTTTAACTTAAAGTATCCTAAGGAGTCACAACTGTTTTGGCTCTTTATTCAAAAACAAATTTTTAATATCGAGACTGAAAATGATATAAAAAGTTCTGTCCTAACAGAATTCATAGAATGATTTGTTGCGGTAAAATTTACCACAACAAGTTTCACCTACCTATTCAATTTTCCCCAATCCATTTTCCAACCTTCCTTTCTATTGCGGCTCCAAAATACTGTAGAGCTCAGTTGAAACCTGGTTTCCATCGACCAGAGACCTACTCTTAAGTATTCTGGAAAAGCAATCAAACTAGGTCTTCGTTTCTGAAATACAAAGTTGAGTGACAGGCGGTCACCAAAATCCATATACATATATGTGACGGATGAGTCACAACGGCAAAAACACACAGGTACACAGTGTGCGACAGATGGTCCACAAGAGATGTGGGTGTGCGACAGATGGTCCACACAGGATTGCAAAACATGAAGATTTTGACCCATGTTCAACGGCATGTGTGATTTCAAGTTCACACCAACATAAATTTAGTATGGCCTTCTGCCCAATTTTAAGTGTCTGGCTCACCAAGTAAAATCACGTTGCGATGTTATTCCCTTTACGCTTAATTGTCTGCGCGAAAGTCTACGGGTTTAAAATATGTTAAATTTCGCGTGAAACATCGGATCCTGTCTCATAATGTTTGTTGGGAAAATGGCATGGGATCCCATCTAACAGAATGCTTTCTTCAAGTTTTTGAGTTGGGCCGGTTGGGCTGGGGACTTTATTCGCGATCTTTAATAATTTTTCGTTTAACTTTTTAGACCATTTGAAATTGACGGATTAGAACTGAACTCGTCCATTAAGCCAAGGTTGGTGTTCAAATCACCAATGTGAAAGAGACCATATATGCGTGGCTGGATTCGACAGCGGCATGCACACCAGCGAAAAAGCCGGGTGTTGCAAACGCGACAGAATACCAACACGGACCAAAGGTCAGAAGAGGATGGCATATATGTCGTGGCCGAATGTATGAGAGAAGTTCGCCTTTTGAGAGGCACTTTGGAAAAAGTTACTAAAGAGTTGAGTCGAGGAAAAGTTTAGAAGGAAAAATTATTAAATCGAAAAAAAAAGAATTTTCGTTGTGAATTGAAAGATCAATCAATTTTTGTTAGAGGAATTCCAGTTGGGGAATCCAAAGAGGAAAATAAAATTTCAATCTTGTCTTGAAGAAAGTATCCCTTGTTGGAGGAGATAGAACCAGGGTGAGACTGACTAGAAGAGACAGGATCCGCTGCAGAAAAAAAAAAAAGCTAAGTATACATTGTTTTGTAGAATTGGGCTTAGGAGAATTTTGATTCGTTTTGTGTCGTTTGGAGGCTATTAAGTGCCTTAGATTTACCCCGTGTAGGCTTTCGTTTCGTCTTTTGTCTTCCCGAGATTGCGGGACTCGCGACCGTTCTTAGATTCCGTTGTTGTTCGGGAATTTTTCCTAACGTGATTTTTCTTCGTGCCCCGTTGTGGCACAAAACCATTGTTCTTGTTTTAATTTTCCATCTTTCATCTTTTCAACCAAATTTTTTTGTAAATTGGCCATCTGCCAATTACCAATTACATTTGTTAAAATTCTTGCTTGTTTTAGAAAAAATTCTGGGTTTTATACCTATATTTATAAAGGTTTCCCAGATAGTTTCAAATAAAACTTATTTAAAATCCTATTCAGGTAAATTAAAATATTCTTTTATTTCTCCTGGAAAGAGACTTCTTTTTCAGCTAATTGCTTCAAGGTTTGTAATTTCCTACTTAGTCCAGAACTAAAACAAAAAAAAATTACTGGCGCCCATTTTGATTTGGTACACCCTACTTTACTATTCAATTTAATCCATTTTTTTACATCTTTTTTTATCGATTCCCCAATTAATACAGCCCACTGTTTCGCTGAACTCACCCCATCGCTGAGCTATCTGGGTGGCAGCATTTTTTTATGCTCCCTGTTGCGAATTCTCTAAACGCGCCCACCTTCGAGTGACAGTTGTCATTAATTTTTTTCTCGCACGTCGCGCCGGCTCGTTTCGTGCATTTCGACTTTTTGTATATTTAATTAATTTGTTTAATTAAATAATTATTCTATCTGTTTTGTGTTTTGCGGATTGTTGTTCCGCCTTCATAAATCTAAAATTTAATTCCCATAAAATTCTCGTAGATTCGCGCTAGATAATTTTGCAACAATTGGCGCCCAACGTGGGGCCTCTGTGTTGTTTTCTTTTGTGAAAAAAAAAAGTGCATCAATTGCACTCCAGTGTTGTTGTACATTGTGAATTGTTTAGGGAAGTGTTCTAGAAATAATAATTTCAATTTTTTCTTATCAAAAAAGAGTTTACTTGGTTTTGTTCTTTTTTATTCAGGGGTGAAAAGTGGTTCCAGAAAAGTGTATTTTGAATTCAAGAAGGAAAAATCCTTGGAAGTGACACTCCGTACATTGTACATTGGCTACCTGTGGATTATTATACATTGTGTGCTGAAAAGAAATTTATAGAAGTTGAGTAAGATTTTCGTGTTGTGTTTTGTTTTTTTTTTCTTTTATTAGATATTGCTTTTAAGTGAAAACAAATTGCCATTTATTTTCTTTTTATAGTGTTTCTTTTAATTTTAATTTTGATATTTTGGGGTCCATTTTGAATTAATATTTTGTATCGGGTACATATAGTGCGGTCTCTTTCAGACCTTTTATTTTGTTGGTAGTATAACTATTAGTTTGACATTTCGGAGTTTTAGGATAAACAAAGGTCAGGGTTGACACTTTGAAAAAGTACCTTTTTTGTGGTTACAACTTTTTAAGTTTTTTTTATTTCTTTAAGATTTATTTTTATTTTTGGAAAGTTTTTTTTGTTGAATCATTTTATTATTTTGTTGTTTTGGGACGGTGTCAAAAATTAAAAAAAAAAAAAACAAGAGTTAATACCGTCAGTGATTTTGTGATTTTTAACAGTAGGTTTTAGTTATTTTTTTTGTTCAATTTTGATAAGGTTTCAGTAATTCTTTCTCTTGTTTTATTTAATTTTGATAAGTTCTTTTTATTATTTTGGGTAATGAGACGTGGAGAAGATATTAAAAAAATATTCAATCGTATTATGGGTTCCCAAACCCAGGCTGATTTTGATAACGTAGACTTAATAGAACAGGGGCAAGCCACGTTATTGGAAGAAGATCAAAAAACGTTATTAGGATTGTTATTTGGAGGTGTTTTAACCACTTTTGGAGTTTATACTCAGGGATGGTGGCAAAAGGGATATAAGTGGTTTATAGCAGATTATATCTCTTTATTTACCATTGGAAGAGGGTTATCAACAGTAAGTATAACTTTTATTAGAAATAGTTTTAGTTGTATAAAACATATGTTAGAATTAATTATGGGTTATGAGAATGATGAAGTAAGAATTAGGCAAATGCTATCGGGACAGAATGAGATTCTGGATAGCTTTATAAAAGATGCTCAAGAATTTTTGAATAATATAAATGATTCAACTATGACCAATATTAAAAATAAAAGTAAATATTGGATCACAGTTTGTAATGCTTATCAATTACAAGGATGTATAATGAGATTAGGCCATTGTTCTGTTGGAAATGTATTAATTAATTTATGTCGGGATGTTATTAAGAAAGCAAATGAAAATTGCAGTTTATTTCAAGCTACTGCAGTTAGATATGAGCCATTTGTGATTTGTTTATATGGAGAGCCTGGAATTGGAAAATCTTTTTTAAGTAGTGAATTGGCTGTAATGATATTGGATAATTTGAATATTAAGACTGACACAATAGATATTAAATATACAGTAAATCCAGGTGTAAATTATTGGAATTTATATAATGGTCAACCTGTCATTGTTTATGATGATTGGGCTAATTTTACTGATGAAAATAGTTGCGTAAAAGAATTTAGCGAGCTATTTCAACTTAAGACAAGTAATGTTATGAATGCTCCTAAAGCTGAGTTATCAGAAAAAAAGACTGTGGTTAATCCGTTCGGGGTGATTTTATGTACAAATAATCCATTTCCTACTTGTAATGCGTTACATGCTAAAGAAGCTTTATATCGGAGACGTGATGTAGTTGTGAGATGTCGGTTGAAGAAAGACATGGTTGATATAGAATATGCTGATTACAACCACTTGGAATTTAATTTTCACCTTAGTGTGACTAATGAGAAACTTCCAGAAGATAATTGGGTTGACTTTAATCGTTTCTCACAATTAATGAAGGAAATGCATTTATTATATCATAGCAAAGAATCGGAAAATGTTAAAGCTAGGATTAGAATCTTGAGTAAGAGTTTACGACAGGAAGCATTGATAAGTGATAATTTGCAGGATCCTTTCACATTACAAGCTAGGAGTTTGCATAATATGGAAAGGGAAGATGTTAGTTCCCAATGTCCATCAGAATATTTAGAAGCGCAAGTCGCTTTGTTGGTATCTGAAATACAGGAAAATTTTTCAAAGGTTAAGATAACAGGCAAAACTTGTACTATTAGAGGAAAAATGAATCCAACTAGACATATGTATAAGATGAGTAGAACAGAAGGATTAATGGACTTTGGTTATGATTATTTTGTGACACCTATAATAAGTACGTATAATAAATTAACTGATTTTATTGGAGATTGGATGTATTTGGGCTTGAGATGTACATCATGTACTTCTTATTGTACAGATGGTTGGGTTCTAAAGCGTTGCATTTCTTGTAAAAAAAATTATTGTTCACGGTGTGCAGATGTGGTTGATGAGAGGTTAGTATGTAAGGAGTGTGAGTGTTCATTAGAATTAGTAGGTCTTCCTTGGTTGGATTATCTTATTGGCTATGTTTTGAATTGTACTTGGTCTGTGATTGGTGTTTCTCGTTTTACTGGAATTTGTAATTCTTTAATAAAATATTTTTCAGGGTATGATTTAATATTACCAATTACTGTAATAAAATTTATATTGGGGGTTCTAAATTTACATAAAATAGTTAAAGAGAAATTTATTCATAAAGAAGATATTGTGGATAATGTAGAGGAGGTAGATCCTATATTAATTGAAGAAGTATCTGAAACTCAAGGTGTGGGTGATTTCAAACCGACTGATAAAATAACATCAGTATTGAAGGTTAGTGGTATTGCTAGTACACAAGGTAATGCTAAGAAAAGTAAAAGGAAAGTTCAAGATGAACGGGATAGTATTCAGGCTAATCAAATATTAACTTTAGATTATGATGAAAATAAAAAGATTTCAAGTCCATCGTTATTCCAAAGAGTTTTAGGTTTTACTCTCGAGGCAAACGGTGATGATAGGAGACCATTTTTAGGAGTTAGTATTTATGGTACTAGATTTTTAGGTTTATTAGATTCAGGAGCTTCTAGAACCATAATAGGTAGGGATTCTTGGAAATTTCTTAAAAATTTAGGTCTTTCGTTAAATACAGACACTGTTCACTGCGTTCGGTTAGCAGATGGAACAGGTGTCAAGGTTTTAGGGACACTCTCTCTTCCAATAGTAGTAGAAGACAGGGCAGTGTTGATTGACTGTCTTGTTATACCAACTCTGCCACACACGGTGATCCTAGGTGCAGATTTTTGGGCACTTTCGGGTATTATACCGGATTTAAGGTCACGTGAGTGGAATTTTTCGGAACAGCCGGTTTCGATTTGTTCGATTACAGAACGCTCAGAGTTGAGTGATAGGGAAATCAAGAGTTTAGAGGACTTGATTGAGGAATCATTTAGTAGGATGCCTGAAGGCTTAGGGTGCACAACAATGGTTGCGCATAAAATTAGGACGTCGGCGGAACCGATTAAACAACGGTATTATCCGGTCTCGCCGGCCATGCAGGAACATATTGATAGGGAATTAAAGGAAATGTTAGATGCAGGTGTTATTGAGAGATCGACAAGTGCGTGGTCATCTCCAATACTTTTAGTTAAAAAGAAAGATGGCTCCTTTAGGTTCTGTGTGGACTATAGGAAGCTGAATAAAAATACAGATAGGGATGCTTATCCACTTCCTTATATCAATTCAATTTTAGACAGGCTTCGAGGTGCGAGGTTCTTGTCTTCACTAGACATTAAGTCAGCGTATTGGCAGATTCCTATGGAGGAGGAATCTAAGCCCTATACTGCCTTTACGGTCCCTGGGAGAGGTCTTTTTCAATTTCGAAGAATGCCTTTCGGTCTTCACAACTCGCCTGCTACTTGGCAGAGGTTTATCGACACAGTTTTGGGTGCCGACCTCGAGCCATTCGTCTTCGTCTATTTAGACGACATCATCATCATTACAGAAAGTTTCGAACAACATCTTGAAATTCTGAATGAGGTGATGAAAAGGTTGAGTGAAGCAGGGTTGAAAGTCAGTAAGGAGAAATGCAACTTTTGCATGCCATCGCTGAAATTTTTAGGGTATATAGTGGATCGAAATGGTTTACATGTAGATCCAGAGAAAGTGGAAAGCATGGTTAGGATTCCAGCACCGAGGAATGTAAAAGAAGTTAGGAGTTTCATAGGGACAGTTTCGTGGTACCGTCGTTTTGTACCAAATTTTGCCGAATTACTTAGGCCGTTATCGGATTTATTAAAGAAGAATAGAAAGTTTAGTTGGACTCAAGAATGCGAGGATAGCTTTAGGAAGGCAAAAGAGTGTTTGGTGACAGCACCTATACTTACTTGCCCAGATTTTAAACGACCTTTTGTCGTTCAAACAGACGCTTCAGATTTCGGTATCGGTGCAGTTCTTTCACAGAACTTTGATGAGGGAGAAAAGGTTGTCTGTTACCTTAGTAGGTCTTTGAATAGGAATGAGAGAAATTATTCTACAACAGAGAAAGAGTGCTTGGCTGTATTGTGGGCTATTGAGAAGTTGCGACCGTATATCGAAGGCGTTCGGTTTACTGTTGTGACGGATCATTATTCCTTGGTATGGTTAAGCAATCTTAAAGATCCGCAGGGTAGGTTAGCGCGTTGGGCAGTTAGGCTCCAACAATTCGATTTCGAAATCATTCACCGAAAGGGCAAAGAGCATGTGGTTCCGGATATGCTTTCTCGGGGAGTTCCACAGTTGGGTGGTATCTCAGATGAGGATTTAGACCCTTGGGTGAAGAAAATGATTTCAGAGGTAAATTCGAATCCGCTTAGGTATCCAGCTTGGAGAGTTGAACATGGTCAGTTGTTCAAATTGGTGAAGAATAATTTTGTATTAGGTCATGAAAATAATCAGGAGTGGAAGAGAGTGTTAGGTAGGAATGAAAGATTAGGGATTTTACAGGAATACCATGATGGACCATTAGCAGGACACATGGGTGTTAGAAAAACTTTTGCTAGGATAGCGGCTAAGTTTTACTGGCCAAAAATGAGGGCTGATATAACCAAATATGTTAGGAGTTGTAAAGTTTGCCAACAGGTAAAGCCGGTGAATGAGAAGCCAGCTGGATTGATGACTGAGAGATTAGGAATCAAATCACCTTGGGAAATGATTTGTGTAGATTTGGTAGGTCCGCTTCCTAAATCGAGTAGGGGTTTTATTTACATTTTGACGGTAGTGGATTATTTTACGAAATTTCCGCTACTTTTCGCTTTGAGGTCGGCTACATCTAGGGCAATCGTTAGGGAATTAGAAGACCACGTTTTTCTCTTATTTGGCATCCCAAAGGTGATCGTGTGTGACAACGGTCCCCAGTTTCGATCCAAGGAACTGAAAACGCTTTGCCAGGCGTACGCGTCACAATTGAAATTTACAGCCCATTATCACCCGCAGGCGAATCCTGCGGAGAGGATCAATCAGATTCTTAAGACGACGTTAAGGGCATATGTTACAGAGAACCACAGAGTGTGGGATTTACAACTCAGCAAGGTGGCGTGTGCTATTCGCACGTCACAGCATGAGGTTTTAGGAGTTTCGCCATACTATGCGAATTTTGGAAGGGATATGGTGACTTCAGGTCGAGAAGTACCATCTGTGGAAGATAGTTCGGGAATCGTTCAGGATCGGGATGAGATCGCTGAACGTTTCAAGGAACTTAGGGTCGACATAGAAAAAAAATTACAAGCAGCATCAAAGAGATCTGCACAAGTATACAATCTTCGACGGCGTGATGTACAATATCACCCCGGCGAAATTGTTTGGCGTAGGAATTTCTCTCTCTCGGATGCCGCGAATTATTACGCAGCCAAACTAGCACCGAAGTTTGTCGGTCCGTTTAAAATTAAGAAGCGTGTGTCACCTTGGACATACGTCTTGGAAGATAGTAGTGGTAAAGAACGCGGAACTTGGCACGTTAAGGATTTAAAGCCGTACAATAATGCATCCGAGAACTAATTTTTATAAACTGTAAAGTAACGTAGATTTTTTCTCATTTTTATGATTTTATGTACTTTAACATTTTTCACTTGTTTTCGTTTTGATTTTTTTTTTGGTGGAAAAATCCTTTTCTATTTTTCCTTACCTTGGTAACTTTTAGAAAATGTGTTACAGAAATGTAGCCACATTTCCTAGGAGGTAAGGGTGGGATTTGTTGCGGTAAAATTTACCACAACAAGTTTCACCTACCTATTCAATTTTCCCCAATCCATTTTTCAACCTTCCTTTCTATTGCGGCTCCAAAATACTGTAGAGCTCAGTTGAAACCTGGTTTCCATCGACCAGAGACCTACTCTTAAGTATTCTGGAAAAGCAATCAAACTAGGTCTTCGTTTCTGAAATACAAAGTTGAGTGACAGGCGGTCACCAAAATCCATATACATATATGTGACGGATGAGTCACAACGGCAAAAACACACAGGTACACAGTGTGCGACAGATGGTCCACAAGAGATGTGGGTGTGCGACAGATGGTCCACACAGGATTGCAAAACATGAAGATTTTGACCCATGTTCAACGGCATGTGTGATTTCAAGTTCACACCAACATAAATTTAGTATGGCCTTCTGCCCAATTTTAAGTGTCTGGCTCACCAAGTAAAATCACGTTGCGATGTTATTCCCTTTACGCTTAATTGTCTGCGCGAAAGTCTACGGGTTTAAAATATGTTAAATTTCGCGTGAAACATCGGATCCTGTCTCATAATGTTTGTTGAGAAAATGGCATGGGATCCCATCTAACAGAATGCTTTCTTCAAGTTTTTGAGTTGGGCCGGTTGGGCTGGGGACTTTATTCGCGATCTTTAATAATTTTTCGTTTAACTTTTTAGACCATTTGAAATTGACGGATTAGAACTGAACTCGTCCATTAAGCCAAGGTTGGTGTTCAAATCACCAATGTGAAAGAGACCATATATGCGTGGCTGGATTCGACAGCGGCATGCACACCAGCGAAAAAGCCGGGTGTTGCAAACGCGACAGAATACCAACACGGACCAAAGGTCAGAAGAGGATGGCATATATGTCGTGGCCGAATGTATGAGAGAAGTTCGCCTTTTGAGAGGCACTTTGGAAAAAGTTACTAAAGAGTTGAGTCGAGGAAAAGTTTAGAAGGAAAAATTATTAAATCGAAAAAAAAAGAATTTTCGTTGTGAATTGAAAGATCAATCAATTTTTGTTAGAGGAATTCCAGTTGGGGAATCCAAAGAGGAAAATAAAATTTCAACCTTGTCTTGAAGAAAGTATCCCTTGTTGGAGGAGATAGAACCAGGGTGAGACTGACTAGAAGAGACAGGATCCGCTGCAGAAAAAAAAAAAAGCTAAGTATACATTGTTTTGTAGAATTGGGCTTAGGAGAATTTTGATTCGTTTTGTGTCGTTTGGAGGCTATTAAGTGCCTTAGATTTACCCCGTGTAGGCTTTCGTTTCGTCTTTTGTCTTCCCGAGATTGCGGGACTCGCGACCGTTCTTAGATTCCGTTGTTGTTCGGGAATTTTTCCTAACGTGATTTTTCTTCGTGCCCCGTTGTGGCACAAAACCATTGTTCTTGTTTTAATTTTCCATCTTTCATCTTTTCAACCAAATTTTTTTGTAAATTGGCCATCTGCCAATTACCAATTACATTTGTTAAAATTCTTGCTTGTTTTAGAAAAAATTCTGGGTTTTATACCTATATTTATAAAGGTTTCCCAGATAGTTTCAAATAAAACTTATTTAAAATCCTATTCAGGTAAATTAAAATATTCTTTTATTTCTCCTGGAAAGAGACTTCTTTTTCAGCTAATTGCTTCAAGGTTTGTAATTTCCTACTTAGTCCAGAACTAAAACAAAAAAAAATTACTGGCGCCCATTTTGATTTGGTACACCCTACTTTACTATTCAATTTAATCCATTTTTTTTACATCTTTTTTTATCGATTCCCCAATTAATACAGACCACCGTTTCGCTGAACCCACCCCATCGCTGAGCTATCTGGGTGGCAGCATTTTTTTATGCTCCCTGTTGCGAATTCTCTAAACGCGCCCACCTTCGAGTGACAGTTGTCATTAATTTTTTTCTCGCATGTCGCGCCGGCTCGTTTCGTGCATTTCGACTTTTTGTATATTTAATTAATTTGTTTAATTAAATAATTATTCTATCTGTTTTGTGTTTTGCGGATTGTTGTTCCGCCTTCATAAATCTAAAATTTAATTCCCATAAAATTCTCGTAGATTCGCGCTAGATAATTTTGCAACACGTTGAAGGCTTATTAAACTTTTCTTTTCTAATATCACTTTTTTAAAATTTCCATTTCACAGTACGAATGGTATTTCCTTTGAATCTCATTTTTTTATCCCTAAATAATTTCATGTTCCAATCATATAAGAACAGCGAAAAAGTTTTGTCAATTGTTCAATTTTCCTTTGAGTCCAAAACAATATTTACTCACAATACTTCATCTTAATTCTATTAATGTTGACCTGGCTAAAAATGATGTTAAGACAACTGGTATTGTAAACTATTGTTTGTTGAACAACTTGCCAACATTTCATGTTACTAAGAACTTTGCTCTAGACATTAGTCACGATTTATTTAAAGGAGTTTGTAGATACGACGTTTGTGAAATATTGTTATATTTTGTAGTGGAACTTAAATTGTCCTCAATTAAAGTGTTGAATTACAGAAAACAAATGTTCAACTATGGAGAAACTGAATTAGGAAATTTATCATCACTAATTGAAATGCAACATTTGAAAACCAATAAAATTAAAATGTCAGCTGAGAAATGATGAAGTTTATTCATTTTCTGCCATTGATAATAATTGGCGACTTAAAACCCTCTAATAATGATTTTTAGATTTTTTTTTAAATCTTCTGAAAATTATTGATTCCGTTTTTATGAGACGATTTAATTAAAAAAAACCTTGAAAATCTTGCTAAAAATATTGAATTGCATAATTCAAAATACACTATCCTTTTCAAGAAACCACTTAAACCAAAATTTCATTTCTTAAACCATTATGTCCAGAATCCTTAAACGCTAGTCGGTATGGTGTTGGTGTGGTCTTATCTCATTTGACGGTGTAGAACGACCAGTGATGTTTGTCTCCAGTACACTTAGTTTGGCCGAGAGGAACTACTTAGAGAAGCTTTGGCCATCGTTTTTACGATTCAAAAGTTTTATAGGTATGTATATCTATGGGTTAAATTTCACAATTTATAGTGACCACCAACCACTGCAAGCTATCTTCGGCGAGAAAAAAGATATACTCCAGTGGCAGATAGGCTGCAATGATGGGCCATTATATTATATATGCATAAGTACTCTACTCTACTCTGTTATACTTATAACATATAAGAGTTACTAACGCGACAAAACCTTCTTATGAAAAACGCTGTTGAGAAATCCAAAACTAACTAAAGTCTGCGAACAGATCCCTTGACTCATAATACACAAACAAAACAACTTTTGTGTAATTAGGAATGGCTGGCCAACAAAAAAGGTAAACAAAAATTGATTTAAATTCGAATGAATAAATAAAAACATGAAAATTACAAGAACCAAAGAAGGCACGGAAGCGCTGCTGGATTTGTATGCAGCCAGGATGAGTGAATTCCAGCATAGCCGCAAAAAAAAACATGGTTGTGACCATTTACTAATGGATATGATGTCTGATGGCTATGCTGTAAGTTTCAAAATTTTTTTTTTTTTATTTTTTTTTTTTTTTGAGGATGAAAACACTACGAGCTCTCACCTGACCATACAAATGCAGACGCTGATCTGTGCCTATAAAACGGCGGTGGATAACAGCAGCCAAGCTGGGTGTTGACGTCTCTTTTCCACCGTCGCGTCGCATTTTAAAAGACTTCCTGTGATTGGTTAACCAATCACCGCAAGCGTACTATAGAATAGGAATAAGATCGAAGGAAAAAATTCAGAGAGTCGAGTCAGTCAAGAACGAGCAGCGGCGGTGGCAACAGGCGTAAAAATAATACAATTTTAAAACAAGTTTTAACCTAACTTTTATCAGCGAATTTTAATCGAATTAATCAAGTCTGTTTTAAGCAAGATTTTTTCAACCAAGTTTTTCAACTAAATCACAAATAAAATTATCATAAGTAATCTCAAGTTTTGTCTTTTGATTCTTTATGACACTAAGGCTGCTCCGTGTGTCGCTCCTTTTATGGATAGGATGGAGAACTTGTTTGGGAGACAGTCCGTAATCAGTCACAGTAATCTAATTACAGAGGTGTCAACCACAAAAGAAGGATGACGAAGGCGATGTACTTGGAGAAAAAATTAAAGATACAGAAGAAGGAGTCGGAGTCGGAGAGCTCCGATTTACAGTGGAAGAAGTTCATAGAGCTGCAGAAGCAAAAACAAGAGACCCGCAGACATAAAGCCCAGATGCTGGAAGAATATTTAAATAAAAAATCTAATAAATAAATAAAAAAAAAAAAAAAACATTTAATAAAAAAGAATGTCAAAAACAAATTTGGTGTTTATTGTTTTTTTTTTTTTTATTTCTTTTGTGTTGGTTATTAAATCATGTTCTGCTGACATAAATGCTCAAACAAAATTTGACGCCGATTGATCGTGTTTAAACTCGGTTCATCAGGTATCCAAGTTGACTTGAAGATGTTTATACATATGTGTCGTTCATCATGATGCATAAGTTGTGCAGAATGCAAGCGCTCACAACAAGTGTTGATATAGAATGAAGGTCACGTTGCTCTGTAAATTTTAACAAGCTCCTAAACCGTCCTTTCAACAATCCAAAAGAGTGCTCATACTCTTTTGGTATCTTTCCGATAAGATGGAAAACAGCATTTTTTCAAACGGTTCCTAAAAAGGGCCTCCCCCTCTAATTGTAGTCTAAGAGAGTTTTTGTGTCTTACAGACGTTAATAAATAAATAAAAATAAATACATTACCGACCAAATGCACTAACGACGTTCCAGTTCTATAATGGATGCTTTTGATGATTATTTTTCACTCATGGTGACTCAAGAAGTGTATATGAATTGATAGTTCTTCAGACAAATTTTACCGCTAAAAATGCTTTGTCTAGTAGAAATTTCTCGGGCTCGTTATATATATGGGCATTGTCAAATACCCATCTATAAATGAATATTGGAGCAAAGATTCATTTTTCAAGAACTCTTTTGTCCCTCAAGTGATGTCACGGAACCGTTTTCAACTGATTTTGAAATGTATTAATTTCGCTGATAATGCAACTGTTCCTAACAATTGTCTAGCCAAGGTCAGCGGTCTTTTGGAAGTATTGGAAAAAAATATATGAATGCCCAAACTCGTAGTGAGGTGCTAGTTGTGGATGAGTCCATGATTACCTGGCGTGGGAGACTACAGTTCCGCCAGCATAATCCTGAAAAGTCTCATAAGTACGGCGTAAAAATTTACAAACTTTGTCATCCCAGTGGGTATACATACACCAGTTCTGTTTTTGCCGGTAAAAAGAATTGTCTCAATCAAAGAAATATACCAACGAATACAACGTCACATAGTACGCAAATAGTGCTAGACTTAGCGGATCCCTATCTCGACAAAGACAGAACTATGGCGACCGACAATTTTTACACGTCAGTCGCCTTAGCAGAGACTTTGCTTGCTCGAAACACGGATTTGGTAGGAACGCTACGCAAAAATCGCAAAGGAAATCCTATAGAAGTAACAAATGCAAAGGTAAAAAGAGGTCAAATCGTTGGACGAGAAAACTCAGCTATGGTAATAGCAAAGTGGAAAGACAAACTCGAGGTATTTATGTTGAGCACAAAACACGACCTAGAAGAATGTGAAGCAGGAAAAAGAGATCGGAATGGTGAGTCCATAAAAAACTAAATTATAAGCCCTTTTAACTGGAGCCAATTGTAATTGATGTGCCACGCTCATTTTTCATAGACCCATTCATTTGAGTCCAAATCAGGAACCACACTACAACCTTGGTCTCTTGTGGAGCATCGGATCGAATACCTGTCATTTAGGAACTCTTCAACCCAAGTTCTTGTAGGGAGCCCAATTGGGAGGAGAGGGCACTTAGCTGACGGACGTATCAACAATCACTCTGCTGATCAAGATCCCAAAACCATAACCAGTGACGCAATTAGTGCTTTCTTAAAAGTTATAAGATTCCATTCAATTTTCTGTACTTGAGAAAAGTTAAGACATTTGTGTTTTTTTTTTTATTGAAATATACAAACTATCGTGAAATTCAGTTAATGTAATGTAGGAAGTTATAATAAGGAAAAAAAAAAAAAAGAAAACCAAGTAACTAAAGTGTAAAACAAAAAATAAGCTAATTTTCTAAATTATTATCAATAAGTAAATTCTACTAAATAACATACAAAATAATTGATCAATACACTCAAAAATTTATTAGTAAAATGGCTACGAATGATATTCGTAAAGAAAATATTCGTGCATTGTACGAATATTCGTAAGATGTACGAAGTATTTGTACAGTGGTATATCTACGAATGCATTCGTAAAATTTTACTAATAACTGTCGTACTATCTACGAATCTATTCATTTAATACACTAATTTCATTCGTAAACAAGAAGTAAACAATTTGTTTGAGTACATTGTACGAATTATTGTGTACATATAACTAATAACATTCGTTAATTTCTCGTACGAATGACTTCGTACTTTAATCTTTTGCATTCGTAGTATTTACTAATAAATTCGTACTATTTACTAAGTAAAACTAATATTAGTAGACAGAATTCATTCGTAGGTTGACCGTACGCATTATGCGTAGAATGTACTAATAACTTCGTATTTTCATGAAGTGCATTAGTATTATTTACTAATCATGAGTAAGAAAAAGAATATGTGTTCAATTCTAAAAATTAAATGTATTCCATTAGTCAACACGTTCAAACGTGATATTATTTATAAAGTGCTGCAGTGGTGGATCAGACTAACATCTGCTTTTTTCGAAAAGATGAGGTAAAAACCTAGACATAATGTGCATACATATGCTTTAAAGCTTATTTTATATTTAATACACAGCATCCAGAAGCAGCAGAGCATACATACATACACATAGTCAAAAGTCTCCGTACAGCTGTAGATTTTTAAATAATCCTTAAAAATTTTAGAATTAACATCAACAAAATTCTTTTAAAGTACCAGATATAAGAAAAATGATAACAACAAATAATTTTAGAACAAAATATATATAATTTAATATAAGAAACTTAAAAAAAATGATTTCACAGCACAAAAAGAAAAAAAAAAGGAACAAAAAAGTCTCCGTACACTTCATTTTTTGATTAATTCTCGTTGATTAAAACATAAAAAATTCATTCAATTTAAATGAAAACATAAACTTAATAATAACCTAATAACTAGTAGGACCTCCTTTATTCCTGATCACTTCCTGCAGCCTTTTTTTCATCGAGTGGACGAGTTTTGAAGTCGTTTCTGAGGAAATCTTGTTCCATTCCTCTACCAAGATTGTTTTCAGGTCATTTTTGTTGGCGATTGTATGCTCACGTACTTTGATCACGTACTGTGATCCCACAGATGCTCAATGGGGTTAAGATCTGGGGACTGAGCGGGATGTTTCACTTGCTTACGAACATTGTAAAGCAGCCATTCCTTTACAACCTTGGACGAATGCTTAGGATCATTGTCCTGTTGGAATATAAAATTCCTGCCGAGACCCAGTTTCTCCGCACTCGAGTGTAAATTTTCCTTCAGAATGTTTGAATACCCAAACTTATCCATGGTGTTTTCAATGAATACCAGGTTGCCTACGCCGGAAGAGGCCATACACCCCCAAACCATGACATTGCCACCGCCGCACTGTGGTCCAAAATGACTTTTTTCGTTGCAAAAATCATAACTTTTGAACACGTGAAGCTATCGCAATAATTTTTTTTTCCCCTTAAAGGTAATTTCCAAGGCTATAAAAATTGTGAATTTTAAGAAAATTACTTTACAGGGTGTTTCAGAATAATTGGTTGATTGAAGATTTTCTTAGAAAAAGGAGTTAACAGAACAAAGTCTGAAAGTAAACCTTTTAAAAACAGTCCTAAATTTTTAAAACTTTGTAACAAAAAAGTTTTTGACTATTCAATTGAATTCATAACAACAGTGGATGCTTAAAGTTAACGCACCGATTTCAGAAATATTTTTTTAAGGAGTATTATAAAACAGAATTTTTCATGTTGTGGGGCATCAGTTTATTCTATAAACTGTTTGACTGATATATTTTATATGAAACAGTGTAGGAAAAAAGTAAACGGACGAAAAAAAAATTTAAAAAAAAAATAAATAGAATATAAAATTTATATTAACAAAATAAAATAGAATACATTATAAATATTTGTTTACAATTAACTACTATAGATCTAATTTTCAGAAAAAAATTCATCGGCATCGTTATCATTTTCAACAATTAAAAGACCTATTAGTTCTGGGCAGTAACTCTTTTTCAGCTCTTTTTTTTTATCTAACGTGTCTTAAAGATGAAACAAGTGGATCTGATGATATAGCTAGCATATTAAATAAATCTTCATTTTGTCGTTTCCGTGAGACTTTGCATGTACTAGTATTTGAGTATCGATATCGCTTGTAGTCTTTATTCCTTGATTCCTGTGCTTCTTCTGAAAGCTCCCCGATTGGCAAAATTTGATGTCTTATAAGTTCCCCTCCATGGTCCAAAATTTTGTGCAGGGTTGGTGTCAGGAGTTTGAAGCTGTATTTGGCTTTTAAAAGATCCGAAGTGGTTTTGGTATACTCGTTGAATTTATCTAAATTAAAAGATTCTTTAGATGACAGCGCATTTAAAATAACTTGCAGTTTCTTTTTAAGATCGTTGTCTACTCGGGTTATAGCTGACGTAACTTCTGGATTTTCAAAAAATCTATATATATCCATTGTCATAGTTTATATATATCTCCATAATGTATATGCACAAGGATTATTTTACCTGTGAAATTTAAGCTTAACAATATGGGGTATCGGAAGAAAATTATTATTCCTACCTGTTCTATTAGATCATAAAATAATAATCCAAAATTAAATAATTCTTTCAACTTTGTATATGGAGTAGGCAATAAAGCTGTTAATCCTTTTCTTTTGGCAAGTTAATCTATGTTTAGGTACTATTAGAATAAGATCAATAAATATTTACAATAATTTAAGTTATGGGGAATTTATTCAAAGAGGGTCGTCAAAGTGGGCGGATTAGAGAAATTTAATGTTCAATAAAGTAATCAATAGTTTGTGTACAATATTTTATATTTTTTTTTAATAATAATTGGCATTTGTATAAAAAGGGGCGTAGAAGTGGGCGGTGTTTTTTGTCAGAATCAAGATAGTAATAAAACGATTTTTAATTAAAAAGAAAATTTCACGTTCTCGACTATTTTAATAATTAAAATAATTGAAATTTTCCATAAGGGAATTTGCTTTTAAGACCAAAAGGTCAGCACTGGGAACACGACTTTTTTTAAACAAATTACAATTTCTCTGAAGGTTGCAAATAGTTGCAGCTACAATTTTGCATATGGTTTAAGAAATAGTTAGGGTAAACTATCATGGTCAATTTTCCGCGCGAACTCGCGAGTATTTTTTGTAGCTCTATTCAAACCGAAAAAATCTGCTAAAAAAGGGTGTTTTTTGTTTAATTTATTAAAAATATTAAATATTTTTTTATTTTTTTTTTAATTAAAATTTTGATTTACGCACAAATAATACAACTAGAATAAACTATAGAAAATTAATATTTTACATTTAATATGACAAAATTTCAAATACGAAAACAAAGAAGTTACTTTTTTCTGCTTTTTTTTTAACTCTAGAACGAAATTGACCAACTTTGAAAAGCTCTATAAGTCAAACTAGTTAGCGGAAAATGTTTTTGTTTGCTGTTTTTGAAGCTCCGTTTATATTTCTATTAGAAATAAAAAACAAAACTTTAAAAATAAAACATCGAAATTAGTATTTTTGCCACGAAATTTTCCTTTTCGGACCACAGTGCGCCGTGCTTGACAGTAGGTGTCAAGTTTTTAAGATTAAGTGCAGTGTTTGGCTTTCTCCACACCATACGACGTCCATCGGAACCAAAAATGTTGTACTTACTTTCATCGGTAAATACTACCTGATCCCAGAATGAATTTTCTTTCTCTAAGTGTGAGATAGCATACTCCAGTCTAGCTTTTTTGTTTGGTTTACGAATGAATGGCTTCTTTCGGCTCACTCGACCATGGAAACCGTTTCTAATTAAAAGGTTTCGTATGCTTTGAGGCGTAACATCAATCCCGTCGTTGGTTTTCAATTGGCCTGCGAGTACTGGTGCACTTTGCTTCGGATCCTCAGCAATACTCCTCAATAATCTTTTCTCCGATCGATGATCTACCTTCCTTGGACGGCCAGATCTAGGTCTGTTAGCAATTGTTTTGGTTTTTTTAAATTGTTCCAACACATATTGAATTGACGAACGTGGTCTTTTGATTATTTTGGAAATTTCAGCCAAAGATTTCCCCTCATTTCGCAAGTCCACTATGATTTGTTTGTTGGCTAAGGGTATTTGCTTATTTCTGGTTGCCATTTTTATTTCCTTGTGTGAAAATGAGAGTGTTTAGCCAAAATATCATAAATAAGACTGAAACTTACCAAAAATCAAAAGAAACTGTTATCATAAACCTTTAATCGCCAACTATAACAAAAGAATGAGAACTGTACGGAAACTTTTTTGGCTCTGTTAGTATGACTCTTCGCATTGTAAAATTCATAACGGTATTTTCCGTTATTTGAAATTTCTGCATTTTTTCTAAAAAGCATGGGGAGTACACGTGCTATAACCTGTGTTCCCATTTTAGATGTAATTTTGCACCTTACTACTTTTTCCCTGCAAATATAAAAAAAATAAGCTGTTGTACGGAGACTTTTTTGTGTATGTGTATGTGGGAATTTTATTCCTAAAAGAATTTCAATGTAAGTACAATTTTTTTCGAAGTTTTAAATATTTTAAATGTTAAATTTATTTTCAGTGGCCCTTAGTACATAAAATGAGGAGTTTTTAAATATTTAATTGATTTTTAAATATATTTATAATGAATTAATTAATTTTTAACTTTATTCATATATATGACAATAAAATGAATTAAAAAACTATTTTTAACTTACAACATAAATATCTTTTGTTATTATTTCTTACAATAGGTATTTAAGGAAATTTCAGAGAACATATTTAATGGTAATAAGTTCTACAATAATATTCGTACAATATACAAATGGAGCTGCATAATTTACGAATGAATTACAAGGGCATTAGTAAATGTTACAATGATATTCGTAAAATAAACGAATGGCATTGGTAAAAATTCGTACATTGTACCAATGGTATTCGTACAATATACGAATGGCATTGGTAAATATTAGAATAATATTCGTACATTGTACCAATAGTATTCGTACAATATACGTTTGATTTTCTACGAATACTAATAAAATATTAGTAATATATACTAATAAACCTCCATTCTACGAATACCATTCGTGGCTGAAAACCACGAATAAAATTCGTAGAATGTACGCATGAATTAGTAATATTTACACACGAAATTTTTTGAGTGTAACACAATTAAAACATATAAATCATAAACGGAGACAACGAGATCGACATCACCTATGTGCGCACATCGTGGACCATGGTAATGTATAGAAAATTACATTTACTAAATTTATTTATCATACAAAAAATACTATTACTAAAATTTATTCTTGGTTCTTTTCTAAATTTTTTTAATCTCTCAATTTTAGAGTTATTGCTCTAAATATTATTGGATCTACATATATATGTATATGTATTATATTATAACTGGTAACTTTGCTTGAATCAGATTATTTCTACATATACAATTTTTTTTTCAATACGTCATATATGTACATATATATACTTCTATGAATTTATCAGTACTTCAGATCACTGTTGCAAAAGTCGATACAATTGTACTTTTTTCGATGCATTCGGCTTTACTCAAGTACATAAGTACACTTTTATAAAATTCGATACAATTTTGGCGCTTCCACAAAAAAATATTTTTTCAACCTAAAACTAAAAGTAAAAAAACGCATTCGATTTTGATTCAATTTCACTGGACGTACCCATTTTGTTACAATGCGGCCGTTTGGTTGGTAGTACTGTGAAATGTAATTTTTTACTGAACGCGAATGAACCGTAAGCCGTCCATCATATTTGTTTTTATTCCGTTGGTGTTTTGTTTTGCTTTGCGTAATGCGTATTGTGTTCTTCTCAGTTTCGATGTCTTTCTTTTTTTCAACAAAATGGATAAGTATGTTTGTTTTATTTAATCCATTTAATTTCTAAGTACAAATGGATATAATTTGTTTAAAATACCTACATAGGTGGTTAATTAAAAAAGCAAAAGATGCTTAAACAAACGAAGATGTCCAAGTTCACATTCAAGAGGTATTGGAAGAAATTTCGGAAAGTGGCTCCTGTGCCGAGAACGAAAAGTGAGAGTTTTGTTTAAAATAAGTCTTAAAATGAACTATGTATTATTTTAAAGTGTTCCATAATGTTAACATAAAGAACCTGAACAAAAAAAGAACAAATATGAGGTAAAATATACACCAGTATGGAAAAATAAGTATGAGTGGCTGGATGAAGAGAATATAAAATACATTGAGAAGTGTCTTCTTTGCAATACAAAAATATCAGGAGGACGAACACATATAGAAAGGCATGCTTCCAGCAATTTGCACAAAAGCGCATTAATAGCCGCCCAAGAATCAGTGAAACTGGATTCAGTTTTAAACAAAAATAAAATTGTTATGTTTATTCATCGCCGAACACAATTTGCCATTTGTGGTCTTAGACCATTTAAACTTATTACTTAAGAACAATATTAATGATTCTGAAATCATTAAAAAAATGTTAATAAATCGCCAGAAAGGACAGAAAATTATAAAAAATTTGACAGCCCCAGAGAATAAGAGATTAATTTCAGAAAAAAACAAATAAACAATATTTTACTTTGGTAGTAGATGAGAGCACAGACAGTACAATACGAAAAAAAATTAGCTATAGTTATATGTGTTTTTGATTTGAGGTGTCAAAATTTATTTTTATGTTTGGTTGAATTAGATAATGAAACTGGATTTTTCAAAACAATTTCAAAAGTATTTCGGAAAAAAATATTCCTTTCGAAAACTTAATAGGTTTCACAGCGGACAATTGTTCAGTGATGATGGGAAGACACAACGGCGTACAAGCGAAACTCAAAAAAATTGTTCCAAATTTAATTTCAAATGGCTGCGTGTGTCATAATCTGAATTTAGCCTCCAAAGTTGCAGCGGCAGTATTCCCAGATACTATTGACAAACTTATACGAGAAACCAATAATCATTTTTGCAACAGTGCATCGAGAAGGCAAGCATTCCAAATAGACTAAGAGCCCACAGCAATTTTTGGGTGTGATTGATAACAAAAAATAATTAGCATAATTAGTTAGGCCTTTAGTAGTTATTTACAAATGTGAAAGCCTTGCATACTCTAGTGGGCGCAATAGTGCATTAAAGTGCATTTAGTATCCAGTTCTTTCCAAATCAAAATAATTGTGATAACAACTTTGCCAAAATGTAGAGTTAAGCCCCCTGATCGAAAATATCGAGGTCCAAGACGTTCTACAGACAGCCTTCTGCCTGCCAGACGCGATAAGAATAGGCAACTTCTTGCACTAAGAAGGCCACCTTCAAAACGTCATGGACCTCGATATTTGCAATCAGGGCACTTAGCTGTTCATTTTGAAGTTATGGCGAATTTTTTTTCCCAATTTTTTTGACTAAGGAAAGAACTGCATACTTAATGCACTATAATGCACTATTGCGCCCACTAGAGTATGCAAGACGTTCACATTTGTAAATAACTACTAAAGGCCTAACTAATTATGCTAATTATTTTTTGTTATCAATCACACCCAAAAATTGCTGTGGGCTCTCGGTCTAAAAGATTTCAAGAGTATTATTTTGGCACAGAAGTGCATACAATTTTAAAATATAATACAACGCGATGGCTTTCACTCCAGGTAATAAAACTGAACGAGTGGAAGAAAAGTACAAGATTTTTGTTCTTCCACTTAACGAACCATTTGTTTTACTAATAAAACCCCTAACTTTATATGGGAATTAAATAGGCTGTGATTGACCGGATAATTAAACAGTGGGACACATTGAGGTATTACTTTGGCTTAGGTGACTTTGAAACTTCTTATACGGCAAAGAAAATCTCAACTTTATTTCAAGAAATTTAAATGATGATCTCATAAAACTTAATTTCATATTTTTATCATATACTTATACTTAAAATGATCAATGATATTAATATTGAAATGCAATCAGAAGAATCAAGACTGCATATTTTACTTCCTAGAATGACATTTTTATTCAAAAGTTTTTGTCGAAATTTTGTGTTTAAAGAACCATTCGATGAAAAAGAAATAAATTCAATTGATTTAAAAGAAAATCAAATCCCATTAAAAAATGTTTACTGTGGTACCGAGGCTGAACTTTTTTTTATATATCAAAAGAAATAAATGATAAAGATACTTTAAATTTTAAGATACGAGTGCAACCTTTTTATATATCGTTTTTAGATGATTTAAGAAAAATAATTGATTTTGATAAAGATTTTCTCAAATCTTTAAAATATTTTTTGCCAAATTTTGTAGTTTCTGGTGAATTTTCTTCCTTGGTTTCATTTATTATAACTTATTTTCCAAATGAAAAAAAAATATAGAAATAATTAATAATGAACTTAGAGCACTGGCTGATTGCGAAGAGATAAAAAAGTTAAAAAATTATAACATATCTGAATTCTGGGATGAAGTAAGCCAACTTAAAAACCAATGTAATAAATATATGTTTAGCAATGTATATAGAATTGCACAAGGTGTTTTATCAATTGCAAATGTCGAAAGAATATTTTCATTTCAAAATACTATTAAAACAAAATGTAGAAATCGTTTGCAAGTAGAAACATGTACTGCTTTAATAGAAACAAAGAATTTAATTAAAAATAAATCTTGTCACAGCTTTAAGATAGAAAGTAATTTATTAACAAAAAACGTGCAAAATAATATTCTCAAACAGGAAGAGCTTCTGGAATGAAATAAGTTGTGTTTATGTTATATGATATAAAATAAACTTGAGTTTTTATTAAGTTTTCTTTTATTCTTTAGAAATTGAATTTGTCTTTATTTATTATTTTTCTTACATTATATTATGTATAAATTTTATTTTTTCTTTTATAAAAACTTGTTAATCTTGAATTATTCTTCAATAAAACTTAATATTTAAAAAAAAAAAAAAAACAAAAGTACGATTCAATACACTTTTTTTTTCCTTTCGATACATTGTCGAATTGTGATTTTTCATCCCTGCTTCAGATGCACATTTTGTTGTTTTTAAAAGTGACATACACATATGTATGTCACTTTCAATTTCAACAGTTAATTTTCTCTTGTTGCTCGAAGTTAACATTCTCTGTTACATTTAAACCTAGTCAAATTACTCAAATAACTCAGAGTGCACACATTGAATTTGCAGAAATCTGCACACCATCAGCCTTATTTATTATGTTTCACTAATACTCGGTCCAACCTCATAAACTTCGAGTTTATGTCACGTCAAACAAATCATTATTTATAAAATATTTTCTTACCCGGTTTAGCTACGCCTTCCTTATGTCAAATATATTATGAAACAAATCAACAATCTAAACCTCTGGTTATTATAAACGTAAACAAACCCCAGCTGATTTCCATTATTATATTCATTTTATCATAATCTTACGCGTATTTTGGTTATCTCAAAGTAATTAAGAAATGGATACAAAAAACAAAAGAAAACGGTCTGAAAACTGGGATAGTTCTCAAAAGGTATGTAAATATACGTATTTAATTTGCATATTACAACATTATACAAATTGTAACGAAGTCACATACTTCACCCACCGCGGCACGCCGACGCACAGTGCGTTGATTCAGTGCAAGATAAGAAAAAAATTCAAAACAGCTTGATTTTAATATATTTTTTTCTTAAATATTTGTTTTTTATTTCAACTTAAGCAAATATTGTTTAAGTAATATAAATAACCTTAAAAAAATGTTTTAGTTTGATTGTTCACATTTGTTTCATAGTAAGAGTGGAAATGATCGAGCCAATCCTCATTTTTTCCCATAAATCGAAAACGGTTATTATAGCACTTTTGTCAGCGTTTATTAATATTTGCACACAGATTTGAAACATGTTTGTTCAAAATTTGCTCTTGGTCCGGCTGCAAACTAATGATAATTCTAAATTTATTTCGTATAAATTCTAATAAAACAGAAAATCGGTCGTTTGGATTAGAAAACCACATCTCAAACAGTTCCCTATTCGTACACATTTATCTATAAAAAGACGAGAAATAAACAGTTGTTACAAGGGGGGACGTGGACGGACGTGGATGAATGTTACCTTTTTGGAAAGATCGTATTTCTCACTTTATATCCTACTAATTTTTTTGATGAATACAAGTGAATAAAACGAGATGCTGCAATTTGAAAATAAGCTGTTTTGGGAGAAATAAACCGTTACTTAACCTTTTAAAACGATCGAAGGGTTTCGAGTGCAAAAAAAAAAAACAATATAATATGTTTGGCTTACCCTTCTAAAGAGTATCCAATTAAAAACCGGTTTATTTGGAGCAATTTAACTCCGTAGTGCAGCGCTTCGTAGATCATCACTAAATGGCCTACTTTTGACATGTTACCTTTAAGAGGTTGTATAGCTTGCTGTAGTTGCATTTTACAGAAAAAAATTTTACAGTTCATCTAGTTAAAGTTCTGGCTATAATTTTGCATTTTTCAAAACCGGTTTTAGAAGGTCATATTTTTTGACTTTTTTCCACTGGTCGCCGCACTGTGCGACGCAACTGCTCAGTGCTCAGCTACTCACCTAAAGCAGCCTTTTCTGCCGAACCACCTAACATACCAAAACCATTGCATACCTTTAGGTGCCCACGGAGATGTACATACAACATACATTGAAGTTTAGTCGTCGCACAGTGGGTCCCCTTCATACTAAGCAGTGCTCAAAATTCAAAATCTTGTTTCAAATGCTAAGAACTGTTATAAATAGATACTAACTGCTGTTGAAAATGAAAATATTATTAATAATGAATATAGTTCTGACCAGAGTAAACATTTTCAAGGTTATTGATTGATTTATTTTAAGAAAACAATTGTTCTTCGAGTAACATATTTATGACTTCAGCATAAAGCATTTTTCGGTGAATGACTGTCGTTGTGCGCGATGTTATCAAGGGATTTATAACATCTCACATGTTATCCTTCTTTTTTTTTGTGATGTCTTCCCGCTGAATTGTTGCTGATATATGAAAATATCTATTTCGCACCTCCTGGTCTTCTTCGGATAACTGGCTAATTGGAAGTAGGGCATGAGTCATTATTTCACTTTCTTTGATAAGGATTTGGTGCAGACTTGTGGTCATGGGATACCAAGGACAGAGCTTCATCTAAAGTCGAGCTGTTTCTGGGAAAAAACACCTAAATTCTTCCGCATGTATCTGAAAACCCATCTCATTTAAAGCAAAAAACTAACAAAAAAATCGATATGACTCACTAAAAAGCTTATATTTTAAGTTCTATCAGTCGGATGGTCAATATTCAGGTATGTTAGCTTAGGTTTAATTACAGAGCATGAAATTGCATATTTAAATTTTATATTAATATAAGTGGTTACATTCCTGGAACAAAGATAGGAAAAATAGATAGTTTTTAACTTCATCCCTACCCCCTACCCAAGGCTGAGAAAAAAACCTGCCGCAGTTTTCGGATTTGATATCATGATAAACCTACCTATAAACCCACATACTCATATTTTAGCTAAACATCCACTACCAAAATTTTTTGTCGGCCTTTGTATTATCTATTTATTCAACCGCGAACTCAAACAGTGATATTTCAAATTGGCGCACCTAACTTTTACTTCTGTCTTCGGATTTTTAATAACAAATATTTCTTCTTTCATGCTGTATACTTAGTTTTAAAAGTTCTCTGCGCCAGTTAAAAAAAAATCATTTTAAAAATTTCATTGCCCTTGAGTAAACCCGTCATCCATTTATGTATTTTATACACCAAGTAACACCTTTCAATCGAAAATAAAAATGTATTTGCAATCTACATGCCTTCTTGAACAAACAACATATTTTTATTTTTTTTTTTTTGTTTAACGAAGTTAACTTTTAAAAATAAAATAAAACTACACAAAATTAAAACTTGCGCATGTCTAATAAAAACTAATGACAAAGAGTCAACTTGAATGTACCCTAACTTGGCCATTAGACAGAGAGGGAAGATAATACTTACAAATGACATGTGCTATAATATGTATATTAATTATGAATTTTTTTTTTTTTTAAGGCAAAAATTAAAAATTGTATTTTGAGCACTGATGTGTATGGAGAGGGCCCACTGTGCGTCGGTGGTATAACAACAAAATATGAGGAGTACATTTTGTTTAATTTTATGTATTCACATTTGCTAATGGCCATGGATATGATATAGGAAGGTGGAAAATCGATACAAAATCGGATTTTCTCTCGCCTATTGTCGTTAAGGTACCAATATCGAGTACTAAGGTTGCAGATTATCCCTGAAACACGCTGATAGAGTACGTAGTGTACTATCCAGACGTTTCGAAGCTTTTTGGCTCTGGCCGTAAATTGTGTGTGTGTTGTTCTACCTTCTCGGTACCTCCCCTTTATTTTGTCTTAATCTTTGTTTGAGGCTAAGGATTTAATCCTACTCGTTTGTACCCTGCTGCGATTTGAGCCGAGGCTAGAGATTAATCTCACTACCGATTTTGCCAGGCAATTCAATCAAAGCTAAGGATTTAATCCTACCGTCTGACCATGTCTTGTCGCTGCCTTAGGCTAGGGATCTAATCTCACTGCGTTCTGCCTATAGCTTCAGTCAAGGCTAGGGAAGTTATCCCACCTACTGTCACCGCCCCCCCTTGTTTTGCCACGAACGTTTTTTCTAGGCTAAGGATTTAATCCTACTCCCTTGTACCCTGCTGCGATTTGAGCCGAGGCTAGAGATTAATCTCACTACCGATTTTGCCAGCCAATTCAATCAAAGCTAAGGATTTAATCCTACCGTCTGACCTTGCCTTGTCGCCGCCTTAGGCTAGGGATCTAATCCCTCTGCGTTCTGCCTATAGCTTCAGTCAAGGCTGGGATCTAATCCCACCGTCTCACCCTTGTATATGAAATAACGTGTTAAGTATTTAGGTATATGAAAAATTGTGAACTATATGAAATACCGTGTTAGTTATTTAAGAATTCAATACAAGTGTACGAGTATACGAAATAAATTGTTAGTTAGAATTAAGTTAAAACTGAATAAAGTCGGACATTATTTGGAGTTCTGAACTTTCAAAAACCGAGTTTTGTGCTTTCTTTGGACTGACCCTGGACAAGCTGAAGCTACCTCAGCCTTTGAATAAAAAAGCATCACAAAATAAAAAATTTGTTTTTGTTCATATATACTTCTAAGACAACTCTTAGAAGAAAAAATTAATATAGTAGAAAACAAAAGTGTTGATACCAAAACCACAAAATCAAAGAGGGAATCCTGGAGCGAAATTTTGAGAGAGTATATATATCTCGGTATATTATATACAATTAAAAGTCAATTAATTTTACTTTTAATTCTTGCAGCTTCAATAACATAAGCCCAGTAGAAAGGGATATGCACCAATTGAAGGCAATCAAAATGAAGGCAAAGGCCAACCAATCGGCCTACAAAAGGAGTTGAAGTGCCACAGGAGGGGGACCGCCACCAAAGTCGCCTGATCCAGAAGAAGAGAAGCTGATTTCGGTTATCCCTCATGTATTCGAGGTTGATACGAATAAGTTCGATTGCGATTTTTCGTACCTAATGGTTTGTAATCTAAGAATGCAAATTTAAGTAAGTAGAAAAACTAATGTTTATTTTTAAAAAAAGACTCAAAAGGAAAAAGTTTCACCTGTGCCTAAAACACCTCCCAAAGCTGAAAGTAGTAGGGCCAGGAGCCCATTGGTAAACTATAAAGAAACAAATAAAAATGTGATTATATACAAAACACTTTTCTGCTTTTTTTTTAGGAAAACATTTCGAAGGATTATTGTGAAGTTGAATTTTTGGACGAAGATTCTTCCATCATTGTTTCTCCACAACGCCATTTAACTCCTTCTCCAAAAAAGAAGCTACTCAAAAAGAAGGTAAATAATTTATAATAACAAGAACATCAATGACGATTATTTTAAGAAGCAGTTATTTCAATCTTCGATGCAGAACAAGAGATTGGAGAATAAATGGATCTTTGAAGAGCATGATCTGAAAATGAAGTTGATGACAGAGCAGATAAAACAGGTGGAGCAAGAAAGAAAACAGAGTGCAGAGCTCTATGAACTAAACAAAAAAAATTAAAAGACTGAGTAGAGGAATTGTTGTGATTTTATTGTGATTATTTTGTGCTGTTTATTTTTTGTTTTGTAATTGAATTACCGTTTTTATTTTGTTATGAACTTTGTTTTTTGATAGATTTATGGTAGCTTTAGTAGACTTTTGTATTGTTTTTTTTTTTTTTATTGAAATACTGTGTTCATTCTCGCTTAAAATAAGATACATAGATTAAGAATTTTAGATCTAAGTTTTGAATAATAATAAATAAAAAAATAAAGAAAAAAAGGTATTTGTGTGAGTTTGTATAATATTCCTTTTAATCGGAAAAAGTAAGTACAAAAGAGATGGCCACAAATGTTTGGGACCTGTAACAAAAATTTAAATAAAGGTATTATACATATATTAGAATACAGTATTATCTCAACGTATTATACGGTTTTATCTTAAAGTTAAAGTTTTAAATTTTGTAAGAAAAACATACCTATAGGAAAAACAAGAATTTCATCTGGAATATAGTCTTAAGTACTATGTTCTGAAGATTTGTTCTATAAACACACTGCGAGAGGTACATTGTCCTTGACTTCGTGGTTGTAACCTATCCAAATTTACTAGTGAACACCTCATACCTGTTAATAAAATTCGCAATCTCTGCTTCCAAACTCCAAAGCAATATTATATCGAGTATCGGCTTCGGTACGTGGATTCAAAAGGGGGTGAACAAAATATTGCTGCAAAGGTATCCGCCATCGCCAAGCAGATGACCTTTAAATTCACCACTTTCAAAGCGTTGTTTTATTCGACTTTCCCTAAAAATGCGACAGTCATTCTTGCTACCTCTCCAACGACAAACAATATCGTAATTTTTAAAGTTGCGTTGCAAACAACTTGAGTGTTTAAGGAGTAGTATCCCTTTCTGTTTACATAGAACTGTCCTGAGGGCCCATTGATTTTTGGGATTCGAATGTGTGTGCAATCAATTGCACCGATGACTTGTGGAAATCTACTTATATCAAAAAACATGTTTATGTCTCGTATCTGGGCAGATACGGTTATTGGCATTTTAACATAATCAGCCCTTTTAGACGCAAACGCTGTTGCCACTCGTTTGCATATCTGAGAAAGAGCTCCATCGACTTGAACCTTAAAAATTGGATAAATTTAAGATTGAATTGAATAAAGTTCAAATCCTTTAAATGAATGTACCCCAACTCATTTCGACCCCTATACCTTAAAGCTGCCATCACTTGCAAATCAATTGGGATATGCCCCCCTCTTTTATTATCACTAAGGAAAGGCCGAGCTATGGCTATTAATTTGTTTATATTTTCATATTGCAATTCGCGATGACCAATTTATATTCTCAAATTTCTCTCATTCAATTAACATTAAAATAAACTAGATTGCTACCCTTTTGTAAAGTTTTTGTGAAGAATTTAGGCTTATATATGTTTTAAATCCCATGTAATAGCTCATATGGTTTAGTAATGGACTGTATACTTAAGAGTGTCTTTATTTTCATCTGTTCTTCTTATTTATACATAATTCTTAATTCTAATGAACAGCCACACCTGTTCGTTATTGTGTTGTGCAGACCTTGCAATTCTCTTAGTTTGCAAGTTCCGCATTACAATTGCTTACTCTACTTAACATTTAAAATTTAATATTAGGCATAATACACACATGTTTGTCTAAACATTTTGCGGGGCCTCAGGCTGGAATGGTGTCACTGGTTTTTCGTTGCCCACTTCACCTGGTATTTCAAATCGTCTGTGGGTCGTGATGGGTGGATTGATAATAACTGTTGACAGTGGATTTAGGTCGTGTGTTCGATGTTTTTGTATTCGATATTTCTATATGATTATTATGCATATAATTGTGATCGTCAACGTTATTGATCCTGTTGCTGCATGGTGACTAATCGTTCTCCATTTGTGTGGTTTTATGTGAATTAATTTTGGTTGTTGTATGAGTGACCTCAAATGGTCTGATGTTTTGAGAATGGTTTCTTCAGTTAACACTGTTGGAATAAACTCTTCTTCTTTGATTTCAGATATATTCCAATTCATTGGGTGATTATATGTACCCTTGATTGGTATAGTATCCATCTGCTCAGAAATGATGATGTTTTGGGGTGTTCGCATGGTACATCCATCATTAATTTGAATGAGTCCGATACTGTTTAGCTCAACGTCTTCGTGAATACCGTTACAAATAATTGCGGCTGAGGTTAGTCTGGTCGCAATGAATAACCATGTGTTCCTTTGGTATACATGTTTAAAGGCTATGTTTGTGATAGCTAGTTTTTCATAGCCACATCTCTTTTTATCTCGTCTGTGATATATCTCATCGATAATGCAGTTTGGGTTGGTATCGATCTTACTTATGACTGAAGGGGAACATAAGTACATATGTTTTTCTTCGGGAGTGCATTCTTTGAATTCCTTTTCTGATAATTCGACATATGTTTGGCTGTTGTAATCTGAGGCTATTATAGATTTTTGAATGACCGGGATGGAATATGATTCATTCGTTAGCTTCTGCGGGATTGGAGTGGTTCTGATGATATTGTATTTTGTAGAGGTACTTAGATGAAGGAAGCAATGTGCGCAAATGTGAGTCTCATTCCTGCAGACGTCCATCCTTTGTTCTGGTTTTGGGATGATGTTTATGTCTTGTGGTAGTCGTCTTGATGCGGCTTGAATCAACAGATCGGCTCTTTTAAAAGATATTTTTAGTAGAGTGTGATAACGTCTATTCAGTTCTTCTAGCACTCCTAGGGCAAGATTATAAGCTGCCAGCAGATGTATATCTACTCTGTTTAAATCTTTCTTGTACCAGTTGCTTTCTATTAAGTTGATCTCTGCAGTTGCTTGATTTAATTTGTGTGTTAATCAATTCAACTTGTCCTTGGTTTGTTTCTCAAGATCTCCTGTTTTGACATAGTTCCAATTACCTTGATTAGTTATTTTCTGTATTCTTTGAATACGATTTCTTTCAAATGATTCAAGTTTATTATTCGATCCTTGTATACGTGATAAGGTTATCATTGAATCTGTCCAATAGAACATCTCTACATTTTCTATTTCATCAGGTTACACAAAAGTTCAGCTCCACATAGTTCAAGCCTAGGTATTGTTAGCTTTGATTTGACTGGTGCTACTTTCGATTTTCCTGTTAATAGGGAGATAACATTTTCGCCACTCAGTGTGGTTATTTTTGAATATATCACGGCACCATATGCTTGTTCTGATGCATCACAAAATCCATGCAATTCTATTGCTGTGGCCTTGGTTGTGTAGTCTATGAATCTTGGTATTTGTATTTGTTCTATCATAGTTACTTCGCTTTGGTATCTGTTCCATTCTGCAGCTAGTGCTTCAGGAATTTCATCATCCCAGTTCACTTCTGTCTTCCATAATTTTTGAATAATTAGCTTAGATTTAAGTGTGACAGGAGTTATCCATCCTAATGGATCGAATATTTGAGCTGCTTTGGATAAGATACTTCTTTTTGTTAGTTTATTTGAACCGATTCCAATTAATACCAAGGGTTTTTATGGTTGTCATCTCTTTATTTTCAACTAGGTCAATTATCCCTTGTTCTCTTTGTTCTGATGGTATGCATCTCAATAATTCTTGGTTGTTGCTTGTCCATTTCCTAAGATTAAATCCGCCTGCCTTCATTAATTCAATTAATTCTATCTGGATGGCTCTAGCTTTATCAATGGTATGTGCTCCAGACATTACATCGTCCATATAGAAGTCTTTATGAACAATTTTAGACGCATTCGGATATCTTATTGCTTCATCTTCTGCTAGTTGACGTATTGTTTTAATGGCAAGGTATGGTGCTGATGATGTGCCATATGTCACTGTTAGTGCATATTCTTTAATACTTTCTTCGGGTGAAAATCTCCATAATATTCTTTGATAGTTCATGTCTCGCTCATCGATTTTTATTTGTCTATACATTTTTTCTATGTCTGCTGTGAAGACGTAATTATACTTCCGCCAACGTAGAAGTATCGTTGCTAGGTCAGCCTGTAACCTTGGTCCAACTAACATGTTGTCGTTTAGACTTACTCCATTGTCTGTTTTGGATGAAGCATCAAATACGACGCGGAGTTTTGTAGTAGTGCTGTCTTCTTTCATTACTGCTTGATGTGGCATATAATATATTTCATCATCCGGATTGGTATTCTGCTCAACGGGCTTCATACTGCTGCCACAGTATGTTGACTTCTGATTCCCTCTTTTTGAGGTACTCTGATGTTCTTCTTGATGTTGGTTCTTTTTTTATTGTCTCTAATAGTTTCACCAGGCTGCTGCCTATCATCTCTTGTTGCGTGGTTAACGTATCCATGGTTTATGATATCTTCGAATGGCTTATGTGTCGTCTTCTAATGCTAAGCTCGGGCGGCTTATGATTTCGTCAAAGGTTAAGCTCGGATGGGTTATGCTGTCTTCTAAAGTTTTAGCTCGGGTGGCTTCAGACGTCTTCTAAGATTTAAGCTCGGGTAGCTTATGTTGTCGTCAAAGGTTAAGCTCTGATGGCTTATGATGTCTTCTAAAGTTGTAGCTCGGGCGGCTTCAGACGTCTTCTAAGATTTAAGCTCGGAAGGCTTATGATGTCTTCTAAGGTTTGTAGCTCGGGCGGCTTCAGACGTCTTCTAAGATTTGTAGCTCGGGCGGCTTCAGACGTCTTCTAAGATTTAAGCTCGGATGGCTTATGATATTTTTTTAAAGTTGTAGCTCGGGCGGCTTCAGACGTCTTCTAAGATTTAAGCTCGGATGGCTTATGATGTCTTCTAAGGTTTGTAGCTCGGGTGGCTTATGATGTCTTCTTAAGATATTGTATTACAAAAATGCTGGTTCCCAACGTATGGCTCGAAGGACCAAATGTAATAGCTCATATGGTTTAGTAATGGACTGTATACTTAAGAGTGTCTTTATTTTCATCTGTTCTTCTTATTTATACATAATTCTTAATTCTAATGAACAGCCACACCTGTTCGTTATTGTGTTGTGCAGACCTTGCAATTCTCTTAGTTTGCAAGTTCCGCATTACAATTGCTTACTCTACTTAACATTTAAAATTTAATATTAGGCATAATACACACATGTTTGTCTAAACATCCCATTTGTTTTTTTATTCGTTGGTCGTTGGTCGCTCTCATGTGAATAGTTCTTTACTTTTAAATACTTCTTCCTTAATGTGTTGTAATACCAGGCAAGTTTCTGGAATAATTTTTCCAATAGCTTGAAATATCCAATAATCTTGAAATGAATTGGAGATCGCTATGATTGTCCAAATAGAATGCCCTTTTTTTCGAGCTTCACGCTTTTGTTTTTCTTTTTACCTTTTTATTAATTGAAAGTACAATTTCTTGCACTGAGTGATGTGGGGACGAAAATTAAGCGATTCGGTCACAAGGAAAGAAAAATCATTTTTAAAATAAATTCTATACACGAAAATCAAGGACCAACTTACTGGATAAGGGAAGGCTTAAAAGATATCTTTAAGCATGCTTCGATCCCCTAGATAAAGTTGAAATAACTTTCAGTGGAACGGGTAAACGGGGGCATACATTTTAGAAACTGCTCGGAGATTAAATTCAGTAATGTTTGGGATATGATTATATGTACTTAATTCTGATGATTTGTGTACGACTATAACATTAGTCAAGCTTCCTTCAGGATCAGGGAAAACAAGATCAAGAAACAAAATTTAATGAAAAATAATTTATAATTTTTCGACGACGAATACATTTTTCAGAAGGGCGGAGTTCAATACAGACTAAATTACAAATAAGGACATTCAAGTGTTCTCCCTAAACGTACTTCAAACGTTTCAGCACACATATTCTTTAAGTAAATATCACATACCCATAACTTCCTAGACCTATATACTCAGCATAATCTATTTAATAGACTCAATGCGCGGTATACCAATACGTTTAAAGAGATCGATGAGATCAGCGGAGTAAAATGGTAAATTGCAATATCAATATGATGTGCATTTATTTTCCTGACTCAGTTTTGCTTCGATTGCGAACAGTGTGTTCGGTAAGAAATAAACTTATTTTAAAAATAAATACATTCATTCATATCGAGATAAACAATTTTCTTCTATACCCAACAATACGTCAAAGTAAAAGTGTTGCAACATGCATCATCCATTTTAATTAGTGCAATTCTTCCACAAAATGATTCATACGAGTAACATTCGATCCATTATGTTCTAAAGCAAAATAAAATTTTAAAATTGAATTAAGAACCAATTGTATTATTATTATGACTCATCCAACATGACATACCCTCAACCCGACACCGATGTCCCTGAATTAATGTATACACTAACTGTCAAATAAAACCGTTAAAAATTCCATTGTCATGATACATAACTCGCTAAACATCAAGTGGCATAAATGAAAAAAAAAAAGTTTTTTTTTTCAAAACATCAAAATTTGAATGCAAACATTGCAGCATTATTAACGATAAAAAAAAATGTCTAAGGTTCAAGTTGTATTTGCTATCATCGGCAATGTTGGGTATGTACATACATATATGACACAATCATCCAAGCCGTTTCCAATAACGCAGGTGGATTATATTTCTTGGATGCACCTGGTGGTACAGGCAAAACGTTCGTTATATCATTGATTTTAGCGACTATTCGATCGGAAGAGAAAATTGCATTGGCACTTGCATCTTCGGGAATTGCTGCTACATTATTAGAAGGTGGCCGGACCGCACACTCCGCATTAAAATTGCCATTGAATGTACAGGTGATTGAAACTCCAACTTGCAATATTTCGAGAAATTCTGCTATGGCAAAAGTTCTGCGATTAACTTCAATTATTTTATGGGATTAGTGTTATTCACCTATTTTGTGGCTATCCCAAAGTAAACGGTTTGAATAATAATAAATAAATATTTCCACTTCCATTATAAATGCGAATTCACTGTGTGGAATTTTATTTAAATTTTCAAAAAGAATATAATTGTACGACTACTGACGCTGAACTTGGCCAATCCAGTTCACTGATTACCAGTTTGTTGTTCATTGTTCTTTTTATATTATTGATTGTTAATATCAATCTTTTTAAACAGTATTTCCTAGCCCTTAAAAATAGAATCCATAGATATAGACAGCAACAAGGGTCTAGAAGTGAGTACGTGGAGATCCCGCTCACGCAGTACTAAGAGGGCTGCTACTTGGAGGCAAAATAGAAACAGGCTTCAACCTCCCAAAATGAATCTTCGTGGCTTTATAACACGGAAAGAGGTAAAAGGTGGACGTATTGAGGTTCCCTCAAATCCCCCCGAGGTTACCTACCAACGTTGGCAACCTATTACGGTTGTCATAAACCACAGCGGTGGCGAGCTTAAGTGTACGACACAAGATGTTGTCGCTTCCCTTTCCCACCAAATTGACCCTGTCAAGCATGGATTGCTAGATGTAAAAGGTCAGGCCGATAAAAGGCTGGTGATGAATATTCGGTACCGGTCCATCCGTGCATGGAATATCACCGGACGTATGATTGCATTGAGTGTTAACGACATATCCTCGACGGATTCGAAGGTTGCGGACGTTGATACACTCTGCGGTCTGGTTGATACAGGATCAGCTCAACATACACCTGCTGTTGGGTATAAATTGCCTGCTTCTCTAGAAGCTATCGTCATCCGCAACGACGATAGTAACGGTAATACCACAGTGTTTCACGTTATCACTCCTCCGAATGATAACTCAATAATATATGTTAATATTTTCTGGAAGTTTGATGGTCCATCAAAAGTTTCCATATTCTCTGACCAGATGCTACAAATCGTTAGGCAAATAAAAGCGAATACGTTAGCACTATCCCGTGATTCCCATGAGGCAAAGGTCAAGATACGCAACATTAATGAGAATGTTGGTAAAATTGCAGAACAGACGCGTCCTTCTATCCTTAAAACAGTGATTAAGGGAGTAGAGCTTGCTGGAGAAGTAGTTGTTGCCTCCGCAGCTGATGAGGACCGACGTCTAATGCAAGATTTAATTGATAGTATTCGAACACTACCGCTGGAATCCCGAAGTGATATTTCGATTGTAGACGTTCAACCAGAAAAGAAGTAAATATCTCTATATAAAAAAAACCCTACCGTCTTAAATTTTTTCCTACAAAAACAAGTTTTGTATTAAGACACCCGTAGACCTCAGGGGCTCTGGTGGCTAATAATTTTTTTGTTTTGTTGGATTGTTTAGTATCGTGGACATTTGAAGACGCATTTATGCTGTCTCTTTTGACCCGATAGAACAAGAATACATTTTCAAGAACTCAACTTTAATGAGTGAAGAAACTCTTCACTACAATTAAAATTGTCTAAAACCGTTCCTTAATTATAACAAAATCTTCTACAGATATCGACAAAACACCCATTGCAATATTATAGGAAAAACTAACGATGCTACTCGTATAACAACACAATATAAAGACATTGAACGACTTAAGAATGATAACTTATTAATTCAAGTCAGTAAAAAAGAAATCGCTGATAGACTAGCCAAATGATAGACTAACCTCTAGGCCAAAAACCTATAGAAATCAAATATCCCTCAACTCTTTACAGTGAAGAATTTATTCTTACAACATAATTGGACTTGATGAAGACCATATATTTATTAGATTCTCTTAAGAAGTTAAGTGTCACCCAACTGAAAAAAAAATTACAAAATAAAAGGTGAAAAACAAAAAGCCACTGGAGATGCAGTTCTTACTTTTTATGCACTGCAGCCGCATAAAGAATTAAAAATGGTATGGCAAATTTAAGTTGCAGATTCGTATTTCTCTAATCCAATGATATGTAACAAGTGACAAAGCCGAAATACCATTGCAAGCAAACAACAAGTTTTCGAGAAGATCTGAATCCCGAAGAAATAGCTACATGTCAAAAATTTTATAATACGTTTCATCTTGAAGGAGAACAACTTGCGTATACAATTGCAGTTCATAAAAAAAACAATACCCATTGCCGGAGGTATATAGCAAATAATAAATGATTCAATCTGCTGTTGATGGATCCTAAGAAAACTGACTTTCGGAAATACAGGGTAGCAATAGAATTTCGGAAAATCAATGACAACAATTTATTGTGAATGCCATTCGGTTTGAAAGGAGCACCAGCTACTTTTCAAAGCCTTATGTATCATACTCGTATTAGTGGTTTTGAAGGATTTAAATGTCTACCTAGACGCTAACGGAAAAAAATTGAATCATCATAATAGCAAACTAATCAAATTTTAGAACGTTAAAAAACATTCAATCTACGACTTCAACCTGGAAAATGCCATCTCCTGCTCCAAGAGATTTTTTAAGGTTATAAAATTACAAATGTGGGAGTCCTTCCTGAGGACTAACAAATAAAAGACATTAATCGCAAACAAAAAATGTTAAGGAAATCCAATCATTCTTAGGGTTGGTGTTTTGAAAGAAAAATTAACTTTTCTAAAGACATTATATTATTGTTTATTTTTTAAATTAAAGACCGTTATTCGGAACGGGATCAACCATCCATTAAATTGAGATTGAGTTGAAATGGCTGGAAAATTCTGGCTTCGTAGATCTATGCAAGAAAACAATAAGGGTTTCTCAAAAGTTTGTGTACATAGATTGTTTGAAAATTTAAGAAATAAATAAAGCAAGTACATAATATATCCTTGGTTCTGAAAGAACTAACTTTTAATAAGTTACTTAAGAAAAGCGTTCACTTTATAAATGCTGGTAATTGCTGCAAAGGCTAGAAGAGGACTGTTTCCCAAGTTGCTTTTGCTGAAAGGGGCACATTATTTAAAATGGTTGAAATATTGAATGCAGCTGGCAATCATATTCTTCCAGCGTTTGTGTATCCTATGAGAAGAACAGATCTGCTTTACTAGCAGAATGTTGTTTGATAAATTCAGATCTCTTTCTCAAATTTTTACAAAATCCTGCAAAACTCAGACGGTCTTCAAGCCAACATACGATCATAGTTTTATTGAATAACCATGTGTCCCACTGAAGTCTCGATTCAATAATTGTATGCAGTGCGAATGGCATAATTTTACCACATATGTACATCGCATAAACTCCAACATTTTGAGTGTTTCCAGGTCACAGATTTATATGGAATTTACAGACCCGAAAAATCAGGTTTATAAAACTAGCTGCAAAAAAACTGAAAACAAAAAGAGTTTGCCTTCTACGGAAGCGAAACTTATAGCATCAGGAACTCGAACCAAGAATATCAAAATTTTTAAGCATGTTAAACCTGAAATTGGTGGCTTTTACTTCGTACTTAGGTAGAGTTGAGTATGTTGATATGGACTCGGTAATGCGTTACTTTAATAAATATAATCGTCGGCAAAACAGAGGAAACATTTTGTATGAACATATAAAATGTACTATCAACGGCTCAAGATGATAGTAGAATTGTGCGATTGTGTAAAACAAATCCACAAAAATCAGCAATCCAGATTCGTAAAGTCAATCTGTCCCTGAGGGACATGACTGTGAGAAGAAGACTCCTAGAAGTAAATTTGTCAGCTCGCAGTCCGAGGAAGAAGCCGCCTCTCACTAAAAAACATAGGGAAAAAACGATGCAAGAAACTTTGTGGGGTTTGCTCCCGAAAAATGGCGTAACATACTATGGACAGATGAGTCCAAATTGTTCTCTATGGCGGTATCGGATCCCGCCAGTATGTGAGATGTCCGCCCAAGACTAAATTTTAACCCCAGTTTAACACAAAAACGATCAAGCATGGTGGATCAAAGATCATGGTATGGGGATGTTTTTCTTTCTGCGGCGTTGGTCCAATACACAAGATCGATGGCATAATGGACCAAATTGTGTAAATGGATAATTTTACAAAATGTGATGCTACCCTACAGCCATAAAGAAATGCCACTCCGGTGGGTATTTCAGCAAGATAACGACCCGAAGCGCACTAGTAGGAAAGCTAAAGAGTGTTTTCGGGTAATGGAATTTAAGTTATGGATTGGTCAGCACAGTCCCCTAACTTGAATCCCATTGAAAATCTTTGGTGAGACGTTAAAAGAGCAGTATACAATGCTCCACAAATAATGCCCAACTTTGGGAAATAATCCAAGGCGCTTGGTTAGCTATACCACCAGGACGTTGCAGGCGGTTGGCGGAGTCTATGTCTCGCCGTTGCAAAGCTGTTCTTGAAAATCAAGGAACAAAATACTAACAAAATATATTGTACTGTAGTTTGTTTTAACGATGTTTTCAATTTTCAGTTATAATGAATCTATAGCACTGCTATTTTCCTGATATCCTAGAAATACATATTTTTTAGTTTTGCTTTGTGTATTGACAACAGATAAAATAATTGTTTATATATTGTTTCTTCTGAATTATTTTAATGAAAAAAATATAATATTTGAAAATACATATGTAATTTATTTCAAAAATATATCATTTTTTCGTTTCTTTCTAACCCACTGCTATTTTCGTGTTCGCAACTGTACATAGATGCATGTGTATATATGTATGTATGTATGTGCAAAAACTAACATAGCCTACTATTTACTATTTTTGCGAGAGAACATCAAATTTTCTATTTGTAAGTATATAATAAGCTTTTCGTATAAATTGTTGTGCATATTGCCCCATTGTTTCTAACCCTGATATTTATAGTAAAAACATTATTCTTAAAATTTGAGAAGTTGGGCATGTAATGCTAATAGACAATAATAAGATAGAAGAATAATTTTTATAATAAAATTAAAATAAGACAACAATGACATATGTATTTATTTAATATTATCTTGTTTCATTCTCTTAAAATTATTTATGCATTGAATTTGTATTTATCCTCTCATTTACTATTTATTCATGTAAAACTTCAATAAGGTACGCTCATGTAAAAAGTGAAAAAGGTCAGGCATATAAAAAAAGACGAGACATACGAATTTCCGTTAAATTAATTTATTGCGTTCGAACGGGGAAATTCAATGCCAGATGAATGTTTCGGTTGTGCATGGGAGCTGAACCTACAGCAATTGAAAAAATAACTAATTTAAATTGAGTTTTTGAAGTGCCACTGGTCTATATAAATTCACAAATACACTCTGCTGAGCACTTCTACTTATGATAGCTCCTCAAGTTTATTTTAGTTCAAATATACTAAATATAATCTAACAACGTTAAACTTTTTGAAAAATAAAATGATTAATACTAACACCCATTTTTTTTATTTTTTACAAACATTCGTTTTATTATTCTGCTTAAGATACTCACTCATGATCTACAGAAATAAAAAATATATGCAAATCCTGCAGTAATCCTGTTTTTTCTTTTTATTTTTTAAACCCGATAAATACCGTATTTATTCCAACAAATGTGTATTTTTTTTTAATTTTGCAGGCACTTAAGGAATTATAACTACCCTTAAAATATGACCCAATCTTATTTTGTGCGGAGAAATGGTATGAAACTTAGCTTATTAGATACCTTCATAGTCTTAGCCAAAATCAAAAACCATTTGAACTTATTGCATTTGGTCTTGTAAAAGAAGAAATAAAGTTCATATTTTGTCTACTTCTCGATTATTTAAATTCATAACTCGCATCATCTCATCAGATATTCAGAACTTCAAAACCAATGTGCATTGGTAACTCCTTTTAATTCCTTGCCTATTTTGCTAATACTCACAATGCTCAACAATTTAAGATGCAAATACAAATGATTATTTTGTTCTGTAGTCAGCCAGGGTCAAGACACATCCCAATTCTGAACTAAGGGTTCAAATTATTGCAGGCACTGACCAACAGGCAACACAATTCGTTACAATCTCAGAATACTTCAATATCTGGATCCGAATTAAATTTTCTTTACACGAGCTCAAAATAATAAAGATTGATTTTTATTAGATATAAAATGAAAGAAGATGATAATGTGTCAAGGGTTGGATAGATTTAAGGGAAATGAATATTTATGAAAAATGTATGGTCGAAGATATTACATGTCCGATTAAGTTGTTCTATACTACACAGAAAAGCTTCAGCCATAAGAGTTCTCTTCATTATGAATGAAATCATGATGATCGTGAAACCAGTTAACTCGTCAGAAATTTGTTAATTTTATTACCAATTTAAAATTGTTTGACAGTAAATTTGAAAAACATATAAAATGTATTGAAAAAAATGTATCCACCGAAAATATCTAATATTGAAGGTTTGCTGCATAATAAAGTGTTTACAGAGAGTGATAGATAATAGTGATTTAATTATGGCTCTGTCTCTTATATTTTAATATTTATTAATTTATAATACATATTTATATTTTGGTTAAGCATCAACATAAATACTGAAAGAAAATGCCTCCTGCCTTATGTCAAATGTTTTAAAATTAATTTAAACTCTAGTATGAAAAATCTGAATTAAAGAATACTTTTAACGTAAATCTACCACGATTCTTAAATTGGTATTTGAAAAATTGTAATGTAAAGTAATTTTAAAATGAACATTCAAATTTCTAAAAAATATTGTTTTCACTTTACATTAAGCATTTTAATTTTTATGTTAAATAAATTTTTAAAATTTGGCAAGAAATTACATTTACATTATATTTATTTTAACTAATAAGCTCACTTACCAATTGGATATTCTTTTGTAAACAAAAAATTACATAATTCTGCTTGATTGTCTCTAATTGATGTACAGTTAATATTTCAGTGGTGATTTCCGCCTTTCCACTAATTTCACATCCTTCACACATAAATCGTGTTTAGATCTTGCAGCAAATTTGATCACAGCTTGTGTTGAAACTTGGGGTACATGTCTCAAATCTAACCAAGTCAACTTTTCACATTTGCTAAGATGATCGAGTGACAATTCGGTTATCAAACGGCACCCACTTAAGTTCAACTCAATTAGAGTACTTATGGCACTCGGACACGTTCCAATTTGTGCCACTCCAGCATCGGTGACTCGCTGACATGATGATAAATCCAAATGAATCAAAGAGGGCAGTCCTTGTGTGATGTAACGCAAAGCAACATCCGAAATATCTGTGCCTGCGATTTTAAGCGTTTTCAAAATTCTTAACCGAGATTTCGAATCGGTCAGGCCAGGACGCGAATCTTTAGGTGCTGAAAGAATGTCTCGAATTGCGGAATCATTTAGTCCTCGCACAAAGCTCAAATCTAAGATTTGCAATGGAGGGCAGAGACAAGTGTGCAGAGCCAGAACGGCTTGGATGGGACAATTCTGCAGACTCAAATTTTTAAGTGCTGGCATACGGGCAATTATCCAAGCCAGTTGCCGTTTAGCTATTTGCGTCCAATCGAGAATGAGGTGTTCCGGTTGACGGCGCACAATCGCCATCAACAGCGAAGCCGATAATTTGTGCTCGGCACAGCTCATGACTTTCCATAGATCGGGATCAACAGACACATTTGACCATATTTTGCAAACTGAGCTGCAAGTGACCAAGGACTCAGGCGGTAAATAACGAAAAACAATTTTCAAGAGAGTCGCATCTAGAGCTAAATTGGAAGGCGATTGCGTTTGAGGCTGTTGAAATGGGGTTGGTCGAATGGCATACAAAGGTTTTTTCAAAACTCTGGTCGAAGAGTTAAGCATTTGTTGAGCCAATTGTGAACGTATCGAGTTCTTTTTACGCTGTTGTGATCCTGATAAACTTGTCATTATCGGTGTTGTTGTTGTTGTTGTAGCTGTTGATGATGCTGCTAAGCCACTTGCAGATGTTTCCAAAGTTTCTAAGTTAAGATGATGATTTTGGTCTTGCAACGCACTACAGCTTGAATTTGTTTCATCACTTTTTCTTCTCTTTGTTGAGCCGTGATTTAAATTTCGACAATTGTTGCTTTCTATAATTTGGTTGTTACTGTCGGGTTTTTCAATTTTAATACTTGAGATTTCTTTAGTGGCCATGGATGAACGTTTCAGTTCTTTCTTGTAGCTTGTGGTATCCATTTCGGATTCACTAGAGAAAACAAAATCATGATGTTGAGCGTTGTTGTTTGTGTTTGCGCCTGAGTTTGATCCACCGCCATTATTTTCATGAATGTGTCTGCCATCAGAAACGGAATTTATATCGCTGCTGCAGGATACTCTCCGGACTTCTGAAGACTTTTGTCGAGCACGAAAATGTCGGGGCTAGAAAAAAAATTTTAATAATAAAAAAATGTGCGGAATAAAGTTATTCACCAAATACCTTATAGTCGGTGTTTTTTCCGGATTTACAACATGTCGGACACTCCCAACTATTGGGTAAATCTTCATTTATGATCCCTTTGACATCTTCTGTCATACCATTTGCTAATGCCGCACAATCCGGATGGGCAATCTCATAGCACACCGAACACTCCATCAGTGCGGAAGGTCCTTCAAGAGCAGCTTGCAACTTGGCTTGTGGCGAAACAGGGGTTTGCCGCCAACCATCTAAGTGGCAATAAGTGCATTGTGCCGTCACTGGTAACATTGGCGAGAGACATTGACGCATCATGCAGGTTTGTTTTGCTCGCCCTGGGCCGCCAAATTTAACCATGTCCAAACAGAAGCTGCACTCCCCACAATCAGAACGCTGGCATGCAGCACAGATTTTGCAACGAGTACGACGACGTCTTGGTTGATTTTGATTGGCTTTCGAATCTACAGAATTACTTTGGCTGGACGATGAGGCACTGACTATTATACTGTTTTGATTCATTGAAATTATAGCACTGGTGACTGTCGCATTGGTTGACGTATATGGCAGATCAGATGACACCGTATTGTTGCAACTTACACTAGTTGCTGATGCAGCTGCAGCCGCCACTGCAGCACTTATCATCTTTTTTGGAGGTTTTGTTTTTGCAATGGAAGGTGATATAAAATTCATATCTTCTATGGATGGCGTGCTACCACTTGCGGAACTGCTACCGCAACTTGAAACAGCCAATATATCAAAATGACCATTTGAGAACGGCTCCTCTTTCACAGAAGTTTCCAGAGGCTTTTCTTCTTCAATCGTCGCTACAGAGCAAGAGGACTCTGTCTGCTGGATATGTTCCAGCAGTAACTCTTCGTTTTTTCGAGCAATTTCTACCTTTATTTGATCCTTTACCTTCATACGGTCATAAATTTGGAACTCAGGCTGCATGTTAGGTTGCGGCTTGAGTACAGGTTCTCCTGTTATGGCCATATCAGGCTTATCTTTGCAGTGTCGCTCGACAAGAGTTCGTACATCTTTAATCAATGCTACAGGATCGCGGACCAACTCTGGAACATTTTTCTTTTGTGGTGGTAGATCATACAAATACATTACGATCTCTTTTAGACCGAAAAGTTCATAGTGAGTAAGATGAACATGTGGCTTTTGTTGGATTTCGGCTTCAGGTATGGACGGTTCGCCTTCTAGATGAGACCGGCCGAGCAGAGCGAAGACATAGCGCGCCAGAACATACCAAAGCATTTCTGTGAAAAAGGGATAGCGAAACTTTTGCGGCACTTTAGTTGCATCCTCCACTTGAGCAGTCTTCAGCTGCTTGACTATACCAAAGGAATGTAGAAAATTTCCCCCAAATACAAGCGAATCGGTTGGAGTATACACTGCATGAATCCAGCCAGTGGGAATAAAAAACGTATTACCAGCTGTAAGGTAAACTCGCGCACATTTCTCAACTGTATCGCCAAAGAAAATATCCGACTGCTTCCCGGATAGAACCCACTTTTCATACAATTGGAGATTTTTTTCAGTAGGGGGTATGAGCCAAAACACCTTACTGCCTTTTAATATGTGATACCACACTGAAGTGCCACCGAAATCTATGTGAAAATCAGTGTAGCAGTTCTTCACCGACATCAAACAATATTTCTGTACCTTGGGATACATCATGTCACCCAGCACGTTAGTGCCTTCTGTTTGTGCATCCTTCAGCTGTTTTGGCCAAACCACATCGACCCAATCTATTAACCGTACAATATCTGGACTTTGTATGAAGGCGTCTAATCGAGTGTGTGAGAACTCTAAGGAGATAACATTCAGGAGCCGATGTTTTTCTGTACTTTCATAATAGTGCTCCCATTCTTTCATGGTCATATTGTGATTTTTTTGTGTATTAACATCCATGACATCCAGCATGCGACGTGAACCCACGCACAAACGGACATCATTTACCTCGAATTCCTGAGGTGATGGCATTCGGATGCCCAGGCCAGCTTTGTCACGAAATAAAAGCGGAATATTGAAGCCATATTGCTGAAGAAAACTACAAGAACAAAAAAATACAAAATTACTTACAAATTTAAGTGCTCATCGCCATACAAAAAGTTATCACTCGCATTCACAAAACAGCAACAGGTGTTTAGTTTTCTGAATGACGAGTGTTGAAATTCAAAATCGAAAACATCAGCACAAACAAATATACTCACCCAACAGTCAAATCAGCACCCCTCATTTCCCGCACCATGCCAGCTTGAGCAAACTTTGGAGATTCCAATTTTTCAGCAACGCTGAATCCTCGAATCCCCTCATCTTCACCCAATGTCCATTCTTCTAGGTAAAGTTTTCTCTGTTTTCTTTCGCGCTGCAAACACACAAAACAAAAAGTTACTCTAAGGAAATTTTAAAATAAATATAATGCACGACTATGTCGCATTTACTTGGTATTATGGTTTAAGCTGATTTAAGTGATTTATCATTGAATTTGTTAGATATTGCTTTATCAATAACATTATGGAATTTTTGAATTAGCTTTTCAAGAAATCCGATTTATTTTTGTAAAAAATAGTTTTACATTATTTATGTATATTTAAAATAATAAAATTTTAGTTTAAAAAAAACATTTCAATGTAAACAAATGGCTGAGATTGTTTGTATGTTATATTCTACAGGCTGGAGAGAGAAAGCCAAATTGTATTTTTAGTACGTAGAATTACTTACGAATTACGTCCTTAAGTAAGTATGCAATTCAAATATAAACAGTGAACAAAATAAATGCACTTTGTGTGTTTTTCAAAAAAACATTAATTGTTTTTTTAATTTTATAAAATACGATAAGCGTTTTATAAAAATACAGTTTTTATAAAAAAACCTTTAGCTATAACAGCATTGAATATTAAAAACAAAACGAGTATTTAAAATGTAAAATTGGAAAAAATACATTTGAAATTTTTGCTTTCATTATTTTTCAGAATTATGAGTTCGAAAATATATTTCTCAAAAAATATTCATTATAGGAACTTCATTGAAAAATTCAATTAAAGAATAGCTTTCTGAATTAAAAAAAAGATATGTAGGGCGGCTGATAAGTACTTAGGTACTTGGCATGACTGCTTCTGCCCCTTTATAACACTAGAATTTATTAACTCGTCCATTCTTCGGAGCAGCATTGCTCTTGGGTATAAACCAAGTCTTGGTAATCTTCATTCCCAAAATAGGCGAAAAAGATACAACCCATCCAAAGTCTGCCAATAAGATTAACATCCTTTGTACTGAAGACTTTGGAAAATGTAATTGACAACTTCATAAAATCAGAAGTGTTAATAAGTAGGTCTCTCAATCAACGACTGCTCTATTTGAACTAACAAATAAGATCCAAAAAGTCTTAGATGTAAAAAATAAAATGCACGACTGGGTCGCACGAACTTGCTCCTATGTAATAGACTAAGAATTTTAAAAATGAATGTTATTAGAGAAACTGTTCATAAGCATAAAATTCATTTTTTAAATGACTAAAAAAAACTTCTTTTAGGATGCCATGTGATTCAAGCAAACATAGATTTATGCAAGAACAAAAATTATAAGTCTTTGTAGTGGTTTTTTTAAAAATAAGGTCTTATATAAGAAAATCTTAAAACATTTTTAAGAAAAAATGTTGGTACGCCAATTTATAGTTTTTATTATTGTATTAATAAAAATTAAATTTACAAAAAAAAGTATTGAAGCCTCTCCCTAAAATCCTCCTTAAAATCCGTTGGGCTGATAAAGAGAAATTCAAAATTTAAAAAAATCGTTGTATGGTAGGTACAGTCAGGAATATCTTGTTTTCAAAGTTTTTTTATTAAATTACAGATATTAAAAAATAATAGAAAGAAAAAAAAACTTAAGCAAAATTTTCGGAACCGTTTTCGAGAAAAATACGGTTTTCGAAAACCATTTTTTAACATTTGTATTGAGGGTACCGTTATTTTTAGGTAAAATGAATTTATTTTTCTCATATCTTGTAAATAAATGGTCCCAAGGGAGGTACCAAAACAACTCATTTTTTGCAAAATTTTTTTCAACCATTACCTAGGTTTAAATAAATTAAATTTTTTGAATTTTTTTTTTAAATCTTTGGGACAGTTTTTGAGAAAAAAAATATTTATAAAATTTCGAAAAAAAATCGTATGGCAGGTACCGTTATTTTTGGTCTTAAAAAATCAAATTAAAAAACATCCGGGGGTAAAAAATTAAAACCCATATCTACCAAGTTTCAAGAAAATCGGCCGAGCCGTTTAGCTGTAATCGAACAGACAGAATTGCCAGACCCAGTTTTTTCGTCTTCGCTATCATCGTAATGTCAACTTTGATCAAAATCTTCAGTTCGATTTTTTACGAATGCATAACTTGCCTTATAGTACCTATAAGTCGCAAGCTCGCAAGTAAAAACAGCATTAGCTGCGTTCTTAGACATAGATGCAGCCTTCGGCAACATATCCCACGAGGCTGTAGGTAAAATTCTGGTTAGGAAATGCGTACCCATCACCATAACCAGATGGATAAAAGAAATGTTGGGCACTAGAAATGTAAAAAAAGTAATCACAACAAGAGGCTGCCCTCAGGGTGGTGTATTATCTCCCTTGTTGTGGAGTCTTGTAGTGGATGAATTGTTAGAAAATCTTACCTCCCAAGGTATATGCTGTATCGGTTTTACCGATGATATCACTTCCATTGCAGTAGGTAAGTTTGAAGAAACTCTTTGCAATATTATCCAAAGAAGACTAACAATTACAAGGAAATGGTGTCTTTCTGTAGGACTATCAATAAACCCCTCCAAGGTGACAATCATACCATTTACCAGAAAAAGACTTCTGCCACCTATGAAACCTATCCAGTTAGCTGGTGAAGTAATTGAAACGCAGAAGGAGGTAAAATATCTACGCTCGCATGTATCTTTGATCGAAATCTCGAAAAGAATTATCGTAACAAGAACATTGCCATCATGTCAGATAGTCAAGCGGCACTCAAGGCGCTAAGTCATATACCGTCAGCTTTATATTTGTGTGGGAGTGCATAAGCAGGCTAAATGAACGTGGCAACCAGAACAGGGTCACACTTTACTGGGTACCTGATCACGTGAGTGTTCATGGAAACGAAAAGGCAGATTCCTTACCAAAAATAGGCGCATCAACCCCTTTAACAGGGCCTGAGCCTTATTGTGGAATCTGAGGCAGTCGAAACTACTACTGGGCAATTAAAACCAGCAACGTTTCGAAAACTGCATTAACTTAAGTAGAAATAACCTAAGAAGAATAACAGGTATCCTAACTGGAAATTGCAAACTTAGTATGGTAAGTAGTGCCACATGTACATACATTTATGTAGATTCTGGAAACACCGAACCACAAACTAGGAAGTTGTTGTCCACTCATCCACCAAAGGAAAAACTATCTTGGACAATATCAGGTAAAAGAGAGCAACCTATCCTCTCTGAAGGTGCCCCCAAATATTAAGATTCCTAAGAGCAATAGGTTTGGAGGAGGAACTGTAGGATGAGCAAGCTCATTCGTTTTCTAAGTTGGGGCACAATAGATCTCCAGATCGCAGTGTAATAACCCCCAATACAAATTAATTTTCCTGTTCACTATAAAAGACCATCAGGAAAAAGGATTTAATTTTATTGTTTCAACTTTTCATGATCGCTATAACTAACGTCTTAAGGCTCGGTCAAACAGAACGCGTTTTTACGCCGCGTTTCACAGCCGCGTTCAAACGAAGCGTTGTATTACATTGCAATACATGTCCCATGTCACACTGAACGCGTTTTTGACGCCGCGTTGAATTCACCATGGCGTTGCAACGCGGCGGTGAAACGCGACGTTGTGTGAAATTACAGATTATTTCTAACGCTGCGGCAGTCAAAGGAATTTTAAATTTTTTCAAGATGGAAAAATTAATTGAATTGGTGAGAAATTACCAATGTCTATACGATATGGGCGATAAATCGTATAAGAACATTGCTTTACATACATACAGTGAACCAAAAAAAAAGTTGTACAGTTGATTTCTTAATATTCGTAGTCAACTATCTCAGGAACTATATATAATAGCAAAATGAAATACGTGGCAAAAAAAAGGTTATTATTTTATCTTTTGAATACAAACAAATTAAAATATTTAAAAAAATTAAATTTATGCAAAAATTAAAATTAAGAAACAAGGCGTATCATATAAAACCAAAAAAAAACTTGTACACTTTTTCTTTCTATCACTGTTAAGTTCCGTTATGACACAAGACTTTGGGGTTCCATTTTGTTTTAAAGCGTTTAGTTTCTGCTTTGTTGAAAGAGTTATTAAAAGTTATAAAAAAAAAATAAAAAAATGGAAAACAAACAAACGTCAATCGAAATGAAGAAACTTGTTGTGAAGCTGTGGAAAAAAAGAAGTTTTAGACAAATCGCTCAAATTGTAAAAAACCCACATTCCACAGTTCAGTACATAGTAAATTCATACAAAATAAACGGTTTTTTCACCAGACCAAGTGAAGTGGAAGGCCGAATAAAATCACCGCTCCACAAACGAAGAGGCATATAGTCAGGACTATACAAAATAATCCCAAAATTTCAGCTGTTGAAATAGCTGAAAACTTAAGACATAATAAAATTGTCGAGGTACATCCGCAAGACCGTGAGAAATTTCTTGCTTTCCGAAGAATTTAGAGGATTTACACCTCCAAAAAAAACCACTATACTTACTTCCAAAAATAACAAGAAGCGCCTGGAATATGCAAAAGAATATATTCAAAAGCCTCCACAGTTTTGGACTTCCGTTATTTTCACAGACGAATCGAAGTTCAACATATTTGGATCGGATAGGCGACGATTCGTATGGAGAAAGAAAGGTACAGCGTTCGATCGGAAGAATGTCAACTGCACAATAAAACGTGGTGGCGGTTGTGTTATGGTGTGGGGTGCGATGGGAGCAAACGGCGTTGGAAACTTTGTGTTTATAGAAAGAACTATGAATAAATTGGGTTATCTAAATATCCTGAAAAACAATTTACAACCTACTACTGCAAAATTAGATCTTGGACAATTTTTTTGTTTTCTTCACGACAATGATCCTAAGCATTCCTCGTTGCTAGTAAGAGAATGGTTGTTATAAAACGTACAAAAAGTACTTCTTCATCCTCCTCGAAGCCCGGATTTAAATCCAATTGAGCATCTGTGGGCTCACATTGAAAGGAAACTAAGAGAAAAGAAAGGAAAAAACAGGAATGTGTTGAAAGATGCACTGCAAAACATATGGCTTCAAATCGCTCCAGATGTTACCAAAAGTTTGGCCCTTTCAATGTCAAAGTGGTTACAAATGGTTTTGGATGCCAAGGGACACCATACAAAATACTAACGAGTGGAATTTTTCGAGAGATTGTTTTTTTTTTTTAATAAAGTTTATAAAATGTACAAGTTTTTTTTTGGTTTTATATAATGGACTTTGTTTCTTTATTTAAATTTTTTCGTGAAAATTGTTGATTTGAATATATTAAATTTTATTTATTCAAAAGATAAAATAATAAGCATATTTTGTCATGAATTTCATTTTGCTATTGTTTATAGTTCCTGAGATATTTGACTACGAATATTAAGAAATCAACTGTACAACTTTTTTTTTGGTTCACTGTATTTAATTATTATTATTGAAATATGAGACAAATTTGTCTCTCATCATAAATGCCGCATTGATGGGTCTTCTGTTTGTTGGCCTTCGAGATGTGCGACTCTTCTTTTTTTGTTAATTGGCATGTACCCAAATTCTTTTTCTTTTACGGGAATTTTATAAAATAGCAAATGGAAGCAATATAATTCCCCCTCCGAATCTGAGCTGCTTGAAATTATTTTTGTTAAGGCATTATTGTTTCGTTTGTTCATTGCTTGAAAGCTATCTGTTTGACATCCTCTGACGCGGCAGTTGCAACGTCGCGTCAAAATAATCTTACCGTCGCGTTAAAAAATCTTAACGCGGCGTTGAAAACGCGTTCTGTTTGACCGAGCCTTTAGCCGAGTCATAATTGATTTTTTGTAATTTTTTTTTTTGGAACTAATGTCGATTTCCTTTTACACTAGGGATTTTAGGGATTGCGATCCCTTGTCAAATTTCGACTTTTACCACAGATTTTACGTTCCTTCACACCAAAAAAATCGATTTTTTTTGACAGAGATCAAATCCTTCGAATCCGTATTTGGAGAGGGATTTACATGTATACGAAATACCCACACTAAAAAGACAAAATTTGACAAGGGATCGCAATCCCTAAAATCCCTAGTGTAAAAGGAAATCGACATAAGTTCCTTTACACCCCGACTCCACAAGATATCTGTCTCTCGAACTCAATGTCTGATATCTCCATCTCTACATTTTCTTATTGCTTCGCTGGGCAAATTATGTCTTGATTTTTCATTTCTATCCCTATTGCACGGGATGTGTTTTGTGCGGACAACAGAAATTAGCAAAACGTAAAACTAACAAAAATTATATATATTTGCAAAAAAAGAATGCACATCTACCTAAAGTATAAATAAATAACACAAAACATAACTTAACGCACGAACAAATGAATAACATGACACATTAATGTATTTACTTACAAAATAAAAAAAAATATTTGCCGACGGAGTACTTGACAAGAACCAACCAAATGAGAAGACACGAAATAATGAGACAAAAGTACGAAAAAAAAAACATCTGTCAAATTTCATATCAGACATCTATATAAAGACAAAACCGCTGAGATAGATCGCTGACATCCCATCATAAGAGGAAATATCGCGTCTCCATTGGAGATTTCATATCATGATGAGCATCCTGAGAGAATTTATCTCCTGTGGAGTCGGGGTGTTACGTGGCTTAATATAGTTAAAATTAAAGAAATCGTCGCGTAACGAAAAACTTAGAGCGAAAGTGAGAGCAGTAAGTTGCAATCCATACGATTTCCAGGCCGTCAGTGAGAAAGAGACAGTTTCATATGGAAATGATTATGTCAAACATTAGTAAATTGAAGACTATTACGTTTAGAGGTTGGTCATTGTACGTCGTTGAGTGCAGACGTGTTCTGCGTCTGCACTCTCCCTCACAAAAAAAAAAACAGTAATCATAAACTAAAGTAAAAACGTGGCGCGGTTTAAATTAAAATTATTCCGTTTTTAACATGTCTTTTGACGAAATAGTACTCGCTTACATCAAAAGCGAATTTCCTTAACACCCCAAAATTAATTTCATCGCCGGATGGTGTAGTGATTACGCTGAAAAAATTGGATCACTTTAACATAAAGTGCACACTAGCTCTATGTGGTGTAAATCTGACTAGGGGAGGAAAACCCGAAATTCGGAAGCTTGATTCAACCAAAAAAAAAAAAAAAATACCAACGCCAAGCTTCAAACAACAGTGTTGTACACAAACACAGAAACCGATGACGCCGACACATGGCTCATTTATACAATCACAGAAACCGATGACGCCGACGCATGGCTCATTTACAGCAGGAAGCGAACCTGCTTAAATAAAATAAATCCGCAACTACAGTTCTGCGGGCATCAGTCCGCCGAACAGCAACCAAATCTCAATCCTGGACCTGGGATTGAAGATACCATCTAACCGAGTGACCTACACATGTCATCAAAACTGAAATTCAAGCCTCTAAAAATAACTGGATGATTTCCCGATAAACGGAAACGGACCGCTGCTCACCAAAATATGGCGCGCATATTCAAGATTATAACAACATATAAGTTTTAACTTTTAAAACTAAGTGACATCATTATAACCGATATGTGATAATCCTTTTATTATTTTAAACAAAAAAAAAAATGTAACATTAACTTATTTTTTCTGTCACGTGATAACAGTGTAACAGCATATACATGTAACAGTACAGAGCTATCGCTCATTTCTGACGTCATCATTGTAACCGATATAATTATGATAATCTCTTATTTCATAATAACAACTGTATATCTAACTTGTAAAGTGAGCTATCGCTCTATTTTAAACAAAAAATGAAAGATTCAAAAAAAAAAAAAAAAATGTAAGGTAATCTACCTATACAATGCTCAAGGCATTTTCGTTTGTAACCGTTTATACGTTAGTTTTCTCGTTATCTAGTTTTTAAGTTAGTATTAGTCTCCTGTATATATTGTACATTCATTTTAGTGTTAGTGACCTTCCGTCAACGCAAATGTATATCATACTCTGTCATGAGCAAGAGTAGTCAAACAACATATAATAGACAGCCACGAGGCATTTCATTAAAATAATCGACAAAGCAGGCAATACATTATAGCCGCAGTTTATCATAAGTTATCGTTAAGAACACACCTTGTAATAGATATTAAAAGTCTCAATAAAGAATTCAATTCAATTCGACTATTACGTTTATATGCAGTATCGAAATATAAAATTGTATTAGGTTCCGATTTTTGACACAGGTTTTTCGTCATTTGAGTTCGATTTGGTTTTAGGTTGATTTGATGTTCAGGGAATGACGTTTCGTGTATTTAAAAAAAAATCAAATCGAGTGTAAACGATGAAATAATTTAAAGAAATTTTATAGTTTCGTTCATCTTAATGAACGATTCTGAAAATATATGTAGATAGATAGATAGATAGATACAGTGCCGCCGCTGGTTGTTCGTGCGCCCGCATGCAAGAACCTTAAATTGCCGCCCCATATCTCGGGTACCGAACAGTGGCGGAAAATCCCAAAAACGTGGCCAAAACTATTAAAAACAAAAATCAGAATTGTTATTGTTTTTGTATGCCAACTTATTAACAGATAAGTTAAGTACATGATCTGATTAATCCCGTTATTTTTGTTTGCATTTATTTAGTCAGGCGGTGCGACTAAAGTGGGAATATTTTATTAAGCCGCAGTTAAAGATTTTCTTTGTGAGAGAAGGTTGGTTTTCTTGATCTTTTTTTTTCTCTGTGTAAATTTTTTGTTCATAAAACAATATGGAATCTTTGGCTGGTGGTATGTTTAGTGAAATGAATAAAAAACAGTTAAATAATTTCATATAGTGTATAACATGTACAAGAAACGCCCTTTTGTGACTAAAAAAAAATGTTGAATTTTGTGTAGTAATGAAAAAGTTTGTTTCCCGTGAGATCCCGTAATGAAATGTAGCTCTTAATTTACCTTGATATCTCCTTTATAAGTTATTAACAAAAAATGTTGCGATATTTTGCGATGTTAAAAGATATTGTAGACGGAATCTGTTGAACAGACTGAAAATGCAAGTTCGCCTCAATAAATAGTTTTCGATTTTCTTATTTTTTGATATAGACTCACAATCAAACTTAATTTTTTTATCAAGAAATTAGCTAAGTGAGGTTTTAAGAACTTGTTCATCACATGATTCAAAAGAAAAAATTGAGTTTTTGTCAGAAAAAGTTAAAACACCCACATTCATACATCTGATGAAACAAAGAAAATATTGCCTAAATTTGTAACTGGATATAAGGATCGATGGTTATCTTCATCTAGAAATTACCGAGCTTTCCAAAATAAGTTCAAAATCTGGTTGGATTTCGAAATACCATTTCCATGCCGAACCCATAGAGTAGCTGGACGCCGGAGAATTAGCTATGTGGCCCAAATGCAACTTCGACAATAAGGGAAAATTGATTCTTCCACTGAAATAAAAGATGTATGCTTTTCATCACCATCGCGCGCCGGAAAATACCAAACAGCTTATAAAAAATTGGATTGCGAAATAATTCAATTTACTGAGACCTTGTCAACATTTGTTCAGGCCAAATTAACAAAGTTTCAATACAATATTATTAGAGATGCAGCCAAAAAACATGGTGCCAATCTATATCCTAGCTATGAAGCGATTACGGAAGCCAAAACAAATTTTTTACAGAAAATTTAAACATAAAAGAGTCACTTGCAGAATCACCACTTCAAAGTTTACTCTTATTTTCAAATGGGGTTGCGATGGAACTTCGGGCATGAGCGTGTTTTTTGTTTATTTAAATTTAAATTCTTCTATTTAATTGATTTAATGTATTTAATTTTAAGCGATTAAGTAATATGTTAAAGCCATTTTAGTAAGTTACTAATGATTTTGTAATCTTATGATTTTAATATCTTACTATCTCTTAACATTTTACTAAAGTTAAAATCACAAACTGGCTACTTTAACTTTCTAAAAATTTATATGATATCTGTCGTTTTCCACAAAAAAAATCTCTTGGCAATTTTATTTTATTTTATTTGTGCTTATTTTATGATTCATTATTGATCTTAAAAGTAAATAAAATAATATAAAATGTTTTCGGAAGACGAAGATTTTGATATACATTATACATACATATGTACATATATGTTTGAAGACTAAGTTTTATGCAGTAAAAAGTTCCTAATGGAACACAAACGATATTATGTATCTATGTACACCAATTAATCTTATAGGAGCAATACATGGAATGGTCCAGTCCACAATAGGGAAAATGATAAAAAAAAAACATTTCGAAAAAGGTTTTTACAAATAAACAAATAACGAAATACATTGTAGGTTGTCCCTTTGACTTTTGACTTTCCAACATTTCAAATTATTAGCTCTGTTCCGCAGATTTGGTCTTGTTTGTTTTGTTATTTTCCAAGAACTGTCATGATTTAAACATGTTCAGATGCACCGTTTTTAATAAAAGGGAATTAGAATTTTACTAGTTAGTAAAACGAAAAAAATGGTGACAAAAAGCTAGGGCGTGTAAGTTGGACTTAGGCTAGAAATAAATCGTATGAGAGGGGGGGTCTATTTCCCCCCGTTTAGGCGGGAGGGTCAATTTAAGAAAAAAATCACTTAAAACAGAAAAAAAAATATTAAAAAATAACGGTGATACCTACAGAGTAATGCTATAGCATTTTGAAAAGCCAGAAATACATTCTTTAATTTTGTTTTTAAATAAAGTTGTTCGAGTGAATAGTTTTTGAAAAATTAATTTTCAAAATTAAAATTTTGAAAAAAAAAATGAAATTTTTTTTTAAACAATTTTTTTTCAAAATTTTACGTAATTAAGTATTATTTTTTTATTCAATATTCAATGCTCTTACTTGATCAAACACAAAAAACCGGATGCCAAAATGTTTTGTAGTTTTTGAGAAAATCAAAAATAACAAAAACTACTTTTGTTCTAGGAAAAGCCTTTTATTTTAGTTTTTACGTTTTTGGATTCTTAGGTGAATTTACGATTGAAAGGATTAACTTTCTTTTTACTATTTTTTTAATTATCTTCTTATAAGCATACAATAAAGTGACAAAGTATTGGATTAACCATATTTCACACATTTTTTTATTGAGAACACCTGCGTGAGAGCGTTGGATTAATATTGACCTGCCACTTTTTTATTATGGTGGGGTCGGCTTGGCTTAGGTGCATTTACGAAAGAAAGGATTAACTTTTTTTGTACAATTTTTTTATTATCAGTCTTATAAGCATACAATAAAGTGACAAAGTACTGGATTAACACATTTTTTCATTGAGAACACCTGCTGGCTTTTCAAAATGCTATAGCATTACTCTGTAGGTATCACCGTTATTTTTCAATAATTTTTTTTCTGTTTTAAGTGATTTTTTTCTTAAATTGCCCCTCCCGCCTAAATGGGGGGAAATAGACCCCCTCCTCTCATACAATTTCTTTTCTAAGTCCAAACTACACGCCCTAGCTTTTTGTCACACCTTATGCAAATCACCCTGTATAGATATTGCATCCTTTTAAGATTATTTACTCTTTTTACTTGAGACTTATAGGTACTATAAGGCAAGTTATACATTCATGTATTTACGATGATAGCGAAAACGAAAAAAGTGGGTCTCCGAACCCTGGTGTCAGTCTATATGGCGACATGGCGTTAAGCAGTTTAGACTATGATTGCAATCGAAGAGATTATTTGGTGTGAGAGACGACAGTCACAAACAAAATATGAATAAAGATTTGTAGCAGATTGTGTGTGGACATTACGTAGTGAACGCTCAAATGTAAACAGGTTCCAATAGCTTAAGGAAAACTTTTGTAGTATGCTGTATAGGTTGAGTTAGATCGATGGCTTAATTTTCCGCCCCTAGACGTTGGCGCCCTTGTGCACCGCACACATTGCACATGCGGTTGCGGCGGCCCTGGATAGATATATAGATAGTCTTTATTTTTTCAATCATTCAAAAGTACAATAGTTTGATTTGCAAAGCATGGCTTGATAACCCGTCTGCCGGAAGAACTCAAATAAAAAAAAAATGCACGACTGGGTCGCACGAACTTGCTCCTATGTAATAGACTAGGAATTTTAAAAACGAATGTTATTAGAGAAAACTGTTCATAAGGATAAAATTATAATAATTTTTAAAATTGTTTTAGTAGTAAGGGACAAAAACAGAATGCTATCCAAATATGAATTTATGCAAGAACAAAAATTATAAGTCGTTGTAGTGGTTTCTAAATAAAATAAGGTTTTATATACAAAATTTTTAAAACATTTTTAAGAAAAAAATTTGGCACGTCAATTTTATGTCTATATTATTGTACAAATGAAAATTAAATTTCCAAAATACTATTGACACATTTTTCCAAAAAAAAAAGATTTTTTTTTTTCAAAAATTCGAAAAATATTTTTTTCTAAGTTTTAAAATGCATTATTTGGTTTAGTAGTCTCCATGTTGTGTGTTTATTACTAATAAGCACGATAAAATTTTTTTTTATATTTGTATATAATTTATTTATTTAGTTTTAAAAAAGTTTTAACACAACATTAATTTTAATTCAATTCAAAGCGACGCGTTTCGGATATTATGTATCCATCTTCGGGCTTGACTTCTTGACTTGTCAAGTGAAACACAAAACCGTTTCAAACATCAAAATGAAACAAGTAGTTTTCGAATAGCAAGGCGATATATGTATGTATAATAATTTTAGACAATTTCTTAAAATTTAGAGAATTTCTTAGTTTAGCATCAGATTTGACAGACAATTTTATCAGGGGGCCTATTTCACAAATCATCCATTACATACAATGTATGATTTTGACAGGTTTGATGTATCATTTCTGTTTCACAGAATTGTTGTATGACCACTGTCATACAACATTGTAATCGACTGGAATATTTCCAATGAGATTCTGTAATTTGACGTAATGTATGATAATCAATTTATTGCAGAGATCAAAAGTAAATCTCAACCTTTTGAAAGGTCTCTTAAATTACTCTCACTTGTTGAGATTTACAAAAATGATCACTTAATAACCAGTTTACTCAATTTTTTTTTTTTTTTCGGTTTCTGAGAGAGAAACTTTTATTTTGATTTTTTTTAGGTTTTGGTTAACCGGTGACCACTTATTGCTGAGAGAAAAAAATAAATCTCATTTGGAGATTTTTAATTTACTTTACCCGTTAGAAAGTTCTTTGTTTAGAATTTCCAAGAAATGTTTATTTAGTCATTTATCAACACCCTTTGAGCAAAGTTTATTAAAAGTGCTTAGTGATAGTGAGTGACTTAAAATGGGGCGAAGGTCAAATTATAATATTAGAAATTATTTTGATTTTAATCAAATAACAGGAAAATCAAAGTGTAATATTTGCAATTTTGATCTAAGTGGGTCACATTTAACAAATTTAAAGAGACATTTAGAACTAAAACACAAAGAATTATTAGATAACGGTATAATTCAAAATAGTGTTCAAGATACGGTGGTGGTGCCAAAAAAAAAAAAAAAATTCTATAGAGTATAATAAAGAGGATTTTATTAATTCCATTATAAAAATTGTAACTAACGATGGGAGGCCATTCAAACACTTAGATAGTGAAGGATTTAAAGAAATTGTTGGCCCAATATTTGTAGGGTTGGGTATTTCACCAATATCTTCCCATAACATCATGGAGTTTGTTGATATTAGACTCCAGTCTATTAAAGACCAAATACGAAAAATGACAAAGGGGAGAATTTTGTCCCTAAAAATTGATTGTACGACGCGATTGGACAGATCAATTCTTGGGATAAATCTCCAATTTATTGAACTTAAAAAAGATTCGTTAAAAAAAAAAAAAAAAACTCATAAAGGAAAAAATTTTAGAAATTCTGTCTGATTTTCAAATTGATATTAATCAGATTTATAGGTGAGTTTTAACTGTTTTTAGTAAAAATGTGTTGAGGAGTATTCTCCGTACCTAGAGAACCATAAGTTCCACAATCAAAATTTGACCTTAGTTTTGTAAACAAAATTATTTTATATAATTTAGCTATATACAAACTTTTACCGAGAAATAGTAAAAATTATTTTTTTTTTTCAAAATTTTGAATTTAAAAAAAGTCAATATATGGCTTTAAAAAGGTATATCATGATATTGTACGTGATGCCGTTGATTTTTAATATTTTTTTTAGAAAATTACCCCTTTTGCCTAAACAGGGGGAATAATACCCCTTTCTATACGATTCGTTTCTTGTCTTAACCCAACCTACAAATCCTAGTTTTCTGTAATATCATATGTGAAATACCCTGTATATTTAAAATAAAAATAAAAATACAGAAATACTTCAAAGAACATATAATTTTATTTGTTTCTCAGTTTAAAAATAGTTACAAATAGGTACAAAATTATTAAAACTATCTATATATTTTATTCTTTTAATAAATCAAGATACATATTTCAATTAACAGATGTAGTACATACATATGTGCATACCAGCCAACTACATACATTTACTTTACATACCTACACAAATTATCTAAAGGCATATAGTAGCCGTTTTTTATTGGGAAATGTATAGGCAGCGCAGTAAAATTTTACACAGTAAACAACAACAAAGGAATAGTGCGTATAAACTAGGCAGTAATAAGAGTGCACATAATAGTGCTGATAAAGTTTTGGAGCATCTGGATTACAGTGACACTCAAATTGGTTGCAAAAGTTTTATTTTTTGTGAGGTTGGCAGGTTTTGATTATTTGAGAATGTGTTCGGTGATATTTGTTCATTTTATGGTAAATTTTCACAAGAGCCAAAATTATGTGGTTTGAAATATTAATTTACGATTAGACGGTAAACGTTAATAGTCAATGGTCAAAATGTTGCCTCTTAATGCGTGTGCATGTTCCCTATCTGTCACGAGAGAGTATGAAATTCGTCGAAGGATGGCTGCGATGCCAAACGATTAAAAAGGACATGAAAATGATTTTTTTTGACACCGAGCCTTTATTTGACTTTGTGTACATATGTACATGCCATTAAGATTTGATTTTATTAATAATTTTGCCACTTGTTTGAGAACAAATTTGTCAGTGATGTTAATTCAGCATAAACCACATCTTTACGTTTTGTTCATACAAAAACGTATACTTTTCCAACGCATCCCTTAGCTTATTCAAAAGTGGATTGTTTATTCGTAGGTATATATTTCATTTTAAGTTTTCGTTTCCTTTTACTTTGTTCACTTAATTGGTCTGAAATATCTACTAAATTAAGATGATTTGTTAAAAAAAAACTCAGAAATTATGTATAGCCCTTTTCTGTTTTGGATCTTTATTCATTTCAATTTGTATAAGTTTTGTAAGAAATTAATATTTATTTTACTTCTTTTCCAAATCAGCTGATTTTGACACGGGTATAAATGCAAAGCATACCAACTTTAAAATTTAAAGTAAAAGTGTATATGCAGGCAAAAAAGCATTTTATTCGGACTTCCATTGCTGCACTATGTATACATTACCAATAAAATACGCCTAGTATAATTATTTTCCGAAAATTTATTTATTTGACCTATTTTAACCCTATTGGCTTTTAGTTTTTTAGTATTACTTCAGAGTTCAGACAACGGGAGGAACATGCTGAAAGCGGTGGAAATTTTTAATGAAACTTCCGAGATGAGTGAAGAGTTAGATCTAGGGGTAGAGGAAATTTATTTATTTAATCCGTTAAAGTACTAACGTTACAAAACTTAAAACTAGATAACATTACAAATATGAATTTACTTACAATTATGTATTAAAAAAGTTTTCTTTAAATTTACTACATTTTAAATTGTCATTAACTGAAGAAATTAAAAAATTATACTTATTGAAAACTGAAATCAATTGATTTAAGGGACTGTTCATTAGACTGGGCCAAAAAAATTGACTATTTTTGTTTTTGAAAGATATATCGAGAATATCATTCAGAATGACAAAAAAAAAATTTCGTAAAAGTTTGAGCCCTTAATATCAATTTTAAGAGGGCTATCATCGCTAATTTTGATTTTTAGTCATAATTTCATGTTTTGCGTCAGAACTGACAAAACATTGAAGTAAAAAAATTCATTTTGACTTACTTTTATATAAAATTAAATTCCCTACAAAAAAGGTCTAATTGAAAATTTTCGTCAGACAAGCCGTTTTTGAGTAATTAAGCTTAATAAATTGTTATTTTTCTTCGATTTTACTTTTTTAATTTGGAATTTTGTAACTAACGAAAAATAACAATTTATTAAGCTTAATTACTCAAAAACGGCTTGTCTGACGAAAATTTTCAATTAGACCTTTTTTGTAGGGAATTTAATTTTATATAAAAGTAAGTCAAAATGAATTTTTTTACTTCAATGTTTTGTCAGTTCTGACGCAAAACATGAAATTATGACTAAAAATCAAAATTAGCGATGATAGCCCTCTTAAAATTGATATTAAGGGCTCAAACTTTTACGAAAATTTTTTTTTGTCATTCTGAATGATATTCTCGATATATCTTTCAAAAAAAAAAATAGTCAATTTTTTTGGCCCAGTCTACTGTTCATACCATAGTTTGTTCTGCTAAAGTTAGGATATAGAGACCGTTGATTTCTCAAGCTGGCTTGACTAAAACTAAAATTCAAGCGGCAAGAGCTGATGGAGATATTATTGATCCGTTGACTAATTTTATAATATAACATAGTTGTAGATATTGTCTATGTTTTGAGAGTAAAGGGAGATTTATTAAGATGAGTCTATTGTTATAGGGGGGCAGTGTCGATCTTTGTGACCAAGGAAGAAAACGAAGACAGAATCGTAAGAATCTCCTTTGGATTCCCTCAAGTCTGTTAATATGAACTGAATAGTATGGCGCCCAGACTACACAGCTATATTCGAGTACTGGTCTGACAAAAGATATGTAGAGAAGCTTAAGAACGTAAGGATCCACGAATTCACAGGAGAATCTTTTTATAAATCCCAAAGTTTTATTAGCTTTTTTTATAATAAAGTTAATGTGATCAATAAATGTTAAATTATAATCTAGAATAATCCCTAGATCGGAAAAAACGGACACTCTACATAATGTAAAAGAATCTAACATATAGTTGTAAGTTAACACATTTTTTTTGCGCGTAAAACACATTTTTTTACACTTGTCAATATTTAACAAAAGACGGTTAGTATTGCACCATTCCCTGAATCTATAAATGTCTTCTTGAAGTTGTTCACAGTCGCTGATGGAGGCTATTCTTTTAAAAATTTTGATATCATCGGCATAGATAAGCACAGATGAATTTTTTATAATTGATGTCAAGTCATTGATATATAGAACAAATAGTAATGGGCCTAGATGGCTCCCTTGTGGAACACCTGAGTTGACCAAAAATTGATCAGAACGCTCATTACGAAAAGTAACACTATACCTCCTGTTTTCTAAATAAGATGATATCCAGACTAGAAAGTTTTCATTGAACCCTAAGCCAATTAGTTTATTAATTAGAGTTTTGTGACAAAGCTTATCAAAGGCTTTGCTAAAATCAGTAAATACACAATCCACCTGTTTTCGATCTTCAAAGGAATCGATACAAAAAGAGGTAAAGTCAAACAGATTTGTAACAGTCGACTTCTTTTGGACAAAACCATGTTGGCTATCACAAATAATAGATTTACAACTAAAAGATAAGACGTTACAGATAATGGATTCAAATAATTTGGGAATTACAGACAATTTAGCAATAGGGCGATAGTTAGTTATATCGTTTCTTGACCCTTTTTTATGGATGGGTATAATGAAAGCACTTTTCCACATAGAAGGAAATATTGAAGAATTTAAAGATTCATTAAATAGAACATATAGGGGATAGGATAAATAAGATACACATTTCTTTAATACACTAGATGGTGGAAATTGTAGATTCCATCACACTTCCGAATATTCAATCTATACGTTGTGCGGCTCATACACTCCAGCTATGCGTTAATGACATAAATAAAGATATCAATATTTGTCAGAAAATTGAAACTGCGAGGAAGTTATGTAAAACTTTAAGAATTCCAAAAAATAGGTATTATACAAATTTAGTAATTGCATGCATATGTGCAATGTACATAGTACATGTTTGTTTCTATTATTTTCCTATTTGACAAATAAAAGCATAGGTACGAACGTCTTGTGAGCTCTAGATCAGGTATTGTTTTTTTTTTAAACAAAAATATTTTCAGTTATATATTTCTGTGTCTAAAAACTATGTAAAATAACTGACCTATAGCTCAAAATCGTTCACATACTAAGTTTGGTTTTTATAATAAATTAAAACATCTTTTAATGTCTTGTTCTATGCCCACTATATGTAGACGCATATTATTGCAATCGGATAATTGCATACCTCCACTTGACGTTTCCACCAGGTGGAATTCCACATATCATATGTTACAAAAGTTATTAGAAATAAAATCATTCCTTATGGAACAACAGATTTTTGAAGATACGGTAGATTGGCAATGGATTGAAGAGTACGTCGAATCTTTAAAGCCTATTTGGATTGCCACACTTAAAATGCAAGAAGAACAACTTGTATTAGGTGACTTCTTCAAAATTTGGATGGAGCTTAAACTGCATTACGAAAATGCTTCCTGTGATCTGAAAATTAAACTAAAAACAGCATTAAATGAAAGAGAAGGTTTGCTTTTAGAAAGTGTACCAATGTTGAGTGCAATTTATTTTGATCCTCGAATCAGTTTGGTATTGACTAACAACCAAAAAGCATTGGCCAAAGCTCATTTGAAAAAAATTGCAAAAAATATTTTGAATATGAAACAGGTACAAATTAAAAAATAGGGCGGGTCGAAATTCTGTTTCCAAAAGTCCTGATATTTTGGATTTTAAAAGTGAAAGTTCAAATAAATAATAATCAATAAAACAGATTGCCATTACTATACAAATCTTCGTCTTTAAAATTAAATTAAAATGTTTCCAATATTTTTTTTTATCTCTGAGAATACATAACCACATTTCAATCAAAAGAAAATAATAAACAAAAATATGCAGTTTTTATTTTATGAAAATACTTTTTACGGCTATTGTATTAAAAAATATGTTTATAATTCCCATCCTCATTCTATGAGATAATAATTATTTTATTCCACCAATATCTCTTTCTACTCCTTAACTTGTGCATTAAATCTAAGTTGCATTAATAATTATGTGTGCGTTACAGAATTTTGACCCAACTCTAATCAAAATGTAATATGAATTCGTTTGTTGTTGTTGTCTTTTCTGTTTGTTTCGTTCTTAAATAAAGTATAATTTCATTAAATTTAATCCTCGTATAATATTCTTTATGTAGAATATAACCTCAGTTTCTCAAGAAGCAAATCCAACGACAAGCAACGAAAGTCCAAACACTGCAACAAGTCAAGCCAGCGATACCGATAACTCACTTTTACACTTGTATTTAAATAGAATTGAGCAACAAGAACGGAAAGAAAATGGAACCAGTGACGTCAGTAATAACGAAACACTTTCAAAATTATACGTGGACATCGAAAATTTTGATTCGGTCTACCCTCGTTTGCCGTTGGACACTAACATTCTTTCATTTTTTCAAAATCTCAAATTAAAATCTCCTAACATTTTTGAGATCGCTCTGGTTGTACTGGGCGTTCCAGCAACGCAAGTATCAGTGGAAAGGGCGTTTTCTTCTCTAAGTTTTATACTTAGTGAAAGAAGATATAATTTAAATCCAAAAACTCTTGAGAGTTTACTTTTAGTTAGGCTTAATAATTAAGAATTAACTTTTTTTACTTGCAAAATAAAGAAAATCATATAATTTATCATTTTAACCATTTTTGATTTATTTTCTACGAAAAAGGTTTAAGGTTAACCATTTCCATTTATTTTAAGTTAAATAAGTCAACAGATAAGAGATATTTGCGAACTTAAATGATAAATCTCACACAAAGACCTAAAAAATTAATTTTTAAAAATAAATCACAGACCAAGACCAAAATGAAATTGGCGAATTAAATAAATCTCAGTGAGAAACCGATTGAAAATAAAGGTCAACGGTTATTTTGGATCTCTGATTTATTGTAATGATGTACATATGTAATGTACATATGTGATGTATGATCTGTGAAACAGGCCCCAGATCTGCAGAAAGTTTTTCCCATACAAATTTTGACAGCTCATTTCTGCTTTCAGAGTTTTCCGCTTATCAAATTGATTCAAAAAGATTTTTTTAATTTAAAAGAAACTAAAAATGGCGAAGGTGAGAAAAACAACACTTTAGATTATAATTACTATAGTTTTCACCGAATAACACCAACAGGAACAAGTCATTTAAAGCAATTTCTTCACACAATTTAATAAATTTTCTTTTTACTTGCGATATAAATACATAGGTACTATAAGGTAAGTTCTGCATTTGGAAAAAATAGAACTCGAGATTTTGATCAAAGTTGACATTACCATGTTAGCGAAGACGAAAAAAGTAGGTCCGCCAATTCCGTCTGTCTTTCTGTATGTCTTTACCTCGATCTACAGCCTAAATTACTGGAGTTATTTTCTTAAAAACCAGTACTTAAGGGTCTTCGGTGATTCCCTAGAGGGGAAATTGATTTTTTTAGCTCCGAAACAAACGGTACCCCCATTACACGAGTAATGCAAAATCTTATTTATCTCGAAAACGGCTCTAACGATTTTGATTAAAAAAAAGTTAAGTGTGCTATTATGGACATGGACTACATTTTGGTCAAAACTAATTTTGGGAAAAAATGTTATTAGCGGTACCTGTCATAGGACCGTTTTATGATTTTCTACTTTCTCATTCTTTCTCATTAACGGCTCTAAAGATTTTAACCAAATTTTTTAAGTGGGAGGTCCCTCAAGTTTAAAATGATATTGTATATAAAATTTTTCGAACAAATATTTTTTTGGGTTTTTTGAAAAATAATTCCAATTTTTGTTTGAAAATCAATATCTTCAAAACGTGTGACGGATTATTTTTTGAAATTATTTCCCAAAATCGATATTGCTAAATATGTACTTAAAATTGGCATCCAAAATTTTGTTCTTGAAAAATTTTAAAGAAAGTTCTTAGATAAAAACTTTGTTTGCATAAATTCATACTTTTCTAGAAATCAGACGGCAATTTTATTCATTCGAACATTTTTATCTAATTAAATTAATGTATTATATTTATAATTTTTAAATTCCAAAGTACTTTTACATAAGAGCAAGTTCGTGCGATCCAGTAGTCTATTTTATTTTTTTTTTTTGACATTTTAATTTGAAGTAATAAAAATACACATACATAAGGTATTTCTTTGGGAAGAAATATTATATTTAACGGTTTGAACACCAATTTGAAATCTCGAAAGTTTCCTGCTTAAAATTTCGATTTCATTTTAGTAAAAAAAATATTTACAAGTAGATTAAGGACCATTTTGTTCACTATTGCTCAACTTGAGGCGAACTCTCGAGTTGACAAGCTTGAGAGTTGGCTTTAACTCGAGAGTTGAAACGCAAGTTGAAATTTCTTTTTTTTCACTAATTGTTTTCTCAACTCCCGAGTTGCAAATCTAAAGTTGTTCAACTTGTGATTCGAAAAATATCCCTGGGATATTTTTTAAAATAAAATACAAACTGTCATTTTCAAAATTAAATTTGAATTTATTCGGTCAATAAAATTCAGTTTTTGTGTAATTATTGTAATGAAATATGTTTTCCTCGATCTACCGTGGGTGAAAATAAGTTGTTAAAAATCGCGAACGTTTTGTATTGTATGGAATTGTTGATGGTTCATTTGTGAAAGCTAACATATCAACAAATCCGGGTATTTCTGGATAACTTGTATTTGAATAGCCTGAGTCCCCAAGTGAGTAAATTCACGTATTAGAAAATCTACTTTTCAATCGTGATAATTTAAAAATGTTTTGGTCATGAGCTGAGCCCAATGTAATAAACATATTAATGCACTTGCTAAAGCTTAATGTTTTATATATTATACAAATACAAATAAAAAAACTAATAAAACCTGCCAGCTAACTACAGTATAATTTATTTTTAAATTCGCGAAGGCACATTAAGAGAAAACCATCCCTTGCCGTTTCTTAAGGTTTCTGCATCACTTGTGCCTGGTGACTGTATTCGGACATGTGTACAATCAATTGCACTAATTTTCCTACCAAACTTGGCTTAAGCGAAAAAGCCTCGTGATGCTTCAAGCTTTTCCTCATGCGTTTCCGGGATTCGAATTAAAAGTGCTGCTAGATTGACATTTGCTTTCGACACTCGTTTCAGAGCGTGATGCACGCTGGAAATGCTTACTCTACTGAAGAAATATGTACATATATATTTAAAAGGGAACTTTAGTTTTAAGGTCACGGCTAGTTTAAAACTATTACCGTCTCTTGTCGGAAGGAACTGAATCCTTTATCAAGTCTAGCAACATTATTGCTGTCTGGTTTTGAAAGACAAAAGCGGTAGATGAAGTCACGGTCGTCCTACTTTTCAACTCCAATAAGCGGCAACATCTTTTATTGTCTTTTTTCAAAGAACAATGGCTCAGTTACATTATCTTCACTTTTACTGCTTGACGAAGTTGATGTACACTTTTCCAAAAAATAATTGCTGCGGAACATTATACCAATAGTCGTTTTTTATTGGTAAATGTGTAGACAGCGCAGTAAAATTTTACACAGTAAACAACATTAATAATTTTGCCACTTGGTTTGACTACAAATTTGTCAGTGATGTTAATTCAGCATAAACCACATCAAAACGTATACTTTTCCAACGCATCCCTTAGCTTATTCAAAAGTGGATTGTTTATTCGTAGGTACAGTGGCGATAAAATTAATAGCACATGTAGTCTTAAATTCGTGTGATGCAAGTTTTTCCCACTTTCTGTTTGACTCATGAGGAAGTAAGACCAAATATACATATCTCTGATTTAAAAATAAAATGAGGTATATTGAACCCATAATAATTTATACAATTTAAGTATACTAGGACAAAATAAAAGCACATTTCGTAAATAACAAATAAAAAACATATTAAATAACAAAATTTTAACATTATTTGAAGAAAATATCCGGTATTTGTTCGAGTAACCCATATTTTTAATCACGGCGGAATACCAGCGTTTTACAGACCAAGGAAGGCTCCGGAATCGTTCAACAGATACTGAGTACCAGGCTTGCTGGACTTTCCGCCAAAGTTTGTCCATATTTCAAGTATCAGTTCAATTTATGGCTTCGTCCACAACATTCCACAAGTACTCAATAGAATGACGATTTAGAGACTAAGCTGGCTTATTCCTTAACAGCGGTTTTTTGGATGAATAGCCATTGCTTAACAGACTTAGCCATATGGTTAGGATCGTTATCCTGTTGTCAAGGGCATTTCGTCCTCAGAATAGGGTAGAATTGTATCCCGTAGGATTTCCTTCTATTATAAATGGTCGTTAATACCCTCTATCTGATGAAGTGGTCCCATACCATGCCAATAAAAACATCCCTAAACAAGAATGCTACCCCTAACATGCTTAACAGACTTTATTGTGTATATTCTGGTCATATTCCTGGTGGATTCCTCGTCGAAAGTAGTTTTTACCATCTGACCCAAAGAATTACATTTATACTCATCGCCCTGTAAGATATTTAAGATATTAGGGCGGTCCAATGTCTCACTTTAAGTAGGTTAGCCACGTCCCTCAATCGTGGCAACAGGGCTCCCTTATCATTTGTAAACATGAGTTGTGAAATATATTTCCCCACCAATTTTGAACTTTTGAAATGTGCTCCCTTGCAAACTGCATCCGACGTGAGAGATTGCTCTTAAAGACGTCTGCTTTCTTTCTGTCAAATCGTCCAAACAGCTTTTTTCCACTCAGACAGTTTCTAATCGTACTTACAGACACATTAACACCAAGATCTTGTTCATTTGCATGTTCAATTTTTGGGACTTAGGTCAGGCAGACGATGTCAAAATCAGTTCAAGGGGTGATTTTTCTGGTCTTACTCATACGAATTTTGTTTTGAGCACTTCCTTCCTCTTCGCAATGGTAAAGAGCATTTATAGCATTCTTATTCTTCCTTGAAAATTTTTATTTCCGCTCTAGTTCAGATTTCGTGTGACCTTTTTTCAAAAACCCCTAGCCTAAACGTCTGTGCTGATTGTTTTCTACTTCTCATACTACATTTCAGCAATTAAAATTGAAGCAACTTATCTAAGAACCTTACCAAAACTCATAACTTTTTCACTAAGCTTTTAAAAGTTAAAAATATTGGTTAAAAATGTATTAAATTTGCAACGGAAACAATATGTGCTATTTAAATTGTCCTTACCTCAGTGCAACTTGTGTACCATTTGACTTACATTTGACTTTTTTATAAGATAATTTCTGGAGAAGTCTTATCCCGTTATTTTATATTCAAAATCCAGATACTCAACATTCAAAATCTACAACAAAAATGGTCTTACAGTACCGGATTTCAAAATGCACTTATGTTTTAAGACCAAGAAAGAATTTTTAACAGAAGTGTGCTATTTATTTTGTCGCCACTGTACATACATATTTAATTAATAGTTTTTGTTTCCTTTTACTTTGTTCACTTAATGAGTCGAAATATCTACTAAATTAAGATGATTTGTTAAAAAAAAACTCAGAAATTATGTACATATAGCCCTTTTCTGTTATGGATCTTTATTCATTTCAATTTGTATTATTTTTGTAAGAAATTACATATTTACTTTACTTCTTTTCGAAATCAGCTGATTTTGACACGGGTATAAATGCAAAGCATACCAACTTTTAAATTTAAAGTAAAAGTGTATATGTGGCTTTGAGTATATATAATATGGAGGGCTCGTTCCTATCCCTAATGCATTGTAGTAGTTGAAGTTGTGATAGGGGTCGATGTCTCACTTTCTGTAAGTTAAGGATACAGCCGTATCCTCCGATTTGTGCTTACCTTCTCCTCGCATATAGTTCTCCGTCACATGTGATATGAAGCACTCGGCAATAACTTTGTCTTACACAAATTTGAGTAGCGCCCCCTATGATAGTCATGCATTTGGAATAGAAACCAGCCCTCCATATTATATATACTCAAAGATATGTGGTCAAAAAAGCATTTTATTCGGACTTCCGTTGCTGCACTATGTATTCATTACCAATAAAATACGCCTAATGTTTGTTTAAATTTTTTTCGTGAAAATTGAAGCAAACAAAATGCATGTATTTTATTTGAAAAAAACAACAATGTTTTATGTCAATTCTCTTGTTTGCTCAATAAACTTCTACTTATTACGGGAGTTGAGAAAATCTAAAGTTGACGAACACTAGAGTTGAAAATCGAGAGTTGAAAACGTCAACTTTAAGTGAATAAAAACAAAATCAGGAGTTGAAAGTAAAAATCCTCAAGTTATGTTCAACTCCGAGTGAAAAAAAAACCGGCCTAAGGGTATCAAGATCCAATGCAAGTTGTCTAAAATGATTGCTTAAGTGCGACATTTTCTTGCAAAACAGCAAACAAATATATTTGTTAAAACTTTTTGTTTGTAAAATTTTATGAATTCCATTCAGTGTATGTGTACCCTAAGATTAGGATTGATTAAAACGTAATTTAATTATTGGGCCTGGTACAAATGTTAACTATACATAGTTGACATACAAAAATAAATTGGAACGCCATTGTTACATCTGTTAAGTTAAATTTCATTTAAAAATTCTATTTTCCTGTCAAACGGAATTGATTGGAAATAAAATGCACGACTGCGTCGCACGAACTTGCTCCTATGTAATAGACTAGTAATTTTAAAAACGAAATTTATTAAAGAAAACTGTTCATAAGGATAAAATGAATTTTTCAAATTCTTTTAGTAGTAAGAGATAAAAACAGAATGCTATGCAAGAACAAAAATTATAAGTCGTTGTAATGGTTTTGCTACATAAAAGAAAAATAATTTGGTTAAATTTTCAAGAAAAATACTAAGCCGTTTTTGAGATATCGAATTTTCCAAAAAAAAACGACTTTTTTTTCTAAAAATTGAAAAAATATTTTTTTTTAAGTTTTAAAATGCAATGTTTTTTAAACATCTTAGGAGCTTCTTAATAAAAAAATTTAATTAAAATCCGTTATGCCGATAATGAGAAATTCAAAATTCGAGAATATCGTTCTATGGTAGGTACAGTCGGTAATATCTATATTTCAATTTTTTTTTATAAAATTATAGATCGTAAAAATTAATCAAAAGAAAAAAAATAGCAAAATTCTCGGAACCGTTTTCGAGAAAAATACGATTTTCTAAAACTATTTTTTAACATTTGTATGGTACCGTTAGTTTTAGATAAAACAATTTTTTTTTCTCAAATCTTGTAGATTATGTTAAGAAACTTTTATTTGTCAAGTTTGAAAAAAAATCGATCTTCGGGTTTTCGAAATATTGAGTTTCCAAAAAAAATAAAATGCACGACTGGGTCGCACGAACTTGCTCCTATGTAAAAGACTAAGAATTTCAAAAATGAATGTTATTAGAGAAACTGTTCATAAGCATAAAATTCATTTTTTAAATGACTAAAAAAAACTTTTTTAGTAGTTAAAGGTAAGAATAGGATGCCATGTGATTCAAGCAAATATAGATTTATGCAAGAACAAAAATTATAAGTCTTTGTAGTGGTTTCTTAAAAAATAAGGTTTTATATAAGAAAATTTTAAAACATTTTTAAGAATAAATGTTGGTACGCCAATTTGAAGTTCTTATTATTGTATGAATAAAAATTAAATTTACAAAAAAAGTATTAAGCCGTTTTCGAGTAATAGAATTTTCAAAAAAACAAAAAATTGATATTTTTTTTTAAAAAATTCAAAAAAATATTTTTCTTAAAGTTTTGAAATGCAATGTTTTTTAAACTTTTTAGAAGCTTCCCTCTACGAAATTTCATTAAAATCCGTTATGCTAATAATAAGAAATTCAAAATTTAAAAAAATCGTTCTATGGTAGGTACAGTCAGTAATATCTTGTTTTCAAATTTTTTTTTTATTAAATTACAGATATTAAAAAATAATAGAAAGAAAAAAATTTAAACGAAATTCTCGGAACCGTTTTCGAGAAAAATACGATTTTCGAAAACCATTTTTTAACATTTGTATGGAAGGTACCGTTATTTTTAGGTAAAATTAATTTATTTTTCTTATATCTTGTAGATTATTTTTCCAAACTTTTATTTATCAAGTTTTGAAAAAATCGAGCATGGGGTTTTCGAAATATTGAGTTTTCAAAAAAAAAATTTTAAACTTTTTTTAAAAATCCAAAAAAATTGTTTTGGAAAATTTGAATACACAATAATATTCAAACTGCTGGGAAGCTTTAGCATACAAAAAATGATCAAAATCGGTGGTACCGTTTTTGAGAAAATCAAAAACAAAAAAAATGGTCCCAAGGGGGGTACCAAAACCACTCATTTTTTTGAAAATTTTTTTCGACCATTATCTAGGTTTAACTAAATTAAATTTTTTGAATTTTTTTAAGAAAATCGCAGGGACCGTTTTTGAGAAAAAAAAATATTTATAAAATTTCGGAAAAAAATCGTATGGCAGGTACCGTTATTTTTGGTCATAAAAAATCAAATCAAAAAACATCCGGGGGTAAAAAATCAAAACCCATATCTACCAAGTTTGAAGAAAATCGGCCGAGCCGTTTAGGCTCTAGTCAAACCGGCAGACAGACAGAATTGCGAGACCCACTTTTTTGGTCTTCGCTATCATAGTAATGTCAACTTTGATCAAAATCTCGAGTTCGATTTTTTTCCGAATGCATAACTTGCCTTATAGTACCCACAAAGACGCAAGTAAAAATTGTACATTTAGAACGCATAATCAAAAGAAATTTGTGAATGCGTTAAATTTATTGAAAACATTACGAGCACTAAGAAATCATAAACTTTGAAAATTAAATTCTCATTAATTTAATTTTTGTACAAAATTTGAAACTCAACTTTTTATTCCTGTTCCCATGAAAATAATAAAAAAAAATAATATTAATATCAATATCAATCAACAAATTAGGTATACCTATCATAAAATGTAATCGTTCAACTGAAAGGTAGGTATCCCCGTATCAATAATAGAGTATCATTGTTTTTAATGTACATACATACCTACATTCACATTAACATCCAATTAAAATAAAATATTGATTTCATGGTTAAAAAGTAATGCAAGCATGATTAAATCACTTCCAAACAATTAAGTAGCTTATCGCTTTGTATTTATGCATCTCTCTAGAAGCTTCATATCTATCAAAATACGTTTTCATTCAAGTACCTACCTATACTTAATATAAACAATGCCCCTTTTCTTATCATGGATCAGGCTAAATATAATCCAATTCCGTAGATATTCATTCGGTCATCGATGATTAAGAATCTTTTGTGCATTCTGCAACTACATTGAGAGCTTTATAAACCAATGACGTGTTCGCACTTCGGTTTAAGATCTTCCAACCGTAGGTACCTCTTTAAAAAGTTTTGTAAAACAAAATCATAGCAGAAATGTTGGACCCATACTGAGAAAAATAAAGTTTTTTAGGCTATAGAAATAGTTCCATTTTATACGCTGTATAGTGCTGCGCAGTGCGAATAAAAGTTGTTTCTTTTTTGAGAAAATTCCCCTTCTTTACAGACAAATATTTCACTTTACTTTTCGTTTTCATGCTGAATATGTTTCCAATTTTCTGCTTGAAGAGGTTAGCAAGGAGAATATACATTTGTGTACATCTACTACTACATGCCAAGACTGCGCCGTAGAAATTCTTCTCCTGAAGTTGAAATATGACGTACTTATCAATCACTACTTCCTCTTCACTTGTGTTTTTGTTCTTATAATTTTCTCGAGCACCTTTAAAATAAGTGTTGCCGCTGTCCGAAAATAATTAATAATAAAATAAATTGGAAAAGCTCATGTACACATAAATGTAATTTAAATCAGTTTTAAGATAAGCCTACAAAATTTTATCTCAAGATCGTCATGGATTGGTGGGTCCTAAAGTTTAAAAATGTCTAAGGCCTTACGTTACATGACATATGTACATTACTGCATTTCATGAAGTTTAGCATCTATGCGATAAGGGTTTAATCAGTCGCGTTGGTTTGCTTAAATCCGTGTTGACTATAAATTTCTGTGGAATCATATGAAGTAAATCAAATGATTTCAAAGGCTGATTGCTTTTATAGTTTTCGGGAAATGAGCTTTTTTAACAAGGAATTATGAAAAAAAAATTGAACATTGTTTCCCTTCATACCTTGAGAGTTCTTTGTGAGAAGCTTCTTTGGAATTTTCTTTATGAAAATAGTCTGGAAAATGCACAATTGCTGCTATCGTTTGGAAGAAAGTAAAATGGATATTGCTAAAAAAAATTAAGCTGAGGATATTGTAAATACTACTGAGAATAATAATATAACTTAAGTGTTTGAAGGGGATGAATTTTATTCAGGTGATTAGATTTTAGATAAGATTTATATCCATATCCAGATAGGGGCACATTAGAAATTAGATCTTTAGGTCGCAATGCAAACTCCCTCTCAATATTCATTTATATCTTAATAATAATTTAGTAACAATATAATTCATAACTAAAATATACTCAATAGAGTTATCTATAGATATAAACTATAATATAATACGAAATTTTGAGTTAGGTATTTTGAAAATAATGATAATGCACTTTGTATTATAAATACTCAGTCGTAATTTATGGAAAGATACATAAATAAAAGCTGAAAAGTAAGAAAAATAAGAAATGCGCGATGTAAAACACATTACAAAAACAAAGTAAAGGAATTAGTTTTTTTTTAAATTTTGAAATGAACCGTAGAAAGAAAGAAATACTAAAAAATTACTAAAATACATATGTGAACATTGGATTAAGGTACAACTTGAAGCAGAGTTTCCACCTCAGACCGTGGAAGTAGCCAAAATTGAACTGATTGCTTTGTGATACTAGGGTTTGATATATCAGGCGTCAACTTGTATGGTGCTACAAAAATTATAAAACGTTGACAGTGCTCTTTTTTATGTCATATACATAGGTATGTATGTCGACCCTTCATTTCTTCTATATTTAATATTACCACTACTAACAAAAATATTTTAAGAATTTTGAAGATGTAAAAAATATCGTAGACGAAGTATTTCGCGAGATAATATTATCAATAGCAAGTTTTTGGATTGGAAGACTTAGTACCCAAAAATATTGATATATCTACAACCTAAAAGGAAGAAATTTTAGAAGATAAGAGAAAGGAAGGATAGAAATAGAAATGGACTTCATAATATACAAATGTATGTTGCAATTAGCAAAAATATGATTGATTCGTTGAACGAAGACGCATCCTTAAATTAAATACAAAGTGGATATTTAAAAAAAAAGTAAATTTGAATGTCGAAATAACTCAATAATGACTCTTGAAGGTCCATATCTGTAGAAAGATGTGAAAATCTTATTAATTCGATGCAACGTCGTTGTGCTGTTGTTATTTCTAACAACGGACATGCTACTAAATATTAATTTAAGGTTTAAACACTCGACGATCACTTAGGTAAAAATTGTCTATTTTAACTTTTCCCTTGACATAATGGTTAGTGCTTTTGACAGTCTCGAGTTCTATTCTCAGCTGATGCAAAAAAGCTTTTTCAGGGGTGTACTGCCTCTTGCGAGGAATTGACAAATGGTCTAAGAGTATATCTATTGTCATGTAAAGTGCTGCTCATTAGCTCTTCGGAAGCGGCAGAAAATTGTAGGTCCCCTCCGTTCCTGGTAACACGCACACAGGAATGGTTGAGAGTTGTAAGTCACTAGGTCCTGGTTGACTTCGAGCTGTTGCACCACCAAATTATTTTTTTTATTATTATAACTTTCCCTTTTGTAATATTTGAAGGTGGATTTTGAATACGTTACAATTTTTTGACCGCTGTCATTTGAAAAATTACAGCGCACAAAACAGGCCCGCACAACATCGCAGAAGTGGATCGAGCGCTTAGAGGGGTGGCAAAACGAGAACCGAGAATTAGTTCGATTGAAATCCAACGACAAATTTAAAACGAAGTCGAAGCCATCCGCACAATTTGAAGAAGATTGGTTGAAGCTCGTTTGCATGGTCGAGTTTCACGAAGAGCCCATTAGTAATCCCAAGCAAACGCACGCTACATGTCCTCTGGACAACAAACTTATGAAAAGGAACACCATTCAATTCAAAATACGTTTTGCTACAAGTATATTCTGTTCAATTTATATTTGCAGTACAGGCTTTATTGGAGAGCTTTTTCAGAAATACTGGTGCCTACTGCTGTTTGCACGGCACCTTAACTTAAGAAATTGCCACTGAAATAAGAAAGAAAATCACTGAGTTACATTAAAAATGTTTGTGTAATCTTCTTTGAGCTCATGTACAACCCACCATGACCTATCTGCTCCATGGGTGAAAGGAGAAGGAGACTGATCGAAAATTTGCAACCAACCCTTGTGTTTATTACAAAAAACACTGAATCAGAGATCAGAGTTGACATTGCCAAGTTGATAGAAATTCATATGGCATTTTCTTTGGTTTGTGCTATGGATTTAAGCTTTTTCGAGCTTTTGGTAGCAAATATTTTTCTGACATTTGCGGCAATTTTTAATGCTCACTACGGCAATCCTGTAAGAGCTTTAAATTAAAGATAGCTTATTGAAATCCACAATAGTCAGACTGAAAGGCAAATATCCTATCTTCCCTGTACTGCAAATATAAATTGAACAGAGTATAGGTAGTTTGAATATAATTGAGAATTATCTCTGTTTAAGTGGAGTGATTGAATTAAATTCAAATAAAAGCTCAAGTGACCTCAACGCACCTTGGAGTTGAGGTCACTTGAGCTTTTATTTGAGTATAGTTTGGTTAGTTTTGGTGGGGGACCAAATTTTTCGTGTTCTCTATTATCAGGTTCGTTCGTTTAACTTTACCCAGGGTTGACCGAAGTTTTCTTGACAACCCTCAGAGTTGTCAACAAAAACTGGGGTTTTCGGTTTTCAAAAAAAACCCAAGGGCTGTCAACTGTTTTGTTGGGGTGGCCGTGGCGCGATGGTTGTGTGCTCGCCTGTCAACCTCAGTATCACAGGTTCGATCCCTGCCGTCGTCTATGTCGTCTTTAATTCCATTAAAACCTTCAAAAAAAATTGTCATCAATGGGTTGTCTGCTTACTCATTACATGTTGTTTAGGCATAACACTAACAACATGTGATTGAGTTAAACTAGTATGCCCAACATGGATGAAAAACGAATAAAATAATGCGAATTATAAGGGACATAGAAATAAGACACGGCAATTCTCCGCTTTAGTTCAGCCGCCATCCCTGGAGATAAAAAATCTGAGACAAGCACCTTCAGTCTCAGAACATCGTGCCACACATCTTTCCTATCCTTCTTTCTCTTCCGTAACTTCACGCCCACGCTGTGTTAAAACATTTAAAGGGTAATCATATTCCCTTGAGCGTGAGTTGATTATAAAAAAAAAAAAAAAAAAAAAAAAAACTAAAACCAAGACAAAATAATTCTGTGCTCTGATAAAACTTTAAATTTGTTATAAATTAGTTTTAAAAATGAACGAAAAAAATTTTGCTTTGTTGCTGAATCAGATGTAACTGATGAGAACAACAAACATTTAATTGCAAACACAAGCAATAACATGCAACATGCGAATCGCCAAACGACAACAAAAGAAAACATATGAAATCTCATATGACTTTTGACAGTTTGATCGTTACCTGAACTCGCCCCAGCAAAATACATAGATCTACTTCAGGGCGAGTTCAGGGCCACACCAGGTCTCAAAAAACACAGAATTTACTCACCAGGGTGACTTCAGGTTTTTCAAAAAACGATTTAGGGCGACCCCAGGGTGACTTCAGGGCTCAACGAACAAACCTATCGTAAAGTCAACTTTAATCAAAACGTCAAACTCGATTTTTTTCCAAATACGAAACTCGCCCCATACCTGGGACCTTATTATGAATTACTAACGAACGGCAGAAAAAACGAAATTCGAAGAAACGACAGTCATGGCGAAGAGCGATTTGTAATCGACGAAAATAGAAAGCAAAAAAAGTTGCCAGGCAAAAACGAAAAATGATAAAAGCTACCAGCAAATCCAACTGCTTAGCATTACTTGTAGGACTAGAAGGTTAGAAATAACTTATTTTTATGTTTTTCACAATTTTATTTATTATTTACTTACATTTTTTTGCTCACTTAACAAAACAAAAACCAACCAAACAAAAATAAAAAAAATAAATGATATTTGACAACTACCGCCAAAACGAAAGCTGAACGAGAGCTGAAGGCACTCGTAAATAAAAATATGAGTATCGTCATTTTTACGATTATCGTTTTTCTTAATCGCAATTGGACGATTAAGTGCTACTGCAATCGTTTTTCCTAATCGCAATTTAACGAATACGCCTTATTTTGAACGAGTATCGTTTTTCATAATAACCCCCCTGGTACTTGTATCGCAAGTAAATTTTTTGAATGCTATTTACATAGGTATGTTTGTCTAAAGTAAAGTCATTTTGTGTTTTGTTTTTGGCCAACTCTGTATGTTGGACTTTTACTATCTAGTTTTCAAAAGAGTGAATTGTAGAATAATGACAAAGAATCAGATACCTTATGGAACTGTTCCAAAAAAAATACAGCTGTGGCGTACTAATTAAGAACGATACATTGGAAACAAATTATTCATGTTATTTTATTGAAGTTGTTGTGATACAGAGTTGCATTAATTTTTTTGTTGCACTTTGTATTAGTAACAAAAAAACAATAATATGTAGCAAAAAAACAACTGAAACATAAAATTAAATTCAATATATTTTGGTAAAAGATAATTAGCATGGCGACCTAATTAAGAACAATAGTAGAATAAGTAATATTTTAATCTTATCGTGCCGTTTTTTCTCAGTATTTTGTCGGGAATCCCTTTGTTTTCGATTACAGCCTAACATCGCCTTGGCATTTTTTGGTGTTATACAATTCCAAGCTATCCTAGTGATTTCATACAATTCATTTAAATTGCTAATCTTATGCTTATTTACTTCTGTTTTTAATTCGTACCACAGGTTTTCGATTGGGTTTAAGTCTGGACTGCATGATGGCCAGTCGACGACATCCACAGAATTATATTAAAGCCATGACCTCGTTGACCTCGCAGTATGCTTCGGGTCGTTGTCCTGCATAAATCTCCATGTTACTGGCAATTCCTCATCGGCATAGGGCAGCATTACATTTTCAAGTACACTAATGTAGTCTTGGGCCTTCATTATGCCTTCTATGCGGTATAACGGTCCAGTTCCTTTATGACATGCAACCCGATAGCATAATACTACCTCCCCTATGCTTGAGGTGTACTTGGGATTGAAAGCTTCGTTTTTTGGCCGTCGAACATATTGTTTTCCATCGGACCCCACTCTATTTATTTTGGTTTTCGTCACTCCGGAGTATTTTCTTCCATTTCGAGATCGTCCAACCCTTATGTTGTCTTGCAAAAGCTAACCTAGCCTTTCGGTTTTTTAGTGAAAGCAATGGTTTTTTTCTGGCTGATCTACCAAAAAGCTGACTCATTCAATCGCTCTCTAATGGATCCTCGCCGAAAACTTCTTACTACTTTTTCTGTGGTTTGATGTTTTTCTACATATTTTATAGCGTTAAAGATCATTGTTTTCGAACAATTGAGCATATTTGCAATTGCATTGTATGACAATTGTTCATTTCTGCGAAGGTTTATTATGGCACCCCTCATGTCTGCTGTACAGCTTTTTTTCTACCCATTTCACCTTCAAATTATCTTGGAAAACAAAAAAAAACTATTGAAATGCCTTTAATTTATATTTACCAAGAAAACCATTTCTTTTACACCGAAATTCTACAAAAAAAAAACCTGTTTTAATAAAACATTCTTAATTATACTGCCAAATTAATAATTAATATGCTTTACAACCGATTAAAACTGATTTAAATGCACAATAACTGTGGTAATCACATGTATGCATGTAAATAGACATGAGTGAATAGATAGCGGTACTTTTAGTTGTCATCTGTCTTATTATTGCAGCAATAGTGTTGCCAGTATTAAAATCGTTCTTAATTAGTTCGCCACAACTGTATAAAAAATTGCCTTCTGGGTCTTTGATAGGTAATTAAACCGCAACAGATTTAACGTTGCAAATCGACAACACTTTTTCACTCCCAATTCATTATAGAATAATGGTATTAATATAAAATATACCCCTTGTGCAAAATAAATGGTATCTCTATAACTTTTCCGGCAACACAAACAGTGAAGGTCTTTTCGACTTTGTATATTCCCCATTTATATTTTTATTCAGAAGAAAACAAACATAAAACAAGGTAGACCCGAATCTTGTATAAGTAAAGTGAGGTGAAAAGTGAAATATGCCGAGCGCTGAATCTGTGATTACGATTGAAATGTTAAATCACACTGTACTCTGTCGATGCGGATTGCGGACGATGAGCTTGCTACTAAATTCGTCTTGTATTTGTATGTACTTTTGTATTTGGCTGAGGCTCTGAGTCTGAGGTGTCAACGAAAACGATGGTAGTCAAGACTCAAGAGACTGCGAGACTGCTTGTTGTACAGGATAAGCAGTTGGCAAATTTGCAAGGAAATCTTATGACGAGAAAATAAACCCAGAATAACTTACACATTAGGATTCAATAGATAAGCAAAGCAGCTATGTACATATATACATATCTGCTATTTGTATTTGTCATTTACTTAAAACGTACATATGCCTTTTTGTATTTGTTGGTATGCCGCATTCAGAAAATAACCAGTCATTAGTAGTGAAGTCAGCGTCAGCCTAGCCAACCAAGCAAGAATAATTTTCCCATTATTCATAGAACATTGCGCGCCCGGTGTTTTTTTGTCATGCTTTTTAAGTAAGATGAATAAATCAAAGCAAAAAACGACAACATTTAAAAAAAAAAGTACTACCCAAATAAAATAATGACATTTTCAATTTTCATTGAAGTTTGTAATTCATTTCATTTTGTAATGAAAGTGGGAAAACATCTTTAAAAAAAAAAAGAGTCACTTTTAATATTTAAGTAAGCACAGTTTCCTATTGTTCACTAAACTCCCTCTGATTCGATATAGCACTTGTTTTTTGTTTGTAGGGTTTCCGATTTCGTATAGGCATAGAAGAGGCGGCACCGTCGATAAGTAATTCAACTCCATCCAGAAAACCTGTCAGGCAGGTTTGCGTTTTTTATTCAATAAAAAGCAAAAGTCTTGTCCGAAGAATAAGGAGAAAAGAAGGCCAATCTTAATAGAGTGTTCAAAAAATATATGTAATTAAATTTGCTTAATTGCAAAGCGCCAATTTTATCAAAAAAAAAAGGAAATTATGCTTATAAGCTATGCAAAAAAAAAACAGTTTAGATTTATGAGGGATGTGTAAGGCTTCGATTATAAATACTTTTTATTTAAAACGTGTATTTTGAACTGAAGACACAAGGCTATAAAGCATCATAAAGCACACCTACCAATTGACGGCGGCTGTGATGACTTCTTGCTGGCGACCCCGATTCGGACATCGCCTCTTAACACTTTCAAGTACAATCAACAAAAAATCTGTTTTCCTGCTCTTCTGGGCGATTTTCTAACCCAATCACTCACTCACGGGTCACTGAAAAATACCTCACGTCCTCGTCCCAGAGTCCAAATCGCTTTTTTTTTGTAGTTTATCCGCCACAACTACACTCCACAAACACGACTACAAAACAACAACAGCTAATGTTGCTGCTGCTAGAGCTGCGGGCTGCTGATTGCGATTGAGAGCAGTAAGCAAGCAAACACACACGGAACAAACAAAAGGTATAAAAAAACACGAAAAAAGTCCGAATGCTTCTCAATTTTTTTTTAAATATTTTTTCCTAGTTTTCACGTCAAATCATCGTCTTTTTATCACATTTAATTTACAATTTTCCGCACTTGCTTATTAATATTTAACTTTTTATTTCCTTTTTTTTATTTGGGAGGATTTTACTTTGGAACGAAAAAAAAAATTATGTAGATCGTAAAAATGTCCTCCTTGAAAAACAGAACGACGAAACAAATTGTTAATAATTTGTTAATTTTACGAAATTTATATGCTTGCTCACAAGGCGCACTTTTAATAATTTGAAAAATAAGAGATATTGGGATAAATTATAATCGCAGCGGTGAGATATAACCAACGACGAAAAAAGTTAATTGCAATCGAATTGGAGAAAAATATTTCGCGTTGATATTGAACCGACAAAGATATATCACGTCCACACCTTTCAATGGCATCGCCATTAATGACAGCAATCAGCACAGCAATATAGAATTTTTCGTAAGATGTGCAGCGCTAACAGTGCTGCCACTTTTATTTAAAATACTTTTCTTTGCAGATTTACATACAGAGTATAGTACTTTTTAGTGATTTGTGAAATGGTGGATATGATATTAATTTTTATTTCAGCAAAAAAAGGAAAATCAGAATTAAAGAAACTCCAATATAATATATTTTTGCAAATCTCAAAAAATTGGATAGATAAAACGGCAGATATTGGTTCTAAGCGGTGCCAACAATTAATGATATGTAGACATAGCTAAGTTCAAATAATTTTTGAGTCTTAACTCTTAACCCTTATGGCTGAAACAGATGTACATCATAGCTACATGCATCGATGTACATACCCTGAAATCTATTATGGCATATTTCTGTCAAAAAGAAAATGTCAACTGTGGGGCTCCCATATTTACTCGAAATAGTTTTCGGCGTGCTTTGGATAGTAATTAAAATAAATTAAACAAATCTAGAACTACATTTTCAAGGTGAAAGACGTCTTAATCTGACGAAAAATTTAGATTTGCAAAATTGATTTTAAATCGAAAAATAAATCTTTTTTTTTGCCCAATAGAGTGCAAAAATTACTAAAAACCGCCATTTTCCAATAAAATTAAATTTTAAGAAATTATATGAATTGGCATTGTGATCATCTTTTCTTAAATAACTGTAAATTTTTCAAATATAATTCGAGTTGTTTAATAATGAAAAAGGAAAGATGAAGTAATACTAAGCCCAGAATTTTGAATCAATTACATACTTACAATTTTATTAATTTGATATAGATTAAGAGCATACAGGTGATCGATAGCGGTTATTTCAATATTTCTTTTACGATTACTAGTTAATTATATGCGTAAGAATACGACCAATTTACATCTCCTAAATTAAAAATTGCTATCGTCTACAAGGAGTCTTGACTCCTGAGTCTGACGGCGCCACCACTATACATACGTAACTCGCCTGTGGTGTAGAGCTGTAGCGAATCGTATGTATTCGTTACTGAGTAACGGGTATTCAATGAAATAACAAGTAACGAAACGTTACTCACAAATCAGAGTCGTTACTCGCACGATGTCGTTACTTTTTTTTTGGCACACATTCAGTATCTAATAACGCACGCAGGTACCACATACGAAATGCGAAAAGTATACACACAAATCAGAGTCGTTACTCGTACGATGTCGTTACTCGCACGATGTCGTTACTCGCACGACGTCGTTACTTTTGTTTTGGCACAAATTTAGTATCCACAGGTACGACATACGGAATATGCGTAAAGCATACACATAAGATGAGCTCGCGTTGGACGTTCATATTTTCTGCACAATTTTAATGAGCAAACAAATCGATTTTTCGTTAAAAAAATTCAGATTTTGTAGATGTTTTTTAATCCATCGAGATCTCAGCCATCCTCTAATGGAATTTGACAGTTTATGCCTTGGTTGATTGGTAATATACTATATTTTGACCTACTTAGAGTATTTCTTTCTAGATGCTTTCCAAAAGCCCTTAAATCGCAATTTTACTAAACAAAAAAAAAATTTAAAAAATTTCGATTTTTCGTTGAAAAAAATTAGATTTTTTAGATGTTTTTTAATCCATCAAGATCTCAGCCATCCTCCAATGGAATTTGACAGTTTATGCTTTGGTTGATAGGTAATATACTATATTTTGACCTACATAGAGTATTTCTTTCTAGATGCTTTCCAAAATCCCTAAAATCGCAATTTTCCGGGACAAAAAAAAAATCCAAAAAATTAAAATTTTTCAGAAGTTTTTCAATCAATTGACATCTGAGATTTTTTGTACGTCTTTTACAAAATAGACATGAAGCTTTATTTCCAAATGTCTGACATAATAAAATTCTCTGAGAAAAAAAAGATGCATTCCAGTACATCCCAGTATCAACCTTTCCGAAGCAATCATCGTAATGTCAACTTTGATTAAAATCAAATTAACATTTTTGGGCAAGGAGCAATGTTTTAATTAAGAGAATCTTCTTATTTGACTCAAATAAAACCAACCAACATTGCGCATGATATACGTATTTCGTTACAGTAACGATACTCATATTTGGCTAATACTATAACGTGATAGATACGAATTGTATTGGAATACCTAAAGTAACGATAGTAACGAGTAACGACATTTTTGTAACGGGTACTCATACCTAAAGTAACGTATGCATACGGGTATTCATTTTGTCGTTACTTTTACAGCTCTACTGTGGTGACGGGTATAAAAATCAAAGTGTGATATATGTAGTAGTAGCGGAGGGAGCTGTATTCGTCATGACAAAGTGCTGAATAAGGTACTGAAAATAGGTATTTTATTTGCTATTTTCTTGTGAAATTATTTAATTTGATTTAACATTTTTCAATTTTGGCTTAGAATCAATTATAAGGCCCCAGTTATAGATTTCATGGAAATGCATCATTTGAAAAAATCAGTGGAATGCTAACTTTATTTTTTTGACTAGCCAGTTATAGCAATCATAGAAAAATCGGCTTCAGTAAGAGATCCTGTTAGTGACTGTGACCGATAACAACAACCAATTCTATGTTTTTCTATTTGAGGTTTAAGTTGATCATTGAAAGCAAAACTGACATTTGAGAATAGAAAGAGAATCGAACACATTCAATGGAACGATTGGGTTCCAAGTTAAAGAAACGGAAATCAGCTGTTCAACTTTACCCAGGTTTTCTTGACAATTCTCAGAGTTGTCAAAAAAAATGGGCTTTTCGGTTTTCAAAAACACTCAAGGGCGGCTGTCAACTATTTTGTTGACAACTAAAACCAAGAAAAAATAATTCTGTGCTCTGATAAAACTTTAAATTTGTTATAAATTAGTATTAAAAATGAACGAAAGCAATTTTACGTTTTTGCTGAATGTTTCATCTGATGAGTACAACAAACATTTAATTGCAAACAATAAAGCAATAACATGCAACATGCGAATCGCCAAACGACAACAAAAGAAAACATATGAAATCTCATGACTTTTGACATTTTAAAAGACAGAAATTTTAAATCAGAATTAAGTACTTTTTAGGCTCGTATTCACCAAGCGCTCCTAAACGGCTCTTAACTTTACGAGGCTCTTAACTTGAAATTTCTGTGGGGTATTCACCAACCACTCGCAAGTGTTTTTCGAAGTTCGAAAATGAGAGCCACTCTCTCTTATTCAGGCATACCCAAATTGTGGAATGTTGGTCTTGACAGCAAATGGATACTCTTCTACTTGGCATTGGCATTGCTCACATGGATTCGAGTCAAATGCGTGCGTGGCACACGCACAAGCGAACAAACTTTCGAAGAGAGCGCTCGTAAGTTAGGAGTGGTCGAGGAGTTGGCTTAACAAAATGTTTCAGAATCGCTCAACACAATTTCAACTCAACTCCAAATCGAGCTCTCAAATGACGAAAAACCTGGGTCAAAAATCCGACCCTTATCCAACTCGATCTTTCGATACTGCATATAAACGTAGTACCTATATGTATATGAAAAAATTTTAGGGACGTTTAAAAAGTGTACATTCAAACACTTATTTTTATCACCGTTATTCAAGGAAACATTGGAAGGGAGTAATTGTATACAAAATTAAAAATATTGATAAAATTTACCCATGTTCTTAGGGTTTTCGATTTAAGTGAGTTTTTTCGGTGTTGAGATTTTTTGACAAATCAATTTCTTTAATAGTTTTCGGAGGTTTTTGATTTTTATTTTTTAAAAGGATATAGATTCTGGTATTTAGTACATTTTTGAATTTCCAAAACACCGTGCACCGAAAACTTTTGAAAATTGCACAACTTTCTGATGAGATTATGTCCACTTTTTTATAATTATCATTTTATTGGCTATATTAAAAATTTGAAAGGTCTGACAAATGGTAAGCATACAATTAAAAAAAAAATATATTTCCAAAGTACCTACACATAAAACAAAATTACCAGAACTTAAATTTGATACCTTTTGAATTCTTTTTATTTAAGAATAGCTACTTCGACATTTTATAAAACAATTAATAAATTTTTATTTTGTTGATATTTGACTAACAATTGATAAGAGTATATTGAATCTTAAAAACAAAATTAGTGCTTTACTAAGTAACATTTATACTAAAACGAAATTTATTTTTGAAAGCGTTTTTTTTAAACTATTCACAAGAACTACTGAATTTTAAAACAAAATATAAACATGTATTATGTAATCCGGACATTCTTCTTAAGCGAGGGAAATATATATTTCTTGCCTGGAGTCAACATACCAAGTTCAAGTTTTTTGTTCATTCAAATCTTTAAATTAATGTCAAACGTATAAATACTTTCGAGAGGTTTTCAAATCGTTTCTTAGGTTAAAAAATATAAATAGGTACGGATTCTTAATATATGTACGTGTTTTATCATTTTCTATATACATATTTCAATATCATATAAAAGCACACGGTTAACTTTGTCGAACAATAAATTGTTGGCTTTCTATGAACGTTAAAAGAGGAGAAAATGATAGAAAAATGGGCGGGAAAATTATGGATGTTATGCCAAAGCTTCGAGATAGGTTATTGATACACACAAAATTTCAATCTCTAATCAAAATCCCAAGATACAGACAAAATTTCAATCTCTGATCAAGATCCTAAGAAACAAAAGGAAAATTTCATTACTTACAGTCTTGGCCAAATGTATTAGGCACCCCCAAAAAGATGCCATAATTTTAAAACCAAGTAAAATTAAAAAAAAAAACAAGTATGCAGAAATGTTGTAAATTTTTTCTTATTAAAGAAAATTTAATATTTTGTAAATCTGAACAAAATTATAGTCAATTGGATCGTGAAGCCCTTGCAATAATATTTGGTGTCACCTATTTCTATAAATATATTTTCGGTAGACATTTTTTACTTGTTACAGATAATCAACCATTGTCCAGAATTCTTCATCCTCACAAAGCATTGCCCCAGATGACATCTGCTCGACTTCTCAGATATGCTTCATTTCTATCAGGATTCAATTATTCGGTTCAATTTAAACCAGGAAAAGCTAACCAGAATGTTGATTGTTTATCCCGTACACCAGTTCATCGCACTATAATTTCAAATGATCAAATAATTGGTGAAGAAGTCAACACGTTGTATGCTGAAAAAATATTCCAGATCTCAAGCAAAGAAATTACAGCTCAAATTGTCATGGACGAAACTAAAAAAGATCCTGAACTTCGAAAAACAATCAATGACTTACAAACTAATTCCACTAATTCTGAACTTACTATCAAAGATGGAATTATTTTCCGGAAAGATAGAATTCTCATTCCACATTCCCTGCGTTCAACAATTCTCTCAGAGCTTCATGAAACTCACTTGGGTATCACTAAGATGAAACAACTTGCCCGACGATATGTATATTGGCACAACATAGATAAAGACATTGAACGATTAGTAAAAAATTGCGAAAACTGTGCAATCAATAGATCAAATCCACCAAAAGCTCCAGTACATCCGTGGGATCCGCCTCAAGATAACTGGGAACGTGTACATATTGATTATGCTGGACCTTTTCAAAACCATTACTTCCTTGTTTGCATTGATGCTAAATCAAAATGGGCTGAAGTAAAAGTAACCAAGAACGTACCATGCAGTTCAACTACCATTCAATTATTGGAAGAGATTTTTTCAATTCATGGATATCCCCAAGTTATGGTGTCCGATAATGCTTCAATTTTTCAAAGCGAAGAATTTCATTCTTTTTGTTCAAGGCACGGAATATTACAAAAGTATATTGCTCCGGAGCATCCAGCAACAAATGGTCTTGCCGAAAGAAATATTCAAACACTCAAGCATAGATTAAAAGCTCTCTCAGATGATCGGACTTCAATTCAAATAAAAATACAGAACATACTTCTGCGTTATCGTGCTACACCACTTGCCTGTGGAAATTCACCTGCTGAACTCTACTTGCACAGAAAACTTAGAATACGCATTGATGCTATTTTTCCATATCATCCGCAACCTTCTAAGCTGGAATATAAACCGTCACGTATATTACAAGTGGGAGAGAGGGTTCAAGTTAAAATTCTCAATAAGTGGCACTTTGGGGAAGTTAAGACTAAACTTGGTAACCGTCACTACCTCATTACTCTTGACTCTGGTCGAACAATCAAGCGACACATCAACCAACTTCAATCTACACTGATAAAAAAAAGATCCGTGGCTTTTGGACCTACTCAGAGCTTCAATATTCCAAGACCAAATAAACTTAATCTTGCTCCAGTTTTACCGATCCCTTCTGAAATTGTTCCTCAAGAAAATGGACCTCAAGAGAACCAAGTTCCATCTACAATATCACCTCAACAAGAACTCAGAAGATCAACAAGAGACAGACGTCCTCCAATCCGATTTGATGAATATGTTGCTCGCTGAATATCTTTTACTGAGTGGGGGAGACTGTGGTGTTCTCAAAATATACGAGATACTTTGATTATAATACTCTACTGTAGTATATACAAAAATACTAAAATAAGTTCACTAAGCTTATTTCAATTAATTTTTCATTTGTATAATTTTCTATTCTATTATTTGTTCTCAATCAATAAACACATATTATTTGTTTTTTATAAGAAGTCTCGTTTCTTTTAAATAAGACAAGACACAATACCACCCCTCCCTTTTATGACTGCTGCTATTCGTTTAGGCATAGAGCTTACGAGTTTACGGCATTCGTCAGAACTTATTTTGAGCCATTCTTGTTCAAGAACCTTTTTGAGCATCTCTTTTGATTTTGTTGGGTATTGTCGGATTTTACGCTTTAAAATTCCCCATAGATGCTCAATTGGGTTCAGATCTGGGGACTGGACAGGCCATGGAAGCAGGTCAATGGCATTTTCAGCAAACCACTTTTTTGAGAGGGCGGACTTGTGACAGGGTGCATTGTCTTGCTGGAACAACACGCCCCGCATATTTGTATCACCAAAAATATGCTGGAAGGATGGCATCAGCCTGTTTTCCATCAAATTAATGTATTTTTTTGAGTCCGTGCGACCCTCACAAATGAACATTTTGCCACTCCGTCCGCAGCCATGAAACCCCAGATGATAACGCTGCCTCCTCCGTGTTTAACGGTTGGAACTACACATTCTGTGTTGTATTCCTCACCAACTCGCCGCCTCACAAAGGTTAAACCAGGGTTTCCAAACACCTGTAAAAATAAAAAAAAAATAATCTTTTTCAAAAGCTCAAAATAACTAAAGTGGATGGCAATTCAAAACAGTTTTTAAAGTTTACGAGTTCGGAACTTCATTATAATGCTTACTTCAAAGTTTAATTCATCTGACCACAAAAGGTTACTCCAATCTTCTTCAGTAAAGTTTTGGTATTTTTTTGCCCATTATAGCCGCAACTTTCTGTTTTTTTCTGAGAGCCATGGCGATTTTTTTTCCACGTGCAATGTTTTTTGAGACCTAATCTCTCCTTAATAATCTACAGCCAACTACAAACTAACTTCAAGGTATAAGTCGGTTAGATTCTATAGGTGCTAGATTTTCTGTATATATGTACTTGTACCTGGAATAGAATTTAGCAGTTAAGATTCTACTTGATAGATAGATTTAATTAGATTCTCTCCGCTAGTCGAGTACTAGAATCTAACCCTGCATTTAACGTTATATTTTAGCGCACTAACCATAACGCCAGGGTGTGCTAGTAAACATAACATAAATATTCAATAACGAAAACTAGATCATTTTGTTAAAAGTAATATTTTTATAGAAAAATCACATTACACGCTGATAATATTCATTGTTTAGATTATAAGATTATACATGAAAAATTAATATTGTTTTGAAATATGCATAGTTCTAAAATGCTTACATTAATATTAGCCTTTTGTTCGAAAAAAAATATGTACTTCTCGATTACTATAGAATAAAGATATATTTCTTGACACACTAAAACTAACGACAGTACAATAAAGTTAAATTTTATATAAAAAATGAAACATAACGTAATAAAGTCTTGACACGACCCAGTCCACTGGGAGCTAATTGTGTCCTTAAAGTTCCTATTGCAGAATTCGTCGTAATTGGAATTCTGTTACATACATATATCGAAAAAAACCAAATAGGTTATTTTTAGGATTCCGATTACGGTTATTTCTGTTAGGACTTTTTGTTATCATCTCCTCAGCTTTCACTTATAGTTTTGTTTTCTTTTATTTGTATCACTTGTTCTATATTATGCTGAAAATTACATGCGCCAGTTACTACAAATCTGTGTCCATGCCATCAACCGTAGATGCATCCATAGAATTCATGTTAGAGTTAATGGAGTTGTTGTTGTCTTCCTGCTCTTCATCCTCGTCCTCAGGAGTATCCAAATCAATTGAATGTTCGTTTGGAGATATGGGATTGGTCCCATCTTGTAGAAGATCTTCTAACTTAGCTGGCGGTGTCCACAGAACCAAAGCTGTACATGGTTTTTCTATTCTATTTTGTATCAATGCATTGGGCATAAAACTGGAATGAACGGCATGTAATTTCTTAATTTCATCGCAAACAGTTATCCGGTTGGCATTTTTGAGTTTTTCTTCGAGTTCCTTTTGTGTAATTGGATTATTAAAGTCGTAGTCCATGGAGGATTGATTGAAGATGTCTGTACTTGTGCTGCTGCTGCTGCTAGCACTGTGTTCAGTGTAGTTCCGGGATATGTGCATTCCACTAAAATGGGCAATAACTTTTTCTTCAGAGATGAACTGTTTGTTGGGTCTGTAATTTGAGATTCTTGTAATTAAGGTTTATTTTGTTTTCCAAAAAAATTGTACTTACAATGGCGGAATCATTTTTGACTTTCTTTTATGCAGATTCTCGGTACGTTTTTTGTCCTTACAAGAGAACAGATTTGGGGCTGAAAACTGCACAACACCATTTTGCTGCTGCATTGCAGTAGTCATGGACCAAGGCATACCTTCCCATTTCCAGGGGACATTAGACGGCAATGGCATTGCATGTGGATTACCAGATGGTCTATAAGAAATTGCGTATCAATATTATGATTGTAAATAGCTATATGATTGAATATTTACTTCATTTTTGTTCGGAAAATTATAATTTAATTCTCTACCAATTTTTTACGATTATATTTACTGACAGCTGCTTCACTTTTGCTCTTCGCTATTCTGAAGGTTTTTATTTTTTTTTTTTGTTTATTTCCTTTGAAAAATATGGAATGTACTAGAAACTTTTAAGTGGGATACAAAATGGAGTTAAGGCCGCAGGAGAAAACAAAATTGAGAAGTTTTTTTAGGCTGTTTTTTTGCAAGTCCATAAGGAATTAGCTAAGTCGAGAAAATTTTCGAGACTTAAAGCCTAGTACGCAGATCGAGACAAGAAAAATTTTATCTCTACAATTTTAATCTCTACAAAACTTTTCCAAATCTCGCGCAAAAGTTTGAAGTTGGAGAATTAAAAACTATTTTATTGTGTTTTGTAGTGTATCTCTGGAACGGGTTGTCTTACAAAAGTCGTTCATACCTTTTTGGAATCTCCTTTTGAATGCTTTCAAGAGAAGCATCAGCACCTTTTACATTAAACCAGTTTTGACAAAAATCACTTTCGGAAATACGGAAGCTGTCAAAATTTGTCCCGCAAAATAATGCTCGTATCATTCTCTTTCCTGGCTTAAGCCTAGTACGCAGATCGGGAAAAATTTTGTCTCACATACATTTTTTTTCCTGGGACAAATTTTGTCTTGGATATTTTTCCGAGCAATACGCAGTTCGCGCGCAAAATTCATACTTTTGTGCATTGCTGTACAAAATGTCTCCACTAAATTTTGCCGGGAAAAAGAATGATACAAGCATTATTTTGCGAGACAAATTTTGACAGCCATGGTATTTCCGAAAGTGATTTTTGTCAAAACTGGTTTTATGTTAAAGGTGCTGATGCTTCTCTTGAAAGCATCAAGAGGAGATTCCAAGAAAATATGAACGACTTTTGTAAGACAACCCGTTCCAGAGATAAACTAAAATACACATTAAATTAGATTTTATCTCTCGAACTTCACACTTTTGCGCGAGATTTGGAAAAGTTTTGTAGAGATTAAAGTTGTAGAGATAAAATTTGTCTTGTCTCGATCTGCGTACTAGGCTTAAGCGTTTAATTAAAAATAAATATTTATATTTCTTTTCAGCAATTAGGTCTTAGTAATTTTGTTATGACAAATTTAAAAGTATGTATTTATTTATTGTCATATATAGAGAAGCAATCAAAAAGACTTAATTTTCTGGCAGTAACTTATGGCCAGTTCCACCAATGTGCAATTAAATGGGTTTTATGCTGATTTCCTTTACACATGAGAAATCAATTTCTGTGTGAAGATTTCGATCTCGACATATTTCACGTTCCTTTACACCAAAAAAATCGATTTTTTTTACAGAGATCAAATCCCTCGAATCCGTATTTGAAGAGGGATTTACATGTATACGAAATACGCACACTAAAAGAAAAAAATTGACAAGGGATCGAAATCCCTAATGAGTATAGGAAATCGACATTAGATAAAAGTTTTAAAGTTTGTTGACCTGATAAATTTATCTGTTTTAATTAATTAATTAAAAGTGGCTTGGTGAAACTGTTCATTTTATAAATAACTAGCGTACCCGTGCGGGAACTCTCGCAAGCAAATTTTAATTTTTCAACTGAAGTTTTTCAAAATAAATCATGTGTCTAAAAGTTTCTGCAGATTCACTCAGTTTTTCTTGCATTGGAAATCTTGTGTAAATGGAAATCTTGTGTGAAGTACGGAATGTTGTTTTTGGGTGTTTATTTTACTTCTGTGTGTCATCGTTGAACAGCTCTATTTGAAAAAGACGACTTACCACTGAAATAATAAACACGTTTAGCTTAGCCAAGAACTGTCACAACTGATCTCCTGTTCAACATGAGAAGTTGAAAGCGTACGAATTATTTTTATTTAACGTATGCATGTACCTGGATTAAAACAAAACAGCAAACTAATAAATCCAATCAAGTCCGTTTCTTAAAGGTAATGGTGCCAAGCCAAGGATATTTTGAAAAAACTAACAAACAATGAGCAAATCACATACGTATGTAACTATCCTATAACAATGTATGTAGTTAAACCTGTAGGTACAAAAAGTATTACTTACCTTAAGATAGTTTAAATTCAAAGACACACAAATATTTGTCAAATTGTTTTTGTTTTTAATTCGGAGAATTTTATTTTTTTTTTAAACTTTTTTGAGTGTTTTTATCGTTACTGCTTAGGTAAATTAATAATAATTTTGGGGTGTTTCGACTATATCCAATGCCCCTCCCCTGATAATAAAAAAAAGTAGCCTATACGGTAATCCAGACTATAACTTTCTCGTGTGTTAAATTTTATCAAGATCCATTCAGTTGTTCAAGCGTTATTGAGTAATAAACATCCATACATCGTAACATTCACATTTATAATATTAGTAGGATAGGATAGGATTTTGTTTTCGCACACTTATTTAAGTTTTTCAACGGTACCATTTTGTATACATCCAACTCATCTATACTCGCTACTGAATTTAGTAGATCGTCGTTGTCCGAAAGTCTCCTTTGTTATTTAGCAATTAGTATTTAGATATAAATTAGATTTGTCTCTTTTGTGTATGAGGCGTTTTTTTGGAATCGCCGCTTGTCATAGACTTTGCTTCTTCCAATGATTGTTAAGGTGTCTTTCAATTCTGCGCTATTTTTCCATGCTGAAAAAATTCATGTGACATGATGCATTGATCAAAAAATAAACGAATGAAATTCATTTCCGAGATAACCCTAATGACTACCAAATGCAAGCGATGGGATTTTTCGGTCCAATTTATTTTCTTTTCTGGTCGCATCTCCCAAAACTTTCCCACTCATTGCACTTGCGCCATCATACAATTGGCTTATCATAGAAGAGGGGTCACTATTATTTAACGTACGTTAATTCCGTAAAATTGGCTGCATCAAGATTTTCAGTAGTAGAAACTGTCAGCAACGACTCATTGACATTTCCATCTTTAAAGTAGCGTATTGTTATTGCCATATTTTCGCGGTTATTTTTCTTCCATTATAGTAAACCAGTTTAGGTCCGATTCATTAATATCTTGAATAATGGAACTTCGTATACTACTGCAATCATTGCTTGAATTATTTTATTTTGAATTTCAGGTGAACGGTATGTTACAATTTGTGTATATGAGTAAGACTCTTTCAAATTTGGATATTTCATGCAGGTGTATTCAAACAAATTCTGAAATAATCCTTGTTCTTTCCAAAATATAATTTTCACGCAAAGCTAATTCGTTGACAAATTGTATAACCTCAATAATAGACCTAACGTAGTACCTACATAATAGCCGTGTTTTTTTGGAAAAGTTATCCGTAGTACAGTAGGATTTTATATGAATAACAAATACAACATCCGTAGTAGGATCACTGCCGATAAAAGGAGAAGTGAAGTCCTGCTGCGGATAGAGATTTGACGTTTATTCGAGTATCGGCAGTGATCCTACTGTGGATGTTGTATTTGTTTTTCATATAAAATTCTACTGTACTACGGATAACTTTTCCAAAAAAACACGGCCAATGTCTCTTTTAATATATATACGTTTCAATGGAAATGGATTTTTCTTGTTTTAGAAAACCAGTTTTTGAATCAGTGGCATTACGATACGATAGTTGATTTTTTAAGGTAGGGAATTGGAGGTTTTAAGGTAGGGCATTGCCCCCTAATGCCATGCCATGCTGCATTATAAGAAATTCGAGAAATGCAGAAGTCAAGATTAAAGTAAAGGCGAATATGTTCATCTTTATTATAGCATATTCGTCTCCATTTTGTAAATTTGCGACATTTCCACATTTTTCTATAATTTTTTTGATGGGTGCAAGGTTTTAAAAAATAAAATATTAAATCGAAATGGAAGAGAACTGAGGTAAGTTCAATTACCATTGCATTAACAAGTCAGTAAGTTATAGCAGTTTATAGAAAGTAAAAAAGAGTTATCATCTGTGTATTCTCTCCCACTTTCAGGTTTCGACATACATCTGCCTCTCTCTACTGCCTAGTACGCAGATCGCGCTAAATTTTATCTCCCATACAAAATTCTCTCCAAAATTTAGCCAAGCTAAAATTATGTCAAGCATTTTAGCCGAGAGGTACGCTGCTCCAGCTAAAAAATCAAAATTTCTCTTCGAACTGTACATAACTTATCTGTCAAAATTTAGCGCACGTAATAATTGTCTGGCACATTTATTCTCGTGCTAAATTTCAATTTCAATTTGAAATGGAATAATATTTGAATAATATTTAGATGTATTTTTCTTTTTATGTGACCAATTCTTTTTTATAATGATTTTATTTTTAAAAAAGCAGGCTTTTTTGGTCAAAAATCTTTTATCGATGCAAATAAAACAAAATTATTTCATCTTATCCCAACGTTTCGTCGGTGTTCCACGACTTATTTTTTAAAAATAAAATTAATATTTAGAAGAATATTTGGTGACGGAAGTCTTACAAGATTTTCCACAGCAAAAATCACTCATAATTCATAATAGGGGTATTCATGTAAGCGCGGAAAACCCTCGTAAACCTCGTAAACCAGATAATTTTATCTCCGCAGAAACGAGCTGTCAAAATTTGTATGGGAAAAAGTTTCTGCAAATCGCATAAAATTATCTCACAAATTTGCTGCGGAAAGTGCAGAAATAAACCTCGTAAACTAAAGAAGTATGGATTCTGACTTTTAATTTGACATTTCACAAAATATTTCCCACATTTACGCAAGTATTTCTTAGGGGGTGTTCATGAAAACATGCTGCGGAAAGTTATATCTTTCTACAAAGCGGAAAATTATCTCGTTACATGAATACCCTTAATAATTCTTATTCGTTCACATTCATAATTCTTAAAAAATCATACTTTAAACCAAATTCTTTTAAATCTTTGAAAAAATTTCATTTAGAAAACAGCTGTTTTCTGTGACATATTCTCCACAAGGTTCTTATGTCAAAATTTAGCTTGGATTTTAGCTGATGTTTGGAGAAAAATGTGGGAGATAAAATTTAGCGCGATCTGCGTACTAGGCTTAAGGCTGTAAAATTTTACGAAGGCGTATAAATCGCCTATTATGTATCAACCCTTACTTTCAGCTGAATAAAACCGAAATTCTACTACAAAATTTTTTCTCCGCAGTGTTGTTTCATCCGAATTTGAATTATAAATATCAAACAAGTTGTTTGTTTCGTTGTTGTTTAAAAACTTAATACTTTTTAATAAAATATTACAATTCTAACTTCAGATTTCAAACAAAAATTTATTCACATGTCAGAAACCAAAGACGACTCCTCCGGCATTGTGCAGCGCCTTGAAGAACTTAATCAATGGCAAGAGGAACAAAAGAAAATTCTTTTCGAAAGACAAACCAATCAACGAAAACTTCTTGGTCTGGAGCACAGAAAAATGTATGAAACTCTTGGAATTTATCATGCCGATTCGAGTTTATTGAATGAAGATGATGTGGCAAGTATAAATGAATCTACGTCTAGTGAAACGGATCTGGGAGTAAGTGCTCTTGACCAAACTGCTGACGAAGGAGTAACGTCAGATTTTCACCAGGAAATCGGAGCAAAGCCTAAACGACCATTCCTTCGACGGAAACAGGGTTTAATAAATCGGTTCAAAGTTGATCCCGACCAATTTCTTCTCAGCAACCTTCCACCATACAAATTTTCTTCTGTCCATCCAAGTTTGAAAAAAAATTATACAAAAAAGCCACCGGAAAAGTGTAAACTGCAGAAAGAGACGCGACCCATTTCGAGGGCGGTCTTGAGAATGAAAGCTTGTGATAAGCCAAAGAAACTTTCAACCCTTGATGTCTTGGAAGAAAAGTTTCAAAAGTCTTTAATTTCTTCACAAACCGCATGCAATTCAACTCCAGATATTAAATCACAGTCATCTTCTCTACAAGAAACACCAGAACCAATATCTTGGGCCAAAATTCTTGATCCAAAGAACGTTAAGTCAATTGAAAAACCGTCCTCTAGTGCAAGCTGCTTAGAATCTCACGATAATACCGATAACTTGAGTATTTTTGAATTGCTCGAGCAAAAAGCTAAAGATGGAAGCTTTGACTTAAATTCGAGTTATATCAAAAGGTTTTTGAGAAATAAACGAAAGTACTTAAATGACGACCAAGTTGATTCCTCCAATTCACTTAAACTTCCCCCAATTCCTTACGAAATACAGTCCAGCTCAAAATCTTTGGTTTCTGATTCATCCGAGACGGAAGAAGATAAGGAAGGAACAGATGCAGCTTCCCCAAGATCACCAGCTAGAGTTCGGTTTGCTGACAACCTAATACAACCAAAAAAGCAACTAGAAGTAAACCTTACTTCAGCCCTTGACTATAGCGAATCATCGCAAGTATTCGAGGAATTTAAGAAACACCTGTTTGCCAATCAAAATGATTCAAATATCACTATCGAAAATAGCCAAGGTAACGATATGGCACAAGATATCCTTCAAAAAGCTGAACTAATTCGCACTCGCTTGGCTGAGCTTGAAGCCGAAATAAATACCTTTAAGAAAAATAACTTAGAATTGGTGAAGTCCAAACAGGAACACGAACTAGACAAAGCTCACTTCGAACAGGAGTGCTTAGAAGCCGCAGAGAAACTCAATGATGAGAGGATTCAAATGGAAATCTATTTGCACGATGAACGCATGAAGATCGAGGAAGATCGCAAAAAAATGGAAACAAAACTTCGACAACAAAAATCACTCAACTCCGGAAAGGAAAAGAGGGAAATTTCAAAATTACAAGACGAAATCGAATGTTTGCAAAAGGAAATGAAGAAGAAAGAAGAAATACATATAGCGGCACAGTCGAGATTAAGATGTCAAGTAAGAAACTTAGAAAAAGATGTTCGTCAGTTGAATGTTCAAATTGATGTTCTTTCCAAAGATAATAAAAGACTAGAAGCAGAGAATCTTAAGATAAATCGGCAAAATAACAATAAAATGCTGCAAGAAATAAATAGGAACATTGCCAAACTGGCTCCCAAGGGGGTAAGATATAAATCTCATTTACTGCACTTTTTAAAATGTTATTTTCCCAGTGACGACTTACTATTTTGTTTAAGAACACACATACATAATTGCAAGTCGCACCGCAATTTATTTATTTTTTTTTTGGCTCAATATAGTCATGCAGGTGTTAAAGCATTTTGTCTAGTTCATAATTTACAGCTCAAGTCTTAGAGTACTGCAGACATTTTCTTGGTGTAGAAGTTAATCACAAATAAAGCAACGCAGTCTAGATAAAGACTTGGTAAAAAAATTTCCCTTGAAAATTGACGCATTTCACTTTTAGAATACAAAACGCAAAATTTTACCTGCACTCAATCGAAATTTAAGTTTAGTTGGCTTTGTGAAATCTTCTTCTGAACAGGTTCTTATATATATTTGTGTAGCTATAAAAACAAAAGTAAATTTCCCCGCTAGAGAAATACCTGAAATTATCTTAAACCTTACTTCGATGTAGAGACTTAGACAAACACGGAATTACGATGAGGCCTCTTAAATTGCCGAATTTTGGACGATGCTAATTCACTAACGTTCCCCGAACTGCAAATACATTCGCAGAAAGACACTAGTAGTTGTGGACTGTGGGTCTGTTCATTTAAATTTCTTTTGGCCCAACTCGACTTTCGCATTATCGTCTCAAGGGATTGTAATAAAAAAAATATGTTTTTTTTTTGAGAATTCGATATTTTAAAAACGGGTCAATAATTTTATTTGAAATTTAATTTTTATTTGTAGAATAATAAAAAATTCCGATTCAAATTTTTTACGAAACATATTTAAAAATTGTAGGTATATAAAAATAATTAAAAAAACTGAATAGCGATTTATAATTTTTGTTATGAATTCCTATTCTTGTGAAATCACATAGCATTCCGTTTTTAGCTCCAATTTTGTGCTTATGAAATAAAATAAAATTCTAAGTTTTTAAGTTTATTTAACATAAGAGTGGGACATATTTTATTTCGAATATAATTTTTAGTTGATGTTTTTTTTATTTATTTATTTATTATTATCTATCAAGTGCATTAACTTTCTTAGATTAAATATAGTGGTAAAATGTATTGAAAAGTAATATACAGATATGATATTTACAAATTTAAGGTACTAAAAATAAGTTAAACAAAATATTAAGAAATAAATAACAATAATTTACAAAAAGAAAACAAAATATTACACGTAATTCAAAATCATTCACCCATATTCTGAAACTCGTGTTCGACTTCAGTCGTAGGAACAGTCGTATGCGATGTTTTTCGTTTCCCAATATTAGTACAAGTCAAGTCGGATGTTCGACTCCTGGAATAACAACATACGACTGTAGTCGAATACGAGTCATAAATACGAGTTTCAGAATATGGGTGATTATCTTACAAATGTTTCTACTCATATTAAAGTCGATTAGGTGGACGCACTTATTGTAATGTATAGAAGCCATGGTAATTGGGTCATTTAGACCATAATTTGTCCCTATGTAAGGGAATGAAAAAGAAATCGCCTCCTCTAGGTCTTACATGTCGCATAGGGACGTACAAATTAAACATAGAAAGTAGAAAGTAATTGTGAACATTGAATATGCCCACACAAAATATCCCGTGCAAAAAGAGCAGACAAATATTCACGTCTTACGCCAAGAGGCTTACGATCTATTAAAGCACATCTAGCATCATATCGAGCCCTTACCGCCAAATTATCGTAAGCGACAAAAATCAAATTTTACAGGAGAAGGTTTTTTTTGAATATTTTTGAACCGAATTGTGCCAGTAAGTTGAAATTTTACATATATTAATGATTTTAAGATATTTAGATATAAAATAAAAAAAAACACAAAAATTATCAGTATTTAAGCATTTTATGGCGCTTACATTATTTTTGCTGTCATCACCTCATGTTATTTTGGAGCTTACGATAACAATATCTGTTAACATCACTGTGTCTAAGTACTTTAATTTGATAAATTAATAGACATTTTAAAAGGGTTTTAAATGAAAAAGTCATATTATAATATGCGAAATATATTTATTTATACGAAACATTTGGAATAATGAGACAATGAGTTAGACTTATATTAGTTATAATAACATAAAGTATTTCTTCTGGTACGAATAGTTATCTTTGTCCATTTTAACTTAACACAACGTATTGTTCCATTATGGTTTTTTAACAAAATATTATATAGAATTTAAAAAAATAATAATGAGATCAATCAGACAAGATTATGTACTTATATAAAATTAAATAATGTATTTTTGATTTTCTCTATCCGAATCATCTTCATCCGTTTCAGCTAAAGCATCACGTATGGTTCCATCATGCCTCATACTTAAATATTCTTGATGGTATCTGTTTGGTATTATATTTTGATTGCATAACTCCTGTAAATCTTTGTATTTAGCTGCTGAAATTTTGAGCTCCTTGACGTATAAATTCGTAGGACCTTTTTGGACCGTAGCACTGTTTGCTCTCGATCGGATAATTAAATCCATATTTATTTCGTAATTGTCACTGTCTTCAAAAAAACCGTATTTAAATTTAACAATAGGATTATTTTTATAAAAATGCATAACTCTTAATGAATTAAAATTGATTTTAAATTTAGCTGGCAATAAAACTTGTGAATAAGACTTCCAATCCATGAAGTCTCTATAGTTTAAGTCATTTACAATGTAGCTTTTTGGATTATGTCTGGCATTAGTAATCATAGTTGGCCATTCAGAAGGAGCCCATACGGTTTTATTACGAACGAAACTTTCAATAGTGCTATGAATCGAGTCAACAGGCATCATGGTGTGTCCTGGTAAAAGATAAGTCACCTTTATTTCTTTTATTGATGTTGCGGTTCTCAAGTAATTAAATAACATTGATATCATTGCACGGTTTCTATTTTGCCCAGCACAGCTATCAGAATATAGATTAACAACAGTATGGGTACCTTTTTGATCTAACATATTCAAATACTTAAATATAACGAAACTTTCAATAGTGCTATGAATCGAGTCAACAGGCATCATGGTGTGTCCTGGTAAAAGATAAGTCACCTTTATTTCTTTTATTGATGTTGCGGTTCTCAAGTAATTAAATAACATTGATATCATTGCACGGTTTCTATTTTGCCCAGCACAGCTATCAGAATATAGATTAACAACAGTATGGGTACCTTTTTGATCTAACATATTCAAATACTTAAATATAACGAAACTTTCAATAGTGCTATGAATCGAGTCAACAGGCATCATGGTGTGTCCTGGTAAAAGATAAGTCACCTTTATTTCTTTTATTGATGTTGCGGTTCTCAAGTAATTAAATAACATTGATATCATTGCACGGTTTCTATTTTGCCCAGCACAGCTATCAGAATATAGATTAACAACAGTATGGGTACCTTTTTGATCTAACATATTCAAATACTTAAATATAACTGTAACTATTTCATTACAGCCCCTTTTTCCTTGGCATTCGCCCCACACGTAACAATAACCATCCCTTGTGCCACTTTCATATATACTTTCATTATAATATGCGTATTTTCTCGAGTAATATAAGGTCACACTTTTACCATGTGGAGTATTGAGAACTTTTTCCAAATCAAAGCTCACGCATAAGGAGTTAGAACCAGCTACTTTGCTAATTTTTTGATCTTCTAGAAACAGCTGCTTGCATTTTTCTTTATCTAGGATGTGATTTTTATACTCAGTGGTTTGTTGAAAAATATTTTTGTTCTCAGGTGATAAATTTTTGCACTTCTCACAAAAAGCACATTTATCTTTTTTGGGCAATTGGAATCCAATATTAAAATCTGTTTTGAAAATATTGCGAAATACTCTTTTTGATAATACTGATGATTCTAAACTCTTTTCTTTAAAGTGATCAACATACTGTGTATACAAAAATGATATATTCTGAAATTCTTGAGGTAAATATACTTTAGTGCTTTTATTGCGACAATAGTGGGATGGAACAGCAGGCAACATCTGAATGAACGATTTTAACTGTGCGACTTTTACTTCATCAGATTTATTATGAGGATGAAGAGTTCTTCTGCCTTCTCAAGTGGTATTCAGAATTTTGTTGGAATTTTCGATAGTGTATCTCAAAGACATTTGGGATATGTTTAGGGTCTTGAGTAAAAATTGTTGACATACTTTAATATTCTGTCCATTGTAGCTTATAAAATAATCGTATGATTTGTTGCGAACATTACTACTAGCTCGTTTTCTGCCAATCGGTTTTTCTTTAGCACATGATAGCAAAAAATCCTTTTGTCTTTTATCACACCCTAATCCCCAATAGTTTTCTAAAATATTATTCCGATCATCTTCAGTGAATTTATTTGCACATGAGTTACCACATCTTTTATTGATACATGGGTTAGGTTGCACAGATTTCCCTTTAGCAGATTCTCGATTCTTTTTTGATAAAAGACGTTTTGGTAAAGGTTTTTTTTCCTGTATCCTCTTTTACCGACACTCGTTTCTTCATCTATTTTTTGAGCTGAATCATCTTCATCTGAATCACTGGACGATGAAGCTGGCTTCCATGAATCTTCACTATCAATACAGGCATTGGTGTCGTGGTACTCCAAGGACTTCCTGGACATGTTTTGTTCTTGTTGATCATACAGTGAACTGGTGCTTGGCTGTATTAATTGATCAATGAAAGCTGGCATAGTAGGATTCACTATAGGAGTATGATCATAATTGTCATAGTCTAAATGCGATATTTTATTTTGGTTATCTAAATCCATTAAAGTGTAAGAATTGTCAGTATCGGAATCACTGTAATCAACAAGTGAAGTCACAGGTTTAGGTGCATGTGGGTTGGTACTTTGCTCACAATTCAAATCGATCAAAGATGATAATGTCGTATCAGTTAATATTGGGTCCATGTTGTTGTTGCTGTCTTTAAGTAAGAATGAATGTAGAACAAAGTCCTCCGTATCTTGCTGAAGAATCTCCGGAAAAGCAGTATCAGAATTATTCTCTTCTCTCTTAAAGGAAGTGGTGAAATTGTTTTTATCAATAATAATAATTAAACAATACAATAATTTAAATGAGAGGTAATATTAAAATCGTATTCGTATTTCATTTTTTCATGCATTCAATTACCAAAATTAAAATACAATACATACCTTAGCTGCTGGGGTCGACATTGTTGTTATATTTGATAACTGTTGAGTTTACTATTTGTAGTACAATTAAAACTCAATCAACACAATGACTACACAAAAATAAACACTATTTAAAAAGTTTTTAGGAGTGAAACTATTTTTTAAACAATAATTCAATGAGAACGATGTTTTTTGGATCATCACACTCGCGGAAATAAACAGGACAGGTCACACCTCAAGCCATCAAGGTCAAGTCTGATGTCGGTTGCGATAACAATGAGGGGCGTTTGCGCTACAAAAAATTAATTGCAAGGCATGTACGATAAAAATGCTTGCTGTCGCTTACGTTAAAGCTTTAAAAATATATGTTGTCACGATAATTTTAGCACATGCTATAACTTTATAACGGTTTTTGTTTGGAGGAAAAAATGTACAGGGATGGGTCCGTAATGGCTTAAAATAGTAGTTTCGACAAAAAACGCATTTTCGACAAAAGTGTCGCTTACGATAATTTGGCGGTAAGGGCTCGATATGGTGGACATATAGGACCAATTAAATTTTCTTGTAGCAAATTTTGTGAACCGCTTTTGAATTTTTTCGATACGAAAACGGGCATTGGCATAGAATGGATTCCATACTACACAACAGTACTCAAGAGATGAACGTATTAACGAAATACATAATGCCTTCAGAGTATAAGGATCTTGGAAATCGTTTGAATTTCTAAAAAACCTAACATTGAGTTAGCCTTAGATATAATATAATCATAGTGCCAGGAGAACTTTAATTGTTCATCGAAAATTACACCCAGATCTTTTTGACGTGATACGCGTTTTAGACTTATATTCCCAATAGTATAATCAAATATAATAGGATTCAAAATTTTAGATACGGTTAATACCGAACACTTACTGATGTTAAAGAACAGTCCGTTGCGATCACACCAATCAGATATATTGTTTAAGTCATTTTGTAAATCCATAGCATCGTATTTACACTGAATTTCTTTGAATATTTTAAGGTCATCAGCATATAATAGGCATTGGGAGTGAGCGACATGTGTAGGTAAATCGTTAATAAACAACAGAAATAAAAGTGGACCAAGATGGCTACCTTGTGGAACACCTGAAGAATTTGTTATTTCCGACGAAATTTTGGATCCAATTTTTACAAATTGCTTTCTTCCAATTAAGTAACTTATCTACTCTCTAAAGCACGTAGACAGGCGTTGGCATATATTACAAGATTCGTGGTTGTAGATTTACCTCTCACGAAACCATGTTGAAAATCCGTAATATTATTACAAACAGGAGTATATAACTTATTTTTGACAATAGCTTCAAAAATTTTTGGAATAATTTGAAGCTTAGCAATTGGTCTATAGTTAATCACAGCCTTTTTAGAACCTGACTTATGTATAGGTGTTATAAAGGACCACTTCCGAGTTTCGAGAAACTCACCGTAGCATAGAGATTTATTGAAAATGATATAAAGTGGCTTGAGAAGTCCCAGTTTACACATTTTTAAAAAGATTGGAGGGATATTATCAGGTGGAAGATAAGTACTCGATTCAAGGGAAGACAGTTCCTTCATAATATCATGCCCTGTTATAAATATATAACCAATATCAGTGAGAGCTTCACAAGACGGTAAATTGGAACATCTTATGTTAAGATTAACAAGATTAGACTGAAAGAAAGAAGCAAACATATTACATATAAAACACTCAAATCATCACTAATGACACCGTTTAGTTCCATTTCCGAAAGTAAGCCGAGCGATTTTCTTTTTGTATTAATAAGTGTCCAAAACGCTTTAGAATCGTGCTTAGTTTTGGACTCAAGACACCAAAGATATTGTTTATAAAGAAATTTTTTCAAGAACTCATATTCTTTTCTAAGTTGACAAAACCTACTTTGAAGTGAAATATTAGTTCTGCTCTTTTTGTACATAATTCTCATAGCGCGTTTTAAATTTGACAATTTTTTATTAAACCAAATTGGTCGATTTTGCTTTTTTATAACCTTAATTGGAACATACATAGAAAAAGCGGATTCTATTACTTCACAGAAAACATTGTAAGTATTTTCAAGACTAGGTATAGAGACAATATTTTCCCAGTTAACTGAATAAATAAAGTTATTTAACGACACGTAATCGGCCTTAGCAAAGTCATATACAGCATTATTACAATTAAAAATAGATATTTGATTTAAAATTCTAAAATTAAAAGATATATTTCAGCTTTGTGATGGATAAAATCCATCAAAAGTAAAAAATCAGCTTCCGAAACAGAAGATTCGATATCCTGATTGACAAAAACTAAATCTAACATTCTCCCAATTGAATTATAAGTGCAATTTGTTTGTTGTAGATTCATAGCAGACATTTAGTCAGTTACAATTAATTCAACATCCTTACTGACATTAAAGGGAAAAATACATTTATCGACTTCAGAATAAATCCATTTAATATTTGGTAGATTAAAGTCCACTAGGACAACAATGAAAGAGTTTTGTTCTAAAGTATTAGCAATAAATTGTACATTATCAATATGATTTTCATAAATTTGAGCATCTGAATTAGGTCGAATATATGATACAAAAAATATACACCAATTTTATTATTTTTAATGTGAGATGTGAAAAATTTAACACAAATACATATTTGTTCTATCGAACCTGAAGAAAATTGAAGTTGAATTTGTTTGCTTTTCAAACTCGAACGAACGGCTAGTAAAACACCTCCTCCTCTATTTAATCCAGTTTCAACTGCACAACGATCTTTTCCAAAGACCTCAAAATCCGAGTTGAATAATTCGGATGAAACCAAGTTTCAGTAAAAGCAATGATAGTATATAGCCAGTAGCAGCAACAAAAAAATCACTTTTGTTCTAATCCCCCCCGCATTATGATAGAAAAGGGAACAAGATGAGTAATCATCGAAATTTTCAGCAGGCGTGATTGCACCATCACCAGCATCATTTGCAATAACAGGAAAATCAACATCATTAGCAGCAACAGGAATATCAGACTTGGCAACATTAACGGATTTGTTGGCAACAGCAATATCAACATCGTTGACAGCTTTTTCATATATATATTTATATCGGCAAAAGGAAGAGCAGGAGATATGGACAATTCAGAGCTTATGTTTTGTCGTTTTGAAGCCGTGTAACTTCGTTTTTTGGAATGAATTTAAAAGCACGTAATTTCGTTCCTAAAGGCCAGATATTGTCTTCATACATCGCATCATTGAACTCAGTTGGAACTCCAATTTTAAAGTTAATGAATTTCAAAAATTTAAAGCAAGATATGACTCTAGGGTCTTACTATTTTTCTTTAACTTTATTAAAATTTACATTATAATAAGTTGAGTGGAATCGATTTGGGATTTTTCCTTCTTTTTTTTGGTCACTGTAATTTTGGCAATCGTAGTACCCCTTGGCATAATGGTTAGTGCGTTGGACTGTCATGCGGAAGGTCTCGAGCTCGATTCTCAGCCGCTGCTAGAAAGTTTTTGTTACATTGGCTTGCCCGACGTTTTGGCAGGGTTTGCTTAAATATCTACTAATATGGCGACAAAAAGGACTCATCCCCAACCATCTAAAAAAGTCAACAAATAATACAAAACAACTCTTTTCTAACAAAGAATCTCTTAACATTCATGAAAAAATTGAGCTTAAATTCTATCAAAAAGTTCTCAACGTCGAAATATCGGAAATACACAACAAAATCAAACGCACACAAAATTCACTTCGTCTCCACGACCATCGCATCAAAGAAAACCTATCTCCAAATGAATACAAACAATTCACAATCAAACAAACACAAGTATTCAAAAATATATATAATAAAAAACAACAAACAAATGCACAAAAAATTAAACAGCCTAAAATAAAATGGAAGGAATTTAATATAGAAATGCATAAAAATGGTTTGACAATCGAACGAATATTGAAATTCCTCTGGAAGTCAAATGGCTTTTATCGTAAGGTAAGCAATTTGCACTCCCGATAGACAAACAAAGCTTCGCTCTATTTCAGGTAATAGCCGATGGAAAAGAAGTAATTCGCAATGTACAAGACGAAAGAAAACAAGAACTCATGTGTGCACAATACAGCAATATGTTATACTAGTTCCAACACCACCAACAAAGTGATCGATTTGCCAAGTATGTTCTTAACGTAAATACAAAAACAATTAACTTCCTTAAGCAGCTTATTAATATTGTCATTGTACCAGCTGACAAAGGCAACGTCACAGTGGCGATGGAGCAAGCAGAGTACGATGATAAGATGTGCGAATTGTTGTCTGATCCTAACAGCTATATTAGGGTGAGGAACAACCCAACAACAACACTGCAAGCTCCCAATAACTATCTAGTAAAGTGGTTAAGTAACAATAATTTTGTTGATAATAGAGAAAAATCTAAAATGACAACATATACTGTACAGCTTCCATGTATTTAAGGTTTGCCAAAAATTCATAAAGCAAACCTGCCCCTTCGCCCATAACATCATCAATGAAATTGCCATGTTATGAACTTTCCAAGTTTGTTGGCAAAATATTACAGTGCGCGTCCACAAAATCAAGCCACGCAATAAAAAATTCATTTGAATTTAATGAAAAAGCTAAAAACATTAAATTAAGAGCTAATGATGTTTTAGTTTCGTATAATACTGAGTTTCTTTTTACTAACATTCCCATACAACTAGCTATCCCTATAGTGAAAAAGAAATGGGAATTAATCAGTAAAAAAAAACTTTAATCAAGATTCTCGATTTTTGTCTAAAAGACAATAATTATTTACAATTTAAAGATGCTATGTTTAAACAAATTTTTGGAATGCCTATGGGAAATCCTCTGTCACCAACCACTGCCGATTTAGTACTAGATCACATACTAGATGAATGTTTTAAGGAAATGGAAGAAAAACCTACGTTTGTTGCAAAGTATGTCGGCGATATATTTGCCGTGATCGAAAAATGAAACATATATAAAGTGCTAATGATCCTCAACGAATTCAATCCGAAAATCAAGTTTACTGTTGAAATGGAACAAAATAATTCAATAGCGTTTCTTGACGTCAAAATCCATAGAGAGAATGACCACCTTTTATTGGATAGGTATCAAAAAGTACAGCCACAGGAAGATTAGTGAACTTCCGTTCTAACCAAGTCAGATACACAATTATTAATACCGTATCGAATATTGTAAGTAAGGTTTTTACGTTGAGTGACGAACGATTCCACACGGTCGTCGGGAAGTAAGTATTCAAAACCCTCATAGACAACAGCTATCATTCGTGGTCGGCTTTTAAAGCACAAACACAAAACTGCCCGTGAACAGAATATGGATCCAAGAAATGGCTATTTCAAAAGTATTGTTTATGTTCCAAACTTCACTGAGAACTTTAAAGAAGTCATCAACAAAAAACTAAAGGAGGTTCGCTTGGCCTTCAAATCAAATTAAACCCTTAGTCACCGCTGTACCAGACTTAAAACGAAACCCGACAAGGACAAAAGCACAGATGTTATTTACAAAATTAAATGTAAGGGAAGACCAAACGAACCGTGCAATTTGTGCTACATCGCAACGACAAAACAATTCCTTCGACAACGCATTTCAAACCAGAGATCTGACATCAAATCTAATAATCCTGCGAAGACAGCCCTGGCGAGTCACAGCATCGAAAACGGTCATTCTCCAGACACAAAACATTTCTGCCGTCTATTGCTCACTTGTCTCTTAATTTATGTAATTTTGAAAATAAGTTTCCTAGACTAAGCTTCATTTGAAGTGTTTTCTTTTTTTCTTTGTTTTTTTTTTTTATGATTTAACAATCATTTATATTTTTTTATAAGCAAGTGAGTTTATATTTTATTTTTTTAATTGTTATTATACTCTTGAGTTAACTGATGGTTTTTCTTTGTATTTTTGTGTGTTAATAAAGTTCCCCTGAAGAAGGCAGCACGCCAATGTAATATAGTTGTTTCATTGCCAAAATTACAGTAAACAAAAAAGCCGATGGAAAGATTTCAAATCGATTCCACTCAGCTTATTAATTCCGAATTAGTCAACAAATCATCCTAAAATTTACATTTTAGTTAGAGAATATATTTGAAATTATGTTGTGCTCATTTCAAGAGCATTTTTCATCAATTTTTATAGAATTTCAGGTCGCTGCGACCTGTCTTCTTCTCTAATATTGGCCTTGCATGTTTTTTTTTTTGCATATACCTACCTTTCCTTTTAAATAAATAAAAAAATCTGAGCCGTTAAATAGGGTGAACTCACGATTATATTAGATAGCTAAAAACTTTTTACAGAAGAGCCATAGTTTCCTGAGCTGTACCTCCAACTTGTTGGAACTACAATTCCAGATTATTCTCTCTCTGACTTTTAAAAATTTCAATTATTGAACGTTATTGAATGCCATCTACATTAACAATAATTTTTTTCTTCGTTTGCAGTAAAATATGGTCCAATGGGCTTCTCTGAACACTTGATATTCAACTATTGTTTTTGGATTTTGAGTGCCTCATATTCTGCAAAATTGTGTATTCGTGTGACCATTGAAGTGAAAATGGGCCACATCGCTAATTACGAGCTTGTTAATGAGCTCATTATATTCTCGGACAAAATTTTTGAAAACGACCAGCATATTGAATGGTTATTTGTGTATCATTTGGTTTTAACTTGTCAACCAATTGAATTTTATATGGAAAAATGTTGTATTGTACAATTTTTTAAGACATCACGAATTGCGGTGCAATTTTTTATCATTTTATCGCTATTTTAATAAACAGTGTTCTAGTAAAATAGGACGTTACATTCCTCCCAGAATTTAACCTTAATACTCGGAGATTGCTTAGCCGCACTACACGAATGTGGAATTCTTAATCTGGTTTGATATTTCGCTCCCATTGCTAAATTCAGACTTTCAAAACTAGTTCTCCCCTACTTTAATAAACACTCGCACTGAGCCAAAACACTTTAAGGGTGGTCAGAATCGCGTTAGTTCGCGCAAAATTAAAAAAAAAAATACGCAAAAAATTGGGTCTCGCAATTACATATGTATACAATGTATATATGTATATCCCGCTACGGTCTAAACAGCTCAGCCGATTTTATTTAAACTTACCTGAACTTAACTTTATACCTCGCATTTTTTTTAAACTTTGTGCTTAACGGTTTTTTTTAGCAATATTTAAGATATATTTTATTTTAATAATATCTAAGAGAAATTCAAAAAATACATATACAAATATACAAATATTAAAAAAACGTTTTCGAAAATCTTATTTTTCTCAAAAACAACATGAAGAATTTTGTCACAAATTTGTGCCTTGTATTTGTAGAAACGTTGAGAAAACTTTCTAGATAAAATCGGATTCATTTTGACTTTACATCTAATGTATCAAAATAATTATTATCGTTAATTTTGTTTTGCATCAAATTCAATTTTAACAGAATTTCTTATTTATTTGTTCTAATTTAAGACTCCTTTCGTCGACATGGGAGAAATAACAACAACCAAAACTCCGCCAGTTTCAAAACAGCAATCCAAAACTAAAACAGTGGTTCGACGAAGGAGCAGCGAGTTGAAAAGAAAACCAAGTCCAGTGAAACGACAGGACTCACTTGTAAATAGTTCGGATGATGATCTGAGTAGTGTATTTTCTGATGAGCTGAGTTATCCAAAAACAAATTCCAAAGTTACCTTTGCAAAATCACCTACGCCGCCTAGCCGAAGAACATCAACAGATAAATTGGAAATCAAAGAAACGCCATCAATTGCGGCAGATGCCTCATTCAAGCGTGAAATTCGTAATCCTGATGGTAGCAAAGATATTTGGTATCCAAATGGCAATCTTAAGAAAATATCATCGGACGGAATGATAATTCGCATGCTCTATTTCAACAAAGACATAAAAGAGACTAATATTAATGAAGGTACTGTAAAGTATTACTATTCTGAAACGAATACATGGCACACAACATACCTAGATGGTCTTGAAATTTTAGAATTTCCCAACGGACAAACCGAACATCGCTACAAGGATGGAAAAATCGAGGTACATTTTCCGAATAATTCAATTAAGGTGACAAATCCATCCGATGAAAATAAATTAGAAGAATGGCGATTCGCCGATGGTACAAATCTAATTCAAATGAAAAACGGCGATAAGATACTTTTGATGTCGAATGGACAGAAAGAAATTCACACAGCCCACAGTAAACGAAGGGAATACCCAGATGGAACTGTTAAATTGCTATATCCAGATGGTAGTCAAGAAACGAGATATTCAAATGGGAGAGTGAGACTAAAAGATAAGGATGGCAATTTGGTTATGGATACGGAAAATGTCAAATATTAGTGTTAGTTGACACTTGCTCAATGAGATTCAGTTAAGAAATCGTCTGTTTAGCAAATATGTCCTTAGTGTCCTATAGCCTATTTAATTTTGTGTTTTTTTTAACCTCAACGAGAGGAAGTTATATTTAACAAAAAATTGTGATTATTTTATCTTTTTTCTCTCAAAGAGTTTGAGTTAGAATAAAGTTGAATTATTTATTAGAAAGAGTTGTTTCTTAATTACCGAAAAGCCAAAACCAATGAAAACTATATTAAATTTTCGAAAGTTTAAATTTGTCACAAATAAATCTTTCGATCTTGGCAGTAAGTCGGCGAGTCAAATTGATGATTGTAACTGATTATTTGTACGAGTCTCTATTGTTTATGTTCAGATTTAATAGCCCCGGTAATTACTTGTGTTCAGAAAGTGTCATTTGAATTTAAATAGTATGTGCGGAATCTCTATTCCCACAGACAAAGGTTAAGGAAACGGCTTCAAAGAATACACCATCCTCAACACAACCAACAACGACTACCAGGCAGTGAAAAGCGAACTCCAATGTGTAAACATAATGTTCCGGAACTCGATCCAATAGCACAACAACATGCGATTCCAGAAGGGACTACAGGCCATAAAACCAGGACCAAACGATTTCAGCGAAATAAGCGAGAAAACACAACCAATGCGTTACGTCATCATCAACAACAACATTGAGATGACAACAACAGCTGACAAAGTGGAAGTTTTCGCGAATCACTTCGAGGAAAACTTCACACCTAGCCCATCAACGGACCCTGTGTTCCTGGATGAAATCAGGACATCCGTCCAGCTGACTTTACAGCCAAATTTGGAAGGAGTGGAGTTTGACGACCATCTTTCAGCTAGTTGCCCAACGCACAAGCCTCAACTATGTCAACCAGAGGAAATTGCGGAAATCATCGTCAATTCTAAGTCAACAGGTCCAGATGGAGTCTCCAACTACGTCATCAAAAGGCTTCCACATGCAGTGATGATACCACTCACAATCATCGTAAACAATTGCGACAACAACTGCTACTTCCCTCATAATTGGAAAACGGCAAAAATCGTGGAAATCCCGAACAAAGGCGCTAAAAACCTGGTTTCCAACTATAGGCCTATATCCCTCCTCAACAATTTCAGCAAAATTCTGGAAGAAGTCATACTAAGGAGGCTCAAAAAGTACTGCAATGAAAACAATATCATCCCAGACATGCAGTTTGGCTTCCGGGAAGGGCATATAACACTGCATCCGTTACTAAAGTTCCAGTCTGACGTCTCTTCAGCTTTCTTTCTGGATGTCGAGAAAGCATTCGACAGCGTATGGATAGAAGCCCTTATCCATATGCTTCGAGTACTTGGATTACCTTCGCCACTAATAAAAATATTATTTTCTTTTCTCTCTTTCAGGAAATTCTTCGTTCAGCTAGACAGCTGCAAGTCTTCAATCAAATCTATCAAAAGCGGAGTCGCCCATAATCGAATTTGGGTCCCTTTCTATATAACCTGATGACGTCTGATCAACCCGTGCAAACTGACTGCGAGAACCTGCTTTTTGCTGACGACTCGCTGACCTACGCCTCATCGATAGCCCCAAAAATTGCAGCTCGGAGAGTGGAAGCCCACGTCTCTAGACTACGAGTACTACAGAAAGTGGGGTAGCCGAACACTGCCAAATCTGAGCTTGTGTGTTTCAGGAGACCCACTACCAATGGCAACCGATGTCGTTCAGCAGCCACTTGCAGAAACCTGACCGTGAAGCTCCCCGATGGGTCGACGATAGCAGCCAAAAGAAATGCTAAATAGAGGAGAAGGGGGTACATTTGACACTTAGTTTTTAAAAGTCTGTATTTCCGAAAACTGTTAATGTATTCCAATGTTTTGTTTTGTATTTGATTTATTGATTATTCAAGATTATGCTAACATATAATTTTTTGTTTTAAAACATTTCCACATTTTAAAGAAAAATATTTTCTAAAAAAAGTCCCCGGGAGCGGGGCACTTTTGACTTTAAAAGGGGTACATTTGACAATGGTTGATTAAACCCCACATCGTGTGCATTATATTTCTAAAAGTATCAACGGATCCAGCACGTCTGTTGTTTGAATAGTAAAAAAGTAAATTTTTGTTTTTAAACAATTTATTAAGCAATATAACGAAAAAATAAATCAATAAGTACACTTTAAAAAAAAAACTACATGAATAAAAAACAAATTATTTCATTTATAAACATAAAAAAATCAGTCCATATAAATCTAAATTCAAATTTATCGATATTGACATTTTTTAAATAATTTATTTAATATATAATTTCCCAAAATCAACGTCAAACAAATATTTTTTGCAATAGTCAAAAGTGCCCCGAAGGAACTTTTTAATTTATTTATTTTTTTTTTAATAACTAATATTATATTTTAACAAAACTGGCTTCAATTTATTGAACTTTAAGCATAGTACTATCATAATATTGATTCGCGATAAAAAAATTTATTTTATTAGGTTCACAAATCGCTTACTTACCGGTGATCAAAAATTAGATCAGATACACAGAAAACACGAAAACACGTGGTACTCCGCGAAGAGTTTAAGAAAGGCTGCCAAATTTCATAACGTTTCTTTAAATCAAACTAAGCTTCTTCCTTCATCCAAACTTTTCTTTTTTAAGGGCACGTTCATACCGAAAAACGCAAAGTCAAATGTGCCCCGGTGTCAAATGTACCCCAGCTTACCCTACCTCGGAGTCCACTTCAACGAGCTGTCCAAATTCAAACCGCACTCAAAGCAGGTACTAAGGAAGGCCAACTTCGAGTTTCACCGCTTGCACCCATTGCTAATCAGAAGAACCGGACTAAGCCAGCCAGTGAAACTACTGATATACAAGCAGCTTATCAGACCTGTCATCAGCTATAATTTCCTGCATGGTACACCATCTCGAAGACAGCAAAGCAGAAGCTCCAACTCTTCGAAAGCTCCAACAGCGAAAGAAGCACTAGAGCAACGAAAGAGTCTACGAAGAAGCCAAAATCAATCCACTGGACCAGTTTCTCGTGCAATTAGCAAGGAAGCTTATACATAGCACCGCCAACCACCCAAACCCGCTGATGAGAAGGATGACCACCCAGGAACGACATTCAGAGCCTAGATACCTTAGTGCTTTGGATATGTTAAAAAGGATCCCAGCCGACAACGAAGAAGCAATTCGATTTTATGCTGACGCGGAGTCAGCATGCCACCGTGGCTGAAAACATCAAAAAAAAAAAAACCCCACCAACTGGACAATCGGCTCTGAAAAAAAAACCCGAGAGATAAACCATGCCATAATTTTAATTTAAAATAACTAGTCCTGTTTATTATAATTGTTATAATTTTAGAATTTCGGATTAGAAGCGTTAGTCGGGTTTTTGGTTGATTAGACGTTAGATATTACGTTAAGACTGAGAATGTTTGGAGGAAATGTATAACCATAATTTGAGTACGTGGTAGTCCAAGAGTCGATAGCATAGTAGGTTTGAATGTATTACCAAAATATGAGTACTCGTATGAGCTTGTATAGGTACATGGATCATACACCCCTGTTCTGATTTTCGTTCGAAATTCCAAACCGACCGTTTTCGAATTTTTTCAGTTCTCTTTTCCGTATTGTTTGACGTTTTACGTATTTCAGGGTGTTCTAAAAAACAAACGGATCTGCAAAACGCCAAATATTTGACGTTTTCAATTCGGTTGTCTTTTTGTTGGCGAAAACAGATTCGGTGAAACAAAAATGTAAGTTTTTATTGTTTTTTAATAAAAATAAATTAACTAAACATATTTTTACAAATAATAAATGAAACTTAGGGGAAAGCATACAACACAGCAACAATTTGCGATGCTAGTTGCATTTATGGAGAAGTATCCTGACCTAGGAAGAGGGTGGGTTAAGACAGACAATAGAGCCGAGCATGTGGATAGATTGTGGGAAGAATTGACGCAAGACTTAAATGCTTTAGGACTTCCAAAGAGAGATGTGACCGGATGGAAGAAAGTAAACAATTTGCCTCGAAATTGGAGTGCATTTTAAAAACGTTTTTCTATGTATTTTACAGGTGTGGTCGGACTACAAAGTGTTTATTAAAAAAAAGCTGATTCAACACAAAAAAGAAGTAGATGCGACTGGTGGTGGCGAATGCAACCAATTATATCTGACGCCCTTAGAAGAAACTGTGGTCAGGATTACAGCAATGGAAAAAGCTGTCCATGGAATCAAAAACTCTAAGACATTTGGAGTCAAAGAGAAAAACAGTTTTTCTGTGCCACTTACATCTTCAATAAATGGTAATCAAAGAATAAAACACCAACTTCAGAAACGAGTTGAAACATACCACAAGTCCGTGCATGAGTCCTTTGACTCCAAAAACCAAGAGAACAATGGAACTATTGAGATGTACGATGATCTAGAGATAACTGTCTGTTCGCCAATTTATGATTCGAACACCCCAAAACGGAGCCGATACAGTGTCTACACTGAAAAAAGTAGATCGCCTGATAAAAGTTCAACACAAATTGCAGCTACTACCAATGAAAGTTCTCCCATGGATCACAATGACAGTGTTCCGCTGGAATCATCGCAAAAGAGCACTTCATCAAAAACACATAAAATGCTAGAAATGCAGATGGAAATGAACCAACGATTCCATATTGAAAAAATGAAGAAGTTCGATGAAATAATAAAAAGCAATAAGGATGTGAATTCATCGTTGAAAAGAAGTTATCGTGCTACAGAGAAGATGTGTGATATCCAAAAAAATAAAAATGATCTGTTAAAAAAACAAATCGAAAACGAAGCTGCTCATCATTTGGAAAAAGAACAAATTTTAAACAAAAATGTTGAGCAAAATGGAGCCCATCAAAAAAGAAAGCGGGAGCTTTTAGTGCAAAAAATTGAATTAAAAAAAAAATGCTCTTGTTGGAAGAGGAAAGATCTCAGAAAATGTTCAAAGGCGACTGAGTTGCTGTTTTTTTTATAATACTTTTAAATTATTTATTTTTGTAATGATTTTAGTTTTCCTTAATTCGATGTATCTAGTCCTCAAGTTAAGTTCAAAGTAGATATTAACAACATGAAGTGATATTTTTTTTATTTATGTTTTCGTTTTAATAAAAGTTACTACCGAAAGCTATTTTTTAATTCATTTCTTTTAGAAAGAGCTTCGTTGTGTAATGATGTGGCTGAAATAAAGGCCTCATTGTCATCGTCACTTTCGTCTTCATTTGAGAATGCATAGTCTTCATTATGCGGAACTTTATAGTATATGCATATGTTGTGTAAGGCACAGCAAACATTCACTATTGAGGAAGCCTTCCCAGGATCATAGTGCAGTGTTCTATCCTGTAAAGTGCACCGGAATCGATTTTTAAGAACACCAATAGTTCGCTCGACACCATTTCTGGCTTTTATATGTTTTGTGTTAAATCGCCTCTCGGCACTCTCGGGAATCGTATTTCTGTATGGTGTCATTAGGTAAGGTTCTAACCCGTAGCCCGAATCTCCTAATAACCAAGAATTCCTCCTTCCATTGTAGTATTTTCTTTCCAAATATGATTTAACGCTGCTAACATTCCACACAGCAGAATCGTGACAGGAGCCTGGATGCGTTGAATCTACTGCCATGATACGCATTTGGTCATCACATACCTTGAGGTAAAAAATTTATTGTAAATACATATTACTGCTAACGAAATGTATATCAGAGTTTTTTTTTAACTTACTATCATAACGTTTAGACTAAAATATTGCTTTCTACAATAAAAAAAGATGCTTGTCTGTTATAGGTTGTACAATTTTCACATGCGTACCATCAACGCATCCAATTACCCCAGGAAATCCAGTCTTATCAAAAAAATTTCGCTTGGTGCTTTGTATTTTTACTTCGGATTTTTCAATTTGTATCCATTTAGGACACAAATGCTCTTCTGCTAAATTGACAAACTCCTTCAAAACCTTACTAAAAGTTGACCTTCCTATAGCAACGTGGAAGTCATTTCCAATTCCTCTTTGGTATCCACCTTCAGCGAAAAACCTTAGGCAGGCGGATAACTTGTTCATTGGGGTAAGGGATCCACTAGTGTTCCAACGATTTTGCAATTCATCTAAAACATATTTAAATGATTCCTTGTTCAATCTGAACGCCTGAATGAATCTTTAACAAATAAAAATAAAATATGAATAAGACCTGCTTACTATTAGTCATGGAACTAAAAATTATTACAAATTGTTTTCCATATTTAAGGGGTTCGAATGGTCCCTTAGCGTTCTACGATATCTTCGCGTTGCAAGGAGAGCATTTCGCCTTTCTATTGTGTCTTCTTCTAGTAAAATCCAAACTGGTACATCCATCTTCTAAAAATAGTTAAATGCTCTAACTTCGTGTAAGACTATGGGAATGGATTAATTTACCGATTTTTTTCTTAAAAATTTTGTTTAGCTTCAAATTTTTGTTTTTATAACAAGAGAATTATGTACTTAAATTATAGAATTTTAATAATTTTAAAATTGAAACTTATTTGACAACTTCACAGCTGATTTCGAAAACGTTTTGTTGATTTTAAGTTGTCTACACTGCAAATTTAATTCGACTGGAAATCAGAACAACCTTTTTTAATTCGCACGGATTTGATTTTCGTTTCCGTTTTTGAATTCGGTCGAAAATCAGAACAGCCGTGATAATATCGAATACAAAAGGCTGGCATTTCTTTACGTCATCATTGGTGTAGGTAAGGGGTAAACTCAATAAATAAGTTTTTTAACTGAGCCTTATGGGCTTTTTTTGGAGATTTCGTAGAACCAAGTAATAGTAGGCTCTGTTGGATTTGAGAAGCCGTCCGCGTATATCTTCTTCTATATTGTTATCGGCTGCTACTATTGACCCAAGGTATTTAAAGGATTGCAATACTTCAAATTCGTGCTCCGCTACCTTGATTGTTTGACCAACTGTTCCTCTCGCATTCGACGCCACCATGTACTTTGTTTTACCTTCACTAATGTGCAGCCCCAGATTTTGTGCCGCCTGCTCGATCTGGATAAAGGAATCGTGTACAGCTTGTTCGGTTTCCGATGATGTCGATGTCGTCTGCGTAAGAGAGTAACTGGCTGGACCTGCTGACGATGGTACCTTTTGTTGCCGTGCCAGAGTCACGGATTGCTTTCTCCAACGCCAGGTTGAAGAGAAGGCAGACCAGACCGTCCCCTTGTCGGAGTCCATTAAAGATGTTGATTGGTCTGGATAGCAATCCGGCTATTTTTACTTGGCTTGTTACGTTGGTCATGGTCAACCTACATAATCGTGTCAATTTATTTGGTCTATAAACAGATGGTATGTTGGGATGTTAAATTCTAGACATTTTTCCATCGCCTGCCTAAGGGTAAAGATCTGATCAGTTGTTGATTTGCCTGGAATGAAACCACACTGATATTGTCCGATGACGGTTTTAGCGTATGGGGTTATCCGGTCTTGTAGGATAGAGGAGAGTATCTTATAGGCGGTACTAAGGTTGTGAAATCTCCCTTCTTATGTATGGGGCATATTATGCCTTTTCGCCAGTCTTCTGGCATTTCTTCCTGATCCCATACGTGCACTATAATATCATGAATTGCTTGACGTAAGGCTGGCCCGCCGTGATGAAATAATTCGGCTGGTATGCCATCGGCTCCCGGGGCTTTGTTCTGTTTAAGCCGGCCTATAGCCTTCTCAACCTCTTCTATGCTTGGTGGCGGCAACATAGGGTATTCTTCTTGAAGTAGTGGAGCCTCCATTTCTGCAGTGAGCTGACGATTTAGCAATTCATTAAAGTACATTTCCCATCGCTCCAGGATGCTTTCAGGATCGGTGATCAGATTTCCCTCTTCGTCCTTGCAGTATGTGCATCGTGGTGTGTACTGCGTCATGTTTCGAACGGATTGGTAGAACTTTCGCGCCTGTTGCGGATCTCGCTCTCGGCTATTTTCTATTCTTCTGAACTCTGGATTAAGTTTTAACATGTATTACAAAAACAATTTGGGATCCTGTTTTCTATCGGGATCTATTTCAAAGATCCAAAAATTAGTTTTTACACTGACGAGTAGATGGCTTTTTATGGTAAGGTAGTGTAAGCTATAGTGTAAAGAAAAAGGACAAGACATAATTTAAAATTTCCAAACCCAAAGATAAAAAGAGACGGGCTTATAACACTGCTGTCAGTAAGATCCGTATCGTTTTATTTTCAAGGGAAGATCCCGATCCGGATCCAGATAGATTTGTGGATAATAAAACACACCTTATATTCCTCTTCGCGTGCCTACGGTCATCAAGTTCGAATAGTGGCGACGGTCTATCAACACGACACGTGGTCTATTTGGTTACGAGTGACTCCACCAGGTGATACCCAGGTGGCTTTGTAGATATCTTTACGCGGGAACCTGGTACTCGCCACCACCATGTTTTTCGATGCTGCCCATTCTAAGACTTGAAGTCCATTGTCATTAGTGTTCTCATGCAAACTATGGGTGCCTGCGTAATGCCTGAATACCGACCTATTTTTGCGTTCAAATCCCCAAGGATGATTTAAACATAATACCTTGGACAGGCATTGAGGGCCCTCTCGACTTGTTCGTAGTAAGTCCTATTTTCTTCGTCTGAGGACTCCTCCGTAGGTCCGTGAACGTTAATGAGGCTGATGTTCGTAAATTTGCCTCGCACGCGAAAGTGCATAGACTTTCGCATATAGCGTTAAAGCCGTTGATGGTAGACTTCATTTTTTCGCTGACTAGGTAGCCTACTCCGAGCACATGGTGTTTTGTATGACAGCTGTAGTATATGTCATATTCTTTCTTCTGTAAAACACCATTCCCTGTCCATCTGATTTCTTGAAGAGCTGTTATGTGAGCTTTATATTTTGACAGGGCATCGGCAAGCTTCTGAGCAGCTTGTGCTCTATAGAGCGATCGTACGTTCCATAAGAAAATTCGTAAATCGTTTTTCCGTTTTCGGTGCCTGGGTTGTCGTCGTGTGATCAGTCCGTTTCCGAGGTATGGGTATAAAACCCTTTAACGATAGTTTAAGGTCCCCACTACAAATTTCGATGCATCCCGCTTGATCAGAAACGCACACAAACAGTTGAGCGTGCTTGCAAGACGGAGCTTGGTCACTTTGACCCACTTGTGACAAGCGCGTTGTATCGATAAAAAAAAAATATATATAAAAATAAAATTGTTTTCCGTCCAATTCGTAGCACAGAGTTAGTAGTAATAGTTAGTAGTACTAAAAACTTGTGATAATAAATTTGTGTGTACCGATACATTAATGGCGTACAAGTTACGATCGCGTATGCAGAATGCGCTTTTTGTGAAGAGCCTACAGACATCGGTAGCGAAACTTTTTCGGAAGATGATCACATTTCGGAAGAGTCAAATACTGATACTTCGTCTTCCGATTAGACAGAAGCGGAGGAAGTTGAAAATACGACAGAAAATGAAAGGATTTCATTGCAGGCGAGTTGAGCTGCTGATGCTGGTCGGCCACGTTCTACATACTTGTAAATATTCCAATGTAGGGCTGTCAGCTCAAGCAGCAATGAAACAACTTGTTTTATACCTCGTGTCCACGTATTTGCGTGATAGATTAGAAAACGTGTACATACCTTCGCACAAAAATTCGACAAGGCATAATGATGATTTTGAATGAAAAATCACTAGAGCATCAAGAAGAAAGGCCAGTCTTAGGCAAGAGAGCCAGATTTTGTCTTTGTCCATCAAAAAGGCCAAAAAAACTAAAATACAGTGTCCAAGTTGCTCGCGACCCATGTGCAATGAACATATATCTATGCAAAACATGCGCTGGCAGTGATTAAAAAGTCGTTTAAATATTAATATTTTTCATTTTTCAATATTAAAATTATGTATTTTTGCGTCCACAAAATTACTTCAGTCACCTACCAAAATACATTTATCTACTAATTTTTTCTGTGATTAGCAAAATTTCAACTTTAAGATGCTGATTTTTTAGGTCAAAATATTAATTATTAAAAAAAATATTATTTTTTTTTTAAATTCGATTTAAAAAAAAAAAAACTTTTTTTTTCACGAATTTTTTTTTTATTATATTCACTTTGTAAAATAACAATTATTTTTGTAAGTAACATCTGAAGTATATCTGTGAATTTTTTCAAGACGATTGGCCAATAAATAATAAAATGGCGAACGATCAAATTTCGTCTTGGATCATTTTGACCCAGTGTGACAACATTGATTGAAAAAATATGTGTGAAAACGAAGGGTTAAATACATTTGTTCAACTGTGTTTGTGATTTTTCGTTTCAATAAAGTTCACCTGAAGAAAACAGCAACCCATTTCGAAAAATTGGGAGTAAATTAAATAACTTAAGTCGATTTCCTTTACACACTAGGGATTTCGATCCCGGATCAATTTTTTTCTTTTCGTGTGCGTATTTTATATACATGTAAATCCCTCTTCAAATACGGATTCGAATATTTTGATCTCTGTAAAGAAAAAATCGATTTTTTTGGTGTGAAGGAACGTAAAATCTGTCGAGATTTGATTTCTCATGTGTAAAGGAAATCGACATTAGTATCATTGCACATCAAGCCAAACCGGAACCAGATTGTTCAACAACCAAATAAACTACTTACCATGATGAACCACAACGCGTAAAACTTCCTTTTCAATATAAATACTTATTTACACAAACAAAAACCAATTTTATTCAAACTCGTTATCTTCCTCCTCTTCGGGTGGATCGAAATCACGTATTTTAACGTCAGCATCTTCACCATACTGTATTACATTATCGATTTGCATCAACAAATCCTGCACACTCTCCTCGTCGTCTACATTCAAAGGAACAAAACGCACCAAACTGAAATCTTCTATTAACGATCCAATTGCCTGCGAAAGCTTTTGGTGTTTTCGCCCCCATGATGACTCTTCTGTTATATCACCCAATAAGGCTCGTGCATCTGGATCCAAATATTTATCCAATTGACCACGAGCGGTCTTGCTCAATAAATCCATTTTCGAGAGAACATTAACATGTGGCATTTCCAGATTGGCCATTACACTCAATGCAGCCATGGTACCGGATAGAAATTTCGCACCATCAATCATAAACTGTGAATCGACCAGGAATACTGTACACAAACGGAAGTTCCATGACTCCAGCAGTTTGACTAATTCCTTTCCCATGGTCAGATGTGTGAATAATTCGATTTGACCTGGCATATCGAACAGTATGTAATCATCGTCTGGATCAGCCTCTCCTTCGTCATCTGATCCACCGCAAAGTTGACTCCTTAGCCATTCTTGGTTTTGAATTAGAAACTCCAAACAAAAGACTAAACCACCATTGGGGCCGTAATGAAGCTCTTCGTCTTCCATTGCATCTTCTAGTTGTATTAGGTCCCGGATGTCTACTATAGGTTGATAATCAAAGTGTTCTGCAGCTGGATCGAGGTTCACTACACTGATGGATCTTTTCATATCTTCAGCATGCCGTTGCATGAAAGCGCAGTATGTGGACTTGGGTTGAAAATAAAAATTGCAAGTCCTTTATCAGGAACATGTGTTACTGTTACACCTAATAAAAAGACTTACCTTTCCACTGCCGGCTGGACCCATAACAATCTGAGCATAACGCATTTTTTAGTTTTAAATTTTACAAACGATCTTATTTTAGAATTAATACAAAATATTTTTAAATCTATTCTGCTTCTTTGCCCTTTGCAGGGTTAAAGCGTGAAATAAATGTTTTATTGAATGACATGAATGACGTTTATAAGTAGGTGTGTTTGCTAACTTATTCACTTAAATCCAGGATTTGGTGAAAACATACTATAAGGCTGGTATTCACCGAGCGCTCTTAAAGGGCTCTTAACTTAACAAGGCTCTTAACTTGAAATTTCTTTGAGCTATTCACCACTCACAAGTGTTTTTCGAAGTTCGAAAATGAGAGCCACTATCTCTTAATCAGGCATACCCAAACTGTGAAATCAAACTGTTTTCGAACTTGAATGACAGCTGGCAGTGAGAATCCTTAGGTCAATTTCGGGACCACTCCTAACATTTAAGAGCGCTCGTAGAGCTTCACTAATATTGCTTGGTGAATAAGTTCATGAGCTTCTTAAGTTATGAGCGCTCGGTGAGTGCCAGCCTAAGATTCTTACAAATTATCTGTCGATACTTAAAAAACAAACCCAATTTTAAGAAACTTGACTAAAATTTCAGTTACCAAACAGGCGTATTGAATTTCAAACGATGAAAACAGATTTTTCAGAACTGTTTTTGATCATAGCAAAACGATAATGGCGAGGTCGTGTGGTGTTGGAGAGAAATTAAATTATTGAGATTTTGAGATTTTTGAAATTGTATATTTATCGCTCTTTCTTTTTTGTGCTTTTCCTTATTATTAAAGTAAATTAAAGTATACTTTTAATTCGGGATTTTGCTTAGCGAATTAAAAGGTGCGTTTTATTATTCACAAATCTATCTGGATCCGGATCTGGATTAAGTTTTAACATGTATTACAAAAAAAACTTGGGATCCTGTTTTCTATCGGGATCTATTTCAAAGATCCAAAAATTAGTTATAACACTGGCGAGTAGATGGCTTTTATGATAAGGTAGTGTAAGCTATAGTGTAAAGAAAAAAGACAAGACATAATTTAAAGTTTCCAAACCCAAGGATAAAAAGAGACGGGCTTATAACACTGCTGTCAGTAAGATCCGTATCGTTTTATTTTCAAGGCAAGATCCCGATCCGGATCCAGATAGATTTGTGGATAATAAAACGCACCTAAAGCATCCATGCAATCAGAAGAGAAAAAAATTGCACCGTGTAAAGCTGTTTTAATTCTGTTTGCAAATTAAAAATTTAGTGAAAGTAGTTCTGAAAATGAGATTTTATGAATTTGTGATAATTAAAGATTGTTAGTTCACCGTTTTTTCAGTTTTATTAGGAAAGAGTTTTTTCCTGTCTGTCAATTCAATTGTCATTCTTTTAAAAATCGCATTGCTTAATCCAAAAAGATTAAATCGCTTTTGTGTAAAAGTAATCAAACAAAGCGCAAACGAAACTTATGTCGTTTTTATTTGGCAATCCGGAATCTCTCTCCGATCCGGAATCCCAATTGAACACTTTTGTTTGCTTCTGATGATTCTGAAGTTTTGTTTGAATGTATATGTGAAACATCAAACGCGTACAATAATCAAAATCAAGAAAAATGTTTGTTGAAATCGCACAATTTGGATACCAAAAATCACAGCTGTTGAGGTTGACGTTTAAGTATATGAATGTGTGAGTGCTTCTGGTTTTGCTTCTGATTTCAAATCCAGAAGCAAATTTCTCTTCTTTTCAGAATCAGAACTGTCATTTTTTCCCAATTGAACACTTTCAGAAGAGTCCGGAAGGCTTCCGGATTGCCAAATAAAAACGACATTAAACCCTATGTTCTCCATTGGTATTGAACGCTCCTAACCTATTATCAGTCAAACGTCAAAAGTGAAAATTGCTTAAAATTGAATTCTTTTCCATTAAATATTGTTCATTTTTTTAAATTATTAATCTAATTTTACTAAACCAATTAAAGTTTAAAGTATTGCAAGATGCCGGTGAGGAAATATTTAAAAAATATATCTCAAAACAAAACTCGGGAGTGGTTCTTTTAATTGATGAGCTAAATCAGATTTTGATAACATTTCTATATATGCATGTAGCTATTGTTTAAATATATTTTATTTACCTAATCTGTAGGCATATCATTCTCAAATAAAAGAACATAAGCAATCAGTTGGCAATATGGCCATTCTCCCACTGCGTACTCAATCCCGTGGTCCAGCTCCTAGCGCAAATATAGAAACGGATATAATTGATGAGTCACTGTATTACTTCAAAGCGAACGTATTTTTCCGTACATACGAAGTTAAGGTACCTAAAAAAACGAAATTTTATTGCAATATAGAACTTAAGACAATCTCCTTTATTTTCATATCAGAATGAAATCGACCGAGTTCTTATATATATAACACTTTACATCACTGAATGTTTGAAGAAGCTTCAAAGGTGTTCAAGCAAAAGCCAGGGACAACAAGAAATGTACAGCCTTGCTATTTCCAAATTTGATTTGCCGGGAGATGCAGGATTTCCACTAAATTCTGTTTATGCCAAGCCATCAGGACCGGGCGATGCAGGTAAAAAGATGGTTTTTGATAATGATTTCACCTCAGCAGTGATATTCATGATATTTCCAGATCTTATGAGGCAATATCTACTTCAGCTGCGACATGAGACAGGTAGCAGAGTCTGTGATAAAGTTTTCTCAGATGATGGCAAACCAAATAAATGGTGGACATGCTTTGCCAAAAAGAAGTTCATGGAAAAGTCTCTTTCTGGGCCAGGCCAGTAAAAGAAGGCTTTGTATTTTTTTAATTAAAGTCATTTAATCAACCTAAAACATATTAAAACAGTTTTAATTGGACGCACCAACAAATTGTTTTATTTTGCTGAAGAAAAACGTTTTTAAAATCTAATAGGGATCTTCAAGCTTTTACATGAATATAGCTGTTTCCATATATTAACTTAATCATTAATTTCCCCCTTTTTTTATCTTTTTTAACGATAAAGGTGATCGGCTTGCAAATTCGAAGCGATTTCAGATTCCCATTTATCGCCGTTGTTCAAAAGCTTCTCTTTGTTGTATAGCAGTTCTTCGTGTGTTTCCGTAGAGAACTCGAAATTAGGTCCTTCGACAATAGCATCAACCGGGCAAGCTTCCTGAAATATAAAAAAAAAATGTTTTTCAAATTCAAGTTTTAATGTGCGACAATGAAATAAATTAATTTAATTTCTTCTTGTCTATTTCTGCTGAATAGAAGTTTTATTGTTTACATAACAACTTAGCCTATTAACATATTGCCTGAACAATATGTATATATAAGTAATCCCGATAATTTCTGTTATATTTGTGGTATTTTTAAAATAAACAAAATTAGTGTGTCTATATCGTCTCCATTAAAAAATATCTTCTTGTTACTTTAACGATGATATAAAAGATCATAATAATAACTTGGTTTCACATAACTCCTGCAGTCCATTCCTTTTGCTACTGGTTTAAGCTATCGGCTGAGTGTATTTTCGCAGTGCGAATGCAGTGAAAAATTTCTCTAAAGTGGAAACTGAATTCGAAAAATTCTTCATCCCTATCACAGTGTTCATCGTAAACGAAAATGTTCTACGAATGAAGAAAAAACTGTCAGGATCCTTTCTTAGCATATTCGTAGTGATTTTTCACTCTACTCCTACGAATTTCGAAAAAGTCACAGAATCCGAATGAAACAAAACAAAAATATTTCATAATTTTTTTAAATAAGTTATTCCTACCGTAGCCAAAGTGGAGTCTCGTATTTGCACGTTAAAATAAGTATTTTACAAGAATTTAAAATTGAAAAAAAAATAATTTCATAACACAGAATGGGACGATGTAATATCGTTAACTCGGTAAGAAATGTGTGAGTAACAAAATTTCAAATATTTTTTTTTCAAATCGTCCGCTGACTGCCAGTCAATAACATACATTTTTGTGAATATCAGTTTGGCTGACAAACTATCAGTCAGAGTAATACACTAGCCGTGTTTTTTTGGAAGAGTTATCCGTAGTACAGTAGGATTTTATATGAATAACAAATACAACATCCGCAGTAGGATCACTGCCGATACTCGAATAAACGTCAAATCTCTATGCGCAGCAAGACTTCACTTCTCCTTTTATCGGCAGTGATCCTACTGCGGATGTTGTATTTGTTATTCATATAAAATCCTACTGTACTACGGATAACTTTTCCAAAAAAAAACACGGCTACTTTCAGTCGTGATTAAAACTGTCATACGTGAATGTGTGTACTAAGCTTTATTTTTTTTTTTTTTTCGGTTGATCACTGTTTTCTTACAATTCTGAATGATTTGACTTAAAACATGCAAATTGAGAGTGAATACGTCGAATAATTTTCGATTGCATTCGGATTCTGTGAACACAATTTTTCGTGTTTCGTAGCGCAATAATCCATTAGGAGATTTGTTACGATGGAATCTGTGATAGAACTAGTTATTGTTTTCCTAGTCAGTATTCGAAAATAAATAAGAGAAGTTGCTTCCAATCAAAAATAGTGTTATGTACCAATGACCAAATACGTGATGTATTAATAATTATTGAATGTAATGAACAGGCTAAGTAACAACATAAAAGAGGTAATGGCCACTGTATTCTCTTAGGTTGTTGAAAATGTTACGAACAATAATAACTAAGCTAAGCTTATGTAGCTCTTAACTAAAAAAGAAAAACGACTTATGATGAGTTTGTATTTTTTTCTTGGTCCAGCGTTTGCAGCAACAAGGGGCTGTCTGTGATCTTCCGCGTACTGGAAGGCCTCGTCCATCTCGAAATGATAGGATCTTTGCTCGTGTTCAAGCAAGATTTGAGGAAAACCTCGAAACTTCCAACAGCCGACTTTCTCAACAGTTGGTGATTTCTAGGCGGTAATTGAATTGAATTTTATTGAGGCTTTTTCCATTACAAAAATATTCTTGTTCTTATTCTAGCGATAGCACATAGACTGAAGTGGCTATAATGTATTGCCTTCTTTTTCGATTACATATTAATATAAATTATATTGTTGTATAGCTTTTGTTGATAAGCGCTTATGGCCCTCATTATGAATAGCGAATCGAACATTCGATAAGTTGCGAATATTTAAGCGAATTTCGATTATCACAGTATTACTAATAGCGAACTTCAACGTTCGCTTAAAAATAAATGCTGTCAATAAATCATCACACTGAAATTGTAACTCAAATGTCAAATAAATATTTTATTGAAATAGATTTGATTTTCTTTCTTGGTTGTGATTGTGTAAGAATAAATAAAAATAAATAAATAAAATTGATATCTTTCTGAAGAATACATATATGTAAGTTTGAGAAGAAAAATATGGACAGTTATAAACCTTTGGAGATTCCAGATCATTTGTAAGTTGTATGTATGCATATCAAGTGTTATTATATTCAAAAGTTTCATTTTTTTTTTGTTTCAAAAATTTGTTCTTCATTTAAGACTCAACAAGGATGCATTTATGTATGTACTCGAAGAAATGAACGATTCAGTAAAATCAACATCTAACCGTGCGATCTCATGTACAACTTAGTTGAATATAGTTGGAGATGAACCATTACCTAATGAATCCCGCAATACAAGCCTTGAAGCAGAGCCATTATAAAATGAATTATTAGCTTCTTAATAATATATTTTAATTGTGTCTAGCTTCAAAAAATTGCAATCAAAATAAATTAACAATATAAGCAAAACAAAACAAGAATTTATTTAGGAATGAAAACAAAATACAAATTCACTTCGGTGCAGAAAAACAAAACTGTTGTGTGCAATTAAAAAGATATATCAAAGTATGATGCTCTAAAAAGGTAAGGACAAGCAATTTTTTTTAACATTCTTGCAGCTAACTCAAAATTTTGAATATTTGAGTTATGAAGTTCTTGTAGCAAATGAGCGATATTATGTACATACATATATATATAGCAATTGAGCCATTACCTAACGAATCTTGCAACTCAAACCTACATTTAGATTAGATTAGATTAGATTTATTACTTCATCAATAAAAATTTACAAAAACAATTTGATATTTAAAATTAAATCTTTTTGAAGCATGGCCAGAAGGGCCGTCAGCCAACTCAAACCTACATAAAACAGAACGATTAAAGAAAGAATGAAATAGCTTCTTTAGAAGTTTATTTTATTGTGTCTAGCTTCGATGATCGAACTGATTATTAATTTTTGTTTGTTAATTTAATCTTAAATTTTGGGTAAAAACAAAAAACAATTATTTTAACTACCATTTTCATATTTAACTCATTACTTCCAAAATAAAAATTGATAAAAAGGTACTTCAATTTTTCATTCGCTTGCGTTATCACTAAATAATTTGATTCGACTAGATTTCACATTTCAAGCGGTATAATTAGCGAACATTCGCTATTTGTAATTCCTCGCTAAACAAATTCGCTAAGGTTTTGACATTTTTAGCGAACTTAAATAAAGCGAATCGCTATTCATAATAAGAATTTATCGAATTCGCAAAGATTTTAGTTCGATTCGCTATTCATAATGAGGGCCTATATTTAACTTGCGACGCGACGAGGGTTGTCTAGGCGGTAAGCTTGATGCCAAGACGCAAAAAGAAGCGAGGGCGCTCGGATCTAAAATTATAAGAAATGTAATGGAAAATGCTCTGGAAAGATCACGTCAGATTGAAGTAAGCAATGGGAACCATTTAAGAGATATTAGCCGCGTTTTATATTAGGTGCGTTTTATTATCTACGGATCTATGTGGATCCGGATCTGGATTAATTTTTAACATGTATTACAAAAATAATTTGGGATCCTGTTCTCTATCTGGATCTATTTTAAAGATCCAGAAATTAGTTCTAACACTGACGGGTAAATGGATTTTTATGGTAAGGTAGTGTAACCCAGTAGGAAATTTGCTCCTCAAGGAAAAATAAAGTTGAATTCCTCGTAGAAATCACGAGGCACTTTCATTGAGTAGAAGGTCTGCATTGGTTTCATTCATCGAAAGTCATGCAATGAGTCAGTAGTTTGCGATCCCAGTTGCATCTTGTGCTTTGTTCTCGAAAGAAGGTACAGAAAACATGAAACAAAGCAATATCCTTCTTACACATCCTTAATGTTAATGAATACAATGCTGAACACGTTATAATTATTCCTGCATCTTTTCAGTGGTTATTGTAATCCACAATTGAGTGTTTAATGCCTGCGATGTGAAAGAGAAAACAACCCTTTCTTTTCTTTGGAATTGAAAAGCAGTAAACAACCTTTCAATAGAGCAAAACTATGGTGATCAGGTGATATCGCTAGGGAAAAGGAATGTATTTTTTCATGAACTTCGTTTACTGGGCAAAATAGTCTGCGAGCTGAGAGCAAAAAAAGAGAGAGAGAAATTTTGACCTGCAATAAACAATCCCTTTTTTTTTTTTGTGTTTTTCCCGCGATGGGTCCGCGACGCTCAATAGGTCTTTTTTTGTCATGAGTTATTTCTTTTGTTTTGGAGTGATTTAGTGTCAATTTTGTGATCAAAGAAAACGGTTGTGCGGGGTTTTCTGTGTTTTCAATCAATTTACTCAAGATTAAATAACAATTAGCGAGAAGGAAAACAATTCACCAACGGTAAATTCCCTATATTCTTTTGAATAATTTGCAAAAAGTAATTACATATTCGTCTTTTTCTTAGATCTCAAATGAACAGGAGAATGAAGATGATTAATCCCCAAGCTGCTCCCCAAATGCTACCAAGAATCAAAGGAGAGTTTTTCGACCAGCTGTTTGTGTTACGTCTTACAACAAGACAAGACAATGTAAGACACATATATCTACTAACTTCTTTAAAATGTACTATAATAGTTATACTATGTACTATAAATACGTACATAGCACAAATTTAATTTGTTTTTTTCATTCAAGCGATAAATTTGCCTATACATTTCAAGCGCTTCTTCTATTGATGAAATAAGAAAAGAAATGGATAATGATTTCATTCATATTCCTTCTCTTAATAAAACATCGCCTAAATGCATTCCTTTTTTCAAAACTGAAAAAACGAGCTCCAAATATGTACACAATTCTGTAGTGAATAATTAGTATTTTCAATGATTCTTTCCCTGAGGCAATTGATTAAATGTTGACTCACTTTTCATTAATTTATTTCCATTGAGGAAAGCATCACATCAATACAACCAGTTTTTTCATTCACAAAAATGACCCATGAAATCGAAGATGCCGTGAGAATAGTGATTTCACAACAAAATATGCATCGAGAAAGTGTGTACCTCCTTCCAATGACAAGCCTGTGTTAAATTCCTCATAGGATTCCGTAGGAAATTCATGGGTGCAGCTCCTTTTCCATGATGAAACACCTACTTCTTCATTAGTGAATTTTTGGAAATTTCCTACTGGGAAACTACAGTGTAAAGAAAAAATTGAAAATACACAAACATAAGCAAGAAAGAGATGAGCATAAAACACAACTGTCACTATGATCCGTATCGTTTTATTTTCGAGGGTTAATCTATACGTAGGTATCTTTGGCGATAATAAAACGCGGATCTTTGAAATAGATCCAGATAGAAAACAGGATCCCAAATTGTTTTTGTAATATGTGTTAAGAATTAAACCAGATCCAGGTCCGTAGATAATAAAACGCACCTATTGTGAACATATTTCCAAACCATAATAAATAAATTTCAATAAATGCCAAAGTTAAATTAAATTAGAAAGAAAAATGTTATTGAACAAATAAATCTTAACGTTACCTATGAGCCATTCTGTAGTATATAGTCGGTCATTTGCCGTGACTCAAAATCAATGAGGGATGGGTTGTTGATTTAAAAAAAATCACCAATGTCAATATAGACCCTTGCTGAATTATTATTAACGTTTGTATTAAGAGAAGAGTTTTTATTATTGAGGTTTAAAAGAAAGATGAGACATAAGACAGCTAATAACTTCTTAACAAATATTTATAATAATCGATATGAGTAAAAAGTGAAAGCTAATTAATTTTTAATCACATTTGATGGAAAATTTTAAAAGTTTTGCACAACAATACTGCCTCAAACTCTATTGAAGAAAAGAGTAAGTATTTTTGTCGCGGTAAATTTATCAAATCTATAATCTATTTTATAAATTACATTGAAAATTTTCAAAGGGGTACTAAAAAGATCTCTTTAGAACAAGCTTTTTTTTTAGATGTAAAACAATAACACCCTTTTAAAGAAACATTTACATAAGTAAGTGGCTTTTGCCTCCTCTTTTTTTACCATAATGAATGAAAAAATAATGAAAAAGAAAACTAATACCCCGTTTGTATAGCGGTTGTCTTTTGTAAAAGCATTTGTGTTGTAAATATTTCCCAGGCATTAATGTAAAATTCATACAAACATTACCCTCTGGCGTATTCGTAAGTTTATTGAACATTCACCCCGAAAGTCTAGGATAAATTATCAGCCTAAAAACATTATTTTTATTTTTAGTTCGGGGTACTGCCTAAGATTACAAAGCAGTTCAAGATTCAACTATGTTGGGTGCTGGCCCAGAGAGACATTCCAGAAAACTGTAAGTGGTGAACTTGCCAAAAGTGGAACTACTCTATAACTACATGCAAATTTATGCTGAATTATTGAGATAGCAAACCTTAGATGAACCAACATTAATACTTGCCTAGCCAGCTGGATCTGCAGCACACTAAGTTTGAGCTATCTTTAAGTAGATTACACATATAATAGGTAATAGGTGTCATAACCGAACACTGTCTAATAGGTGAACCATCAGTGAGGTTCGGAGTATTCCCAAACAAAGACAACTTCCAAGAATCCAAAAACTTCACAATTTGCCAATGATAAGTTGGAATCAGTGTAAGTTGTATAGAAAGAAGGGCAGAGTTCTTAAAAAAAAAACTGGTAGAATGTTATTTGGGCCAGAAGATGTGTATTTAATCTAAATTCAAAAACTCATCTTTTAAAATGAAACAACTTCATATTAACATATTAAATATAATGGTTCTACCTACTGTTTTTATTATTTTCTTTTAGAAGCTAAACTATTTACCCATCCCTGGTGAGTTGTTACCAAATGAAATTTCGTTAACCCTAAATCTGAATTTACATTCAACAATTTTTCCAATGCCCATCTTATTGTTGTTGTTGAAACAGGTTGCTTTTTTCATTTTTAATGCTCTTCTTTTCCCTCCAACATCACAAAACTAACGAACGATTCTCTAAAACTCATATATTTGTCGATACGAAAATTAAAGAAATCTTTAAAATCAAATGTAAGCATAAATAAAGAAAATATTGATTTTCTGTACGTCGACTTTTCCTAGACTATCTTCTCATAGAGATTTATTCCTCAAGTCTCCAAGCCTTATAACCAGCACCTATTAACCTCAAAAATTTAGCTGCGTCGCAGTAGACTTAATTTCTGACCATTTTTCAATTTTTCTTGCCTTAAAACTAACTAATTTCAATCCTCTCCTAGAAATACCAGTATATCCCATCTTCTTCAAAAATACAGACTGGAATCGTTGTAATACATGCAGTAATGTTCATTATTTTAGAAATTTTAAGAAAGAAGGAATGTGCTTTTGCTTGCTCGATCTAAAAAAAAAGTTTTCCATTTTGTGTGATATGACGGACTAATTTGCAAACTAGTCTCACTTAATTTCCCAGTTAATTCCAATAAAATTTTAAATAGCTTCGTATCCAACCGCAGTATCAAAATTAAATTTGGAACAGTCTATTCTGACTCTATCGAGGTACGTTCAGGAGTTTTCCTGACTATGTAATATGCTTTAGGAATGCTTCATCTAAGGAGCACAAACTAGCCATAAGAAAGAGGGAGTTGCGTAAATTATCTATAAAAGGCAATATATTTCCCTTAAGGCATCAAATAAAGTACCTTGGAATCAGTCTACATGAGCGATTAAGAATGAGTCCACACGCTAGGCTTAGGTTAAACAAAAGTAGAGCTGCAGTTTCTAAGCTTAATTCCTCTTTAACTCATCTTCAATTGTCAAAAGAACTTAGTTATTAATGTACTTATGTCTTCGACCATTTGGTTACATAATTTGGTTAAAAATACCATCTACCATAGCTAAGAAACTACACGTATGCGAAAGATATAATATTAGGAAAATGCATCTCCACGTTCAGAAGACCCGGCTAAAAATGGTTAAAGAATGCAAGAATGTATCAGGGTTCTAAAAACACATTTGCTTTCTAAACTGGGCCCGTATCGCGTAAGAGCCAGAATTTTTAAACTAGATTGTAGAGTAATGCAATTCCTTCCAAAAGCGCTGGCGGTAATTAAGATGCAGAAGAAAGTCTATATGATGCCGTTAGCAAATATGATTTAGATGACATTGAAAATTCTAAATTGAATTAGCGTCTCGCATGGAATAATAAGGAGTTAATAAAATAAAAAATATATTTTGTCACTTTTTATCGAAAATGTAATGATCTCTTATCTTTCTTGAAAAACCCAATATCAAATTTTTATTATAGGTAGATACCTTTTTCGAAAAACTGATTTGCGGGATCATCACAACCTAAAAGAAGTCTATATTAGGAACAAAGTCCTTTTTACTAAAAAAAAATATGAAAACTGAGAAACCGGCTTCAAATGTATGAATAATTGTTTGTTCAATGGAAATCTTTAAAATAAAAAAGTTATTGTTGATTAATGTTTATGAACATTTTTATTTAAGTTTTATATTAAGCATTGTAAGAGATTGAAACAAAATGTTCTATGGGGTTGGTCTGGTTCGAAATTGGCTAGGTGAGCTGACAAACATAAGAATGTCTAAATGGTTTAATCTCCATATTTATGTGGATCACAACCGTCGATACATGTAGCTGTCCTGATGCCACTTCAAACTAACTGAAAGGGTCAATGTAATGTCGATTTCTTTTACATACTATGGATTTCGATCCCGGATCGAAAATTTTTCGTTTGGTGAGTGTTTCATGTATATGCGTGTAAATCCTTCTTAAAATAGGGATTTGAACATTTGTATCCTGTCAAAGAAAAATTTATGTTTTTGGTGTGGAGAAATCTGACGAGGGATGAAAATCTTCACACATAAATTGATTTTGTATGACTAAGGGATATCAACATAAATAAATATATCTAGATGTCAGTGGCGTAGCGAGAGGGGGGCAAAAGGGGCACAGGCCCCGGGCGGCACTTTGCTGCAATTTTTCTAAATAAGTTAATGTAAATGGTTTTTGTATGTTATGTTTTTATATTTTTTCTAAGCTAAGTGTAAGCTTACTTTTGTAACAAATTTTAATATACTTTCCTTTTCGGAAATATTTTTTTTCCTTTTGAGCTGAAAGTTCCGTGTGTCTGCGTAGGATGTAGGTACATAATATAAAAAATTTTCGAGCCACGGTTTTGCTGTCGGCAATGATAAACGTCTTTCTCTTGTTTTGTTTTTGTTGTTGTGTCATCGTCATTTTGTGTCTGAGATGTGTATTGCGCCAGAAGAAAGTGTGAAGTACAATGATCGACAACGATGCTGATTTGGAACAGTAAGTGATTGTTTCATTCTATGTGTGTCCTAGTGCAAAAGCTTTTTCGTTTGCCTTCTTTCGACTACCACTCATGAGCAGCGTTCGAATCTTACTCCAATCGGAGTAAATTCATTTCAATTTTACGAAAGAAAATAGATCTACTTCGTTACTCCGTTTTTTAAGATTTATTTAGGTACTAATTTTTTTCCACACTGAAAAATTCAAAATTTCTTTAGCCAAACCACATGAAAGGGAATGACCACTGTGTTAATAAATTTTGCAACCAACTCTGACCCTGAATTACTAAATCAAAACCTACTTCAGAAATTTTCAATTCGTTTATTTTTTTATAAGTCTGCTCCAAAATTTGACTACTGCGGTTCGAACCCTGCTCGTAAGGCGAGAAGTTGAGACAAAAACATTTAACATTTAACTTGTCTGTGTTTCGTGCGTTGTGAATTTTTTTTTTAAATTGTGTGTACGGGTACAGTCAGGGGCGAATGCAGGTAGGGGTTTTAGGGGTTCAACCTCCCCCCCTCCCGCGAAACAACCAAAATAATAAGGGTTTATTTTGTTAAAACATTTCATTTTGTTAAAACAAAGTGGGTCCCAAAATTCTGTCTACCTGTCTGTCTGTTCGACTACGGCCTAAAAGACTGGGCCGATTTTCGTTAAACTTGGTAGATATCGTGTGAGGGAGACACGTTTGTTTCCCTTTTTTTTGATATTTTTGTTTGTTTCGATCAATCTTTACTTGAAGAGAAGCTTCTAAAACATTTAAAAAACATTGCATTTTAAGACTTCAAAAAATATTTTTGGAATTTTTGAAAAAATCTATTTTTTTTTTTTTGAAAATTCGATATCTCAAAAACGGCTCAATATTTTTTCTTGTAAGTTAAATTTTTATTCGAGCAATAATGAAAAGTTTAAATATGCGTACCAAAATTTTTTCTTAAATATGTTTTAAAAATTTTCTATAAAAAAGCTTATTTTTTTAAGAAACCACTAAAACGAATTACAGTTTTTTTCTTGCATGAACTTATATTTGCTCAAAACACATGGCATCCTGTGTTTAGCTCCAACTACTAAAGGAGTTTTAGTCATTTAAAAAATGAATTTTATGTTTTTTCTCTAACATCAATTTTTGAAATTCTTAGTCTTTTACATAAGAGGAAATTCGTGCGACCCAGTCGTGCATTTTATTTTATGTGTCTTCGTTTTGGTTATAATTATGCAGTATAGTTAACGTAGGTACCAATTGAGTGTTGCTGGTGTCCCTATGTTTTCGTATAACTCTTTTTCGTATGATCGCAAAAGTACAAGTTATAACTTCAAGTATTAGGTAATATATGCCGGATTTAGTTTTGCAGATTTGGACCACTAGACGAACCTAGAACTTATTATAACTCTCTTGGTAGGTACACTTATGGAATCACTTATACTCTTTTTCTTCTTGTTGCATTAATACTCGTAATATCATACTAACCAAATAATGGCCTCCATTACAGGGCCCGTAGTAAAAGTCTATGTCTTACAATTAATTCCGGAATAAAAATGCCCAAATGGGAAGCACCAAAAACGCCCTCGTAGTGAATATTTTCCAACTTTTGGTAGAATTATTCAAATTTGATGTTTTGTTTTTGCGATTAGCTGTATGAAATTGTTCGGATAGGTCCTATCCCTAAGAGCAAATTTTGTTTAGTTATAACATATTTATGTTAATTAAAATAAAGAATATGTAATTAACAAGTACCTACAATATAGTAATAAAATAATATATTTATGAAAATCTCATATTACTTTTACCCCCCCCCCCCTCCCAATTAATTTTCTGCGTCCGCCCCTGGGTAAAGTACCTACCTACATAAGCGCGAGAGATTTTCATTTTAGCCCTTTGGATTGATTACATAATGGAAGTAAATTGATGAAACGAAATACCTAGCTGATGGCTCGGAAATAATCCATTGATTTTTCGGAGTTGAAACCACTGTTTGTCTTTATTAAAGAGTGTTTTCTCCATATCTCAAGAACCATAAGTTCCATAAAAACATTTTCTCACATTTTTGTAAAAAATCGAATTCTCTATTTTTTACCGAGAAATCGAAAGTTAATAAGTTATTATTAAAAATAGAGAAACGATTTCAAGAAAAATTTTATTAATAAATTAATTAAAGGCCCAGAAAAAAATTGCTAGGGGCGGCAAAATTGGCTCTGCCCCGGGCGGCAAAAACCCACGCTACGCCACTGCTAGATGTTATTGTAGAATACGCAACATCCGTTAATTTTTGCTTTAATATGGGGATCTATAAGCTTACTTATGTAAGTAGAAAAAGGGACATGAACAAAGTAGACACATGGAAGTTTACACAAAAATGGAGGGCGTATTTTTAAAAATGTCTAGATTTGAAACAATCTATTTGAATACTTATGCGACGCAATTAAAACAAACTCAATGAAGGAAAAGAAGACATACCTGACAGAATCCACAATATATACACTTGGTCATATCAATATCGTAGCGTGTTGTTCGCCTGCTCCCATCAGCTCGCTCTTCTGCTTCAATTGTAATAGCCTGAGCAGGGCAGATAGCTTCACACAGTTTGCATGCTATGCATCGTTCCTCCCCACTAGGATACCGACGAAGAGCGTGTTCTCCACGGAATCGTGGACTTAGAGGTCCTTTTTCAAATGGATAATTAATAGTTGCGGGTTCCTTGAAAATATGTGCCAAAGTGACACCAAAACCACGCAAAAGTTCAGTTAAGAAAAGTGTTTGGGCTGATCGATCGGTGACGTCGTTGATGTCCATGCTTAATTCCTTGTTGTTAACATAGATGTATCCTTTGGCTATTGGTAAAATGTCTTTATCCCTTGAAGAGTACATTCGAATGCTTTTGGGTACGGCACATCGACCTGAAAAGGTTTAAATACAGACAATTTACATTTTTTGTTGATGACATAAGAACGCATAACCTTATTTATGCAAAACAAAATGTATGTTGTTAAAATGTCCACTACATTAACTTACCGTATTTAGCTAGGGAAAATATTTTCATTGTTGCCATTTCTATGTTTGTATATATTTTCGATGATCAAACCAATGAAAAGTTAGGATTTTTTGGAAATGTTGCACCGCTCCAAAAACACAAACTTTTTTGAGAAATAAGGAAATCAAGTCGGGCCTGTCAGTTGGATTTGACAACGCAGAATTTATGTTTCTAGGGTTGGTATTTCATTTCGTAAAGATTTGTCAATTTGAATGTTTCGAAGTAATGGTGATGCCAATAAATCAAATCAATTTTATAATCTTTATCGTTTTAGCGATGGAGTAAAGCTAGGCGAGCACATTCAATTTTTAGTTGCACAAATGTTTGGTTGCTTAGTTCGCGCAAACGATTGCCTAAAATGACTTCGCTATTTTGTGTAACATATAATTATATATACCTGCGTGGACATTCAACCAAATAGTTCATCTGTTTTCTATAAGCAACCAAACAATGCAACTAAAAATTGAATGGACGCGCCTAGCCTTATAGAAAACAGATGAACTATTTGGTTGAATGTCCAAGCAGGGGCATATAATTTTATGTTACACAAAATAGTGAACTCATTTTAGGCAATCGTTTAGTTTGTGTCAAAACACAAACTTTTTAATTGCCCGAACCAAGCAGTTGCGCAACTAGAAATTGAATGTGCGCGCCTAGCCTAACAGACTTTTATAAAAGTTCGAACATCTGGATTATAATAACAGATGTGGCAGAATATGCCTAATTGTTCATTGTTTGGTTTTTAACAAAATATTATAAAATTCGACATAATTCTGTGGCATCCATGGCAGCATAGATTTGATATCTGATTTTTTTCCATAATTGTACGAGTATTTAATACCTTTGGAAGATGAACTTCGTGAATCAGTGCCTGCTTTTTCAATGCACGTTTATTTGTTTCTGGGATTATAGAAACTACTTCAAATATAAAATAGTCATATGGATATTGAACACTTAGGAATAAATTCTTATTTGGTTTAAATTTCATAATGAGTGGTTCAATCACATACAAAATTTGCTTTTTGAACATTTAGGCTAGCCGCGCACTAGCAATTTTTAGTTGCGAAACTGTTTGGTTACTTATAGAAAACAGATGAACTGTTTGGTTGAATGTCGGTGAATTTGCAGATAATTATATGTTCAATAAAATGGCGAACTTATTTTAGGCAATCGTTTAGTTTGTGTCAAAACACAAACTTTTTAGTTGCTCGAACCAAGCAGTTTCGCAACTAAAAATTGCTAGTGCGCGGCTAGCCTTAAGAACTTAACTCGAGTGACGAAACCATTTATCTTATGGTCTTTTGAACAAAAGGAAACAAATTATTTTAAAATCCAAGTAAAATATAGTAATTCTGACAACGCCAATAGGAAGAGCGTGTTTATAAACCTAAGAATCGACATTAAAACCATTTTCGCAAAAAGTGTATTGAACAAACAAGTTCTCAGGTGACGATGAGCAAATATAGCGTGATTTTGATAATTAGGCCTATTCTGCCACATCTGTTATTCTGCTATAGATTTTCTGTTATGAATCATAAAAGATTTGCACCTTAAAAGATCTTTTATGATTGGTATTCAGAGGTTCGAACTTTTATAAAAGTCTGTTATGCTACTTCGAAAACGAAATCTGTTATGAAACTGAACTAAATCTGTTATGATAATCAGCTGTATATTTCATCTGACATAATTAAAATGGATGACGAACAAAAAAGTAAACTCTTTGGCTAGTTGAAACAAGCAGTTGCGAAACTAAAAATTGAATGTGCGCGCCTAGTCTTACACACTATTGGTATCCATACAATGGAACACGATGGCCATACTCTACTTATATGTTTATATGATTCTGTTTTAATATATTTTCTTTCATTTGTCTCCTTTAAAGAACATTTCGTTGACGAAATAAAAGATAAATATTCATTTTTACTTGATGCACCTGTGTACTTATTGAAATCTTTTATGATAAAAGTCACAGAAGTTTGTCTTTTATTAAGGCCTATTCTGCCACATCTGTTATTCTGCTATAGATTTTCTGTTATGAATCATAAAAGATTTCCATCTTAAAAGATCTTTTATAATTGGTATTCAGGGGCTCGAACTTTTATAAAAGTCTGTTATGCAACTTCGAAAACGAAATCTGTTATGAAACTGAACTAAATCTGCTATCATAATTAGCTGTGATTAAATAAAATAATTCATCTGACAAAATTAAAATGGATGACGAACAAAAAAGTAATCTCTTCTCTTACACATTTAGGCTCGTATTCACCGAGCGCTCCTAAACGGCTCTTAACTTTACGAGGCTCTTAACTTGAAATTTCTGTGTGGTATTCACCAACCACTCGCAAGTGTTTTTCGAAGTTCGAAAATGAGAGCCACTCTCTCTTGTTCAGGCATACCCAAACTGTGAAATGTTGTGGAATGTTGGTCTTGACAGCAAATGGATACTCTTCTACTTGGCATTGCTCACATGGATTCGAGTCAAATGCGTGCGTGGCACACGCACAAGCAAACAAACTTTCGAAAAGAGCGCTCGTAAGTTAGGAGTGGTCGGGACCACTTATATTGCTTGGTGAATAGGTTTATGAGCTTCTTAAGTTATGAGCGCTTGGTGAATACCGGCCTTAGGCCTATTCTGCCACATCTGTTATTCTGCTATAGATTTTCTGTTATGAATCATAAAAGATTTCCATCTTAAAAGAACTTTTATAATTGGTATTCAGGGGCTCGAACTTTTATAAAAGTCTGTTATGCAACTTCGAAAACGAAATCTGTTATGAAACTGAACTAAATCTGCTATCATAATCAGCTGTGATTAAATAAAATAATTCATCTGACAAAATTAAAATGGATGACGAACAAAAACGTAATCTCTTCTCTTACACATTATTGGTGTCCTCTACTCTACTTACATATACATATGTTTATATAATACTCGTATGTGTGTAAATATATTTTCTTTCATTTGTCTCATTTTAAAAAGATTTCGTTGACGAAATATAAAATATATCGTCGTCGTTCTATGAAACGTCCATTCTTAACAAAAATGTAATTTAATTCTTATTTAATTCATTCCAGATCAGCCATATTTGCAAAATATTGTATTGCACAGTGGACGACGATGATATATCAATTTTTCATTGATATACTCGTATCTGTGTATGTATTGAAATCTTTTATGATAAAAGTCACAGAAGTTTGTCTTTTATTCTTTTATGATTTTTAACAGATTTCATAACAGATTTTGGCATGCTGAATACCAAAAATGCTATTCGTAAAAGATTTTTTCTATGTTCGAACGTTTGACAGTTCATAAAAGTTTTCTTAGCAGATTTTATAACAGATTTTAGCGTGCTGAATACCAAAATTAAAATTCATAAAAGATTTGTTGACAGCTCAAACATTTGTATGGAAATTCATAGCAGAATAACAGAATAGAAGAATAAAAGATCTCGCCGAATAGGCCTAATTATTGGTGTCCTCTACTCTACTTACATATACATATATTTATATAATACTCGTATGTGTGTAAATATATTTTCTTTCATTTGTCTCATTTTAAAAAGATTTCGTTGACGAAATATAAAATATATCGTCGTCGTTCTATGAAACGTCCATTCTTAACAAAAATGTAATTTAATTCATTCCAGATCAGCCATATTTGCAAAATATTGTATAGCACAGTGGACGACGATGATATATCAATTTTTCATTGATATACTCGTATCTGTGTATGTATTGAAATCTTTTATGATAAAAGTCACAGAAGTTTGTCTTTTATTCTTTTATGATTTTTAACAGATTTTGGCATGCTGAATACCAAAAATGCTATTCGTAAAAGATTTTTTCTATGTTCGAACGTTTGACAGTTCATAAAAGTTTTCTTAACAGATTTTATAACAGATTTTAGCGTGCTGAATACCAAAATTAAAATTCATAAAAGATTTGTTGACAGCTCAAACATTTGTATGGAAATTCATAGCAGAATAACAGAATAGAAGAATAAAAGATCTCGCCGAATAGGCCTAATTCTTTTATGATTTTTAACAGATTTCATAACAGATTTTGGCATGCTGAATACCAAAAATGCTATTCGTAAAAGATTTTTTCTATGTTCGAACGTTTGACAGTTCATAAAAGTTTTCTTAGCAGATTTTATAACAGATTTTAGCGTGCTGAATACCAAAATTAAAATTCATAAAAGATTTGTTGACAGCTCTGTCAAATAAAACTCGAAACAATTAACTTTTATTATAATTCTTCTTCGTTTTATTTCGATAGCCGAGAACAGAATATAAAATCAGAGACCACTCACATCAGAAACCAGACTAGACTCGTCGTTATTTTAAAAAAGAGTTTTGACATATATATTTCTCGCTGAAGGCGACATCTCGTTGTGATTATAAAATCTAAATCTAATGGCCAGTACACATGGCAGTAGTGCCATGTTCATAAAAGTGACTTGACAACTCGGCCTTCCTACAAGTTTCCATCGACCTCGATGTCATCATCGGATAGTAGCTCATCGAGTTCCGGAGCTGGCGTACACCATGGCTTCAATCGATCTGCAGAGTAGACTGAATTAAATTGTCGACTAGTTACCATATTACCTGGTGCATCCTCTATGACGTAACGGTGATTACCCAAACATTTGACAACCATATAAGGACCGCGAAACTTTGGTTCCAGCTTACGAGATGTTCCCGTAGCAGGAGGTTCAAACTCCACCAAGACGAGATCACCTATTGAATATGTTAAAGGCCTCATATGCTTCTGATCAAATCTCTGCTTCCACCTTTCCTTTTGCTTTTGGATATTCACAGCAGCCAATTCTCGTTTCTTTGATATGGGTTGTTCATCATCATCAACATCGTTTTGATTTATTATGTCGATTAAAATATTTTCTTGACGATTACGAATATTGAAATCAAAAACTAACTCGTTAGGTGAAAACCCAGTCGTGGAATTTTGCTGTGAATTAATGCTCCATTGTAAATCCAACAGCTTCAGATCCCAGATACTTTCATCCTCCACCGATGTCCGTAAATAGTCCAGTATAGTACGGTTGGCTCTTTCAACTTGACCATTTGAACGAGGTGACCTAACTGCATTTTGAATGTGTCGAATGTTGTTCTTGCGACAGTATTCTTGAAAAAGCTTCGATGTATAACCCGTTCCTCGATCACTGACTATAATTAGCGGTAGCCCAAAATAAGATGTAAGTTCATTGAGTGTCCGAATAACTGGTTGAGTTTTTGTTGACCTCACTGCTTTCACAACCAGATACTTAGTAAATGCATCAGAAATAGCTAAAACGTATGAATTTCCTTATCGACTCTTAACAAACGGCCCCAAATGATCAATATGAAGAGTTTTAAAAGGAATAGGATCTACATTCCAAACACATAATTCACCTAAAGGTTTTCCTCCCACGCCTTTGTTATACGCACACGATAAACAAGATGATATATACTGCTTTACGTACCTTCGCATTCGATGAAACCAAAAATGCTTCAATATTCGCTGCATTGTTTTGTTAATTCCAAAATGTCCACATTCATCATGACAATACTGCACCACTCGCCATCTAATATTTCTAGGAATTACAAGTTTCTTTTCACCATCAATTAGTCGATATAATCTTCCATCAATAATAGTAAAGTCCTCTCGCAGATGTTCTTGAGATGTTGTTCCGCATTCCGATGAAAGGATCTCCGTAATGTTGATTAATTTCTGATCATACTGTTGCATCGATGCGAACTAATCCTCCTTATTAATGTCAATACGACTAATACTTCCTCTTACAATTTCAGGTTCCTTTGATGGCAAAGAAGGTGCTCGACTCATTGCATCCACATGTCTCATACGGTCAGCAGTACGATGTTCCAAAGTAAAATCATACTCCTGGAGCTTTAGCCACCATCTGGCAATTTTAGGCAGAAGCTCCTTCTGAAGTTTAGTTGTTGTTATTGCAGAGCAGTCAGTTATCACTTTAAAGGGCTTTCCAAGCAAATAAACCTTAAAACGTTCCAGCGTTTCTACTATGGCTAGTACCTCTAGCTCATAACTGTGATACTTCCTTTCGTCATTACTACATTTCCGACTAAAATAGAAAACAGGATGATAATTTTTCCCATCGGTGGTTTGCATCAATATTCCCGCTAGTCCTATTGAGCTTGCATCGGTATGGACTTCATGCTTAGCTGAAGGATCATAAATAGCCAAAACGGGTTCTGAAGATAATGCTTCCCTGAGGGCATTGAAAGCATACGTCTGCGCTTTGTCCATAAAGAATTTGACGTCCTTCTTTAGTAGGTCAGATAACGGCTGTGCAATTATTGAATATTCCTTAACGAATTTTCTAAAAAATCCTGTCAATCCAAGAAATCGTCTTACATCATGAACGTTCTTTAATTCCGGAAAATCTTTTATGGAAGTAAGCTTTCCCTCTCCAGGAAGTATAGTATCTTCTCTCACACGATGTCCCAAAAATTGTATTTCTTTCGCTAAGAACACACATTTACTTTTCCTTAAAGTAAACCCGCTTTCATTTACAATACTTAAAAACTTTTCAAGTCGTTCAAGACCTTCGCTTACTGTTTTGCTGACAATCACTACATCATCCATAAATGCAAATGATTCTCCTCTTTCCATTCGAGCTACAAGTACATCCATCGCCTTTTGAAATTCCAACGGAGCATCTGCCAAACCATATGGTACACGATTGTATTCATACAGACCCTCGTCCGTAACAAATGCTGTGAATTTCTTCGAAGCCTCTTCTATTTCAATTTGGTGGTACCCTGATAACATATCAACTACAGTAAAGTAACGGTTAGCTGCCCGTCGCGCTAACATCTCATCCACCACAGGCATTCGAGTTGGATGTTTAACAGTTATGGAATTCAGCTTTCTAAAATCGACACAAAGTCGGAACTCACCATTCTTTTTACCCACAAGAACTACAGGTGAGGAATAAGGGGAATTGCTCTGACGAATAATATCAAAATCGAGAAGGTTGTCTACAATAGCCTTAACAGCCTCACGCCTTGCAAAAGGGATCTTATATGGTTTCAGTTGGAATGGCACATCAGTTGTTAGTTCGATCTTCATTTGCATAAAATTACATTTTCCCAAATTCTCCATTGATTCTGCAAAGCAATGAGAGTATGCAGAAAGAATACTATCTAAGTGTTCGCGTTCATCAAAACTAAGATCATCGCCTAATTGTGCTGGTTTTTGTTCAACTCGGCATTTGCCCTCTTCTATGATGACTCGATTATCCTTGTGACAAAGAACATCTGTGCCCAAAAGGATGTCATTGTTGAGTAATTCATCTTCAACAAGGTACAAATCGGCCCTGTACTTCAATTCATCTAGCTTCAACTCACAGTTTATTTTTGAGAGACACCTGTACTCTCCCCCTGCAAATCCCTTCAGACTAACACCTACGCATGGTGAAACAATAGCTAATTTTTCGGCAATTGATTTTCTTATCAGTGACCTTGTGCTACCAGGATCAATAATCGAAGTTATCTCAGCTGAATCATTTATAATTACGTTTTTCAAAATTACACCTTCCTGCTGTTCAGCCAACGAATCGATTTTATTAATACTGCCTGAGTTATTCTTAAAACAATTTGCTGCTACATGTCCCATACGATTGCATTTTGAACATCTGTCTCTTCTCTGCGGTTTAGTACAATTTACAGATATATGCCCTGTCTCATTACAATTAAAGCATCGAAAATTAGCTTTTGGACTACGCTGAGGTATAACTTGACGTTCCGGAACAGATCTTAGTTCAGCAACAGATGCAGGTGCAACATATTTATAATCGTACGCTCGAATTGATTTCAATAAATCGGTCAAAGATGGAAAATAATGACCTATCTATCTTGCAACCCTGCCTTTCGTCCCATAGCAACCATCTGATAATAATAATGTTCGGGAATCTGACTCTTCCCCCGGTGACAACTTGCCATTTCCAGATGAATATCAGCCTCATTAATGTCATTAGGAAAATCAGACAAAAATCGCTGCGTAAAATGATTCCACGTTATAAATATTTCAGGCAATCCATCAATCCATAATTTTGCGGCGCCTTTCATCTTTGCTGGTACAGCCAACAAAAGAATTTTCTCTGGCCACTGATATGCCTCTCTTAAATTTGCAATACGTTTAATAAATTGCTCAGAATTTAAAGATTTCTTATCCAAGGGATCAAATTCAGGCAGAATATCAATGACATCACGAATATTAGGTAATGAAGTTTGTACATACCTGATTTCATTTTGATATGGATCGTGGTTTGATGTTAAATGTTCTTCATGCTGATGTTCATTCGGCAGCTCAGATCGTTGAGAATAATATGCTGTGGTCTGCGATGTTGGTATGAACTCTGGTGCTCTACCAAATCCATAATGTGGAGCTGAATTTAAACCACTACCAACTCCAGATAAGTTTACGCCGAACTGGTGTCTCGGTGTTTGGTATCCTGCTAAAGAAGACTGCACATAAGTGGATGGATGATTGTTATAGTGTACGTTGTGCGGTTGCGCAAAGGTATAAACTGGTGCCGGTGCTACAGCGGTGAATGGAAAACTTATTGGTTGTGAAGCAGATGTTGTGAAAGCAGGAACAGTCTGTCCCATCGGCGTCTGAATCGGAGACGAATTGGACAACGGAGGCTGTTTCTTTCCGGACATCTGTTCAATCATCGTTTGGAGATCATCGAGTCGACTACTCAATCCATTGAAATCCAAATTTCCTTGTGGCGTTCCACAATGATTTCGTAAACGTTTCTCCAAGTCAATCTTTTTCCCTGTCGTAGCAAGACCAAGTTCCTTGCATTTTTCTTTTAATTCTTTTACTGTTTTTGTATCCATTTTATATCGTTGGATTTTAGTAATCCCACTTCTGATATTTAGGCCTGCCTATTCGGCGAGATCTTTTATTCTTCTATTCTGTTATTCTGCTATGAATTTCCATACAAATGTTTGAGCTGTCAACAAATCTTTTATGAATTTTAATTTTGGTATTCAGCACGCTAAAATCTGTTATAAAACCTGCTAAGAAAACTTTTATGAACTGTCAAACGTTCGAACATAGAAAAAATCTTTTACGAATAGCATTTTTGGTATTCAGCATGCCAAAATCTGTTATGAAATCTGTTAAAAATCATAAACGAATAAAAGACAAACTTCTGTGACTTTTATCATAAAAGATTTCAATACATACACAGATACGAGTATATCAATGAAAAATTGATATATCATCGTCGTCCACTGTGCAATACAATATTTTGCAAATATGGATGATCTTGAATGAAATAAAAAAAAAGCAAATTACATTTTTGTTAAGAATGAACGTTTCATAGAACGACGACGATATATTTTATATTTCGTTAACGAAACCTTTTTAAAATGAGACAAATGAAAGAAAATATATTTACACACATACGAGTGTTATATAAACATATGTATATGTAAGTAGAGTAGAGGACACCAATAATGTGTAAGAGAAGAGATTACTTTTTTGTTCGTCATCCATTTTAATTTTGTCAGATGAATTATTTTATATAATCACAGCTGATTATGATAGCAGATTTAGTTCAGTTTCATAACAGATTTCGTTTTCGAAGTTGCATAACAGACTTTTATAAAAGTTCGAGCCCCTGAATACCAATTATAAAAGATCTTTTAAGATGGAAATCTTTTATGATTCATAACAGAAAATCTATAGCAGAATAACAGATGTGGCAGAATAGGCCTAATTGTCAAATAAAACTCGAAACAATTAACTTTTATTATAATTCTTCTTCGTTTTATTTCGATAGCCGAGAACAGAATATAAAATCAGAGACCACTCACATCAGAAACCAGACTAGACTCGTCGTTATTTTAAAAAAGAGTTTTGACATATATATTTCTCGCTGAAGGCGACATCTCGTTGTGATTATAAAATCTAAATCTAATGGCCAGTACACATGGCAGTAGTGCCATGTTCATAAAAGTGACTTGACAGCTCAAACATTTGTATGGAAATTCATAGCAGAATAACAGAGAATAGAAGAATAAAAGATCTCGCCGAATAGGCCTAAATGATAATGGGTTAATCTGTTTCTTATTTTTAAATAACAAAATTTTCAGATTGGCATCACTTCTTTTAAATATTCGAAACTTCATTTCTTTTCGGGCTTTCACGTCGTCTTATGGCGTTCATTTTTGTAGTCTTATCATTTTCATGTTATATTTTATTAAATTTGAAAAAAAATGTAGACAATTATAAGTTTAAATAACTTTCTTCTTTGTTTATAATTTATTTTGAAACTAAGAAAATGTACTGATTCCGTTTAATTCGTTCATGATTTTAGTGTGAAACGTTTCTTTTTATCTAGGAAGTGAAGTACGTACAAAGACTAGCATTTCGATTGCATTTCCCCTCGGATACAATAACAGCAGTGTTTAAGATTTAAGGTGCTCAGTGATTTATATTATTTTTATAATATTATATAAAAGAAACAAAATTATAACTATACAAATGTATAAGAACGATTTAAATTAGCACCAAATAAAACTGCTCTAGCATAAAAACAAAAAAATTGATCAAAATGGAGAACCTGAAAGTTCGGGAGGATCTTTTCTCCAGTGTAAAATACTACATAAGTGGCAATTTGGATGATAAGGTAAAGTGAAGCATGTAATACCTAATTTTATGCTATTTTAATTTTCAGAATCAGAATTGGGCGCCAAATGATTTACTAAATACAATGCCGAAATAATAACAGCGGTGCTTATAAAAGTAGTGGAATATTTATGAAATTATGAGGAAATTTTATACTCCAATTAGATTGCTTTTGAATGACATCGTTTTTCAAACAATAATATCTGCATTATTATTTGATATACCTAATAATGATTAATTGAAAACTTTTACATATACGTGACTAGGATTAGCCAACCTATGAAACTTTTATCACAATCAACTACATTTAAGGTCTTGTCGGTTCCTTTCATTTTTCCCAGTTGTGCGGTTGGCACCCAGATGGGTATAATTTCTGTGGTGGTGTTATTGGAAATTTCTTCAATCTAAAATAGATTATTTTCCTTAAAGATTTTACAACTCAACTTCATGAATATTTTCTTTCTGTGTTATTTCCATATAGAGAATATGTAGCTTCAATTTTTCTAACTCTATTGTTATATAGGTATATATAGCATAGTTTATTTTTATTTATGCTCAAAATATGTACACTTATTGACAAAAGTCTACGCACACTTGTAGTTTTTGGTAAAAACACGATTTTTTATTGTGTTCACATTAAATTCAAAACAATGATATATTTCACTCAATTTTAATTCAAAAATTAATAAACAAATTAAATCATTAAGAAAAAAAAGTAAAAACTAAATAACAAATTCACTTTTTACAAATTCTTAAAAAACTTAGATGACAAAAGTCTACGTACATTAAGATATTATTTGAATTTTAAAAATAAGCTTTTTATTAATAAGAAGTTATATTTCCTTTTGCCAGTAATACAGCTTTCATTCTTCTTGGCATTGATTCCACAAGTTTTTTGGTGACAGAAGGCTCAATTAAGGCCCATTCTTCCTCAAGTGCTTGCTTTAAGAGCTTCTTGTTGGTGATGTGTCTTTTCTTCAGACGTCACTTCAGTTCATCCCATAAGTGCTCTATGGGGTTCATGTCAGGAGATTGGGGTGGCGTCTTTAATAGTTTTGTGTTATATTAACGACATTCCTGTACGACGCGAGAGGTATGTTTCGGGTCGTTGTCTTGCTGGAAGACCCTCCAAATCTTAGATTTTGGGCACACTTTTTTAGATTATTTTTTAGGATATCCAAGTATACAAACCGGTCCATTATTGAATCAATAAAAACAAGATTTTCAACCCCCGCCTCCGACATACAACCCCATACGAGCACATTACCACCACCGTGTTTCACTGTGCCAACCATGTTAGATTTTTCTAACGCTGTATTAGGCTTACGCCATACTCTAACCTTACCATCATTATTGTAAATGTTAAATTTACACTCATCACTGAATATGACCTTTTGCCAAAACTCAATTCCATGATGTTGATGAGAATTAGCGAAATCTAGCCGTTTTTTCCTGTTGGCTTGACTAAAGTGGGGTTTTTTTCTGGCCACTCTACTGCGAAAACCTTTTTTTCTCAACACTCTTCGCACAGTGTTTCCATAACAAGATTTACCCGTGTCCTCTAGCATCTCTGCTTTCAGTTCTGATGCGGTCAACCTTGGATTTTTGGTAATTTTTCGTGCCATAAAACTCTCTTCGCGAGCTGTAAATATTCGTGGACGTCCTGATCGACGTTTAGAGTTCAAGGATCCTGTTTCTTTATAGTTTTTAAGTATTGTTTGGATTGTGGAATGTCGTCTTCCAATAAGCTTTCCAATTTCACGCAATGATTTTCCGTCCGAATAGTACTTAATTACAAGTTCCCACAGAGCTTTGGAAAGTTACTTCTTTTTTCGCTCATTTTGGACACAGATCACTAAATATTCAAAACGAACTAAACTTTTTCTTAGACCATATGCCAAAGCACCTAGAGATGTAATTTACTAAAAAAAATATTTTTGGACCGTTACATCTGAAAGAGATAACACTTACAAATCGTGTACGTAGACTTTTGTCACCTTGTAAGCTCAGAAATTGATAAATTAGTCAAACGTTATTCTTAAGTGTGCATAATTTGGAGGACAAAATATGCGCAGCGTAAAGCCGGATACATGAAGAAAAATTAACATGCATTACTGTTTATCTTTAAGCAACTTTGTTCGCATGTTCTTAAAAAGACTTGTGAATTTTAAGGTGTACGCAGACTTTTGTCAATACGTGTACATATGCTATTAATATTATTTACAGTAATTAATTAAGAAATTAAATTATTGAGCGATTGGGATACATATAAATAGGTATGTTGATTGGAGATTCGGCTGTTTTGATCACAGTAATTTTAGCAATGAAACAAAATTTGTTAATGTAAATTATGTTTAATATTCTTAAAGAAATCCCTGTCGAAACGTTGGGTAAAGTATATGTAACAAATTTTGTTTCATTGCTTAAATTACTGCGACCAAAACAGCAGAAGGAAAACCTTTTCCAATCAACATACAGCTGTGTTCATAAAAATAGCAGTGCTGGTTACACTTTATTAATTAGTCAATAATTTTAAAGACGCAGATTCTTACAAAAAAAATTAACCTGTTATTTGCATCTAACGGTCTTTCATTTTTATATTTGAGGCTTTAAGTTTGTAATTTAACCTTACTTTTTCTGTTGTAGACGCATTTGTTCAAGCTCTCTGAATATAGCGTGTTCATAAAAATAGCAGTGTCGTGCATTTAAAGTTAAAAAGTGTTAAACATTCTCTTTTTTTTTTATTTTTCGGTAAGTAAAAATTTTACTATTTGTAGTTTTTAGTATTCTCAAGATAATATAATAGAAAAAATTATAAAATATTAGCTCAAAAATAAACAATGGGTCGGTCAAAACATTGCAACGAAGAAACTCGAAGTTTAATAAGAAAACTACGTTTGGAGGGGAAAACTCACCAGAATATTCAGGAAATCCTAGGATGTTCAGCAAAAAAGATAAGTAAAGCTATAAAATGGCAGAATAAACCGGAAACACGCGGCCCAAAAAGGATGACGAGTGTTAGAACTGACAGAAAAATTATTCAGTTAGCTAAACAGAACCCTTCCATAAGCTCCAGAGAAATTAAAGATAAGCTTGAACTGTCTGTAAGCTCTGTAACCGTACGAAGATGTCTTTTGGATGCCAAATTACCAGCCCGAAGTCCACGCAAGGTACCATTGTTGACAAAAAGGCATTTGCCAAAGAGAATAGAGTTTGCCAAAGCGCATATAGATTGGCCACAAGAGAAATGGAGGAATATTCTATGGAGCGATGAGAGCAAAGTCGTTCTTTTTGGATCCAAGGGTCGTCGGGAGTATGTGAGAAGACCACAAAATGCAGCAAACGATCCACGATACACTGTGAAAGCAGTGAAGCATAGCGGAACGAAAATTATGATATCGGCTTGCTTTTCTTACTATGGGGTTGCGTCTATCTATCCCATTAAGGATAAAATAGATGCAGCTGAATATGTTAAAATTCTCGAGGAGGTCATGTTACCCTATGCTGAAGAGGAAATGCCGTTGGTTTGGGTATACCAACAAGACAATGACATGACCCAAAGCAGACTTCAAAAAGGGCAAAATCATGGTTCCAGGAGAACAAGTTATGCGTTATGGAGTGGCCGGCTCAATCCCCTGACCTTAACCCCATTGAAAATTTGTGGGGGGATGTTAAGAATGCGGTTCATGAAGCAAAACCGAAGAATTCGAAAGAGTTTTGGGAAGTAGTACGAGATTAATGGAACGCAATACCAGTCGAGAGGTGTGAAACCTTAGTGGACTCCATGCCACGCAGATGCATTTTCGTTATAAAAAACAATGGTTATGCTACGAAGTATTAATGATAAGCTAAAATATCAATATAATTTTATATAACTTTTTTACAGTTTTTCTAACTTTTTGCGTTATAGATTCAGAACATTCAGCTGCACTGCTATTTTTGTGAACAGCCATAAATTTTAAAAACGCTTTTTACTGTGATAAAAGTAACGGTAAAAAATCAATCTTAATTTTTTCTGTTAATATAAATGAAATACCTTAAATTGTTATTAGAAGTTAAGTGAAATATTTTATAACGTTGATAATGAAAGCCTTTTTGTTTTATTTGGGGAGCACTGCTATTTTTATGAACACAACTGTAAATAGTTAATTAATTTCTTAAGTCTAATGTTCAAGTAGTACCCCTTGGCATAATGGTTAGTGCGTTGGACTTGGGTTCGATTCCAAGTCGCTGCAAATAAGTTTTTTTCAGGGGTGTACTGCCTCTTACGAGGAATTGACAAATCCTCTAAGAGTATAATCTTGTCATGAAAAGTGCTGCTCATAAGCCGTTCGCAATCGGCAGAAAATTGCAGGTCCCCTCCATTTCTGTTAACACGCACACAGGAATGATTGAGAGTTGTAAGTCACTAGGTCCTGGTTCTCTTCGAGCTCTTGCACCACAATTTTTATTTTAATGTTTTTTTTAATCTGCGAGCACAATAGAGGCTCTGCTTTGTTAGGTTGGTTAGATTTTCTGTTTACATTTGAATTAAATAGTTGTCTTAAATCTAGCAGTACTTACGATTGTTGGCTTGTGTGGTGATGAAGGGGTGGGTAGATTTAGGTTATTGTTGATTGCTGGTTGATCTTCTGCTGGATTCAACCTCTGCTGTGCTGCGTTCCTGCAACATCATAGAAGTTCCCGAAGCTGTCGTCTTCAGCTATTCCAAATGCTGAGTTTTAAATCTACTGACCATGTCGTTAACTATTAAGTAACGTATAAATACAACTTTTTTTGTACAAAGCATTATGTTTACTTCTCTCTTTATTTTGATCCCAAACATTTCTTGAATTCCTCGTTCATTCATTAAGACTTTGTAATAGCCTTCCGTTTCCAGTTGACAGTAAAATTGGACCGTCGGTATAGTTAACTGGAGTTATATTTCATTTAGGAAAATAAATACGGGAATAATTACAATGCTAATATTTATTTAAGAGCTGAAGCTACAGCGACTAACAACTTTAGTATTTATTTGATATTTAGTCAAAGACGTATTATAAATCGACATTGTATTATATGTACTCATCTTCATTAGATATAAAAATAACTTTGTACAATTTGTACAAAAATTTTGTTACACATAAGAAATTTAGTTAGCGAAAACATTGTTGGGTTTTTATAAATTTTGTAACAAGTTTTGTTTTTTTTTTCACTTATTTTTAAATCCCCGCAAAATGATGTCAACATTCCAGAAATTCAATAATCACTACACATAATATTCTTCACGAATCAGGGGAAACCGTGTATATTAAAATGTCATATGCAACAATCATCATATCAGCATTATTTTTGATTTTTAAAGTCTGTCTCTCTAGATTTCAAAGAAAAAACTCCTCAAAAAATAGTTTTGCAATCGAAAATATCTCGATAACTTGAACTGTTTTAGCAATTCTAATAACGAATTCGAGTTAAGCATATAAAAATCCTTCTGAAAATGCCTTCGTGTTTAACTATCTCTTTTTTAAAACGATATTAAACAACTACATTCAAGAGATTAAATACCCAATAACAGAATTCTCGAACTATAAGAAGGCATATCAATATTCCAGTGAAGAATTTTGATAGCCGTTCTAGTAAAACGCCGCCGTTCTCATAAAATGATTATTATACATGGGGTTCCATACAATACGGCAGTATTCTGAAATAGATTGAACAAAGCTAAAATAGAGTAATCTTAATGTAAAAGGATCTGAAAAATCTTTTGAATTGCGGTTAATAAAACCAAGCATGAAGCTAGCTTTAGAAACAAAATAGTCAATGTGATTGCAGAAGGTAAATTTTATATCAATATAACCCTAAGACATTGACATTTTGACACATTAAGATGTAGGTCATTAACTACACACAAATCAAAAAGCCTGTTTAAGTTTTTGTGTAAACTAATATTTAATTTCGTCAGCTTACATTAAACATTTGCAATTTTATGAACAATTCAGGAATTTCATTATTGAAAATAAGAAACGATAGAGGTCCTAAGTGGCTACCTTGTGAAACGCCGGAAGTAACATTCACAGAATCAAAAACAAAAATATTGATTTGAACGCGTTGTGTTCGAATCGAAGAGAAAAAACCTAGATTTTTTAATTTTGATACCAGTATTGAATGATTTACTCGATCAAAAACCTTTGAAAAATCGTCACATCGAGAGCCTCGTTAAAGGGAGCTAACTAAATAATTGTTAATGACCACCTTAGATAACGAAAAAAAAGTGCTTAACTTTCAAATAGAAGTATGTCGAAAATCTGACCTGATGCATCAATTCCAAGCATGAATTTGGGAATATAAAAAACCTTGGGAAAAGTACCTAAGCCGGAACCACACCTATCTCGTGTTGTTTGTTATGGAGTGCTGTGTCCCTTTCGATTTCAATTTGTTTTATGTGCTTAGAACCAAATTTGTGAAGTGTGTTGTGGTGTGTTTCCATTGCGCCATACCATACAAATTGAAAATGAAAAAATATTGAAATTTTAAAATAGATATTTTACAATCATTAAGAATGAGAACACTATATGTATATTAAAAAAAAAGTCAAAAGACAATAGTTTAATTTGATGGATTTGACTATTGAACCACATGTAGCCACGATAGCGCTACATGTGCCACCGATGATGCCGCAAGCCCAAAATCCAAACCAAATAGTGGCAACTTTGTCACTGAATATGGTTTCTCGAGCGAAATTGGCGAAGTGTTGATCAAACAGAAGACCCACTTTCATAAGACTATTTAAACATTTGCACCTGACCAACCATCGATCGTAGCGCGTACCTCATTAATTGGAAAATTGCTTTAACTTCTCTTTTTGTAATCAAACAAATTTCAGTTTTATTTAATTATGAATTAAATAAATTATACGACTAACTCGTTTTGCAATTGTATGAAGAGTAAAATATTCGAATACAAATTATTGACAAGAAAATATTAATGTACAAACCGAATACTTAATTAAGTAAACATAAAGCTCTTATATTGCAAGTGCTGTATTTCAACAAATTGTTCACTTTACAACGACTAAATATTGCGGGATTGAGTAGAACAGACCATTAGCTTGTTATCCTTGGGTTGAAGTCTGAACTGTCAGCTGGTCAATCATTAGTTGATATAAAGCCAGGAGGGAGTTTTGACACTTTTTAACCATTATGAAGGTGGCCAAAAGTGAAGGTTGCCATCATTACTTATTTTCCACCAAATCATTGCATTTGCGGCAAGGTGTCCCTTTCGAAACTCGGAACGAGTTCTGACACTTATTTTGATTACCGAGCATAAACCATGTTAATATGTTGTATTGAAAGTGTTGTGCCATATGACAAAGAAACAACATTGATTTGTTAAAAGAAAGTTAAAGTTAAAAATTACAAATAAATGGATAATCAGTTTACACAATTGATATACATATATAATGTATAGTGATTCTCAAAATTAATATTACAATTTTCGCACTGCCTTTGGATATTAATTTATAAATTATTAAGTAATTCAATATTCCAAAAAAAATATTTTTTAAATTTCAAATTGATTTTGGGCATAATATTTAATTTTTGTAAAAAAAAACAAATGTTGCTTTACTGAATGATTCTGTAAAAACATCTGCAATCTGGTCTTACGTTGGCACATAGATTAAATCGTAACGGTAATCTTTAAACTTTTGTCTGATGAAGTGGAAACGGATGAAATTGTGAAATTGAAGATTCTTCACCATCTTAACTTTGGTTGTCCATTAACAGGACCGCTTTAAGTTTTTTGTTTCGAAGAAGGAGAGCCTATCATTTTTAAAGCTCTCTTTTGAATTTTGTCAAAGAGGTTTTTGGAGCACCTGCCCAGATATGGGAATTGTTCTCGAGCTTCGGAAGAATAAAGGCTTTATATATAACAACTAAGTTAGATGAGGTAAAAAACTTCTTGCATCAGCGGAGAAAGCCTAAACACTTAGCAGCGTTTTACCTAGAAGTTAAAGCTGTTCAGTCTCCTCGATGCAAGTGCCACTTATAGAAAGTGGCATTGGGGAGGGTAACGCTTTAGCGACAGTAAACAGCATTGAGTTTTCGAAGCATTAAATTCTACACAGTTATTTTCAAAGAGAATACCATTAGCTCCTTATGTACTTAAAAATACGTTTTACAGCATTAATATGCTCTGCAGACGGTTTGTCCAAATGTCTTGATTTAAATCCCAGAGTAATGTCTCATTCAACTCAATTTGGGATGCATTTGAAGTTTTAGCTGTTTTTTTGGAAAATTTGAATTATTACGCACTTTTTCATCGAATGAGCCCCAATCGAGTCTTGAGCTAAAAAAATGCAATTTTAATAAAAAAGTAACAAAGTTGTTTTTTGTCGCACGGGGCTTAAAAAGAAAAACTCCTAATGTGGTCGGCAGTTGGTTAACGGATAATATACGTATACATATATGTATATTTGTGTTGCATTTTTGTAATTGCAATGATATATCTGTTCAATTTAACATTACTTGTTTTCTCATTTAAACCAGAAAACATTTGAAGTTAATGACATGTGTTTTGGCTAAATTAGTGAAATTTGGTGTTAATCGAAGATGAGATAATACACACCTGAAAAAACCCTCCGCATCCCTGATAAATACACTATTAGTGTATTATCGCCTCTAGGCGCATCAGACCATTGTGTATTATCTGCAAATTTCTCATACCAATAAAATCCAGTTAGAGAAAAAACTCTCAAGAGACGCTGCCAGAAATGATTCCTCCCGTACTTGAGAGCGCAAACGATTTATGGGACGAATCTTTTTTCACACTCGTGCAGTTGCCAGAGTTCTAAAATATCTTGATATACACGAATCTGCTGGCCCGGATACTATCCCTCCCATTGTTCTGAAGAGGTGTTCTTCAAAGCTGGCAAAACCACTGCGTAAGCTTTTCCATCTGTCCTACTCTAGTGGACTCTTTCCGAGTGGATGGAAAACAGCATTTGTCCATCCTGTCCCTAAAAAATGCGTATCTTCTTCACCCTCTAACTATCGACCAATTGCACTTACGTCCCTTCTTTCCAAGGTCATGGAAACGCTGATTAATTTCAAGCTCAAGATATATCTCGAAGAAAAAAAGCTTCTTAATGACCTACAGTACGGAGGTCCACTGGTGATATGTTGGTTTATCTCACCGAACAGTGGCACAAATATTTACATCGTTTTGGAGAAAGTAAGATTATTGCACTTGATATTTCAAAAGCTTTTGGTAGAGTTTGGCCTCAAGCTCTCTTATCGAAAATGCGCGCATTTGGCATCGATGAATCTCTTCTTCGTTGGATTAGGAACTACCTTTCGGACCGTTCAATTCAAGTTGTATTGGACGGTTTCAAGTCTGAAATTCACAAAATAAATGCTGGTGTGCCCCAGGGCTCCGTTTTGTCTCCGACTCTCTTCCTTATAGTCATAAATGATCTTTTGTCTGAAACTTCTAGTCCATTAAATTGTTCACCCCTTTATTCGTCCAAAACTCGAGTACAATTCTCATGTTTGGGCAGGTGCTCCAATAACCAATAACTTGAGCCTTTTGGAAAGGATACAGAGAAGAGCTATGAAAATGATGGATGACAGAAATATAACGGAAGCATTTGCAACTCTCGAGCACCGCCGCAATGTTTCATGTCTTTCGTTCGTTGTTTTACCCATATTTTCATGAACAATGCTCTTCTAAAATAGCCAGTTGCATTCCTCCCCAAAAAGAATTCAACCGTGATACTCGTACTTCTAGGAATGCACATCAGCTTACCCTTGAGCCCAACTCGGACGTACTGTCAAGTATAGATATTTTTTTTAGCTGAACTACCCGAATGTGGATTGCTTTACCCGGCTCTGTTTTTCCCTTCCATTTCGTACTGTCAAGTATAGATTTTTTTTTTAGCTGAACTACCCGAATGTGGATTGCTTTACCCGGCTCTATTTTTCCCTTCCATTTCGATATTCAAGGGTTCAAAGCCAATGTGCATCGGCTTCTCCTCTTTAATCCTTCCCTGTTTTCCTAACGCTCGCGCTGTGTTTAATTTAACATTTTAAGGGTATTAAAAACCCCTTTAGTGCGCATGCTGTATACAAAAAATGGCAGTCCAAGCCATTTACTATAATACCAAGTGGTATTACGTAGGAATATATGTATATATTTTCACTTACGGGGTAGGATCAATATAAATTACATTAGCTTAAAACATAACCCTTATCAATAATTTTACATTTTAACATTTTAACACCTTATTAAAAATAGTAATAGAAAAAATTTTAAAATTGAAACAATGAATATGCTGTAAATAAAACTATAACATTTTAAAAAAGAATTTATTTCATGATGATCAAAAGTAAATAGCAAGAATTCAATGTTTTTTAAGAAAACAGATCTAAGTCTCTCACAACTCAGACTTTCAGGTAATTTTTTAAATACTCGTATGTAGGTACGTTTACTTTATTGAAGAGAGAAAAATGTGTTTTTTCAAGAATTTTCAAAAAATGTTTTTAAAACTTTATGAAAGTATTAATAAATTAAGAAGTAGAATCCACTAAAATAAAAATAGATGTATGATGAGTTTTAAAAGATTCGATCCGTTTCAAATCTGAGTCAAGATAATTAAAAACCTTAAACCAGTAAGATCTATCCGTATATGTAATACAGTCAATGGTACTAAAAAATAAACATAACACAATACTTTTCTTTTTCATTACAGGTTGAATTGCTTTTGAAAACTGGTGGTGCTCAATCACGATCGTACCTTAACGAAATCGTTACCCATCTTGTGTGTGGCAGCAATTTCACCGAAGAAGAACTTGTTATGGGAATTGACCTGTATAGTGTTACCCCTGTTACAGAAAATTGGATAATTCATAGTGCAAAACTTGGTCGACTGGCATCAACAAAGGCATTCGATCCAAATAAACCTCGAATATTTGCTGGCGTTCGAACAAATTTGTCACAAATGAGTCCATCTGATAGGCGTAAATTATATGCTATGCTAACATTTCACGGAGCTGAAGTATGTCAGAATCTCGATGCGAAAACGACTCATTTAATTTGTGGATCAGCAACAGGAACTGCATATCAAAAAGCAAATGCTCTACCAAAAGGCCAAATAAATCTTATTTCGCCAGATTGGGTTTTGGATTGCATAAAGAAAAATGAAATACTTGCATGTGAATCTTATCATCCAAGATTGCTTAAAATGGTTGATAGACCAAAGGTCGTGAAAGCATTACCCCCAGTAGTAGCTTTGCCTGTAGCACCGGCGACCACTGTTGTACCGCCAATGGAAAAGCCGTCATTAACTTCTCTGGCGAAAATAATTGGTTTTGAAGAATGTACAGATAAGAAAGGAAAACCCATGTTAAACAAACAACAGGTGCAACAGCAGCATCAAAAACAACAAACACAATTGAAAACTCAGCAAGATCAAAAACAGAAACAAGAAGAACATCAAGAAATACTTAAGCAACAAATTCAGCAGCAGCAGCAGCATCAACAACAACAAGACAAAATGAAGCAAATTCAACAGCAACAACAGTTGCAACAGCAATTGCAACAACAGCAACTTCAACAACAACAACAGGAACTGCAAAAAGAGCAAGAAGCTCAGCAGTTGTTGCTGCAACAACAAAAAATTCAGCAAATAAAACAGCAACTTTTGCAAGAGCAAGACCAACAAAAGGTTCAACAACAACAGATAGAACAACAACTGCTACAAGAGAAAATCAAGCAACAACAACAGCAGCAACAACAACAACAGCAACAACAGCAGCAACAACAGCAACAACAACAGCAACAACAACAGCAACAACAACAACAACAGCAACAACAACAACTTCAACAACAACAGCAACTGCTGCAACAACAATTGCATCAACAAATTCTTCAGAAGCAGCAGTCACAACAACTGCAGCAACTTCCAAGTAAGCAACAGCAATTACAAGGGCTTTCCCTCTCTCAACCTCAATTGCCACCTACTTCAGCTAGTTCAGCACCAACTGTTGCTACTTCTTCAGCGCCTGCTCAAATAATCAGAACATTATCATCTGGGGGTCAAAACAACATTATCATCACAACTATTCCTAATTCTCAAATGGGGAACAACAAACAAGCACAGGCCACACAATCTCCGGTAATTTTTGTTCGTCCAAGATCTATTGGACAAGGCAAAGGTCAAAATACACCTTCTATTTCAACAACTATTCAACAGCCTCCACAAATCATACTTCAGCAAAAGATTATTCAACAGCCTAATTCAGTGACTGTTGAACAGCAAAGTCAAGCACCACAGCAGACTGTGACTGCTACACTTACCAAGTCCCCAGTTACAGCTTCTCCTCAAATTGTGAATGTACAAGTACAACGTAATCTTAAGAGTCCATCCATTCAACAAATGCAACACCTGCACCAACAGTTACAACAACAACAACTGCAACAGCAACAATCTCCATCAACGCCTGCGCCTCAAATACAAATTATTCAGCACCAGGCAACTCAACAGAACCCGTCCGAGCAGCAACAGCAAATTCAGCCACAACAGATTCAAACGCAAGTGATTCAGCAAAAAATTCAGGTACACCATCAGTTGCAACAGCGATTGCAGCAACAATTACAGATGCAACAGCAACAACAACAGCAAAATCAACAATTACAACAGCAGCTGCAACAAACAGGACAACAACATCAGCTTCTACAACATCCTACTCCATCAAGAACACCCCAACCTGTTACACCCCAACCCCAGACACCACAACAGCCACGAACTCCGCAAACACCAACTGGAACGCCTAGAACTCCACAGCCTCAGCAATGCACCACACCGCTACAACAGCCGCGGACTCCACAACCACAACAAACACAACCGCTTCAACAGCCAAGGACGCCACAATCGATCAGTGCACCACATACTCCGCAACCCCGGACTCCACAACAATCTCTTTCCCAACCATCAACACCGCAACCCCAAATACAATCGCCACAGCATCAGTCCGTCGCAATGTCTCCTCAACCACAGCTATCACAACAGCCACAGATACAGCAGCAGCAACAATCGCAACCGCAAACTCAATCTATCCCGATGTCACCGCAAATGCTACAACAGCACATACTCCGGCAGCAGCAAATTCTACAGCAACAGCAACAGCTATATCAACAGCAACAGCAAAGTGGACAAAGTCTAACACCGCACCAACAAAGTCTACAACGTCAAATTCAACACCAACAGGCCCAACTTATTCAACAGCAACAGTCATTGCAGCAGCAACTCCAAATGCATCAGCAAAGTACAAGAATGCAGCAAAATCCCTCGCCGAGTGTCCATCAGACCCCATCACCTCAACCTCAACTACAAAGTCTACTTTCATCGCAATCCCCTAGAGCACTACAATCTCCAGCTCCCCAGATGACACCTCCTCCCCAGTCTCCACAACAGCAAATGGCAGCTCAGCATCATCAGCTGAGGCAACAACTGCAAGGCCGTCAGCAGCAACACTCTACCACTGGACAAGCACACAGACAAATGATAGTCACTCAACAGCAAATCGGTACATCTGCGGTATCAGGAACATCTTCACAACAGCAATCGCTGCAACAACAATTGCTCTCCTTTAGTCAACAACAACAAAAAATTCAGCAGCAGCAACAGCAGCAGCAACTTCTTCAGAGATCCCCACAACATGGAAGTTCATCAGTTTCAGTACAGGTAAGACAAGCAAAAATTAGATTCAAAAGTGTTGTTGATTTGTATAGTTGTACTCATCAATTCTTACTTATAAATGGGGCCAAATACAAGTTTCTTTTTAAAAATGCAATAAAATGAACAAAATTATTTTTTTTCCATTAGTATTATGGCTTTATTAGTATGTAGGAGCAAACATTCCCATTAATTATGGAACACAAAGTTGTTTAAGTGGCTGCCGCGGGTGTTTGGCGCCTTCAATTGCTGAGTCAATTGGACATTGAAAGCGAATAATTCGAGATCTTTGTGCAGAATTCTCCTCAGTCTAGTGCGTGAAATGTTGAGATCGATGGCGAGTTGATTTCGTGAATGGAGTCTCACACTCTCGGCTACAGCAGCCACATTCTCGTCTGTGCGCACATGAGTGTTGTTCACTAACATACCAGTTTCACAAACATTTGCACAAACTTGCGTACAGCAGGCGCGGTAGGTGCCTCATTTCGGCCAAAACTTTTTTTAAAAAAAACGCACTTTTGGGCTACACTCACTTTGGAAATAAGTTTTCAATATTTCCCAGCGTTCAACAATTCATAGCGACTCATTTCGTTCCGCGGAGGTTTGATAGTGCCTTTCTGTCAAGATTTCGAGCGGGAAACAGCTATGATTTAAAAAAACCACTTGCGTGCACCGAAGTAGTAGTGATTTCCTAGAATAATTGTCGAATTTAAAGTTCGGCGGAGTTTTTAGTTGTGGTCAGATTCAACAGTTTCAAATTTCCTTTAGATGCAAATATTTTCAGAACCATACCTCATAGAAGGTTTTAATTTTCAATAATAGAAAGCCCTTGAGTAAATGTTATGAATTTTGAAAAGTGCAAACCTTTTCAAGGCTTGTTTGCGGAAATATCTTATGAAGTCGTATGGTCGAAACTCAGTTAAATTACTTAGAATTGTTATATCATTGTTTGTTCGGACACTCGGTGCTCACGCTTGCCCTCGTATGCTCTAGAATGAAATTGAAGACTATCATGTGAGCGCATCTCCAGGCTGAAACCCCGTAGATGTTTGAAATGTTTGCTTGGGGGACAGTGGTAAGTTGAAGAATATGTGGAATCGCCGATGAGCTCTGAGGTTGTTTTAAATAATATGACTTCATTCTAAGCATCTATAAAGAAGAATAACTTTAATGATGTTTATATGTACATAGTTATAAAGAAATACCTCTCATTTTCAAAATAAGATGCGAGCTACTTTATTTAAATGGAAGCCCTTACAACGGAAGTTTAACCAATTCTGTATTTTGTGTAAATAAGAGGCAAAAGAAAACCGTTTTCACTTCTTAAGTATTCGCCCCATTTTTCCCGCCAACGCCTTGTTTACGTATACTTCGGAAAGAAAACTTTAACAATGTAAGAAACAATTATGATCTTGAACAAGTTCAACTGGAAGATCCTTTACAAATTTATACTAGAACTTTCTAAATATATAAAATGTTATTGATAACAAAATTAGCATAACAAACTTTCATTGTTTTAAATAAATAATGAACAATAAAAAGATATATTTAATAATGTTATATATGGAAAATTTGTTAACCGAGCTGACGGCAATGCCTTTATCTTTAAATATAAAATTATAATACAAATTAATTGAGAAATTCGAAACTTATGAATACAAATTTAATTGAATTGAATTGAATTTAATAATTAAATATCGAAAGAACTAATAACTAACTTTGCTTTCTTTTTTACCATTCTTTACCATTGAAGCTTTGAGAATTCCAATTGATTGGAGTAATCTCTGATATTTCTTTAAAACCTGTAACATTGAAATAGTTGTATTCCTTGCATTTTTTTAGTTTTAATTAAATTAGTTGTATTTGATATAAGTAAACTCCTATAAATAGGCTACTTCCTACAACTCAATTTAGTTGTCTTTCTTAACACGAATAATTTATTTTGATGGCTTAAATTTAACTTAAAGTCTATGCAACTAAAATAATTTGAGTGGTCATCAATAAATAGGGCTAGAAAACGTTTTGGCGAATTTTATTTAAGTTTTACTCATAATGTATTTTTGAAATTCTTCGGAAGTGATTTTGAAGGTGGCAATGAGTAACGATACTTGACTAAAAAATCTTATGAATGCGAAACATTAGTACATATTTATATCGGAAGTAAAATAGATAAATGTTTATGTATGTTTCATGAGTATATTTTCGAATGTAATGATTATGTTTATTGGAAAATAAAACTAATTTCACATTTTCTTTTTAAATTTTTTCTTTAATCAGCAATCACAAAGTAAACAGCTTATTATGGCAAAGCCAATTGACCCGACAGATCCAGTTCAAGTTGCACAAGTCTTAAGTAGAACTGCGCAGAGTCCTATTCATGATTCGCTTATTCTTCGACAGCAAATGGCTCAACAGCTTCAAAAGCAGCAGCAACAACAACAACAACAGCAGCAACAACAACAACAGCAGCAACAACAACAGCAGCAACAACAACAGCAGCAGCAACAGCAAGCGTCTCCTCGTCAATCACCACACCAACAACAACAGCAACAGCAACTTTCTGGTCAACCACAACAGCAAATAGTCATAAGTCAAGGCAATAATCAGATCATAACTCAGAGGCATGTGATAAATACAGCAACGGCTCAGGGCCAGCAAATTATTCAGAGCCATATGTTACATCAACAAAAACAACAACAGCTCCTATTGCAACAACAACAGCAACAGCTTCTTCAAAAACAAAATTCAACAAATGTTTCACATCAGGTTCAATTTTCCCAGCAGGCTCAACAGCAACAGCAACCGCCGCAGGCACAACAACCAGGTCTGCAGCAACAGGTGCGAATAATACAGCAACAAGGTCTCGGAGTTACACAGCAAATTGTACAGCAGCCAGCGGTGGCCAGCCAACAACAAATGCAGCAGCAACAACAGGTCGTATCCCAACTTCAATCACCACCTTATTCACAACAATCACAGCAACCACAACAAATAATTCAACAACAGGGTCAAGCCGTTCAACAACAACATTCACAATTGGTGCAGCAAATACAACAACAGCTACCTCAACAACAATTGCAACAACAACAGCAGCAACAACAACAGATCAATGTAGGTTCTCAAACAAATAGCAAACAGTTTCCTGCAAAATTCATTATAAGCCAACAGCAATTCAATCAGCTTACACCCCAGCAACAACAGCAAATATTGCAAAACCAAAATCAAAATGTGTTTTTTGTGAATCAAGGCAACCTGCAGCAAGTTCAACAACAAGTGCAACAGCAACCAATAGGTCAACAACAACAAATTCTGCAGCAACAACTTCAACAATCTCCGCAGCAACAACAACTTCAACAATTACAAATCAATAATATCCAAACGACTCATGGATCCATTAATCGTATGCAGCAGCAGAAACCACCTCCACCAATGTACCCACATACGCCTAACGTGACCGTTGGCCAGGCTGATATGCAAACTGGTTTGTTGCAACAACAACAATTGCAACAACAAGTTATTCTGAACTCTCCACAACACCGAAGCCAACAACAGCAACACACAATATCACAACAGCCCCAGCAGATAATTATTAACCAGCAGCAAATCATAAATCCCCAACGTCTTCAATATCTGCAACAACAACAACTTCTACAAAATAAACAGCAATCTTCACAGCAGCAAATTATTATTCAACAAACTCAGCCGAGTTCATCTTCCAGTCAACCGACAATAATGCAGAGTCCCCCGCAACAAATTCCACAGTCGCCTCAGCAAATTCAATCTCCAGTACAGCAGCAAATTCTCACAAATCAAGGTCAAACTATTGCCATACAGAATCAAATCATTTTACAACAACAACAACATAAACAACTTCAACTACAACAACAATTATTGCAGCAGCAAGGTGATCCTCTTATTGGCCAACATCAAGTGTCCCTTCAACCACAGCAACAACAACAGCAGCAACAACAACAACAACAACAATCGACACCTCAAATTATTCAAACTCAGGTGACACCACAATCGCAGACCGTTCTTATACAGCAGCATCAACAAAATCCGCAGACTATTATCAACCAACAGCAAATCCAGCAAACTCCTACCCCGCAATCACCTCAGCAGCAAATAATTATTCAGCAGCAATCGCCACAACAACAGCACTGGAACTCACAAAATCCTCTCGCAGCCCAACAACAACAACAACAGCAGCAAGTGTTGCAAATACAATCAGGTCGGCAAACACCAAATCCTGCAGCAACACAACCTACTCAATACATTCGAACCGTAAGGCCAGGTCAATGGCCAACAACAACAGCTGGAGGAATTCCAAGTACGCCCCAAAGACAGTTGATTCAATTAGATGACAAGACTCATGCTCATTTCATGTCATTAGATCCTGTGAAGAAAGCCGAATATATAGCAAAGTTGCAAAGCAAACAGAGAGTGATGCTAAGACAATCGGTTGCATATCAGCCTCGCCCAGGAGCGCCCAATGTTGTGGCAAATAATGTAAGTGCACCGCGACCAGCCGGAACATCACACATTATAGTTCAAAGCCAAATGCCAGCCGGGCTGAATCACCAACAACAGATGCAGTGGCTGCAGCAGCAAGGTGCACGACAAGTTCTTGTAAGAACAGGTAAGTTTCATTTGCAGTCCCATATTCAACCAATTTGTCATTTCGTGTTGTGGTGCCTCCAATTACTAATTTTCTGGCTTTTTCATTTTTAAAACATCTTGTTTGTATTTTATTGTAATGTATATTTTTATAAAATCTCTTCTATATTTTAACATTTTAACCCAAAAACAACGTACATAAATACTTAAACGACCAACAAAAAATACAAATTTTGCGACGTATACACGGATTCCACATGCATTCGTAATAAAAGTCGAGATTTTGATGATCAGACGATTAAGATGATAAGGAAGGCGAAAAAAGTGGATCTCTCAGTTCTGCCTGTCTCTGTCTCTTCGACTAAAGCCAACACGTCTCGACCAATTTTCTTTAAGCTTGATAGATTGCATTTAAACATTTTTCCCCCGAATTGTTTTTTTTTTTTGTTTATTTTTTGAATACCAAAAATAACGATATCTGCGATAAATTTTTTTTTTCAAAATTTGAGAAGATTATTTTTGCACAAAAATTGTTCCACGAATTAAAAAAAAATCCAATGAATACTTTTAATAAAAAAGAAGATTTAAAAATTTAATCGTAATAAAACCAGTTATTTTAATTTTTTTTTCAATACATTAGACTTAATACAAGCTAATTCTTAATCTAACTTAAATATACATAGCTCTTAAATCTAGGATTGGAGTGAATTGGAAGGATGTTTAAGACGGAGTTTTAGGCAGGTTGACTGAGGTTGAAGTCGAAACAGTTAATGTTACAATAAATCCTCCGAAGCATGCGAGTAATAGGTTCGTTTGAGCCATAAGAGGTACGGTGGGTAGGCAGATAGAGCGACGAGGATTTCTTATATTACGGGAATTAGTGTTGAAAGAGATCGAATTGTAGAGTACAGTCAACAGACCCTATGCGAAAAGTAATCTCCTCGTCAATATGTGTGAGGAAATTGAGCTCTCTATCACATAAAACACCAAGCTAGCGAGTTGATTCAGTGGTGTATATGGTATGATAATGGAGATCAAGCTGTAGAACAAAAACGAATTGCCCATTTATAGAAAATTAATAAAAATAAATGACAAAATGTAGTAATATAACTCAAGGATATGATATAACTATGCTTTTAATTAGCAAAAATGTTAAAAAAAAAATGGATGAACTTATTGAATTAAATAAAATTGCCATCACAAAATGTATATTTTTTAAAAATTTAAATAAATTAAAGAGTGCGAAAACATTAATCTTTCTAATATTCGAACAATTGGCTTATACCTTAATTTGTTTTTAATTAAATTCATTAAGAAGTATTATCTTTCGGCGACTCATCGTTAAAGAAAGCATATCGTCGCTTTTCCGGCAGAGTGGCATAAGTCGAAATTTGTCGTTTTTTAGTTTAGAACACAGAACTGAGCTGAAAAGAAAACACAATTTTTCTGTGTAATCGGCGTTAACCTACTTCTTCTAGTTTCCGAGTTATGAAAAAGCGCCGCTCTTAATGTTCAAAAACATCCCTGTCATTTTCTACGTATAAATACGGCATAAATCAATTTTTGTTTTTTTTTTTTTTAATATTTCGTTTTTTATAAAACTTAACAAACAAAAAATGCAATTTTTTCACGTATTCAACATTTGAGTTTTGTTTTTTATGAACAACGAAATTTTTTTTGTTCAGTATGAAAAAAACTTTAAAAGGCTCTCCTGAAAATTTGCAAATTTCGACTTATGCCACTCTGCCGGAAAAGCGACGATATATTCCGTAACGTCTTGCCAAATTATTACCAAATTTGGAAGTGTTACAGTTTTCCGATTTTCAACTTTTCTATCAACTATAAAATTTTAACATACAGTGGTGCTAGAAACATTCCGGATTTTTTTGGTCAAGTTTATTAATTCTTGTTTTGCTACCCAAAAATGTACAAATAATTTCTTTTATATTTTCTATATTTTCTATAAAGGCATTAGATTATACAAAAATTAAAGCAACTTAAAATAATCCATACAATAAATAATATTAAAAAAAAATTAAATAAATTCAGAAATTCGTCTGCTAAAAACTAACCGGATTTTTTTATTAAACCGTAAAATTAATATTTTGTCCAGTAACTGTTATTTTTAATAACTTCTTGGCATCGACGAGGCATTGACATGATTAAATTGTCTGTAATAGAGGCTGGAATATTCTTCCACTCATTCTTCAAAGCTGCAAAAAGAGAGCTTGTTGAAGTGTTCGTTCTCTTTCCAACCCGCTTTTTTAAAATCGCCACAAGTTCTCGATGGGGTTTAAATTGGGAGATTGGGACGGCTACTCTAAGACACGAATATGTTTTGTTGCCAACCGCTCTTTTAGCAGCTTTGAAGAATGTTTGGGATCATTATCCTGCTGAAACACCCAACGCAAAGGCAGTTCTTCTTCAGCGTATGGCAGCATTGTTGACTCCAAAATATCCCTATATTGAAAACGGTCCATAATTCCTGCGATTTGATGTATAGGACCAACGCCTGCACCTGAAAAATAACCCCAGACCATCACCGAGGCGCCCCCGTGCTTAACCGTAGGGAGTACATTTGCAGGCTTTAAACGTGTCCCTCTCGAGCGCCTTACTGTTCCTTCACCATCGAAGTAAAATAAGTTGAATTTGCTTTCAGCACTGAAAAGCACACTTTTCCATTGGCTTATAGATCAGTTCAGATAATTTTTTGCAAATTCAACCCTGAATAAATATTTTAATTAAGAAATTGAAAGTCTTTCCGAAACATCTATTATATTTAAACTTTTTCTACGATGTTTTGCAGTAAGTAGTGGCTTTTTTGCTGGTCGAAACGCGTTAAGACCACATTCCCTCAAACGACACCTTACCATAGACGGCGCTATAGGCAAATTTAGATCCTCACAAATGTTTTTCGAGAACGCAAAAGGGTCTTTAAGGCACAAAATTCTTTATGCGCCTATCAGTTTTAGCTGTTGTTTTGCGAGGGCGTCCACCACGATGTTCTGCTTCTACTGACTTTCCGCTTTTAAACTTTTTGATGATGTCATAAACCGTTGACGTTGGAATTTTCAGCATTTCAGCGATTACATTTTGTTTTGTACCGGCTTGATACTTTTCTAGAACTTTGTGACGAATTGCATTGGTGTGACGTGTTTTAGCCATTTTATTAATCGAATTAGTTTCAATTTGCACAGCTCACAACCTGCTTAGTCTTTTTAATCAATTATGTGATCTAAGAGACAAGAAAAACCGTTACCTAAACATCAAGACTCGAAGTTTTTATAAAATCCGGTTAGTTTTGAGCAGATGTGTTATGGGGTAAATTTACATACATATATTTTATTTTATTTTTTGTTTACCATCAGATCATTATTTTTTAAGGGTAATTATAAAGTATACCAATATATTTTTCAAATTAATAAAGAAATTTTATCCAGTTTAATTTTTTCTCCTTGATATTAAGGAAGACATTATACAAAGAAAAAATCCGGAATGTTTCTAGCACCACTGTAAAAATTAATCGCGTAATAAATTTTTTTAACCGTTTTTTTTTTCATTGAAAAATTCAAAACGGCTCGACCAATTTTCTTTAAACTTGGTAGATAGCATTTAAACATTTTTCCACCGAAATGTTTTTTTTTGTTTATTTTTTGAATACCAAAAAAAGGTGTATCTGCCATAATTTTTTTTTTTTTTTTCAAAATTTGAGATTATTTTCTCTCAAAAATTTTTCCACGGATTAAAAAAAATCCATTTAATACTTTCAATAAAAAAGTAGATTTAAAAATTTAATCGTAATAAAACCATAAATTATGCAGTAGCCAAATTATGTATTACCAAATTTCGAAGTGTTAACAGTTTTGCGATTTTCAACTTTTCTGTCAACTATAAAATTTTAACATAAAAATTAATCGCATAATATATTTTTTTAACCGTTTTTTTTTCATTGGAAAATTCAATGCATAATTTAATTTTTGTTGGTTCTTGTATTCGTGAAGTTTTGTGCCTCTTGCATTATTTTAATTATTGTTTATCCTTTATCATATTACGTATGACACCGCTATGAACATTAAAAAAAATATTTGTTTCATATGAATAACATTTTCAGAATAAATTACTTTTGATATAGAAAACTAAACAAAAATATCAGCGATAATAATAAATTTGTATTCTTCAATTATTGTTTAAAATATTTGTTCGATTACGATTAAATAGTCTGACTCTATATGAACTCTTGAAAGAACGTTCCCTTTACTTCTTTTTCCTTGCCAATTCCAATTTTGCTTTTTCGTTAAAAAATTTAGTACGCTTTTTTATTGACAAAAAATAATAATTCTAGGTTCTGCTCCAGGTCTGAGTCCTATAACTCAACAATCTCAACCACCTCCTCCACCAAGCACACCACAACCCCAAACGACACAGCAACAATTTAGTGTTGTCGATCCTAGTAATGTTAACCAGCAAATGCTATTACAGCGTCAACAGTTGCGGGTGCAACAAATACAACTGCAACAGAATCAACAACAGAAACCGCCACAAATGCAGCAATCTCCAGTTCAAATCACAACTAGCGGAAGTGTAGTTGGCAATGCTTTACCCGATCAACAATTACAAGGACTTCAGTCGCCTGTTGCTGGCAGTGGTGGCCCATCCATGATAGCTACAATGCAACAACAACAGCAACCGAATCTAGTTCTACCGCTAGATGCTGCAAATAGTTTACAAACCCAAAATGGTGTCCTACAAACTCAACAACAACAAATGAATCTCAAAACCAAGACTGCCTTAGCCAATATGCTAAGCAATCGTTTAAGCAATAATGGCGCTACAATAGTAAACAATGTATCACAAATTGTAACTGGAGATGGAAATGCTTCACCAATGGTTCCGGTATCACCAGTTGAACCATCTGCAGCTGGAACCCTTCGTCTTATGACCCAACAACGAAACGCAGTTTTAAATCAAGGCGTTCCTGTTGCGCGGACACAACAGGAACTCCTTTTGCTTCAGCAGCAGCAACAACAACAACAGCAACAGCAGCAGCAACAACAACAGCAACGACGAACCATTTCCTCAGGCAGTGCCCAGATTGTGGGTTCCAATGTAATTACTTCGCCCCAGCAAAATGCCGCATTGATGCCTGGTACACAATTCGTACAAACTAGAACGCCACTGCCACCAAGACCTCAGTTCTATGGTCACAATCCTAACCTTAAACTGCCGCCTAATCTGTTTCTGCTTGGATGCCATTTCCACATAGTAGAATACGATAAGACTGACGAAGACGATGTGCCTGAATGGATAGAAGCTATTAAACATTTTGGCGGGGAAGTAGAAAACGCTTATGGTCCTCGAGTAACCCATGTGCTATGCCGCACTCAACGCCATGGGGTTGTTATGCAAGCAATACGGGATTCGAAGCGCTGTATAACAGCATTTTGGCTAAGCGACACATGCTTAAAGAAGCAGATGCAACCCCCATGTCAATGTCTTCATTTACCTTTTCCGAGTATATATGGCATCCAAAAACCATTAGAAAAACATATAATTACTGTGAGTGGTTTCGACGATGAAGATGAGTTTCGACTGCAGAATATGCTTGAGGAAACAGGGGCCTTATATACTTCGTACTTGTCACCAATGAATACCGTACTAATTTGTCGCTATGCTGATGGTGAAAAGTACAACAAAGCTAAGGAATGGCAAATTCCGATTGTAAACTCACTCTGGCTAAGTGATATTGTGATTGGAAATCTAAGTGGACTGCATCAATACGAAAATCAAAAATATCAACAATATAATCTGACTGCGCCATTTAGAATTGACTTTATGCTTGTGGGGCACTTGATGGGTAAGTAAAGATATTTATGAACTTGAATTAAGTAGCTTCTCTAACATAATCTATTTATTTGTGATTCAGTTGTAACGTTTTTGTGTTTTTATGTGCAATGCTTTGTTCTTTCTCTGTTGCTGCTCATTTTAAATTTAAATTTATAACTCAATTTTCGTTTGGTTATCCAATGATTATCTTTTAAAAATGTTGTTTTATTTCACTTATTCGATAAATGTGTTTTATATCTCTTCAACTCTCGAGCAATTGTGCTGATTCCTCTCACACAAGAATAGTTGTAACTCACTTAGCTCAGATTTCTTATGACCCACTGGCCACTATTTCTTTTTAATTTAATGTATACAATTATTTATTACACACTTTTTGTTGGTGAAACCAATGCCAATGTCATGTTGTAACTGTGTTAAATTAGAATTTATATTTTGAATTGCTTCTAAAAATTATTTCTTATTTATCTCTTTAAATCGAAATATTACAGAAATGATGACTAAGTTAATTTCATAAACGTATCACTTTGGCATACATCGCTATTTGCTTCAAGTGACTAACAATGAACTCACATTTTTCGATTTTATAAATATGCGTTACCTGCCATATTTATATTACAGGAGGTGGGTCGAACTCAAAAAGTCTTTCTGTTTTATATTTATATTCTGGTCAGTTTGGATACATTCCAAACCGCAAACCCTATTATCAGTCATTACTTGTTAACGGTTCCACTACGTCACGAAATATTCTGTTTGTCTTTACACTCTCAAACAATAGTGTTACTGTTTTATGAAAAATGAATATTCATTGCAATCAGCTCAAGTATCAAAACATAATTATAAAGGGTGGTCCAACGAAAACGCACGATGTTAATTGTAAATAAAACAAAAAGTTTTCAGAGAATTATCTTAATATTTTATATTATGATAGAATGATCTATGACAATAATTATGTGTGAAACAAAATATCGGCCAAATGCTCGCCACAGCTTCAGTGGCATACTTCTATCCGATAGCCCATATTTTCAATGACTCTGAGACATAATTGAGGTTCAATGTCGTTAATGTGCCGAATTATTGATGTACACTTTTTCTTTTAAATATCCCCAAAGAAAGAAGTCCAACGGTTTCAAATCACATGATCGTGGCGGCCAATAAACACCGCCACGTCGTGAGATAACACGGTCATTGAATTTCTTGCGCAAAAGAGCCATTGTTTCGTTGGCTGTGTGGCAAGTGGCACAATCCTGTTGGAAGCACATATCGTCCAGATCCATATCCTGAGTTTCTGGTCACAAGAAGTCCGTTATCATCTCGCGATAGCGAACATCATTCACGGTAACTGCTTGGCCGACCTCATTTTCGAAGAAGTACGGCCCGATGACGCCGCCAGCCCATAAACCGCACCAAACAGTTACTCTTTGCATCGGCTTTTCAACAATTACTCGTGGATTCTCATTTGCCCAAATGCGTCAATTCTGCTTGTCAAACGAATCCACTGAGGTTAAAGTGTGCCTCGTAGCTGAAGATGATTTTCTTTGTAAAGTCGCCATTCACTTCTATCTGTTCTTCTGCCACACTATCGCGAACAACAGCAATGTTTTCCGAAGAACGAACTGGGCGAGCATGCACAGGTGTTTTCACATTTCCTATAGACCCAGTTTGCTGAAATTTGCGCACAATTCTACCGATTGTGGACACTTTTGGTCGATTATGCTGACCAAAAATATCACAAAGTGCACGAAATGCATTTTGATTTGAACGCCCATTTTCTAAAAAGGCTTCAACAATCTTAACGCGCTGCTCAATTGTGTACCTCTCCATGGTTGAATTTGTCAAATACTGAAACAAAGAAATATCAAATTATATTCAGAAAAAAACTTGACGTTAATGTGTGGCTCACAATTAACATCGTGCATTATGGTTGGAATACCCTTTACAAATTTCACTTTTTTCAGTTGAAAAAGCAATGAAAAATCAACTTACTGATTGTACTATAGCCAAAAATATATTAAACTTTTTTTTCTCTAAGAAAACTGTTATACTGAGGTAAAAAATTAGTAATAAAGTGACAGCATCTGTGAAATGGCGATTTTTATTTTGCACGAAATGCATATTCTTATTTGGTGTGGTGAATAGCCTGAAAATTTACCTTTACCACAAGAGCTTGATAACATCTATATATCCGAGCTGTGGTTCCAAAAATATAGCACTACATTCTATACTAATGACGCACCGCCATTAGTCAGCATAATAAGTTTGTAGCAAAAAAAAAACTTTCCTTATATTACATTATTTGTAAACTTATAAATGTAAAGAATTCTAAAAATATTTTACCATTTTATAGTATTTATGTAAAAATGGTTAGACATATAAAGCAAGATTAATACTATAGGGTCGATACCGATACAATCTTGACACGACAAGATATTCTTACACATTACGCTCAAACCATAGATACCCAATGGGAGCGTATCGAAATCGGCATAATAGTGTTAATCTAGTTTAAATCAAAAATTATTCAATTATGAATTATGAATATAATTTTTCTATTTTCAGCTCCATGGAAGGCACCAATTAACCTTACCCAAGAGGCCCACGAACGAGCTAAACGATCAGCTTCCGAGTCTCCGTACGAGTCGCGTGCAAAAAGACAAAAAATTTCTGAATTTCAAGAGGATATACCTGAAAACGTAATCTGCATGGAATACCCTGATTTAGATAAACCGCCACGAATAATGTTTTCTCAAGTTCTCTACATTGACCGCCTGACGAAAGCCGTTCTGTAAATATACTTAACTTTTCAACCTGCTATATTTATTCTGATCGATTGTTGTTTTTTTAGTTCTCTGGGTGGCTTAGTTGTCGAAGATCCTACAGAAGCTAATTATCTTGTAATGACACGCGAAGCACGTACTTGCAAGCTTATACATGCCATTTGTCATGTAGACTTTATTGTTAAAAGTGCTTGGCTAGAAGATAGTGCTAAATCTGGAAAATTCCTCTCTCCAGAAAACTACAAAATTCAATACATAGAAGTGGACGAAAACATAAAAGTACCTTTGGAGCGATCACTCATGTCAACGCAACGCCGGACGTTGTTTCTTAATAAATATTTCTACGTTACACCCGATGTTTTTCCACCGCGAAGTGAAATTGTTCGAATGATTGTCAGCTCGGGTGGCAAAGTTGAGGAAAATCGACGTACTGTAAAGCAAATCAACGAAACATGCGCTGAATCGCCGGATAACTACATAATTATAACTTGTCCTCAAGATTTACCACTTCTAGTTGACATAATGAGACAAGGAAAACCTAAATGCTGGATTCTAACAACTGAATTTGTGCTGAGCTCCATATTGAAACAAGAGGTGGATTATAAAACCAATATTATGCCTTACGTCTACAATAATAACTACATTGCTCCTGAGAAAATACACTCTGGGGGAAAAGGTAGAAAAAAGGAGAACATAAATATTCAAAGCTAAAGCAAATGATATTCATTTGCGTTTTTTAAATAAAATAACTGTAAATAATGTAAAAAGAATATTGCCAAAAATCTGTGCATAGAAATTAGTTTTTAAGTTTATTATTTATTTTTGATTTCATTTTTAGTAGTATAGAATAATTTCTAGCAAACTTATAATAAATGGAGTGAAGTTTTTTTTAAAGAAAGATTTATATATTTTTGGTTATGTATGTTTCAAAGATTAAATTTTAATGTATATGAAAAAATAAGTATATTCGTTTTTTATTTATACAGACGTGTTTTATACGTGCGTGTCACGGGAAAAGATTTTAAAATATGAGATTTAGACCTCTTGTACTTTGGGATCATCATCAATTTTAAGGTGAAGTCAATTATCCTAAATATTTTGTTTTCTTTTTTTAATTAATTGCATTATTCTAAAAAAGATGGGCCTAATTATCTAAAAAACAATTCTAACGGAATTTTCCATTGTTAAATACGTTTTCAATCATAAATCATAAATTTTTTTATCGTGTCACTATTGAAAAAAATGTTCATTATTTATATACATATTAACGTACATATGTATATAAAAGTTTTTTCATAAACAATGGAAGCTCTAGAAGTGGTGTGGAATCGTCTAAGGTGATAATTCACAGTCACAATAATCAAATTTGGTCTGCATAAGGTGATTGTCTCATGTGACTTTTTCATGTGAAAGCTATTTTGTTGTCTTTTTCAACTTACTAATGTTGCAAGAAATTTTTTAAAAACCAATTAAGTCTATTATAAAATCAGGTGTGGGGTTCCGCAACAATAAACATTGAATATATTGTATGAATAACCCAACGCTAAATATGTGCTCAAAAAATTAACAAAAGCGGAACTTCTGGTGGGAAACATCGAAGTACCACCTTCAGCCACTGTACATGCATACATAGATCAGCAACGAGCAAGAGATATGTTCGAATATAGCTTCAGGTGAGCATGATAAAGTCGTCGGTACATGAGACATATCAGACATATCATCAATGGCGCAACAGAAACTTCTGCTATTCCGATTATGCTCATGAAATGATTGCCGCCAAGTTTCCGATTGGCTCTGACCTAACTTCTGAGAAAAATTAATTTATTTTTGCAAAAAATGGTAACACGACGAAAATTCAAATTCAGATGCCGAAGAAGAACTTCGGTTGGCGTGGCGAACTTGCAAAAACTGAACCGATGGAACCATCAGTTGAGTGATATAGAAGATACCGTCATTCCATTTTCAGGCGATGATTCATATGTCATAAACAAGTGGATTGCCGATTATGAAGATGTGACTCATTCACTTGGATATACTCGTAATAACAGATCCAAGTAATAATAATAACAGATTGTTTAAAGACATTGCAATGTTCCTCAGAGCAGTACGAGTGCAGATATGGGACGTCTTAAGAATCCTCCTTATATCAGAGTTTGAAAACCGGTTTAAATGTCAAGAAGTCTATGAACGACTCTGTCAGAAAATTGCTGCATATGTTATATGTGGACGAGACCGACTTTATCGAGTAAATTTAATTTAAAACTCAAGATTCCCAATTTGTGAAATCAACATAAGGTGGTATATTTTTTTATTATTCAAAATTAAATATATAAAAAAATGTATATTACAGATTGTAGTTCACTAACTTGAGCTCGAATATTAGAACTGAGTGTTGATTTTAGTCCTCTAACCCCCAGTTTCGCAGTGAGAGTTTAAACTTAGGTTCTGCTGAACCTGAACTGCAGTTTAAATTTGAAGTTCAACTCGTCCGGTTTCACAGTCTTATCTGAACTTCAGTTCATTTAACGCAGTTTAAGTAAATTGTTTCTCTTTCTATCTGAATCAAAGAAAACACAATCAAAGAGAGTTTGCTTTATTTCAGTTGTGACCTGTGACAGGAAACAAAACTTAAAAATGAAAATAAATTATATTTTCAAATGTTTGAAGAGGTTTTCAAACTGAGATTTAAACGGCAGAATAGTGTCGTTTAACTTAAACTACAGAATGAACTCTGTTCAAGGACTGTAAAACCAAATTTATTGTTGAACTGAAGTTTAAACCAAAAGTGGGGTTTAAACTTCCACTGTGAAACTGGGGGTAAGTAGTTCTGAAAATCAAAAACTTTCAATACTTATATGAAAATGTTGAAACGGCTCTTGTATGAATTTGTTTCGATATTCAAATGAAGCAAGTGGTTTGGAAATGACGGCTTGGTTTATCTACATATCATTTTTAAGAATTGTATGATTCATCATGATTTTCTTGAAAGCGATCTATAAACCATGTTGTCATTTCCAAAGTATTTGCTTCATTCGGATTATTGAAAAGGTCTTGCAAACCATTTGAATAAAACTTTTTATAGTGTTTTATTTTACATATTTTCAATTGGATGAGCTGAATGATAATTCAATAATCTATTTGATGCCATAGGTTTATGAAACCACTTTGTGATGATTCTACCACCTTCATTTCTTTTGATTGTAATATCTAAGTAATTCATTTTTTTAGTTGTAAAGTCTTCTGTTCTACGTAAAAAGAATATTTTTGTCAAATGATTTATCATTTCATTCATCAAATAGAGTATTAAATTATCATTCAGATTCAGCTCATCCAATTAAAATGAAATATAATGCCAAAGAGTTTTATTAGAAAAGTGTTTTCCTTTAGTAAAGTTTTATTTTTTTAACCAAGGGAAAGAAAACATTTTATTAAAAAATAACTATTCGGTTCTTTTGATAAAACAAAATTATTTAAATCTATTCAAAATGAAAATATTAAAGCACTAACAAAATCATTTCCTAAATACCATAGAAGTAGCTCAGTTTATATCAACAACACAAGGGGAATCAAAGAATTATAAAAAAAATTATGCTACTATTTTATACATACATACAGTCTATAGCTAAAAAGTGTGAATACTTTGTTCCAGAGATAGAAACAGCTATGCAACCGAATAACAAATTATCTCACTTCTTCGCTTATACGAAATGTAAAATTTAAAAAAAACAAATAACAGTGAAAAAGTTCCGCGCAAATTCAAATTTTCCCAAGTATCACAAAATTTATGGTTTTTCCGCAAACTTGTCTTCGAGTTTTATTTTTATTATTGTTACGTTCTTTCAAAAAAAAAAAAAGTAAATAAAAAGGCTGGTATTTCTTCTAAAAATAGAGGCCTAAATGAAGTTTCTATGATTAGTACAACAGCGCAATCACCGTTATCATGGGTCAGGGTACACCAAAATAAGCCTTTTATTAAATCCCCGATATATGTATAATATAAAAAGTGGAGATAGGCCCTTACTCTACAACGATTTTTTTCTTAGAATATACCTAAGAACAACATCCTAAAATATTATGCACGAATTAAGGGACACTATGTATAATATTATTTAAAAATGATGTTTTATCTTTATTTTTAGACCCGGATGAGGAATTAAATACCTCAAAATATATTAGTAAACATTGAAAACTAAAAATTAGCATTTTTTTGAACTTAAAAAGGAACATAAAAATAAAACTCTGCATTCCATTCCTTTACATCTAAGAAATCAATTTCTGTGTGAAGATTTTGATCACTGCCTTGCTTTCAAAGCAAATGCTTTGGCAACTCGTGAAGGCACGATGCTCAATGAAGGCTGACTTAAGCCATGGATATCAGCACAATCGTCCTGAACCTTATTTAAATCAGTAATGTTATTTAAGATTATGTTTATATATGTATATTAATCAGTCATCATATGATTATTCAGTATCTAATGGAAGCCATAACTTTGTTAATTCACCAGAATATGTCAACCTATTCTAACTGCATTTATGTCTGCCTTCGTCTCAACAATAACTACAAGTTTTTCTTGGAAAACCTTTATTTCTTTCGGAAGTAGAGATTCGTTCACTAGCCGTACTACGCGAATGTTGAATTTTTTACCACGCTCTGTCTTTTCCTGTCATTGCAATGTTCACCAACACCTCCTTTCTAGCCCCCCCCTTTTTTTCTTAACACTGTGTCTCTGGCATATTAAGGGTATATATATATATTATAAAAAAAAACTCGTATTACTTGAGTTATTAACGTTTAAATTTTTTTATAGTAATTATTATAGTATTAATTTAATAACCTTTGAATTTTCTATACAACATATTACATATGTATATAACTCATATGTTTTATATGTTTTATAATTTATTTTTATATATAATTTATTTGCATCACATTTACAAACATTTTTAAAAAGGATATTATTATTTCCTTACTTTAATTCACTACTGTGTCGCTTAAAGTAGCTTTTTTTGAATTTTAGATGCCTTTTTATTACTTGGGTTATGGACTTTTGGACATTTTTAACGTAAAATGTAGAAAATTCCCAAAATGTATTAGCCTTTCAAATGACCTTTAAGTAGAACAAATGTCATGTTATCTTTGTTCGTTTAAGTTATAAGTTATCATTTTTGCAACCAAAAAGTCAATTTGGGCTACTGTGTGGCGAGGTCTAGTACAGTAGATGACGATTATAAGGAAGTTCAAGGCACTGGTTTGACATTTTTTAGTTGCGGTATATTTAAAAAGGCAAATGTATCACAAATGCTTATAGCATACAAAATTTACAGATTACCATATAATTTTTATGCTAACAAAATGGACAATTAATTTTCTATTTTCCGAACGATTTCTATCGATCATTTTGTTAAGAAAACTACGGAAAATGGCTAGGGATGGGAAAAACCGGCCGGTTAAAACCGAAACCGGTTATTTTGTTTCAATTAACTGGTTTTCATCGGAGATTTTTTTGTATTGGTTAAAACCGGTGTTTTTTCTAAAATACAATTACCGGGAGAAAAACACCGGTTATTTACTTTGACACCACAGAAATAAGAAGTTAAGCAAATATGTCTTTGAAACAATTTCCCCATGTCTCATAAGAACTGCACTTGTGTGCAACCTGCGAAGTTATTCACCACTTCCACCTCTTCTTTTATAGAAGTATTTTAGTGTAGTAATTGGAAGGTGAAATCGTTTTAAAGTACATACACTTTCTCAAAATTGCGTTGTATTATTTTGTGGATTAATGTGTAAATTTACTCTTTGTTTTTCAAATTATAATTCATTGACGTAAACGTATTTTCCGACCGAGTGATGAAAGTTTTATAAAACAATAAAAGAAACACATTTATTGTTCCAACAAATTGAGTATTCATTTTCAAAATGAAATGTCGATTATTTTTTCAATAAAATAAAAGCAATTTTTTTCAAAAATTTAAGATTTTGTTTTAATTAGATACGCCTGTTTTTTTTTCGAAAATCATATTTTATTAAATTTGAATTAAAACAATAGTTTGGTAGAAACATGATAACTCCGTAAAATAATTTGCGTTCTTACCAACACTTTATATTAAGCTAGAATCTTAACGGGTAAACCGATCTTCTTAAAATTTGGAACATAATTTTTTAAATAATATTCTCATAAATATTCCAAATTTGAACAAAATCAGTGGACCGCTTAGGACTTAGCTCCATGTGAATTGGACGTAAAAACGCAAATTATTTTATGGACTTATCACGTTTCTTTCAAACACCACAGATATTTGTATGTAACACAACACTTTCACTTGAATATTTTCTTTTCTGAAAAAAACTTATCTACATACATGGTTGTATGTTTGTTTGATATGAACGTATTGTAATATTTTTACTAGGTTCGTTAAATAAAACTTATCACTCTTTTCAGTATTTCTTCTTTATTTACACTTTCCAATTCAAAACAGTAAATCTCAATTTATAATCAGCTCAAATACTTTTATTCAATTTAAATCACACTTGTTTAAAAACACAATCCAATAAGCAATACTTTTGCACACTTTCACAATCCAAAATCAACTGTGTCTCGCTCACCGTGAACACTCCCTTATATACTCAAATTAGTTGTTCTCGAAAGTTCTTGTCTTGGAATGTTCTAGATGTTTGGAATAAGGGGAAATACATTTGACATTGGAAAAGAGCTTTTCGTTTCTTCCATAAATTTGATATGCAGTTTTCCAACAGATGGCGCTGTAGTAGTATAAAGCTCTGTTCACAACATTGCCCCCTTCTTAAGATTGTTCGTCCCGAACAATTCCATCTCCAGATTCGCCACTGTATCGGTGCAGCCGATCGCTATGCACAACTTTTAACTTTCCTCTTGACCCTCTTTGAATTCGGTAAACGACATCATTGATTTTCGTGACGACAGTATAAGGGCCTTCCCAGTTTTGTTGAAGCTTCGGAGACAATCCCTTTTGACGATGTGGATTATACAGCCATACACGATCTCCTACTTGGAATCCTGTCGTGTTTGCTCTTGTGTCGTACCTTGTCTTCATTCGATCGCTGTAAGCGCTCATTCTAGTCCTGGTCCTTTCGTGGATGTCGATTAGCCTCTCTTGTAGGTCACTCACGTAATCCCTTGTTTCCTTAGACTCTTGTGATGGATGTCCAAACCTTATCTCACTAGGCAGCCGTATGCTTCTTCCAAACAGGATTTCAGATGGCGTTTGTCCTGTTGAGCTATGTATTGCACTTCGGTAGGCCATCAAAAATAGTGGTACGTGCCTATCCCAGTTTCTTTGGTAGTCGCCTACGACTTTAGTGAGGTGTTCTTTTAAGGTCCTGTTGAATCTCTCGACCATTCCATCAGATTGCGGGTGAAGTGGTGTGGTTCTCGTTTTCTTAATGCCAAGGAACGCGCAGACCTCTTGGAATATGTTCGACTCGAAGTTCCTTCCTTGGTCGGAATGAAGTTCCATAGGCACACCAAACCTGCTTACCCAGTTAGACACAATCTGGTCGGCCACGGTCTTGGCTTCTTGGTTCGGAATAGAGTATGCCTCAGGCCATTTGCTGAAGTAATCCATTACCACCAGAATGTATTTGTTTCCAGCATTCGTTTCCGGAAATGGGCCAGCCACATCAACAGCAATCCTTTCAAACGGTGAGCCGACATTATATTGCATCATTTTTCCTTGCAGTTTTCTACCAGGTCCTTTGGTTGCAGCACAAGCGTCACAATTTCGGCACCACTTTTCAACGTCGTCTCTTGCATGCAACCAGTAGAATCGTTGCCTCACCTTTTCAAAAGTCTTATTGACTCCCAAATGGCCTCCTGAAGGTCCATCATGCATCTCTCGAAGAACCTCTTTGATTTTCGATTGAGGTAACACAAGCTGCATCACATAGGATTTACCATCAGCGGACTCCCATTTTCGCCGAAGAACACCTTCTTGCACATGAAGTGAGTCCCATTGTGCCCAATAGGCCTTTAAAACTGGACTCCTATCGGAAATGTCATTCCATGCGGGTTTTTCTTCATGTTCCTTCCATGCGAGAAGAGGTTCAATGTCGGGGTCTTCTTGTTGAGCAGATCTTATTTCTTCATTGCTCCATCCACAAATGGGGTCAGCCCTTATTCGCAGAATGTTGATGGATTCCTTTTCTTCTTGTCGCCTGCAATGCTTGCAATCTATTTTACAAGGTCTTCGGGATAGTGCGTCGGCATTTGAGTGCAGCTTTCCCCTTCGGTGTTGAATTTCGTAATCGTAAGTCTGCAGTCTTTCTATCCACCTTGCGACTTGTCCTTCTGGGTTCTTGAAGTTCAACAACCAGTTAAGAGCACCATGATCGGTTCGTAGAAGAAACTTCTGTCCATAGATGTATTTGTGGAAGTGTTTCGTTGCCAAGATGAGTGCCAAGAGTTCTCTTCTGGTCACACAGTAGTTCCTTTCGGTCTTCGACAGTACTTTGCTGAAATAGGCGACAACCTTTTCTTCGCCATTGTGCACTTGTGATAGAACAGCGCCGACTCCCACGTTGCTTGCATCAGCATCGATGATAAAAGGCTTGCCTGGAGTCGGATAGATCAGCACCGGAGCATTGCATAGACGGTATTTCAGTTCTTGGAAGGCTTTTTCACACTCACCTGACCATCTAAACTGCTTATTCTTTTCCGTAAGCTGATGCAAACTCTTCGCAATTCCGGCAAAGTTCTTTACAAAACGTCTGTAATAAGTAGCAAGACCAAGAAAACTTCGTAGTTGATGTTTGTCCTGTGGTGTTGGCCAATTTTTGACGGTGTCAACTTTTTCAGGATCGGTCTTGACTCCTTGGGACGAGATGATATGTCCCAAATACTTTACTTCAGTCTGGAATAGTGCACATTTTTCTGGGTTTAGTTTAAGGTTAGCCTCTCGAAGTCTCTGGAACACACCCCTTAGGTTCTTGCAGTGTTGGTCGTATGTTTTTCCATAAACGATAACATCATCCAAGTAGACAAGACAAGTTTTCCACGTCAGGCCTTGAAGGACGCACTCCATCAAACGCTCAAATGTTGCCGGAGCGTTGCAAAGACCAAATGGCATCACATTGAACTGCCAGAGCCCAATACCTGTGGAGAACGCTGTCTTTTCTCGATCTTCAGGGTGAATTTCAACTTGCCAATATCCACTTTTCAAGTCCAGTGTTGAAAACCATTGTGCTCCTTCCATCGCATCTAAGGTGTCGCTAATTCTTGGCAGGGGATAGCTATCTTTCTTGGTCACGTCATTCAACCTTCGGTAGTCTACACAAAACCGTGTACTTCCGTCCTTCTTTTTGACTAGGACCACTGGTGATGCCCAAGGACTCTTGGAGTTCTCAATCAAACCATCCTTCTTCATGTTGGTAATCATTTTCTCAACTTCACCTTGTTTGGCCAGTGGAAGACGTCTTGCGGGCTGACGAATGGGTCTTGCATCTCCTGTATTTATTCGATGCTGCACCATTTGTGTCCTTCCATATTTCCCGTTTGGTGAAGCAAAAATGTCAGCATACTCATTCAGAAGGCTTTCTGCCATTTTAACCTGATGTTGGTCTAGGTTAGCTGAATTGAGTATTTTTGCCTTGATGCTATTGAGCTCCTCAGGATCGAATGTCTTTCTCGGTGTTTCAGCGTCAATTCGTGTTATGGCTGCGACAGATTCGCACTTACCGATAACTTCTCCTTTCACTAACTTTACATCGTACGGTTTGGTGTTGAGTATCCGTACGGGGACCATGTTGTTCTTCGGAGCCACAAGTGTCTTCCCAATGATGACGTTTTGGGAAGAACAATCTGGGCCTGGTTCCACCATTAGGTATCGATGGCGTCCACACTCACCTTCTACTTTTGTCCAAACAAATACCTCAGAAGAAGTAGGAATAACAACATCTTCTTTGATGAAAGTCCTTAGAGTTGTTGTTCCTTCGTGCCCATAGATCATTGGAATCTCTGTATTCTGGTATTTGAGTACCTGGTTGCCAAAACTACACGATGTTCTTTCATGAAGTCCATTCCGATAATGCACTCGTCACATATATCTGCCACCAAAAATTTGTGTGAGAATTCTAGACCTGCAATTCGAATTCCAAGTCGGACTTCACCATAAACCCTAGCTGCTTCTCCTGTGGCAGTTCTAAGACGGTAGCTATTCGTGTTATGTAGCCAATTCAGGTGTACTAGGTCTTGACGCACAATGGAGGCTGTGGCACCGGTGTCGATTGTGACCACACGTTTGTTGCCATTTAAAGTTGCCTCGACAGTCAGACTTTTATTATCTCGCTTAGTCTGAGAGACCTGGATGGTGTTTCTGGGGCCATCGATACCAGAAACCAGCTTCTGCCCCTCGAAGTTGGTTCTTACTCGTTTCCCTGTTCCCTGGGAAACTGTTCGGGAAGTAACACTGATGTTATTGTTACCTTGTTCTGGGCTTGAAACTCCGTGTCCACAATGTTGACAAGCTCTTCTTGGTGGTAATCGACATTGACGCTGTAAATGTCCGGTCTTGTTGCAATTCCAGCACTTTGCAAGTCCGTTTCGTTGGTTTCTTTGGACATCAGTTCTTTGGCATGAGCATTCTTCGACGATGGCTTCTCTAAGTCGATGTACTCCGTGAGAAGCTTGCTCAGCTGCTTCCATTGTCAAGGCAAACGCTAATGTTTCAGAAAGCGTTCGTTTTCCAGCAGTTCGCACGGCCCTTTGAAGATGTATGTCGGAAATGGCGCGAACAAATGCCTCAACTGCGAACTGGTTACAAATTTCCTCTCCAACATCTGGATATGCAAGATGAACAAGCCTTTCAATGTCCGCTTGCAGTTGTTGTAGAGTTTCTCCCCTCTTCTGAACTCTGGAATTAAGTTGCACTTTGAAGACTTCTTTCATGTGGCTGTTACCAAAGCGTTTGTCTATAGCCAAAACCAAGGAATTGAAGTCGCCGTTCTTATCTGTTGGTATGGTTTGCAACAACTCAGCAGCTGCTCCTCTAAGAGCAAGAGTTAAGGCTATATACTTGTCAGCCTCATCCCAGCCATTTGTTGTGGAAGCTGCCTCGAATTGCTTCTTGTATATAGACCAAGAAGTTTGTCCATCAAAGGTTGGAGGTTGCATCTCTTTTTTTCTCAAAGTTTCCCCAGAACTTTCCCGAATCTTTATGTTTCGAACACGGTCTAACTCTTTTGAAAACGTCTCCATTTTGTTGTCGACTAGCAATGAAACACGTTCATCTAACACTTTTGAAAACGTCTCCATTTTGATTTCGACTTGATTCCCTAGCAATGAAACACGTTCATCTAACTCTTTTGAAAACGTCTCCATTTTGTTGTCGACTTGATTCTCCAACAATGAAACACGTTCACCAAGTACAGATACATTATTCTCGATATTAACAAGCTTGCCTTCTAGCATGTTCCTCTGCTCTTCCAGAAGGTCTTTTTGTTTCTCCAGGCGTTCGAGAATATTCTTTTGTTCGTTTTTCTGCTCATTTCGTTGCTCTTCGAGACGTTCGAGAACATTCTTTTGTTCGTTTTTCTGCTCATTTCGTTGCTCTTCGAAACGTTGAAGCAGAAGACTAATCATATTTGAAACATCTACATTTTTACTTACGTCTTCTTGTTCAGCGTCAGCTTCAAAGACGAAAATGTCCGGGTCTTCATTTTGTTGTTTCAAATATTCGGCCAAACGCAGAACAAGCTCATTTTTCGATCCTGCTCTAGAAAGTTCTCGCTTGCCTAATTCACTTTTCAGCTCGTTACAATTGAGCTCTTTCAGTAACTTGCTCATTTTTTTTTTTTTTTTTTTTCGCACACTTCACTTCACAATAAGTTTTATTCCACTTTTCTGACACCAATGTAATATTTTTACTAGGTTCGTTAAATAAAACTTATCACTCTTTTCAGTATTTCTTCTTTATTTACACTTTCCAATTCAAAACAGTAAATCTCAATTTATAATCAGCTCAAATACTTTTATTCAATTTAAATCACACTTGTTTAAAAACACAATCCAATAAGCAATACTTTTGCACACTTTCACAATCCAAAATCAACTGTGTCTCGCTCACCGTGAACACTCCCTTATATACTCAAATTAGTTGTTCTCGAAAGTTCTTGTCTTGGAATGTTCTAGATGTTTGGAATAAGGGGAAATACATTTGACATTGGAAAAGAGCTTTTCGTTTCTTCCATAAATTTGATATGCAGTTTTCCAACAGATGGCGCTGTAGTAGTATAAAGCTCTGTTCACAACAGTATTTTAAAAATCGAAAACCGGTTATTTTGTCCGGTTAAAGCTTTCACGTTAAATCGGGAGGAAAAATGACTGGAAAAACTGAAAACCGGTTAATTGGGAAATCCCTACCATTTGCGATTGTGATTAAAATTCTGAACTGGAAATACTTCTAGAAAATTATTATTTTCGGAAGAAAACCATTTGCAATAAAGTAGGTTTTCTATTATATTTTCCTTATACACAAAAGCGCAAAATTTTAATTGAATTAGTACGACGCTAAAGCTGTTTTAGTACGATACTATTTTAAAACAACGAATTTGCAATTTTTGATCGAATATAGCATCATACTTTCTCTACCCTTTTATTAAAGTTAAAATCATCGAATACCTACTTTATATTTTTTAGTATCGTGCTAGCTTCATTATGACTCTTTGACATTTGCAAACATCAAAAAAGGTTCGTGTACTTACTTTTTTACAAGAAATGTCATTGTTTTAGGTGTGTTCAGAAGCAATTTATTCTTTTAGAAAATTCTTTTAGTACGATAATAGTTAGAAAATGTTTAAAATTAAGAATGAGTTAGTAAACTACTATAAATTTAGCAAATTGTTAAGTAGTATCATACTAATACCTTAATAATAGGCTGTTTAAAATTTTGCGCCAAAGGATTTAAATTTTTCAATAGTTGAAACGCTGAAAGGTTATTGAATTTGTAAAATCACACTATTAGTTCATTTGTAAATATATATAAAACACTGTAAATAGTTTAATTAAACTAAATAAATAACCTTAAACTTAAAAGGCAATGGCGCAAAATTTTAAAAAGCCTATTAATAAGGTATTAGTATTGTAATATTTTTACTAGGTTCGTTAAATAAAACTTATTACTGTTTCTAATATTTCTTCTTTATTTACACTTTTGAAATCAAAACAATAAATCTCAATTTATAATCAACTCCAATACTTTTATTCAAACTTAAATCCACTTTTTTAATTACACTTTCCACAATCCAATAGTTCAGCTTTGCACACTTTCACAATCGAAAATAAACTGTGTTCCGCTCACCGTGAACACTCCCTTTTATACTCAAACCAGTTGTTCTAGAAGGTTCTTGTCCAGAAGGGGAAATTCTTATGGGGGTAGAATGTTCTAGTACTTTGGAATTAGGGGAAATTTAGATGCGATGGAAAAGAGCTTTTGTTTTGTTCCCTCACAAAGCAGATATGTAATTCCCAACAGATGGCGCTGTAGGAGTATAAAGCTCTGTTCGCAACATTGCCCCCTTCTTAAGATTGTTCGTCCCGAACAACTCTATCACCAGCTTCGGCACTGTATCGGTGCAGTCGATCGCTATGCACAACTTTTAGCTTTCCTCTTAACCCTCTTTGAATTCGGTAAACGAAATCATTGATTTTCGTGACGACAGTATAAGGGCCTTCCCAGTTTTGTTGAAGCTTCGGCGACAATCCCTTTTGACGATGTGGATTATACAGCCATACACGATCTCCTACTTGGAATCCTGTCGTGTTTGCTCTTGTGTCGTACCTTGTCTTCATTCGATCGCTGTAAGTGCTCATTCTAGTCCTGGTCCTTTCGTGGATGCCGATTAGCCTCTCTTTTAGGTCACTCACGTAATCCCCTGTTTCCTGAGACTCTTGTGGTGGGTGTCCAAACCTTATCTCACTAGGCAGGCGTATGCTTTTTCCGAACAGGATTTCAGATGGTGTTTGTCCTGTTGAGCTATGTACTGCACTTCGATAGGCCATCAAAAATAGTGGTATGTGCCTATCCCAGTTTCTTTGGTTGTCGCCTACGACCTTAGTGAGGTGCTCTTTTAACGTCCTGTTGAATCTCTCGACCATTCCATCAGATTGCGGGTGAAGTGGTGTGGTTCTCGTTTTCTTAATGCCAAGGAACGCGCACACCTCTTGGAATATGTTCGACTCAAAGTTCCTTCCTTGGTCAGAATGGAGCTCCATAGGCACACCGAACCTGCTTACCCAGTTAGACACAATCTGGTCGGCCACGGTCTTGGCTTCTTGGTTCGGGATAGCGTATGCCTCAGGCCATTTGCTGAAGTAATCCATTAGCACCAGAATGTATTTGTTTCCATCATTCGTTTCCGGAAATGGGCCAGCTACATCAACAGCAATCCTTTCAAACGGTGAGCCAACATTATATTGCATCATTTTTCCTTGCAGTTTTCTACCAGGGCCTTTGGTTGCAGCACAAGCGTCACAATTTCGGCACCACTTTTCAACGTCGTCTCTTGCATGCAACCAGTAGAATCGTTGTCTCACTTTTTCTAACGTCTTGTTGACTCCCAAATGGCCTCCTGAAGGTCCATCATGCATTTCTCGAAGAACCTCTTTAATTTTTGATTGAGGTAACACAAGCTGCATCACATAGGATTTACCATCAGCGGACTCCCATTTACGCCGAAGAACACCTTCTCGCACATGAAGTGAGTCCCATTGTGCCCAATAGGCCTTTAAAATTGGACTCCTATCGGAAATGTCATTCCATGCGGGTTTTTCTTCATGTTCTTTCCATGCGAGAAGAGGTTCAATGTCGGGGTCTTCTTGTTGAGCAGATCTTATTTCCTCATTGCTCCATCCACAAATGGGGTCAGCCCTTATTCGCAAAATGTTGATGGATTCCTTTTCTTCTTGTCGCCTACAATGCTTGCAGTCTATTTTACAAGGCCTTCGGGATAGCGCGTCGGCATTTGAGTGCAGCTTTCCCCTTCGGTGTTGGATTTCATAATCGTAAGTCTGCAGTCTTTCTATCCACCTTGCGACTTGTCCTTCTGGGTTCTTGAAGTTCAACAACCAGTTAAGAGCACCATGATCGGTTCGTAGAAGAAACTTCTGTCCATAGATGTATTTATGGAAGTGTTTCGTTGCCAAGATGAGTGCCAAGAGTTCTCTTCTGGTCACACAGTAGTTTCTTTCGGTCTTTGACAGTACTTTGCTGAAATAGGCGACAACCTTTTCTTCGCCATTGTGCACTTGTGACAGAACAGCGCCGACTCCTACGTTGCTTGCATCAGCATCAATGATAAAAGGCTTGCCTGGAGTCGGATAGATCAGCACCGGAGCATTGCATAGACGGTATTTCAGTTCTTGGAAGGCTTTTTCACACTCACCTGACCATTTAAACTGCTTGTTCTTTTCCGTAAGCTGATGCAAACTCTTCGCAATTCCGGCAAAGTTCTTAACAAAACGTCTGTAATAAGTAGCAAGACCAAGAAAACTTCGTAGTTGATGTTTGTCCTGTGGTGTTGGCCAATTTTTGACGGTGTCAACTTTTTCAGGATCAGTCTTGACTCCTTGGGACGAGATGATATGTCCCAAATACTTTACTTCAGTCTGGAACAGTGCACATTTTTCTGGGTTCAGTTTAACCTTAGCCTCTCGAAGTCTCTGGAACACACCCTTTAGGTTCTAACAGTGTTGGTCGTATGTCTTTCCATAAACGATAACATCATCCAAGTAGACAAGACAAGTTTTCCACGTCAGACCTTGAAGGACACACTCCATCAAACGCTCAAATGTTGCCGGAGCGTTGCAAAGACCAAATGGCATCACGTTGAACTGCCACAGCCCATTACCTGTGGAGAACGCTGTCTTTTCTCGATCTTCAGGGTGAATTTCAACTTGCCAATATCCACTTTTCAAGTCCAGTGTTGAAAACCAGTGTGCTCCTTCCATTGCATCTAAGGTGTCACTAATTCTTGGCAGGGGGTAGCTGTCTTTCTTGGTTACGTCATTCAACCTTCGGTAGTCAACACAAAACCGTGTACTTCCGTCCTTCTTTTTGACTAGGACCACTGGTGACGCCCAAGGACTTTTGGAGTTCTCAATCAAACCATCCTTCTTCATGGTGGTAATCATTTCCTCAGCTTCACCTTGTTTGGCCAGTGGCAGACGTCTTGCGGGCTGACGAATGGGCCTTGCATCTCCTGTATTTATTCGATGCTGCACCATTTGTGTCCTTCCATATTTTCCGTTTGGTGAAGCGAAAATGTCAGCATACTCGTTCAGAAGGCTTTCTGCCGTTTTAACCTGACGTTGGTCTAGGTTAGATGAATTAAGTATCTTTGCCTTGATGCTATTGAGCTCCTCAGGGTTTAATGTCGTTCTCGGTGTTTCAGCGTCAATTCGTGTTATGGCTGCGACAGATTCGCACTTACCGATAACTTCTCCTTTCACTAACTTCACATCGTACGGTTTGGTGTTGAGTATCCGTACGGGGACCATATTGTTCTTCGGAGCCACAAGTGTCTTCCCAATGATGACGTTTTGGGAAGAACAATCTGGGCCTGGTTCCACCATTAGGTATCGATGGCGTCCACACTCACCTTCTACTTTTGTCCAAACGAATACCTCAGAAGAAGTAGGAATAATCACGTCTTCTTTGATGACAGTCCTTAGAGTTGTTGTTCCTTCGTGCCCATAGATCATTGGAATCTCTGTATTCTGGTATTTGAGTACCTGGTTGCCAATATCCAAAATTACTCGATGTTCTTTCATGAAGTCCATGCCTATGATGCATTCGTCACATATATCTGCCACCAAAAATTTGTGTGAGAATTCTAGATCTGCAATTCGAATTCTAAGTCGGACTTCACCATAAACCCTAGCTGCTTCTCCTGTGGCAGTTCTTAGACGGTAACTATTGGTGTTGTGTAGCCAATTCAGGTGAACTAAGTCTTGACGCACAATGGAGGCTGTGGCACCGGTGTCGATGGTGACCACACGTTTGTTGCCATTTAAAGTTGCCTCGACAGTCAGACTTTTATTGCCTCGCTTAGTTTGAGAGACCTGGATGGTGTTTCTGGGGCCATCGATACCAGAAACCAGCTTCTGCCCCTCGAAGTTGGTTCTTACTCGTTTCCCTGTTCCCTGGGAAACTGTTCGGGAAGTAACACTGATGTTATTGTTACCTTGTTCTGGGCTTGAAACTCCGTGTCCACAATGCTGACAAGCTCTTCTTGGTGGTAATCGACATTGACGCTGTAAATGTCCGGTCTTGTTGCAATTCCAGCACTTTGCAAGTCCGTTTCGTTGGTTCCTTTGGACATCAGTTCTTTGGCATGAGCATTCTTCGACGATGGCTTCTCTAAGTCGATGTACTCCGTGAGAAGCTTGCTCAGCTGCTTCCATTGTCAAGGCAAACGCTAATGTTTCCGAAAGAGTACGTTTTCCAGCAGTTCGTACGGCCCTTTGAAGATGTATGTCGGAAATGGCGCGAACAAATGCCTCAACTGAAAACTGGTTACAGATTTCCTCTCCAACATCTGGATATGCAAGATGAACAAGCCTTTCAATGTCCGCTTGCAGTTGTTGTAGAGTTTCGCCCCTCTTCTGAACTCTGGAATTGAGTTGCACTTTGAAGACTTCTTTCATGTGGCTGTTACCAAAGCGTTTGTCTATAGCCAAAACCAAGGAATTGAAGTCGCCGCTCTTATCTGCTGGTATGGTTTGCAACAACTCAGCAGCTGCTCCTCTAAGAGCAAGAGTTAAGGCTATATACTTGTCAGCCTCATCCCAGCCATTTGTTGTGGAGGCTGCCTCGAATTGCTTCTTGTATATAGACCAAGAAGTTTGTCCATCAAAGGTTGGAGGTTGCATCTCCTTTTTCCTCAAGGTTTCTCCAGAACTTTCCCGAATCTTTATATTTCGAATGCGTTCTAGCTCTTTTGAAAGCGTCTCCATTTTGTTGTCGACTTGATTCTCTAATAATGAAACACGTTCGGCTTGATTCTCCAACAATGAAACACGTTCATCAAGTGCAGATACATTCTTTTCGATGTTAACAAGCTTGCCTTCTAGCATGTTTCTCTGTTCTTCGAGAAGGTCTTTTTGTTCGCTATGCTGTTTCTCCAGGCATTCGAGAACATTCTTTTGTGCATTCTCCTGTTCTTTCTTTTGTTCATTTCGTTGCTCTTCGAGACGCTCAAGCAGAAGACTAAACATATTTGAAACATCTACATTTTTACTTACGTCTGCTTCCTCAGCGTCAGCTTCAAAGACGAAAATGTCCGGGTCTTCATTTTGTTGTTTCAAATATTCGGCCAAACGCAGAACAAGCTCATTTTTCGATCCTGCTCTACACTCAGAGAAAAACGTCCTGTAAAAAGTTGACAATAGGCCTGTTAATATTACAGGACAGAAACTCCATATAAAAAAAATTCCTGGCAAGAAATTTACTCGATATTTTTAACACTTTGCATAGTTTTATATTAACACTTTCAGATTGTCTACTTTTTTAAAAAGATTATTGGTTGATTTGGAAAAAGATCATGTTTTATTACCAAGAGGGTAATGTTATTTAAATACTTAATATATTACAACTTTAATTCAACGCTGTATATGCTTACTTTGACATTTTTAAACAGATCACCTTTCAAATAATTCCCTCTAAATTTTTACTTGATCGCAGTTTAAAATCAAAAGTGTCATCACGGTGTTAATTTTACAGTGTTCATAAGCTTACGTCAACATATTTTAAGAGATCATCGTGTTCTTCTGAAAAATATGCAGTTATCTCATTTAACCTTTAACATGGTAACAGTTCTAAATCTATATTGTACAGATTCAATTCGGTCAAAAAAAAAAACCTCCCATATATCACTATATAATGTACATATACATATAAGATTTGTTGTTTCTTTACATCATCACAGTGTTAATTCTATAAAGTTAAACAGATCGTCATGTTTTCATAAAAAAACTATACCGTTATCTTTATTTTCTCTTAACCTGATGCCAGTGCTAAATCTTGTCTTACACATTTTCATTCTATAGAAAAGAAACAGGTTACCTTGTTGCTACATAAATTTAGCTGAAAGCCAATCTCTTTCTTTCATGTGTATGAATGTATGCATCGTCTGTGTTTGATTTATTAAAGTGGCGTGCGTCGGGTTGGTCGTTTCGTTGGTCGTCGGTTTTGTCATAGGAGTTTCGTTTTCTATTCTCATTTATAAATTTATCGTGTGTTTTTAAAAAAAGGTGTTTATAATTAAACTAGCTTAAATACACCCGCTTCGCCGGGTGCTATAAAATAACTAATTCAATACAACATACAAACAAATTTTATTTGTATTGTGTTCAATTTTTAATACATTTTATTCTAGTGCTTTTTGATATACTATATTTTTCGTTTTTCCATCTGTTAAAATTATTAAGGCAGATGGCTTGCCTGCACGTGAAGATGCAACATATATAGTTGACCATGCGCAAATACTGGAACCTCTAAGTTAATACCACATATCCCAATCTATACATTGAAAAACTCCCGTCAAATTTTTTAAATAACTGGCATATAAAATAAAAAATTGTGGATAATGTAAATAAAACTTTATATTTTGTGTATATATAAATATATTTGTTTATTTTATTTTGAATTTTGGAGCTAAATAGTAATATAACAGTGTACCATGTTACAACAGTTTAACACTGTTGATTTAACAGTGCACCATATTACTTAAGCATCAATTTGACAAAGAATGTATAGTAGATTCAACAGGTAAGTATTGTAAATTAAAACTGAGGATGATGTGACTTTAACGTGGTCACAAAGTTAATGTCATGTAGATTCACCAGGTGTACCATGTTAATTACAGGTGAGCATTCATAACTTAACATGGTACCTAGGATCAATTTGAAAAAAATATCTAGTAGATTCAACAGGAGAAACTGTTTTTATCGTGTTGATTTAACACTGATAATAAGTTCAATTTAACAGGACCACCGTATTAATTATTGAAGTTTTCATTGAAATTTAACACCATTAATCGTTTTATTTTAACATTTAATCTTGTGAAAAAGACCGGATTCCACTTTTGATATAACATCAAAAAAAATGTTGCTTTAACGTTAATACTGGTTTAAGTTGACACGATATCAGGTACATGGGTCCAGTTTCTAATGTTGATATAACAAGATGAACAACAGAATATTCATGTAAGCTTTACACTATCTAATGTTAATGTTAAAAAGATCAAAATCTTGTTAAAATATGGTATCATGTTAACACCTTAACCCGATCAATCATGTTGAAAAATAATAACATGAGAATTGGTAAGATTCTGTTTGATTTTACCTGATTTTTTCCCTGAGTGTAGAAAGTTCTCGCTTGCCTAATTCACTTTTCAGCTCATTACAGTTGAGCTCTTTCAATAACTTGCTCATTTTTTTTTTTTTTTTTTTTATTATTTATTTTTTCACTGCACAATAAGTTTTATTCCACTTTTCTGACACCAATGTAATATTTTTACTAGGTTCGTTAAATAAAACTTATTACTGTTTCTAATATTTCTTCTTTATTTACACTTTTGAAATCAAAACAATAAATCTCAATTTATAATCAACTCCAATACTTTTATTCAAACTTAAATCCACTTTTTTAATTACACTTTCCACAATCCAATAGTTCAGCTTTGCACACTTTCACAATCGAAAATAAACTGTGTTCCGCTCACCGTGAACACTCCCTTTTATACTCAAACCAGTTGTTCTAGAAGGTTCTTGTCCAGAAGGGGAAATTCTTATGGGGGTAGAATGTTCTAGTACTTTGGAATTAGGGGAAATTTAGATGCGATGGAAAAGAGCTTTTGTTTTGTTCCCTCACAAAGCAGATATGTAATTCCCAACAGATGGCGCTGTAGGAGTATAAAGCTCTGTTCGCAACAGTATGATACTACTTATAACAATTTGCTAAATTTATAGTAGTTTACTAACTCATTCTTAATTTTAAACATTTTCTAACTAGTATCGTACTATGCCAATTTTCTTAATAAATTGCTTCTGAACACACCTAAATTAATGACATTTCGTGTAAAAAAGTAAGTACACGAACCTTTTTTAATGTTTGCAAATGTCAAAGAGTCATATGAGGCTAGCACTAAATATACTAAATACTAAAAAAATAAAGTAGGTATTCGATGATTTTAACTTTAATAAAAGGGTTAGGTTAGGAGGGGCGTGCACAGTCCAAGGGCTGTTGCGTACACGGGGGCCTATTGGTCCATTGTGATCCCCTATTAATAAAAGCAGAGATGCTCCTAACTAATGCCTTATGTAGACTGGTTCATTTTCGAACCGAACAGACCTGTTTCCGAAGTAGCGAAGGCGATTTGTTTGGAGGTTCGGACAGTCACAGAGTAGGTGTTTAATGGTTTCAATCTCCTTGACATCCTGACAGCTCCTACAGAAATCGGGTGCAAATGCACCCATTCTAGCGGCCATTGTGCCAATGGCGCAGGACCCGTTAGTACACCTATCAGGATTCTGATGTTCTTTTTACTCAGCGATAAGATATACCGAGTTTCTTTTTCATTAATAAAAGGGTAGAGACTGTATGATCCCATATTCGATTAAAATTTGCAAATTCGTTGTTTTAAAATAGAATCATACTAAAACAGCTTTAGCGTCGTACTAATTAAATTAAAATTTTGCGAGAATATTTTTTTCTTTAAGTCATGGCAGACGATTTTCTAAATTTTACGTTCCATTGGGAAACTATTTTTTTTGTTTATTTTAAATTAATTTTGCAGATCAAATTTTTACGAAAATTTGCTGTTGGCCTTCATTTTTTAACCTACTTACTTTTGAAAACTGAAATTTCCTGATAATGAAATGCCATTCAAAGCAAAAATTGTTATTGCCATTTCAAAAATTATCGCTAATTGTCACCAATTTCCGCCGAAACCTATTTCACGCTCACAAAGAGTAAAAAATGTCCACTTTCTGCAGGTATGTGAGTTCTGTAAAAAAATTAGTTTGAGTTCAAATATCAAAAAAAATATCAATTGAACTTCTAAAACTCAAATGAGGTATTTTAGCAAATTACTGAAAAAAAGTGGCCCAAAATTTTAATTGAATTAGTACGATGCTAAAGCTGTTTTAGTATAATACTAGGTTAAAACAACAAATTTGCAAATTTTAATCGAATATAGCATCATACTTTCTCTACCCTTTTATTAAAGTTGAAATCATCGAATACCTACTTTATTTTTTTAGTATCGTGCTAGCTTCAGATGACTCTTTGACATTTGCAAACATCAAAAAAGGTTCGTGTACTTACTTTTCTACACGAAATGTCATTGTTTTAGGTGTTCAGAAGCAATTTATTAAGAAAATTCTTTTAGTACGATACTATGTTAGAAAATGTTTAAAATTAAGAATGAGTTAGTAAACTACTATAAAGTTAGCAAATTGTTAAGTAGTATCATACTAATACCTTAATAATAGGCTGTTTAAAATTTTGCGCCAGTATTTTTATCTGAAATTTTCTAATTCTGTCTTTAATTTATTGTTTTTTTTTTTGTTTCTTTAATTTTCTGGTTCCCATGTTCTACGCTTGGACATACAAATCCTTTTAAATGAGCAAGTTTTTCACTTTGTTATTTTCCTTTGGTCTTTCCAATCCCAATGTCTTTTTTCCATTGGCTAGGCCGGTTATTATTTTTGAGTAATTTTTTGTTTTTCAATTTTTTATATAGATGAACAATCATAAAAATCTAGAAGGTAAAACACTTCAAAAATAGTTTGCCCATCGAACTGAATTTGGGGCTGTAAGTATACCCTGAGGACTCAGGGCGGATTTAACAAAATACCTACCCTTTTCGTTAAGCCCCACTTATTAAACGTATGAATAAATTTAAATGGCAACGCATAAAACTCATTTATTTCCAGCCAAAATCAGAATCGGAACAGCAAACAAAACAAACAGAAATAGAACACGGAGAACACCAGGGCCGTTTTGAAATTCAACTTTCCATAAAAGTGTAAAATGTCCGCCATTTACAAAAAAAACGCTGTATGCTCTCATTTTCAATATGTATGCGTTGTATGTGTCACCACCGCCACCAATTACGACAAGGAAAACAATATTCAAAGGCCAACAATTCCAGCCTAATGCTAAAGCGAGAGGGAAGAAAAGGTGCGGCCATATTGATTAAGCATCGAATATACTTTGTCCACTCATCACCCGATGAAAAAAGAGAAAGCAAACTATTTCATTCCCATATTATCCACAAAAACGCGCATGTGTACAAACGTTCAACTAGCCATTGCCAAAGTAAAATCAACTAAACGAGAACTCATCGACCAAATACAATATTCCTCTCAGTAGTATTGAATTCGACCAGGCCGACGACGACGAGTCCTCACGAAGAAGAGTTTTAAATTTAAAGAGAAAAAAAAAAGTAAAAAAAAATCTAATATATTAGCATAGCTTTTCATAATTCATTCGTTTTTCTTTTCCATATACTATAATTTTTTCTGTGACCAAATAGTTATAATTTTTCTAATCGAAACTATCAAAAAAAACATAAGTTTGAGTCGCCCAGCTACTAATTCGCAGATTTTCTTCTTTTCTTTGGATTACTTTTCAAGGATTATAAAGCAACTTATTTCTCCGAGACAACACGATGTCTGAACGCGAAAATAATGTTTACAAGGCTAAATTGGCTGAACAAGCCGAACGCTATGATGGTAAGTGTATTCGTACAAGAAAACGCATTTTTTTTTTCAAAATTTATCAAAATTTTTCCCATGGAATGATCTAGAGAAAGATACAATTTTTTTTAGTCGTTTCTGCATGATTTTTTTTGTACATATATTTTCATACCTTTATATATATATATATGAATATATATATATACATAATATATACATGTACATATATATATTTAAAATTTAAACATGTATCCAAAAACGAAGAGGGACGAAAAAGGTCAGAGCAGAGGTTGTGGCAATAATGAAGGAGCTGGGAAATTTTTTGCAAGTGTTTTTGGCCCTCCCGTTCGATTTTTCATCGTTAATTTTCTCTTTTTTTCGACTTCGAACTAGTTTTATAGATTATTTTTCGAATATCTATCCCGTTGTCTTGTTTTCAAATTAAATTTTTGATTCGGGCGGTCGAGTCGTAATTTTCAAAGAAAAATCTCGTTTTTCTTCCTAAAACATGCGTTGCTATGCCGCCTTTTTAACTTTTTTCATTGGTTTTTTTTTATTTGTTCTTTTTTCATTAACTAAAAATGGGGGAGAAGTTTGAATTCGAACACTGGAGTGAAAAAGCCAAGGAGACCCAAAACCTGAGACAGACTGATTATGGAATACAAAAAATCAATGAATGGATCAATAAAAAAGGTCCGGGCAAGAAATGTGCGACATAGAAGAACACTGGAATTGAAAATTGATTATTCGCCGCTTATGATGCTGTTTTTTCTATAGGAATTTTCTCAAAAACAAATTGCTTAAGGAGTTATCAAAATTATTTATTTATTGATTTTTTGAGAAACTCTGAAATTGGCGGTGGCTGGACTCGTTCGTAACAAAAAGCCTTATGGTGCCGTCCTTGTCATTTTTGCGCTCTACACGATGCTCCCCAATCACATGGTTTTCCATAACGTATTTGCCTTCGATTTTTTTTTCAAAAATTTAGTGCAATTCTACCAAATTTTCTCAAACTTGTAATTATATGTATGTTGTATCTGAATTTCAAGTATGTACTTTCTTAACTCCTTTACCACCCTCTTATTTTTTTTTGAAAGTCTCAACAGCAGTGTTGCTGTGCAGCATTTGATGTATGTGTATGTTTGTGTAAAGATGGAATGGTATCACCAACCAATTTAGTTAAACTTGAAAATGTCATATTTTCTCGTTTCCTCAAGTTGAGGCAAAGATTTCGATACCATAGGAAGCGAGATAGAAGAAACATGACGTAGTTTTCCATGCAGAAGCAGCAAAAGAAAAGCAGCGCCAGCGTGTGTGTACACAGAACATATTTACCTATAGTATACATACATAATTACTAAGTCTATCGGGTCAGGTTTTTTCAGTCTCCATTTTTGCGTGCAATTTTCCATTTCCATTGAAATTTTTTCTGTTACTAATAATTTATTTGTGAAAAATGTTATTTGTAACGAAGTTCATCGTTTTTTTTTTTTTTTTTGTTATAGAACATGAAAAGGAAGTATATGCAAGCAAAACTGATGGTGGGGCATTTGTGTAAAGAACATTGGATGTAGGGAAGGGTAGCTGTCTTTTGGGGTTTTCCTTTGGTATTTGGTTAGCTTGCTTTTCGAATCCCATATCGAGGAACAAGGAACCGAAGTCATGGTTCTTGTGTCTTGTCGTTATCTCTCTTCTTGCTTGGGATTTTTTGCCGGCTGCGCCGTAAAACAGTGGTGCTCAATAATCGACTGTTTCTTTCTTATCCATTTAGTTGCTGGTGGTGTAGAAAGAAAAATGATTCATCCAACTGAATCAAACCACGACCACACGAACCTACTTTTTGAAGTTCTTGACGTTGTCGTAATCGTAAATCTTTTTTTTTTTTTGTAATGATTCATACACGAATTTCTTTGAAATTAGTTACTTTGCTGCATTTCGCTTTCATTTTTACATTTCGAAGATGATGGTGTTTCAAGTATGATAGTCTTTAAGAAAAGTATGCATTAGTTATGACAGTACCCTTTTCATTGTTTCCATTACCTTTCATTCTTACACCCCTTTATCAAGCTTGTTGGTAGTGATGTAGCTTTTTTTCGTGACCTCCACCAGTAGATATTAAAAAATCAGGAGAATGTAGCTGCATAAACCCTATGAAAAGAAAAGCCATACCTACAAATATTATAAAGTTTTGTACTAGGTACAATAGTGCATGGTAGTGCCGACGCTGGATCTTCATTGAAGGATGGATTTATAAAAAAGCAATGGGTCTATGGTTTTGTCTAGACAAATGGGGATGGAACTATAATTTCTTTAGTTTTCAAATAAAAAAATTTAATCTTAGGTACCTTGATAATTTGTTATTGTCGTTTGTCTATTGTATTTTTTTTTATTTAACAATTTTCAAATCAGTCTGTTCTGGAAAATCTTTGTAGGTTTCTATATTTAACTTTCTATGAGTTAAAGCAAATAACTATTAATGTACATTATGTATGTATATACAACTCAATCCACCTCTGCTCTGCATCATGACTAAATGCTTATTTTCTTTTTAATGATCAATACCACTTGACTCGAAATTAGTCATTTTCGTTTTTTTTTTTTGAATTTTAGTTCATGTACGTATTTGTATTTATGAATACAAACAATTCGTGAACGAAACTGTTTACTATTTGGAATATTTTTTTTACAATTTGTTTTTATTTTTATCAGTTATAAATTTAAAAAAACAGAAAGAATGGATACAATCATATGCATAGTTACACTTAAAAATATGTATACATATGTTTAGGGACTTTTCTGCTTACCCATTTGTATATTATATCAACACCGTAAATTTAACCAAACTATTTTGCAAAAAAAACAATACAAATTGAATAAAATGTATGTAGTATGTATATTGTATATTATATTGTGTACATACATACCCATCCATGCATACCTTTTTCGGATTAAATTGTACCTTCGTACATCTCATAAAGGGTGGGCCAAATACAAGTTTCTCTTTAAAAATGAACAAAATTAATTTTTTCATGTATTATGGCCTTATTAGTAAGAGCAAACATTCCCATTAATTATGGAATACAACGTCTTTCAAGCGGATGGTCGTGCGCCTTCAATTGTTGAGTTACTTAGACTTGGAAAGCGAATAATCCGAGATCTTTGTGCAGAATTCTTCTCAAAACAAAAACAAATAATATCACAGACAAAAATTGAATAAAAACATAGGTACTTGACATAATGACTTGGTGGATGTAAAACATATTCCTAATTAAAAAGAAATAATAAATAATTGTCAATCAAAATATACACGATTATAAGATATATAAAATACAAATATATAAACCTACCCACAACAATGGAATCGAGAAATTTTGATGCTATAAAACCGGTAGATATTGTTATTCAAAACATTTTTCGCAGTTTGACTTTTTCTGAGCGAGTTTCATACCTATCCACTCCTAAATGTTTGACAGGCTACAAACTTAACCGATTACCGCTAATATCTTACAGATTTTTTTCGCGTCAGAAAGTGAAAAAAATGAATACAAAACATGTTTGCCTTAATATTTTAAAACAAAACCTTGAGAATTTGCTAGTGAATCCTGTCAATACATATATTTACATAAATGCATAAGAACACATCTGAAAAGGAATCAGCAGCGGCTAAGAATCGAACCCAGACTCTGCATAACAGTCCAATGACCTAACCATTGTACAAAATATTTATTAATATAAAGGTTCAACTTATATTTTTTAAATATCACAATATTGTTCTATTATAAATATGTACAAATATTCTTTAGTTTATATATTTTTAATCAGTAATACCTTTGTATATATAGCCTATAGTATAATCATGAAGAGTGATTTTGTATTGCGACCCTTAAATAAATAAATAAAATACCTATAAAAAAAACAACTAGTAAAAAAGAGAATATTTTATTATTAAATTTAGAAGAGACAAATCTATCAAGTACTGTCCCTATACTTAAGATGTCGCCACAATCTTTCGTCTTCTTGATAGTACTATAAGTTTAATATACAAAGGTAATACCCTTTTGCTAATGGTTAGTGCGTTGGACTATTATGTAGAAGGGCTAGGTATCTTATTTTTAATTATTGTATTAATCAAAAAAGTAATACGGAGAGTGCTCATCACACATGTATTTTTCTGAATTTGTATCGGTGTCGTATCAAAAATACAGTACACTTGTATGAGAGATCATCACTTGCTCGACAGATTTGGATGATATTGTTGTGTTTGTAATTGTGAGTACAAGGTTTGTATGAAACAAAAATCGAGAAAAACTTTTTTTATGGAATGTTTGTATGAACCAGAGATCATAACTCACCATTCAAACGATTAATATGCATTATTCTTTTTTGATTTGTTTATGACGATGTACTCGTAAAATTTATCAGGCACAAACAACCGAGAGAAAATTCTAGAGTGCGCTACTCCGATATTGCGTAAATACAACATTATCGTGGTGGATTTTGATACTTAATTGACATTCAAAATTTAAATTTCTTTATTATTTATTGCTCGTAGTTTATTGTTTACGATATATGACTAATTTGTTGATGAAAATAACTTACTACAGTAGACTCGCGGTAACGTGAACTATTAAAAACCGAGCGTGTTCACGTTTGCGAAGTTGTTCATGTTTACGAAGGTGCAATTTTTAAAATTTTTCAAATAAATTAGACATATGTTGTCACTAAAATTCATATTTTTTTTTTGTGTTTCGGTTTGTAAGTACCTAATCCATTAGGTTAACAAAACAAATTACGTTGAAATAAAAAAGGAGTTATCTTTCTTTGGATTTTCTTTTTTATAAATTTCTGTAAAGGAATGATTGTTTTGTTTGTTCATTGCTTAACAGCTCTCTGTTTGACGTCCTCTAACGCGGAGGTTGCAACGTCGCGTCAAAATAATCTTACCGTCGCGTTAAAAAATCTTAACGCGGCATTGAAAACGCGTTCTGTTTGACCGAGCCTTAAGTACGCTGATATCTGTTAGACTTATGTTTTCATTTTCCGTCCATTCCAAAGATTTATTGAAAATGTTGATTGCTTCACTAGGCTCTATTCTGGTATGTGCTCTTTCAAAAGTACTGTCCTCACTTTCTTTTTCATCACTCGTTCGTTTCGGTTGCGTTCGGAAGATCTTCAGTCCATTCATGGATATCAGCAAAAGAAAAAATAACCTACCTGGACTAACGAGCAATCATTTACGGGGGATTCCCCGTTTCGACTAACCGACAAATGCAGAAAAGAAAACTACGTTTTGTACATTAAATTCATTTTAAATTTGTTCACGTTATAGGGCCTTCTCATAGTGTTCACGCTACAGAGTATTCAATGTAAAAAAAATTATGTTCACGTTAGCCGGTGTTCACGTAAGGCGGTGTTTTTGTTAGCGCGAGTCTACTGTAATTCGAAATTCTTGGTATACGACCTCCAAATGAGTCTAACCTCATTGCTGTTTCTTTAACTTATTTTTCGGGATCTTCGTTTATTTATTGTCAGTTTAATTGTGATTTTGTCTAAATTTTCAATACCAATCGTTTCATGAAACTCATTTTCATCGTTTTATCTGAAAGAAATTTATACGGCGATTTTAATGGAGACAAACCATTATACAAAGTGATTCAATTATCCTTTTTTAATTGAATTGTAATATTTTGTTAACACGTTTAATACCACAAATGGCAAAGACTTCGAACAACATTTTTCACACATAACGCTACTTAGGAGTTGCACCTTACACCGTATATGGTTGCTCTGTCGTATTTGATGGCACGATCAGGGGGCTTATTATGAAAAACGATAATCGTTCATAATACCGCTTATTTGTTAAATTGTGATTACAAAAAACGATTGCAGTAGTACGTAATCGTCAAATTGCAATTATGAGAAACGAGAATCGTAAAAAGCCTTAAGCTGCCGTTCGGCTTTTGTTAATTTTGTTTTTAATCAATTTTGTGATAAAACAATATAAAAATATATCTATTTACATATGTATGTAAATGTGTTCAATAACTGAATTAAAAAACTTTATTTTGTTTACAAAACGTATTTGATTTGGTTCCATATTTTTGTCGCTATGTACGAAAATTGGTTCAATCACTAGAACAAGTTTATGCTCTTCTCCTTCATCCAAAATATCTGTTACATCTCGACCTACTTCTTGTGCAGTCCTATAGGGAGTCATCATCCACGGTTTCAGGGCGTAACCAGAATCACCTAAGCAATTTATAAAATTTATAACAAATTAAAACACCAAATGAGTCATGGGATGCTCCTCCATACCGTGTCCTAATGGCTCGGATTCTTCATCTTCCGTCGATGCAAAAGATATAAATTTTGGATAAAGAACATTTTCGATGATTGGCAATGTTTTTGATATGGTGACCTACAAAGTTGGTTGTGCCATACCAACAAGGAAGTCCTGTCCGGTTTCTCTTTGGTGAAAACCCTCCACCAAAAACCGAAGTGTTGCAGCTAATTTTAATACATTGTTATGCGCATTTCTTCTTTTTCGTCACTTGGAGATTCATATCCAAAAAAAGTATTCACAATGAAAAAACATTTTATAGAACCAATGCTACTTGAAAGTTGAAACTTGTCAAAATTATTTTGTATTTTGACATTTTTTAATAGGTGTGAAGTTGCACTTTTAAAAAACTATTATATTTCATTTTTGTCTGGCAACTTTTTTTAATTTTATTTTCGTTTCTTATAATCTTTCAACCCCATGTATTTCGTTCCTTTGGGTTTCGTTTTTTTCTGCCGTTCGTTTCGTATTTTATAATAAGCCCCCTGCAGAACATTTCTCGTCTTTGGGGCGTCTGAAAAACTACTGTTGCTCGCTTCAAAAATCAACTGCTCATCATTTCTTTCGAAGCTAATCCTTTTTTACCCAACACAGTTAATATCTCGATATCATCGTAAACTGTGACGCATTCTTCGTACGGTCCTCTTTCTACCGACTTGCTTTGTCAGAAGCTTACAATTTTTACCGCCATGATTTCTTTGTGCTGTCTCCAAACACAAAATTCCTTCCTTTGACATATCTTTCGGTTTCCCTGAGATATCCTGTCACCACATTACCAACTGTACTTCGGGGTTTCGAATTGTTTATGCTATGTTAAAGGACAACGACGACCCTATCTTAGATAATGAGACGAAAGTTGTCCTTTATATTTTGTTGCCCATTTGCACATTTATTTAACTATAGAACTATAGAGAGACGCTGATTCATGGGTACGCTAGCATATCTTATATTGAGATGGTCTATTAACAATATACTTGCGCAAATCACAATCAGTTTCACTATCGGGATGTTCAAACTTCTTTTGGACAGAGTATCTATTTGTTTGTTTACTTATTTTATTGATGAAATCTGGGGTAAAAAAAAATTGAAGAATTGTAACGGAGTTTCGAAGGAAGCTCGTTGAATAACATGGAATTTTTTTGTAGTGAAATTGAAAAAAAAAATTGTATTAAATTGTAAAAATTGATCCTCAATATTAATTCATTTATCATTAATTTTCCTGAAAAAGTAGTTTAAACTTTGAACTTAGGAGAATTTCTTTGACATATTAAATATAATTTCTTCTATTTAATGGGAACAAAATTGTTGATCCTTTTTAAATAGAATTTATTAAATGCTGAGTTTTTTGGAAATGTATTGTGGATAACAATTAAAACAGCTACAAAAATCTTCGTTTCGATAAGTTTAAAGAATCCGATTCGGGTTAAAGAATATTATCTATTGAAGAATTGTCTAGGGAAACTACAGCTAATTTTGATATACATATATATAATTTACCGTTAGAATATTCAAAGAGAGTGGGACATTGTAGCACTTTTTTTCTTAGCTCTATTTTTATCATAATAAATTTTGTTTGCAAAAAAGAAGGTTATCCATTAATTATTTTTATCCTTGTAATATTTATTATTTATTTATTGTAATATTATCGAAGCACATGCATTCCATATTATTTCATTTAAATTACGTGTCTAATCCTTTAAAAAAACTACTTCGCGACGTTGAATTTTACCAGCTCTCTTACTGTCAATCTTTTACGATGTAAGATGTTTTGTAATCTTCAAATACAAAAATAAAAATTTTGTTTGCAAATGCTTAGAGCTGTTTTTTGGAATTTTGACCAATATGTGGTGGCTCCGCATACAAAATTTCTAGAAAGACATTGTGAAGGAGTCGCGAATTATATACATACATATGTATAGTATATATGTACATACAGTGTTGGCCAAAACAAAAGCAACTTTAATTGCCTCCATTATTAAGTAATTAAAAAACAAATTTAAGAATCTATCATGGTATATTTTTGTTTTTAAAATTTAAATAAATATTTACAGTTTCTAGTGGAAAATAAAATAAAATGATTTTTATAGTAGTTCATTAAATATAGCAAAATTAGTACAATTTGTTCAATATTAGGCTGGTCAAAACAAAAGCAACTTTTAACCAATAGATATTTTTTTTTAAGCTATATAAAATATTGCTAGTATTTGGTAGCAAACCCCTTGTTTTTTATCACTTCAGGACATCTTCGAGGCATGGAGTCAATTAAATTGTTTATTATGCTGTTTGGGATACGTTCCCAAGCCAATTTAATTTGTTCAAAGAGATCACTTTTATTTTTGCAATTAGTCCTTACAATTCGTCGATCTACAATTTCCCATAGATTTTCTATGGGATTGAGATCTGGGGACTGTGCTAGCCATTGTAACACGTCAATCCGGTTTTCTTGAAACCACGTCCTAACCATATTGGACCTGTGCTTTGGGTCGTTGTCCTGCTGAAATATCCATTTCAGAGGCAACTGATCCTCAGCGTGTGGCAGCATTACACTTTGCAAAATGTCACGGTACATAAAACGATCCATTGTACCATCTATTTTGTGAATCGGTCCCAGTCCATGCCCTGAAAAATATCCCCACACCATGACGTTTCCTCCTCTACGTTTTACAGTAGCTTTGGTGTAACGTGGATTTAGTGCCTCTTTGGCTGGTCTGCGAACACGACGGAAACCATCGGAACCCTTGAAATTGAATTTCGACTCGTCCGAAAAGAGTACATTCCTCCATTTTCTAACGGTCCAGTTGATTTGGTAATGAGCAAACTTTAATCACGCCAGCTTGTTTTTGGTTGAAATAAAAGGCTTTTTTACAGCTTTGAAGGATTTTAGTCCACCATCAACAGCTCGTCTCCGGATTGTTCTTGCGCTTACGCCCAGGTCCAGTTGGACTCTTATTTCTCTCGATGATATAAAAGGGTCTTTTTTGATTGATTTTTTTTTATAGCAGAATCTTCTAGTTCTGTTGTTTTTCTTGGTCTGCCACCTCGATGAACCGTTTGGAATGACTTTGTGGATTTATAGAATTTTACTAATCAGCAAATCACTGATTTTGGAATTGAATATTTTTCCGATAAATTAATTTGACTCTTTCCACTTTTATATTCTTTAATAATTTTTTCTTTTATTTCGTTAGAGTATTTGTTTCGGGCCATTTTACAAACGTTAGCTAAGACTACTGATTAGCTTGCTCGTGAACTGAAAAATACCTAATAAATAGATTCAACTGCACTTTTTGCCAACACCTTTACTATGAGCAATGAATTTTTTAGTTAACGGTCTAACTTCTATTTATTAATAAGAAAAAGAGAGGTAGTAATAAAAAGTTGCTTTTGTTTTGACCAGCAAAAAATTGGGTTCACTGTCCTACTTATATCATATTTAATGAACCGTTTTGAAAACTAATTTCCCTTGTTGTCTATTCAGAAGTACATATATAATGTATTAAATTTTAGAAAAAAAATTAACATGATTTGTTTTAGTTACTAATTTTTTAAGACATAATGATGGAGGTAGTTTTAGTTGCTAATGTTTTGGCCAACACTGTAGGTGTCTTATAGACTACAATTTTCATTATGGAAATTTAATATTGTGTAACAAATTATTTGAGTCTAAAGATTCATAATATTAACAACATTTCCCGTGCAATTTAATTTCAATTTGCAACATTTAAGACCAATGTTCATCGAAACCTCCTTTTTCTCCCACCAAATTTACAAATCGCCCGTGCTGTGTTTAACATTATAAGGATCCTTTGTAAATAAACCTATGAGCGCGCGTGAATTATAAAAAAAAAAAAAAATGTCGTTTCACTTTTGTTTCTACATTTAAGAGATTTTTCAAGAAGAAGAAACGATAGCAGGAGGAGGAAAAGATATTTATTTAATCCTCTTGGTTATTAAATGTCAGAAAGTCGTGAATGACTGTTGAAAAAGATTAAACAACCAATTTAATTTAGAAAGAGATAAATTAGATTGTAAATTTGTCTATTGTGTAGTCTTTTCTTTAATTGAGCAATTAGGGTGAAAAAATATTATTTCGGTATACAATACCGAGATTATTGATTTTTATGAAATATTAAAATTCCTATAGAAAGCTATATAATTTCATATGTATAACTATAATTTTATTCGTTTTGGTGAAGAATTCAAAAATTGTTGTTTGCTTAAATTATAGTTGTGTGCTAAGAATTTAGAAAAATTTACCTACGTAATAAAAATAAAAAATATATAAAGCTAAATTGACAATTTACAATTTGAAAGTTAAGGCGGGAATTGTGAAATTTAATTTAAATGTAAAATAATGTTTTGCAATGCGTGATTAAACGTCCATTGTCTAGGTTTTCTTTTTCAACATCATAGTTTTACCACACCTTCGTGATAAATTCTTTTATGTCTCTTAATGAAACGATGCAGATGTATGTACATACGAGTACATTTCGTTTATTTTAACTTTGTATATGAGCACATATGTATTTGTATTTGTATGCACATACAATGACCTTGCTTTTCTTTCAATCTTGTTTTAGCCTAAATTGGAAATTGCGATCTATTGTATTCACTTTTTAATGGTTTAGTTCCAGAATATGGGTGGAGATCGGGTTGGGGTGTGCTGTTCATTGTTTGAAAGTTTATTCGATTATATATTTCGCACAAGTACATTTATACATTTTTCTGTTTTTTTAACATCTTGAGTAGGATTTGTTGGGCTTAAATGATCGATGAAATGGATGCAATTAATAAAAAACTAATTCATCTTCTGTAACCCTACGTTTCGCGGGCTATTTTCCGGCTTCTTTAGGTTTTTTTTTTTGTTTTTTTTTTGGTTGTTTAGATAAAAAAAAATACTATACTAATCTTTGTGTATAGAAATACATCCATACATAGGTTACAATTTAAATAAAAATAAACACAAAACAACGATGCTTATTGTTATTTTTAACAGGGTAATTATTGTAAAGTTTACAATATTTTTTTTTACTTGGTAAAGAAATATTTGTTTAAGATACTAATATACCGACTTTAAAAATTAAGAAATATATTTATATAGTATGTTCAATAGAAATTCAAATATTCCAAAACTTGTTCATAATACAGTCAAACTTCTCTATAACGAACCTTCAAGGGAACAAAAAATTGATTCGTTATAAAGAAGTTTTATACAAAATTCGTTATATAAAAAATGTAATCTTTTTGGCACTGAGATGTTCCACTACATATGCACACTTTTCATTCATCCAACAACTTTGCTTTCGGGCCAATAAATAAGTTGCTTATACAGAGAATTTCGTTATAAAGAACATACTTAATTCATATGGTATATTTTTTAAGGGGAAGGGGAACAAAGTGAACTTCGCTATAGAAAGAATTACGTTATAAGGAAGTTCGTATTAAAGAAGTTTAATTGTATATGGATTTTTAAATCCATACAAATAATAAGCCATGCTTTTCTATTTTTTGTTTGTAGAATGAGCTTGTAACTTAAATAAGATAAAACTATAAATAAATTACCTAATCTAAAAATAATCAATTAAAAAACTATTACAATCGTTTTATTGTTTGGGAACAGGACAAATGCCATAAAAACATTAAAGGAATTCAAAAGCGTCAATTATAATGATTGAATAATTTCACTTTAATTCATAATTTGCATGTACATTTTTTCAAAGAGTAATTGTTACTGTAGTGATAGGCATTATCAGTCTCTGTATATTAAATAATTTAAAGTAAAATCTTGGATAGCTTTTCAGCTGAGAATTAGTTTTGGTCATTGCGAAGGCAAATAGATGAAGTGATATTCAATCCCGAATGTTATGAACAAACTGATAAAACCATGTGGTTTTTGCTTTTTCACAGCATAAATGAAACATTTTTCTGAAGAATTGTGTTATAATTATTTAGATTGCTGATACCTTTGAGATTTCATGGACCTCAACTGATTAATTGACTTGACATTCTTTTAATTTTAACTACTGGAAGAACATTACTCAGATAATTGACCGATCTATTAACTTCACCTTTTTTCTTAACTCAAATGTGAGTTTGAGGAACATTGAACATTTTAGAACAAACATATAAAAAACTGTAAACTGTAGGGTGACCAGATATTAAATTAAATTGAATCAGGCCTTATTTCCAAGCTTTATTTATGCTACTATGTATGGAGTGGAAAATTCTTCAAATAGCTCCGCAGTATTTAAACACTTCTTAAACACTGTATGTGTTAAACAATCCAAATATTTTGCCTAATTAGACACTTTTGCTTCTTTTACAATATTCGGTCTTTATAAGTATTATTAGTCCTTCGGCAGTTTAAAATAAGTTCAAGCAAATCAAAATAATTTTTGCCATTGTTTTTATTTCAATTAAGAGAACTAAATAAAAGGAAACAAACAACACATTCCATGGAGAAAATAGTAGTGTTTTTATGGTTCCTTAACAAATGTTAATTTATTTATATATTTTTTTTTTTTAGAAATGGTTGAAGCCATGAAGAAAGTCGCATCCATGGATGTTGAGCTTACAGTTGAAGAGAGAAACCTTCTATCAGTCGCATATAAAAATGTGATTGGAGCTCGTCGTGCCTCATGGCGAATAATCACCTCAATCGAACAGAAGGAAGAAAATAAAGGAGCAGAGGAAAAGCTTGAAATGATCAAAACTTATCGCGGTCAAGTGGAAAAAGAATTACGCGATATCTGTTCGGATATTTTGAATGTATTGGAGAAACATCTCATTCCATGTGCCACAAGTGGCGAGAGCAAAGTATTCTATTATAAAATGAAGGGTGATTACCATCGTTATTTGGCTGAATTCGCTACCGGATCGGATCGTAAGGATGCTGCTGAGAATTCACTGATCGCCTATAAGGCTGCCAGCGATATCGCCATGAACGATCTTCCTCCAACACATCCAATTCGTCTGGGATTAGCTCTTAATTTCTCCGTAAGTACTTAACAAAAATTAACTATCTTGACAAATATAATGTTTCGAATTTTATTCCATTTTCTTTTAACTAGGTGTTTTACTATGAAATTTTGAACTCGCCGGACCGTGCCTGCAGACTGGCGAAAGCAGCGTTTGATGATGCCATCGCTGAGCTGGATACACTTAGCGAAGAAAGCTACAAAGACTCAACGCTTATCATGCAACTTTTAAGGGACAACCTTACCCTATGGACGTCCGATATGCAGGCTGATGGTAAGTAAAAATTTTAAAATTGTACTTGCGTATTAAAAATTTATCACAGTACATACATTTGATCTCATATTAATATTCATACAAGTACGACTTGAGTTCCAAATAAGTCGGCAAGCGTTTTATACATACATTTGAGAAAACTTCTACAAAAAAAAAGGTATTTTTATTTTTAGGGGCTGTAAAGAATTGCTTGTTCCATAAAAAATAAAATCTTTGAAAAAAACAGTTCATTCGTTCACATGTGTTGTATGATAGTAGCAGTTTAACTAAACATTTTCTTCACCTGTTTTTATATGAGAACTCAAAGCCACAGATTCTTTATTCCTTTGGCATGAAACAATATTTGATACCTGAATAAAGTCTAGCTTTTATTCATTGAATGCCCCTATTAAATTTAAACGAAGACGATGACCTGTACGCTTTTATTTGATTATTACCAAGAGCTAAGTGTGTTAATACAATATATTGACTTTTGCAATCCAAATACGCAATGAACTAAAAATTTTGCACTGAATAATTTCATACACAATTATTTGGACTTTAATTCTGTGAACAAAACTAATCAGTCAGTTTAAGAAATCGATCACTTCCACAAATATAGAATAACCATACAAAACGATTAAAGGGAGTTTCACATAATAATGAAATCTTCAAAAAATCATATTATCAAATGAATGTCAATTTGTTTATAAACAAGAATAAATTATGTATGTCGCTAGTTCAACTGCATACATATTATCACGATCCACTTTATTGATTTTTACTTAAACATTTACTTTTTTTAGGTGAAGGCGAACAAAAAGAACAAATTCAAGATGTTGAAGATCAGGATGTGTCGTAATTTATGTACCATTAAATTGTGTGAAAATGGCATATAAAAATATAAAAGAAAATATATAATAATAAAAAATAAACATCAATAAAAACACACACAAAACCAACAACTTTAATTTTAAGGAATCTAAAAAATATAAAAAAAAAATAATATACATATAAGAAATATAAATTATAAGTGTATTGTTTCGTCTTTGTATTAAAAAAATCAACAACAACACAGCAAAAAGCACCCACTCAATATAATACTTTATAACTTTTTTTTCTTTAAATGGGAATTAATAAAGTATAGAATTTTCAAATCGATAACATTTTTTGCATCCTCTTTTTACTCCCTCCACTTCCATGCGAACAAAATTATCACCACATAACATTTAATTTCATTTTTTTTATTTTGCCTTATTCTTAAAACAATCAGATTTAATAAAAAAAAGATTTCCAAAGTTATTTTTCTTTCTCCAAAAAGCTTTTTATAATTTTTTTTGTTTGTTCCTTACAATACAATTTCTTATTTACTAACACATACTCACACAATCATCCTTATCGCCGTTAAATTTTGTTTACTTTATATTCCAATAATATACATAAATATATAAAAAAAAAAAATAAAAAATACATACAATAAAAAAATTAAAACTAAACTATTTTTAATATATATTTTAATTGTTTTCGTTTTGTTTTTAATTTATAAGAAATTTTAACATTCTGCTTCAAGTATTTTTTTTTAATAAAAGCAAAGAAAATATTCAAATTTACAAAAAAAGAAACATCGCATTGTTGTCATGCAAAGGATACAATGAATTATTAATTATATTTATATATATAACTGATTATATATATTTATATATATATTGTATTTAATTAGAAAGTATTTAAAAAAGCAAATAAAATAAACTTAATTCATACATTTCAAAAAGTACATAATTAAATTAATGTCAACACAAGTAGAATATTTTTTCTTTTGCCGTCGCGAATACTGCATTTATTAATTATTACAACAATTAAAGTATAAAAAAAAACAATTATAATTTACAAAAATAGTGAAAAGCAAGCTATATATATATATATGATTATTAATGAGAAAACAAAAAAAAGTACATGCGTTTTTTTAAGTAATTTGTGGTAGCACGTGTACCAAAATTTAATCAATGAAAACAAAAAAATAAAGATACATTTTTTCTATTTAACATAAGAAAAACATGAAACACAAGCAACCAAAACAAAAGCAGACATAATAGAATATTTGTGTAATAACTTAACAAAATGCTTAGTGAGAGAGAATTCTGGATAAAAGCATATATAAAACCAATTTTCGAAGTTGATCAATAAAAAAAATTAATACTAAAAAAGGTTTAACTGTAACCAACATTGATAAATTTTGTGTGCATATTTTTTATGATTTTAAGACAAATTTTTCTTTATTTAAATAAAAGAGGAAGAAACAAAAACAAACAAAAAAGAAAAAAACGGAAAATTTGATTTCCTACAAGCTTGGAATATAAAGTTACCGAAGGTAACTACCATTAAGTTGAGTTCGTAATCCACCAATCGATATTACAAATCACAACCAGTTGGTCTCATTGCGGGTCAAAATCCAGCCATCTGGATCTTTCGGCCAGGCCCGAATTACGAAACGAAAGACAAAAAGACGCTACCAATGAAAATGATTCGTCATCAGAGTACCTAGATTTGTGAATTACGAGAGCAGTGTCGGATGAATTCAAAAATTCTAATTTTTTTAACATGCAATTTCCTTAACCCAAACAATAAACGTTACAAATATGCGACCTATCACGAATTCCACCGTAATCGGAAACTTGGCCAAATTCCTAAACGCAAGATTTGCAAAGCAAAACACCTGCAAAGCAGATATACCAAATCAGAATACGCATATAGGCGTTTTTCTTTTTTAGTTCAGAACAGAGCCTGAGTTGTCAAAAAATAAATTGTGTTTCTTTTTTAGTTCAGAGCTTCGTAAATGTGTTTCTTTTTTCGTTCTGAGCATGGTCTGAGCGTGTTCAGAGTGCGCTCTATAAGCTCAGAATAAAATAACTGAGCAGACGGAGTACAATGCTTAACACAGGCATTTGACAGATGGAAATTAAAAAAAAAAGATGTCGACAGCTAAATGTTCAGGTGTGTTTCAAAAAATACTCAGAGCGCTCAGAGCACGCTCGGTTCAGAGGATGTTCGGAACATGCTCGACATGCTCGGACTCTGTTCGGAGCTCTATACTGAACTAAAAAAGAAAAACGCCTTATGTAAGAGAATTGCGCAAGAAATGTTTGACATTTGCACAAATGCCTCTGCATTTGCGCAAGAAAGTAGCATCGATCGCATTTTGGGACACTGCTTAGCAGAGACTGTTGTATTTGCATTTTGGAACAGTTTGCTTAGCAGAATTTGCGCAAGATATGCGTTTAAGAATTTGCCTCTTGTTACGAATCCCGAAAAAATCGTATCACAAAATCCATCGTAGTTGAAAATCTCGTACAAATTGTCATTACGAACGGATTTAATGATAGCTTTTTTCGGTATTCGTAAAAGTTTCCGATTACGATGGAATTCGAGATAGGGCTGATAATCAAAAGCAGTCGTAAAAGTTACATTCACCCCAATTACCGATGTCGTCTCGTTTTTTCGATGTCTCTCGTTTTCTCTGTCGTCTCGTTTTTTAAATGACATTCCATTTTGTAACAGATTTTAAAATGATGAAAAAGTAACAAACATCTGTCAAATTGAAAGGAAAGTCTACATACAAAATTATTGCTCGAAAGAACAAATACTGTTGTTTTTTTAATTATTAGAAAATAAATAAGTAATTAAAATGATAAAATTGTAGAAATATTTATTACATTTATTAGTTTCTTTTTTTCCATCCCATGTTTATAAATTATAAGTAGTCAGCCTTATCACGAATTCCACCGTAATCGGAGACTTGTTACGAATCCCGAAAAAATCGTATCACAAATTCCATCGTAGTGGAAAATCTCATACAAATTGTCGTTACGAACGGATTTGGTGATAGCTTTTTTCGGAATTCGTAAAAGTTTCCGATTACGATGGAATACGTGATAGGGCTGAGTGTTTCCTATTGTATCCTAAGATGTTTTGTGTCTCTCCTAGTAGTGTACTCCTTTAATTTGTACGACTTATATTCCTCTGTTCTTCCTTTGTTTATACTTTCGTTGATACCATTTAAGGTTATTTCTTGGAGTACACTGCTTCACCAAAAGCGTAGCTCTTTTTTTTTTGTTTAATAGCGGAACCTTGCCGTCGTTTCTTTCCTGCTGGTTCTTCAGTTTTATGTTGCTCTGGAACTTCACTTCTTCCATATTTAAACCGATTGCTTCTAGAGTGAAGTGCCTGCACCTGCCTGAGTTTGTGTTAATGCAGACTCAGATGAAGTTGGCAAGGGGTTTGGAAGCAAATTGGGTTGGGATACAGGGATTAAATTTCAACTTGGGTTTAATCACTTCCCTAGCTGCTTTTATTTTGTGGGTTATTTTCTTTTTCGGCCCAAACAACAAAAACATTAAGAATTTGTCTTTAATTATGGAATAAGGGTTTCAAAACTTTTGCCAAGCATCTCCATTTCTGACTGGAGGACGTTTTTTGTATAACCTTCAAAAAAAAAACCCTAACTGCTCGTCCTCTTCATCAGCTTTACGGGCGTCTGAAATTGGTTTTCATTTGTTAATTTATTACAACATTTTAGTATATAGTATAATACAATAAAACAAATATGCACTTGTTTTATCTATCGTAAATAAATTCGATAAAATAAATTATTTAACAAGAATACTTGCAGTTTTGCGACCTTCCATGTCTGTCGTGTGCAAATTTTTGAACGAGATCGTCGTTTTTTTTTCTTAGTCGTCGTTTCCTTTCGTCTTACAGAATGCAGAGTGGAAGTGTTCAACGACGTTTGACGTTTACAGACGACAACAAAACGAGTGACAAAAGTTGGAAACGACTTATGGAATGCAAATCGTGTCAGGTCGTATATTTCGCTGTCGTTTACGACATCGGTAATCGGGGTTATTACTTTATTATAACTTTTATAGGCAAAATATACCATTAACTCTAATCGGTCAGAACAAACAACCCAATTATGGCTATATAGCAGATAACTTCTATCAATTCATCAGGGATATTCACGATTTGATGTAACTAGTCCTGTTTTATTCGGCCCTATCGAGGTAACCGTCGGAGCGGAATTCTCTCCGATTTCCTACGAATCGGAGACATTTTGCTTCAAGGTATCAGCTGATCGGAGATTCTGTCCGACGAAATTCAACGCATGTCATTTGCTTGCGATGAAGCACTTCTAACGGTCTTATTTCTGACACATACAAACAAAATTTTGTCCGAAATCCTCCCGACAAGTTCTTGTTGCGGAAAGTGTTTTCTTTTTAGAGAAATAGTTAATTAAAATGTAAGTAATAAAGAAATTGGTGCTTATTTTGAGTCGAATTCGTTGAAACTGACATGCTTATTTTGACTTTGTCATGAATAGTCTATTCGTTAGAATGATTCTATTCCTTCGAATGAACTTTCTTAATTTTGAGATTCGAACGAATAACATTCATTTGCGAAAGATAGCATAAAATGAACTTCAAAAAGATTCATTTTCATTATCAGCTGTTTGACATTTACTATCAGCCGTATTAATAAAAACACACAATTTGCTCGTTAACACACGTTTTTTCCAACACACGGATAATGAAATTATCCCTTTGATAAATTAATAAGGGTATTCATGTAACGAGATAATTTTCCGCTTTGTAGAAAGATATAACTTTCCGCAGCATGTTTTCATGAACATCCCCTAAGAAATACTTGCGTAAACGTGGGAAATATTTTGTGAAATGTCAAATTAAAAGTCAGAATCCATACTTCTTTAGTTTACGAGGTTTATTTCTGCACTTTCCGCAGCAAATTTGTGAGATAATTTTATGCGATTTGCAGAAACTTTTTCCCATACAAATTTTGACAGCTCGTTTCTGCGGAGATAAAATTATCTGGTTTACGAGGTTTACGAGAGTTTTCCGCGCTTACATGAATACCCCTAATATATTAATAAAACTATCGTTTCTTCATTTTATCTATTCACTGAATAACAAAGAAAAATTGGCAGCACTTCCTTAAATTATACTAAATATTCTAGTACTTTTTTCATTATTGAAAGCTGATATGTCATCTCAGTCACACAAAATAATTTTTGATGTCAAACAAATTCGAAACGGTTATTTAATTCTTGTATCAAAGTTCAAATAAAATTGTAAAAAAATGGATGTACCAGAAAAGAAAAAAAAACGACTGAAAATCAGAGTTCTGGCCATAGAGGAAATATATTACCTAGAGTCACGACCGGTACCCCTCTTGCCTGAAACACCCTCAAATTTTTTTTGAGGTGAGTAAGAGAAAACTCTCTTAAATTCCCTATCCGTGAATACGTGTGAATGGTGGATTAAAATACAAAATGAAGTCAGTAGCTCAAAATTTGAAGTTTTGTTTTTTTTGTGAACATCAAAATGACATTTCTCAAAATAAATATTTTAGACTTGTAAGTAGACCTTGATATTCGTGATAAACATTAATAATTATTTGTATACTTAGGCTTATGTTAATAACTTAAATTAGAATTGGTTCAACAAAATGGGCAAAACGCAAATAACCAACAGCGAATAGTCTCGTCAGACATTAAGTGCACCTACGAAGACCATTCAACAACACCGACCAGCAGCGGGCATTACAAAAGCAGATTAACTAAATCAACTCCCAAAATAAATCTTACCACCAGCCTAAATCATCCAGAAAGCACCACGATTACAAATGGAGAAGTTGATAGTCATGAGGATACAACCGAAAATAAACATCAGCCAGATAGTTCAACAAAAAGTACAACAACAACCCGATCCAGAAGCACGTAATCCTGGTCCGGAATCAGTCTCATCAGCAGTCACGGATTCATCTTCATCACCGCTAAATCTACGAACAACACTCCATGATAATCCAGCCAAAAAGCTTGTTGAAATTCTATCGAATCCCAATTCAAATGAAAGTCTATCGGAGCATTCGTTCAATACCTCATCCAGTCATTCCCTGTCACGTTTATCCAAACATACACAGCCAATAGTATGCCTTAGTTCCGAAGAAGAAATCGTCAAGAAAGCTAGAGAGAGACTTTATTTCTCTTCTGCCACGTGAACTGGCGCTACAAGTGTTGGCCTATTTGGATCGAACCGTTGTTTTCTTCTACAAAACCCTAACGTGCTTAGGAATTCTTCAGGCACTGTAAATAACTTTGATAATGGCCGATCAGAAGACAAAATCAGCTTCTATTGATATTTTGACTGCAATTTGCGGGTTTTCGACATTGGTTGTTCGCAATTACACATTGCAAAAAGTGAGCCGGACGGACAAGGTAAGTGTTGTGAACTAATACAAATATAATAGTTTTAAATGCATGTTTATTTGTTTTTTTTTTCTGCAGGAATGAATGCTAGAATATAGCTAGTGGACAAATGTTGACTGATTCCTGAACTGAACTAAAGAACATGCTCACCGAGAAGGGGGACTTCCTAAATTTCTTTTACAAGAATAGTATTCAAGCCTTAATTGGTAAAATAATTTTTATTTGGTTTATACAAGAAACTAAATTATTGTCTTTATCGACAGCTCCAGTATTAATGAATACCATTGGTGATAGACTACAAAACGAAGATTATCAAATGGTGCAGTTGTTGGGTCTAGTTTTGGACATTCTATCATTCTGTGTAGAACATCACAATAAGAATTTTATTATACAAAAAGATCTCCTCAAGAGAATACTAGAAAAATAAATGCACTTAAAGACATTTAAAGGCTTGTCCCGCCTGTTAATGACATCTATCGTTCGAAGCAACAGAAACGATTTTCTAAAATAAAAAATTGAGAACTGTTTATCAATTGATTTTAAATCTAATTTTAATTTAGCTTTCCTAATTGAAACTTCAATGAATGGATTTGGTGTAAGTATATACTGCGTACAAGTCAGCTATTTCAAAAAAAGGCAGCAAATGACAACATAGTTTATCGATCACATTCGAAAATATCATGATTTTTCATGAAATTCTTGAAATGGTAGATAAACCATCATGTCATTTCTGAACTAGTTGCTTCATTTTGATGATTGAAACGGTTTTAGTTGTTGATTTTAATCCTCTAAGTGGTTATGAAAACGAAATTTTAATTGTAACAAGAACTTGAAAAAAATTTCATATGGAGGACGTTTTAACAATTTCAATATGAATATGAAAATGTTGAAACGTCTTTGGTATGGAATTTTTTCAATATTCGTATCAGATTTCAAAACGGTTTTCACAATCACCTAGAGGACTTCAATCCACACTCGGAACCGTTTCAATCATCCAAATGAAGCAACTAGTTTAGAAATGACAACATCATTTATTGACCACTTTCAAGAAAATCACATGATTTTTCATGAAATTCTTGAAAATGGTAGATAGACCAAAAGCTGTCATTTCTGAAGTAGTTGCTTCATTTGGATAATTCAAACGATTTTGAGTGTTGATTTGATTCCCCAAAATGGTTCTGAAAACCATTTTCAAATCTGACAAAAATTTCGAAAAAAATTCATGTCAGAGACGTTTCAACATTTGCGTATTCATATTGAAATTGCTAAAACGTTCCCCATATGAAAATTTTTGGAAGTTTTTGTTAAAATTTAAATTGGTTTTCAGAATCACTTAAAGGACTAAAATCAACACTCGGAACCGTTTCAATAATCGAAATGAAGCAACTAGTTCAGAAATGCCAAGATGGTTTATCGATCACTTTCAAGAAAATCATAGAATTTTTCATGAAATTCTTGAAAATGGCAGATAAACCATGTTGTCATTTCCAAACTATTTGCTTCATTTGGATGATTCAAACGCTTTCGAGTATTGATTTAAGTTCTCTAGATGGTTGTGAAAACCATTTTAAAATCTGATAAGAATATCGAAAAAAGTTCATGCCAAAGACGTTTGAACATTTTCATATTCATATTGAAATTGTTAGAACGTTCCTCACATGAAAATTTTTCGAATTTTTTGTTAAAATTAAAATTGGTTGTCAGAACCATTTAGAAGACGTAAATCAACACTCAAGCCCGTTTAAATCATCCTAATGTAGCAAGTCGTTTGAAAATGACAGGATGGTCTGTCTAACATTTTCAAGAAAATCACATGATTTTTAATGAAATTCTTGAAAATGGTAGATAAACCAAGATGTCATTTCTGAATTAGTTGCTTCATGTTTATGATTGAAACGGTTTCTAGTGTTGATTTTAATCCTCTAAATGGTTCTGAAAACCAATTTTAATTTTAACAAAAACTTCGAAAGATTTTTGTATGAGGCACGGTTTCAACATTTTCATATTCATATTGAAATTGTGAAAACGGTCCTCATAGGCAAATTTTTCGAAGTTTTTGTTAAAATTAAAAACCACTTAGAGGATTAAAATCAACAATCGAAACCGTTTTAATCATAAAAATAAAGCAACTAGTTCAGAAATAACAGCTTGGTTTATCTACCATTTTCAAGAATTTAATGAAAAATTAGATTATTTTCTTGAAAGTTGTTTCTAAAAATTTTTTTTTTTTAAATTATAATGCGCTAGCGTTTTTAAGAAACAGCATTTGCTCGATTGATCCTATTTTGAATCCTATCCAATGATTTCTAGAACATATTTCCATAATCCCCACATCAATTCCACTCACAGGTTTAACCGAGTTATTCTATCAAAACTACAGCACTAACTTGGCTGAAATTTTAGGTTATTTTCCGGCGGACATCTAGTTAAACGAAATTTTGTTAAACTATCAAGTTGGAAGGCCAATTTAAAAAGGAAGAAAATCAAAAAAGTAAACAAAACATTCTCGAGTATAAAATAGTATTTTTTTTAATCAAGGCATTTTTTGCTTCTTTTTTTCAACTGAATTGAACTTGAAGTTCAAGGACTAACAATTATGTTGATTCAAGATCTAATTCGATGATGTTGGCCGATTTTTGTGTTTAGATCTTGTTGAAATCTGCGATATCAACAGATTGGACAAAGTCCTCGAACTCTTGCATCTTTTCTTGCAACAAGTCAATTGAAACCTTGTCATCCTCGATGACGCACATGATTTGCAACTTGTTGATGCGATAGCCGACTGGCACGAGTTTGGAGGCACTCCATAACTGACCGTCCATCTCGATGATGCGGACACACTTTTCCATTTCTTTCATGTCGGTCTCGTCATCCCAAGGCTTCACGTCGAGCAGGATGGACGATTTGGCAATGAGGGCGGGTTTCTTTGATTTCTTGGCAGAGTAGGCGGCTTCGGCGTCTTCTTCTTCGTCGTCTGATCCGAATAGATTTACGTCTATATTGGGTAAACAGATATTTTTAAATTTAGATGCCAATTGGCAAGAACAGTGACATTCGAACTTACCATCATCGTCTTCAGCTACTGTGGGCTTGGCGCCAGCAGTTTGTGAAAGTGCTTGACCGCCCCATGCGGGTCTTTCGGCGGAGGTAAAGGACGCAATGTGTTATACCAACTGCGGACCACTAGTTTGAAGTGGTCCTTGGATGCGAATACCATCGGGTTGTTATTTTTGATTACCAAAGTTTGGGTGGCACCTACTGTTTGAGAGTTCTGCTGCTGCTGTTGTTGGTGCTGCTGCTGCTGATGGTGTTGCGGCAGACCTGAAGCCGACGTTATCGTCTTGATGGTGGTGGTGTTGGGCAGCTGGGCCGTGGACACGGCTTGCAGAATGGATGCAGCCTGGCTCTGCGAGGCGATATTGATTGAAGAACTGGTGAAAACTCTCTTTGATGGCATTATGGCAGACGGCAATTCTGTTACATACATCGCACCGAATTGATTTTACTATAAAGTAAAAAAATCGCCAGCACAATGAGTTTTATTAACAAAACTATATCCCAAACGATGTGTAATTAAATAAACTAACGTTCAATTATACTTTTTCACACTTTTCTTTAAGGTTTCTCAAAATTATTCGCATATGAGTGTCTCGTGCGAAATGGTTGTCTGTGGAGCATGCTTTGCTTCTGCCTCCTGCATTTGTTGAATGATTAGTACCACTAGTTGCACCGCCGATTTCTTCGAAAGCATTTATCGGCTGCAATTGTCCGGGTGAACTAAGCTCGCTGCTGGGTAAGTGTGGAGGAGTGGCATATAGCGGCGACATACATTCCATATCATACATATCTGCTTCATTGGATGCTGCTATGAGATGTAAATAAAAAATTGGAATAATATTAACAAAATCAAATTATTTTCTTGGTATTCAATTCGACACTAATTTGCTCTTTTCGTAAAAAACAATCGAACTCGAGATTTTGATCAAAGTTGACATTACGATGATAGCGAAGACGAAAAAAGTGGGACTCGCAATTCTATCTATCTGTCTGTTCGACTATAGCCTAAACGGCTCGGCTGATTTTCGTCAAGCTTAGTATGTATCGTTTTTAAATCCCCCCCCCCCCCCCCTCAGGGTTTATTTCTTTTTTTTTTAAGACCACTTTAAGGCCGTAATTTTCAAAAAAATGATTAATTACGGAAACTTTGTCTCTCATAAGCATCCGTCGTAATGTTTCCTGTCAAATAAATACTCAAATGAAATAGCCAGTTGCATTCCTCGCTTCAAACACTCCGGCCGTAATACTCCTCTAGCTATGAATACACATCAGTTTACCCTGGAGCCTAATTTCGGACTTACTGTCAAATATATAGGTTCTTTCTTAAGCCGCACTACTAGAATGTGGAATACTTTGCCCTTCTCGATTTTCTCCCCTCATTGTCATGTACATCTCCAATTATATCCTCTTCAATTTTCCTAAAAACTACACCATAACATTAGATATTCACATTGACAGATCATAAAAAAAGTTTATGAATGTATTTACATATATTAAAATACAAAATTATGGTCACCCATATTCTGAAACTCGTATTTATGACTCGTATTCGACTATAGTCGTATGTTGGTATTCCAGGAGTCTTACATTCGACTTCACTTGTACTAATCACCCATATTCCACAAGTCGTATTTTGTCTCGTACTCGTAGTCGAATTCGAACTCGTTTCGTATCAAAATCATTATTCTTTAAGTCGTATACGTTGCGTACGAGAAGCTTAAAAAAACAATCACCTATATTCTGAAACTCGTATTTATGACTCGTATTCGACTATAGTCGTATGTTAGTATTTCAGGAGTCGTACATTCGACTTCACTTGTACTAATATTGGGAAACGCAAAACATCGCATACGACTATTCATATTTTATTGTTATTCCGAATCTCGTATTCGATTTACTTGAAGTCGTATTTGTGTACTTTATTACTCGTGCTAAATTTTCTAAACGAGACTTGTTTCTTTTCGATAAAAATGGACAAAAAGTTAATGTAAGTACACTGGTACCTCTTGGCACAATGGTTAGTGGGTTGAACTATCATGCGGCAGGTCTGGAGTTCGATTCTCAGCCCCAGCAATTTTTTTAAATTTTTAGAAGCTTCTCGATAAAAAAAAATTTCATTAAAATCCGTTATGACGATATAAGAATTTCAAAATTCGAAAAAATAGTTCTATGGTAGGTATTGGGTACGAGAAGAAATAAACTACACCCTCGAAACAAATACCATCAAGAGGTACACTGATGGATCGATAACAAGCGAAGGGACTGGTGTATGAATTTTTGGGGCTAGAACCAAACTATCCATGCATTTTCCAAGCGGAGGTAACCGCCATAAGGAAATGCGTGGATCGAAATCTCGAAATTAACTATCGTAACAAGAACATTGCCATCATGTCAGATAGCCAAGCTGCACTCAAGGCGCTGAACTCATATTCCATCAGCTCTAAATTAGTGTGGGAGTGCACAAACTGGCTAAGCAAACTTGGCAAACAAAACAGGGTTACACTTCTCTGGGTTGGTGTTTGTGGAAACGAAGAGGCAGACTCCTTAGCAAAAATAGGCCATCGACCCCTTTAATAGTGCCAGAGTCCTATTGCGGAATAGGAGAAAATGTTATCAAAACCAAATTAAATTCATTCGTTCATTCAGGTAGGTACAGTCAGCAATATTTTATTTTAAAAATTTCTGTATTGAATAATAAATCGTAAAAATTAATCGAAAGAAAAAAAATTTATCAAAAAAGAAAAAAACGTTTGGGGGTGAAAATTAAAAAAAAAAAACGCTCTCTAGTTTAAAGGCTGTAGTCGACCAAACAGACAAACAGAATTGCAACACCCACTTTTTTCGTGTTCTCTATCATAGCAATGTCAACTTTGATCAAAATCTCGAGTTCGATTTTGTTTACGAATTCTTAACTTCCTATATAGTATCTTGTATATGTCGCAAGTAAAAACTAGATTTAGAAAATTCAAGGAGCATGATATACTCCAAAACCAATTTTCAAAAGCAGCTAGACCCCAAAATCTTAACGATTCTATAACAGCAGCGTAGCATTATGTCAACTCTTCATCAAAGCGTGAAACTTTTTTGGAATACACCAAAAGTAAAACTAAGTGAAGAAAATCATTGGGAAGTGAAATTACATCATTTAATGAAAATAGATGCATCTGATCCATTTTGGCGTCTAAGGCTTCATCTAATAGACCGAGAGCCCACAGCAATTTTTGGGTGTGATTGATAACAAAAAATAATTAGCATAATTAGATAGGCCCTTAGTAGTTATTTACAAATGCTAGCGCCCTGCATGCTCAAGTGGAAGTGCATAATAGTGCATCATTTATGCAGTTCCTTCCAAGTCTAAATAATTATGATATCAACTTTGCCAAAATGTAGAGTTAAGCCCTCTGATTGAGAATATCGAGGTCCAAGACGTTTTCCAGACAGCCTTCTGCCTGCCAGACGCGATAAGAATACGGTACTTCTTGCACGAAGAAGGCCGCCTTCAAAACGTCGTGGATCTCGATATTTGCAAGTTATGGCAAATTTCTTATTACTAGACTTTGGAAAGAACTACATACCTGATGCACTCTTGTGCACTATTGCTCCCACTAGAGAATGCAAGACGTTTCCGAACTGAAAAATCTGCCTTATGGATCGAACCTAAAAATGAACATTTTGAGATACTTACACTTTCTGGTGAGCATATGCCTTTGTACCGCGACGCAGCATTCTTTCCTCCAAGTCGTTCAACTTGTTGGTTTCTTCAACAATGTCCTTAAAATAATACAAAATAATTTTTCTGTCTTTCAGTTATTGTTCACTGCAAACTTACATAAAGCAATTTAAAAAAGTTAGGCCTGCCACTGTAGAACATGCTGTGGAAAGGACGTCCAGTTTCATCGAATTCAGCCGCTTTCCGTGCTGGAAACACTTGATTGGGACTTTTCATAGCGGGTCTGGCGAATTTATCATAAATTCCCGATGGAAAAATGGCATCATCAACGTCCTCTTGGGTGAATGTTTCACGATCTTCTCCCATCATATTGGCCGAATGTCTTTTACCGATTTTATACTGTGTTGCGTTTTCATGAACTGATCGTGCTCTTGAGCCCGTTGTAGATAGGATTTCATGGCTTTGCTTACTTTTTGTTTATTGACAGCCATTAGAGTAGCCTGCCCAGTAACTTCTGTACTGTAAGGAATTGCAATTGATTTTAATCCGGTATTACTTATACTTTTAAGAAAAACATTGTTTTTTGTTTTTAACAAATTTAAAATTGATAAACTTCGAAGGGCTATCCTGGGATTTTATTAAAACAAACTTGCCTCCGAAATTTAACAATTGTTTTTGCTGGGTTTCTCGAGTTTTGTTTTTATGACATTTGTTTTTTTATCGATTTGTTTACTTGTCAAAATATTCACCTTGGGCTAAAATGTCGGTATTCCGTGGTAAGTGTTCAGCACTATACGCATTGAATTTCTAGGGTGCGCTTCTACTTTTGATTGGATTTTTTTAGTTTTTAACAGAAATATACATAAATATTAAGGAATTTGTATCCGAAAAGCAATAAAATTAATATCTAATACAGTTTTTATTGATAAAGAGATAAAAAAAGCGAAATTAATACAAAAATATTTGTATTTCAAAATTTTTGAATTTAACGGATTCCTTTTTTGAATATTCAAACGCACTTATTCAACCTTTTTGCGCATTGAGCAAAAACCCACAAAATTTGAACAAAGCTGTGTTTGTTCCCATTTAAAATGCATGGGGCAACTAACACATCTTTGGACTGTGGGTTTTTTCCTCTCAATTCAGCTTGTAGGGTTAAAGAGAGCAAACCCCCGAAGTCGTGACTCTAGGTAATATATTTCCTCTATGGTTCTGGCCATAGAGGAAATAACGGGTGATTTTTTAAGAGCTTGAGAACTTTTTTTTAAAAAAAAACGCATAAAATTTGCAAAATCTCATCGATTCTTTATTTGAAACGTTAGATTGGTCCATGACATTTACTTTTTGAAGATAATTTCATTTAAATGTTGACCGCGGATGCGTCTTAGGTGGTCCATTCGGAAAGTCCAATTTTGGGTAACTTTTTCGAGCATTTCGGCCGGAATAGCCCGAATTTCTTCGGAAATGTTGTCTTCCAAAGCTGGAATAGTTGCTGGCTTATTTGTGTAGACTTTAGACTTGACGTAGCCCCACAAAAAATAGTCTAAAGGCGTCAAATCGCATGATCTTGGTGGCCAACTTATCGGTCCATTCCTTGAGATGAATTGTTCTCCGAAGTTTTCCCTCAAAATGGCCATAGAATCGCGAGCTGTGTGGCATGTAGCGCCATCTTGTTGAAACCACATGTCAACCAAGTTCAGTTCTTCCATTTTTGGCAACAAAAAGTTTGTTAGCATTGAACGATAGCGATCGCCATTCACCGTAACGTTGCGTCCAACAGCATCTTTGAAAAAATACGGTCCAATGATTCCACCAGCGTACAAACCACACCAAACAGTGCATTTTTCGGGATGCATGGGCAGTTCTTGAACGGCTTCTGGTTGCTCTTCACTCCAAATGCGGCAATTTTGCTTATTTACGTAGCCATTCAACCAGAAATGAGCCTCATCGCTGAACAAAATTTGTCGATAAAAAAGCGGATTTTCTGCCAACTTTTCTAGGGCCCATTCACTGAAAATTCGACGTTGTGGCAGATCGTTCGGCTTCAGTTCTTGCACGAGCTGTATTTTATACGGTTTTACACCAAGATCTTTGCGTAAAATCTTCCATGTGGTCGAATAACACAAACCCAATTGCTGCGAACGGCGACGAATCGACATTTCACGGTCTTCAGCAACACTCTCAGAAACAGACGCAATATTCTCTTCTGTACGCACTGTACGCATTCGTGTGGTTGGTTTAATGTCCAATAAAGTAAACTGAGTGCGAAACTTGGTCACAATCGCATTAATTGTTTGCTCACTTGGTCGATTATGTAGACCATAAATCGGACGTAAAGCGCGAAACACATTTCGAACCGAACACTGATTTTGGTAATAAAATTCAATGATTTGCAAGCGTTGCTCGTTAGTAAGTCTATTCATAATGAAATGTCAAAGCATACTGAGCATCTTTCTCTTTGACACCATGTCTGAAATCCCGCGTGATCTGTCAAATACTAATGCATGAAAATCCTAACCTCAAAAAAATCACCCGTTATATTACCTAGAGTCACGACCGGTACCCCCCTTGCCTGAAACACCCTCAAATTTTTTTTGAGGTGAGTAAGAGAAAACTCTCTTAAATTCCCTATCCGTGAATACGTGTGAATGGTGGATTAAAATACAAAATGAAGTCAGTAGCTCAAAATTTGAAGTTTTGTTTTTTTTTGTGAATATCAAAATGACAGTTCTCAAAACAAATATTTTAGAATTGTAAGTAGACCTTGATCATAAATATTCGTGATAAACGTTAATTGTTTTTATTCTTAGGCTTATGTTAATAACTTAAATTAGAATTAGTTCAACAAAATGCGCAAATAACCAACAGCGAGTAGTCTCATCAGACAGTAAGTGCACCTACAAAGACCATTCAACAACACCGACCAGCAGCGGGCATTACAAAAGCAGATTAACTAAATCAACTCCCAAAATAAATCTTACCACCAGCCTAAATTATCCAGAAAGCACCACGATTACAAATGGAGAAGTTGATCAGCCAGATAGTTTAACGACAAGTGGTCAGCAAAAAGTACAACAGCAACACGATCCAGAAGCACGTAATCCTGGTCCGGAATTAGTCTCATCAGCAGTCACGGATTCATCTTCATCGCCTCTAAATCTACGAACAACACTGCATAATAATCCAGCCAAAAAGCTTGTTGAAATTCTATCGAATCCCAATTCAAATTTAAGTCATTCCCTGTCACGTTTATCCAAACATACACAGCCAATAGTATGCCTTAGTTCCAAAGAAGAAATCGTCAAGAAAGCTAGAGGGAGAGAGACTTTATTTCTCTTCTGCCACGTGAACTGGCGGTACAAGTGTTGGCCTATTTGGATCGAACCGATCTTCGTTCTACAAAACCCTAACGTGCTTAGGAATTCTTCAGGCACTGTAAATAACTTTGATAATGGCCGATCAGAAGACGAAATCAGCTTCTATTGATATTTTGACTGCAATTGTCGAGTTTTCGACATTGGTTGTTCGCAATTACACATTGCAAAAAGTGAGCAGGACGGACGGGGTAAGTGTTGCGAACTAATACAAATATAATAGTTTTAAATGCATCTTTTTTTGTTTTTCTGCAGGGATGAATGCTACTTAATATAGCTGGTGAACAAATGTTGACTGATTCCGAACCAAAGAACATGCTCACCTAGAAGGGGGAATTCCTAAATTTCTTTTACAAGCATAGAATTCAAACCTTAATTGGTATAATAATTTTTATTTGGTTTATACAAGAAGCTTAATTATTGTCTTTATCGACAGCTCCACTTTTAATGAATACAATTGGTGATGGACCACAAAACAAAGATAATAAAACGGCGCAGTTGTTGGGTCATTCTGTGTAGAACATCACACGTATCACATAAAGAATTTTGTAATACAAAAAGATCTCAAGAGAATATACTAGTGCTTATGAAAAGCACACACACTTTAAAGAAAAATAAATGCACTTAAAACTCTTGTCCCGCCTGTTAATGACATCTATCGTTCGAAATAACGGAAATGATTTTCTAAAATAAAAAAATTGAGAACTGTTGATCGGTTGATTTTAAATCTAATTTTAATTTAGCTATCCTAATTGAAACTTGAATGAGTGGATGTGGTGTAAGTATATGCTGCGTACAAGTCAGCTATTTCAAAAAAAGGCAGCAAATGACAACATAGTTCATCGATCACATTCGAAAATATCATGATTTTTCATGAAATTCTTGAAATGGTACATAAACCATGATGTCATTCCTGAACTAGTTGCTTCATTTTGATGATTGAAGCGGTTTTAGATGTTGATTTTAATCCTCTAAGTGGTTCTGAAAACGAAATTTTAATTGTAACAAGAACTTGAAAAAAATTTCATATGGGGGACGTTTCAAAAATTTCAATATGAATATGAAAATGTTGAAACGTCTGGCATGAAATTTTTTCAATATTCTTATCAGATTTCAAAATAGTTTTCACAAGCATCTAGAGGACTTAAATCAATACTCGAAACCGCTTCAATTATCCAAATCAAGCAAGTAGTTTGGAAATTACAACATGGTTTATCTACCATTTTCAAGAATTTCATGAAAAATTCTATGATTTTCTTAAAAGTGATCGATAAACCATGTTATCATTTCTGAACTAGTTGCTTCATTTGGATTATTGAAACGGTTCCAAGTGTTGATTTAATTCATCTAAGAACCAATTCTGAGAACCAATTTTAATTTTAACAAAAAATTGGAAAAATTTTCATATGGGGAACCTTTCAAGAATTTCGATATGAATATGAAAATGTTGAAACGACTCTGGCATGACATTTTTTCGATGTTCTGGTTAGATTTTAGAGTGGGTTTCAGAATCACCTAGAGGATTAAAAACAACACTAAAGACCGTTTAAATCGTTGGAATCGAGCAAGTAGTTTAGAAAGGACAACGTGGTTTATCGATCACATCTAAGAAAATCATATGATTTTTCATTATATTCTTCAAAATAGTGGATAAATCTTCCTGTCATTTCTAAACTACTTGCTCGATTCCAACGATTTAAACGGTATTTAGTGTTGTTTTTAATCCTCTAGGTGATTCTGAAACCCATTTTAAAATCTAACCAGAACATCGAAAAAATGTCATGCCAGAGACGTTTCAACATTTTCATATTCATATTGAAATTCTTGAAACTATACCCATATGCAAATTTTTCGAAGTTTTTGATAAAATTACACCCATGTTCTGTATTCCGAGTGAAAGTGAATTGAAAACGAATTTCAATTTCACTTAAAATGAAAAGGCGTGTTCTACATTCCGAGTGAATTCAATTCACTCCGAATTTATTTGTGAAATGTCAAAATCAGCTGAAAGACAATTTGCATCATTTATTAAAACATTGCTTCTTGTGCATAACGAAAATAGATTCACTATTATTATTCATAAGTGGTAGAAGGGACGAAAACCAATGATAGAGAGTTTGTGGAAAAGTTTTACGTAGTAAAGCCATAATTTTAGATCTTCCAGAAACAGCGTAAGTAAAAAATGGGGTATGAATTAACATGGTCATATTTGAATTGTTTGTAGTTTCAAAAGAAGCTTCAGACTAAGCGAAGACATTTGTTTACATTTTTGAAATAAATAGCTAAATAAAATCGACTTCAATTCCCTTAACACAAAATTTCTTCCTTCTTATTTCATAAACTGCAACAAAACTTTTTCTTGTCGGGAGCTCTTTTGTATTTTCTTGTAAACAACAATTTATCAATCAATCAAAATCAATCAATCAAAATTTCAAATCTTTATTTACACGTTTATCAATTTCACTAAATAAAACTAAGTGAATTGAATTCACCGTAAAACGCTATGTATACGAAATGTAGAACACGAATTTTCATCTCCGAAAACTCAATTCACAAACTTCATTTCGGGTGGAATTCAGAACACCAACATTTCACATTCGGAATGAACAAATCACAAAAGTCATTTTATGCGGAATGCAGAACATCAAAATTCACTTTTGTTGCTCGAATTCACAATAAGTGAAATGCAGAACATGGGTGTTAAAGTTAGTTTTCAGTTCTACTTAGAGGACTTAAAACAAAACTCGAAACCATTTCAATATTCCAAATGAAGCAACTAGTTTAGAAATGACAACATAATGTATCGATCACTTCCAAGAAAATCATATAATTTTTCATGAAATTCTTGAAAATGGTAGATAAACCAAGCTGTCATTTCTGAACTATTTGCTTCATGTTTATGATTGAAACGGTTTCGAGTGTTGATTTTAATCCTCTAAGTGGTTCTGAAAACCAATTTTAATTTTAGCAAAAACTTCGAAAGATTTTTGTATGAGGCACGTTTCAAGATTTTCATATTCATATTGAAATTGTGAAAACGGTCCTCATATGCAAATTTTTCGAAGTTTTTGTTAAAATTAAAATTTGTTTTCAGAACCACTTAGAAGATTAAAATCAACAATTGAAACCGTTTCAATCATAAAAATAAAGCAACTAGTTCAGAAATAACAGCTTGGTTTATCTACCATTTTCAAGAATTTAATGAAAAATTAGATTATTTTCTTGAAAGTTGTTTCTAAAAATTATATTTTTTAATTATAATGCGCTAGCGTTTTTAAGAAACAGCATTTTCTCGATTGATATTATTTTGAACCCTATCCAATGATTCCTAGAACATATTTCCATAATCCCCACATCAATTCCACTCACAGGTTTAACCAAGTTATTCTATCAAAACTTCAGCACTAACTTGGCTGGAATTTTAGGTTATATTCCGGCGGACATCTAGTTAAACGAAATTTTGTTGCAAACTATCAAGTTGCAAAAGTAAACAAAACATTCTTGAGTATAATATAGTATTTTTTTTAATCAAGGCATTTTTTGTTTTTTTTTTTTTTCAACTGAATTGAACTTAAAGTTCAAGGACAAACAATTACGTTGATTCAAGATCTAATTCGATTTTTGTGTTTAGATCTTGTTGAAAGCTGCGATATCAACAAATTGGACAAAGTCCTCGAACTCTTGCATCTTTTCTTGCAACAAGTCAATTGAAACCTTGTCATCGTCGATGACGCACATGATTTGCAACTTGTTGATGCCATAGCCGACTGGAACGAGTTTGGAGGCACCCCATAACAGACCGTCCATCTTCCATCTTTCCATTTCTTTCATGTCGGTCTCGTCATCCCAAGGCTTCACGTCGAGCAGGAAGGATGATTTGGCAATGAGGGCGGGTTTCTTTGATTTCTTGGCAGAGTATTCGGCTTCGGCGTCTTCTTCTTCGTCGTCTGATCCGAATAGATCTACGTCTATATTGGGTAAACAGAGATTGTTAGATTTAGATGCCAATTGGCAAGAACAGTGACATTCGAACTTACCATCATTGTGAAACAATGAGTCTCTTGCATGACAAATTTTCTGGGCGAGCGATTTCTCGAAATGGCGACTTTAATTGGCCGCTAAGATTGTGCGATTTAACACCATTAGAATTTTGGTTAATCATTGCTCTCTTACGGCCGTCCGCATACTGTAGTAGCTTTCCGTATTATCCCTTGTTCTGGGTAGTATATGCTCTAGAATAAGATGGAAGAAATCACATTATAGCGCATCTGTTTCCGAAAACTGTGCAAGTTTTGAATAGTTTCAAATGGTTATCTTGCTTAACTGACGTATTCAATGCAGCTGACCGTTGATACTTTGAAACTACTTTTAAAAAGATTTGAAATGCGATAATATTAAACGATAATCGTTTCTGCAATACAATGTCTTTCTGTTACTTTTGTTTGATCAAAAGGAATCATATGGATAAATAAAAAAACATTACATTCTTACAGCTTAAGTAAAAAGCAAAGAAAATAACTTTCCAAAATACTTTTGAACAACGCGATGCAGAAAATAGCTCTAATGCATTTCTAGCTGCTCTTCTTGATAAATATATACATATATACATATGTATCTTGATTAGGAGAATGTTTGCCGAGTTCATCTTGTGGACATAAAATGATAAACAATGAAAATATTTCGCAATGCTCCTAGCTCGACAAACTTCTTTCTACTAATAAATTTGAAGAGGTGTTAAATTTTGTGTAAGTGTATTCTACTTTAAGACTTTACAATTTATATTATTATGGGGAAAACTTCAGAAGCACAGTTACAGATTAAAAAGCTAACAAAAATAAAAAGATCCCAAAAAACCACAGGACTTCAAATATTATATCTTAAAATTGTGAAAAAACTTGTAGCAATAAATTCCTTATCAGCAAATAACTTACTTTGATTTTAATTTTAGGAATTGCCGGCTTATTATAATTGGGATTCTCGACATCATGATTCTTCTTTTTACGCTTCCGCTTGTGCTCTTTGGTTGGCGACTTTCCGTTGTCCGACGAATACTTGCTTTTGTGTTGATCTTTACTGCGTTTCTTACGGTTTTTTTTTCCAAACCAATAAAGCTATTGAGGCTAGTTAAAGCGCTAGCACTTGTGCTTTGACTTGTAGTTAGAGCCTGCACTGAACTTAAATCCAAAGCACCTTTTGCCAATAATTTGGCATCTTCTGAAGTTGTTGCGAGGGGGTCTTCTTTTGCAGATTGCTTTTGTGCTTCGCTGACTGCTTCAGAGAATTCTGGAAAGTTCGATATTGATGCGAATTTTTTTACCGACACTGATTTCAGCGCATCCTCGAGATAAACTTGTGGATTGTGTGTTATAAGAGGACTGTCACTGTAGTCTATGATTTTCGATCGGATTCCCACTGTTTGTGCATTTCCCAAACACTGGCCTGCAGTGCTTCGTGTTTTGACTTTAAGTCTGTATTTGATTTGACTTTTGAATCGTATTCATCACGAAGGCTCTGTTGCTCCCCCAACAGATTTGTGTTTGCGTTAATCATCTGCTCTAAGTTGCCTTTGAGTTCCTTCATGCGGGAAATTCTATCGAGGTAGTAACCTATGAATTCCACACTAAATGCCGGCGCTATGTGCCACTTCTTTCCAATGTTTCTAAGGGCTGAGATCTATATAAACGAAGAAGATTTATTAATTACTCTAAAACAAATTATCATTCCTACATACCTGAGCTTCTTGTAACTCCAACGCGGCACTGGTAGTTAACAATCTCGATATCTTTTGAGTTGGGACTTAAAAAAATAATGCAATCAACGAAAATCATAAGAATCATCATTATATAAAAGAAAAAAATTACCCCTAGGTTCGATTTTAAGATGTTTATAGTTCCGGTACTTATTTTGATACTTCGCAAGTTTTCTCTGGATTCGAATTTGACCTGGTGTTGGATCTTCATTTTTGTGTTCTTGCTTTTCCAGGTCCTTCTGCTCCATTACCAATTTAATTGAATTGAAATGTCTTTTTCGATGTTTGATCATCGTTTTGTCCGAATGCACCTTGCAGTGTGCGTAGAAAGGATCCGCGTGATCTGCTTCCTCCGAATGAGCTTCGGATAAAAATCCCGCAGCCTGAGCACTGTAAGAATTTACGAGTTAAAACTGTTTTTGAAATAAAATTAATCTATTTTCTTATACCAAGTGACATGGAAAAATATTTTGCACATGCCAGCATCACAACCTATACACACGCCAGTTCCTGAGAAACGTTCGTTTTCAAAAAGAGTGCAAGTTTTGGCTCCCCATTTGCTGTACTGCATTTCGAAGAGCGTCACTGAAGATAGTTGATCTACTTCTCTAAATGCCACTTCCGGCACATAAAGGGCACACACTAGATGTTCTGTTTTCTTGACTATGCCCCCTTTGTTAGGGCAAAGTTCGCACGACTGACTGGTAAAGGTGATCCGATTCCCGCCAGCCGCTTGGTTGCTCGAGTTCATGATTGTTGGTATCTTGGTGGTTCTTATGAAACTGTTATTCGAGAGCTGGTATTGCGTGGTGTGGTGTTGTTGTTGCTGTTGGTGCTGCTGAGGTTGTTGCGCCTATTGCCGATGCGATGCTGAGAAAGCTATCTTAATCGGTTCATTTCCTTTTGGCATATTCCGCCGAATTATTTGCGTCTTCTCAGGCGAAGAAAATATTTACCCACCAGCAGGCTGATTTAGGTGGCTGTTAGGCTTGTTTTCCTCCCTTGCTTCTTCCACTAGCTGCACTTATTGTTGTGCTGTTTTTCAAATTTATTCAATTTAATCAAAATTTATATTATTGTTATTTAGCTCGCGGGCTGTTGTTGAAGGGAAACACTTTTTTGCGGTCACTGCCGATGCTTTTCGTTAACGAAGTGGACGTCGATGTTGATGACAAAATTAGTGGGTCGCTTGCACTATTTCTCGTTGTATTTAGTGTTTGTTCAATGCCAACAGAAGTTTGATTACAAATCGCCCGCACAATGAGTTTTATTAACAAAACTATATGCCAAACGATGTTTAATTAAATAAACTAACGTGCAATTATACTTTTTTACACTTCCTTTATGCTTTTTAACCAAAAGTTCACTACTTCCATAACTTGTGAAATTTTGCACACACAATTTTGGTATTTTGTAATCGAAATTTACGCGATCAATTTATGATTTGCAGACGAAATTTTATCGGGTATCGACGGGGGAAACTTTGATGTGCATTTTTATTGGCAATTTATTTAATTTAGTTGAGAAAATTACGCTAAAATCAGTGAAAAACTTGTTTACTAATTAGAACAGCGACCCGCACTTTTGTTTTTTTTATGACATTTGTTTTTTTATCGATTTGTTTACTTGTCAAAATATTCACCTTGGGCTAAAATGTCGGTATTCCGTGGTAAGTGTTCAGCACTATACGCATTGAATTTCTAGGGTGCGCTTCTACTTTTGCTTGGATTTTTTTAGTTTTTAACAGAAATATACATAAATATTAAGGAATTTGTATCCCAAAAGCAATAAAATTAATATCTAATACAGTTTTTATTGATAAAGAGATAAAAAAAGCGAAATTAATACAAAAATATTTGTATTTTAAAATTTTTGAATTTAACGAATTCCTTTTTTGAATATTCAAACGCACTTATTCAACCTTTTTGCGCATTGAGCAAAAACCCACAAAATTTGAACAAAGCTGTGTTTGTTCCCATTTAAAATACATGGGGCAACTAACACATCTTTGGACTGTGGGTTTTTTCCTCTCAATTCAGCTTGTAGGGTTAAAGAGAGCAAACCCCCGAAGTCGTGACTCTAGGTAATATATTTCCTCTATGGTTCTGGCGTCAAGCTTAGCGTATGGCAGCCATTACTTGGACACTTGGCGGAATGTGTATTATTAAATAAAATATTTCTTCAAATTTGACGAGCAAGTTAAAGATATCCCCTCGTTAATCACCAAAATCGGTGAGATAACTTATCCTCTCATTGTCAAACGTCATTTAAGACTAACACACATTTATTAGTAAGAATTATAAGTTAAAATACGTGTTAAAGTTGTTTCGCCTTCATTGTGTGCTTATTAATAGGGCTGTATATTTCTATTTGAATTAGTATGACCGTTTTACATTTTTTTTGTTTCTAAACATTTTATAGATGTTGGATAAATAATCAAGAAACAAAATAAATAATACACTTTTTCATTATAAAGCAAAGTTTAACCATAAAGAACTACATATTTATTACATTTTTTGTGTCAACTCAGCTGTTTGGAAACTATTCTTAAAAAAAAAGTTGTTCATGACGCGTTCTAAATTTTTATTTTTTTTCATATACCCTTGGTCACACTAAAATATCAAAAACAAAAGAGAAGTGTGTGAAATGTCAAAACCAAAAAGTGAAATCTTTGTTTAGTTGTAATTGTTTTGTTTATTGTTTAATAATTTAAATTTCTTTGATAAAAACATAAAATAAAAAATAAAAATATGGCATTTGTGTTGTTTATAAATGAAGATGGTGTTGAAGAAGTGCAGAGGAGAAGGATAGTGAATGCTTTCCGTATCAACGCGGGTGGTAAAAAAAACCCTTTGCTACCTCCGGATTTTCTTCCATTATTTTGATTAACTTTTCCTTTTGTTCGCGGTTTGTCCAGTTGGAATGCCACCTTTAAACATAAAACAACAAAAAAATTAGTAAAAGTAATGTATTTTCCATGAAATAATTAAAAACTTACATGTTTTGTTGCTTACTCGACAGAAAAATTCAAACGACACAAAAATGACATTTAATTCTATTCTTTCGAATGTCTTGTGCTATGGATTGTGCGAACTTTCGATTTATTCGATTTATTCGATTAACATTCTAATCGCCGAGTCCCAAAATTAAGTTTCAACGAATTCGACTCACTTTCGAACGAAAGAGAATGTCAAAATAAGCACCAATAAATGGTTCAAAATTTAGAGTTCACATAAATATTGGTGCTTATTTTGACATTCTCTTTCGTTCAAAAGTGAGTCGAATTCGTTGAAACTTAATTTTGAGACTCGGCGATTAGAATGTTAATCGAACAAATCGAAAGTTCACCCAATCCATAGAAAGTTCATTCATTTGCGAAAGCTAATTCAATTTTGACATTCGAAAGAATAGAATTAAATGTCATTTTTGTGTCGTTTGTTTATTCTTAAAACATCTTGCAGGTATGGTTTTGCCACTCCTTCAGTAAAATACATCGTCTCTCGGTCGTCTTCCAGAAAACATCATAAAAAATGAACAAATAAATATAATGCAAGGAAAGGTCGTCAAAAATAGCGTAAGCAATAAAGACACCCAAGGAGTGGTAGGAAGTCAGTCGAGCGCAAGACAGACAAAGACATTGTAAAGCTTGATCTATAGCTAGAATGCGGGGGACTTGGAGAAAGGAGTGTTATAGTTCTAAGCGTTGAACATTGAAAAGAAGCCCTACATTGCGTTTTGTTATTTGGAACAAAAAAAAAAACCAACGAACCAACAAACAATGGCCAAATTCCTAAACGCAAGATTTGCAAAGCAAAACAACTGCAAAGCAGATATACCAAATCAGAATACGCATATGTAAGAGAATTGCGCAAGAAATGTTTGACATTTGCACAAATGCCTCTGCATTTGCGCAAGAAAGTAGCATCGATTGCATTTAGGGACACTGCTTAGCAGAGATTTTTGTATTTGCAATTTGAAACTGTTGCTTAGCAGAATTTGCGCGAGATATGCGTTTAGGAATTTGCCCAATGAAATGAAAATTATGCGTCTGTGTTCCGAAAATAACCCCCGGAATGAGTCATTCATATTTTATTGTTCCTCGGGCAAGAGCCAGGGAGGTTCTTTTTTTTTATCAGTCTCTCTGGTGTTGGGCTATTTTTGCAAGCGTACAAATTCAGGGAGATTGTAGCGGCATTACTTACTGAGGGTTTAGGGTGTTCCTATTATATAAACCAACTATTAAACGAATTTTAAGTATCAGGGAGGGGTATTGTAAATTATATTATAATTTTGCAGCTCATGAAAGTATTTGATGATAATAAAAATATAGAACAGAAGAATTTCTGTAATGGATGTCTTGCAAAATTTGTCTTCTTATTTTTTCTTTTGAATTCTGCTTCCTTCTTTCCATTAAAATTGCCAATAATCAGCCTTATTTTGACATTCGATTTCATTAGAAAGTATGTCGAATTCGAATAATTTGTATTTTGAGATTCGAACGATTAGAAAGTTCACTTTATCAATGGAAAGTTAATTTATCTTTCGAAAACTAAGCAAATTTTCACTTTCGAATCGTTCGAAAGAAATGTCATTTCATTCTCGTTCAATTTTTTCTGGCGAATAGATTTAAAAAACATGTAAGTTTAGTATAATGTTAGTATAGTAATGGATGCATAACATGGATTTGATGCATCCATTATCCTTCTCCTACCTCACTGTTTCCTCTTTTCATACATAAAATAAATGCCATTTTGATTTTTAACGTCTGGCTTCAATTTATCAATAAATTTTCATAAAACAATTTACAAATGGTAATTCGAAATTCAAGTGTGACCAGATTTGTGTAAATTAAATAGGCTTTGAAGTTGCCTTCTTTTTTTTTTTTATAATCTACCCGCGCTCAAGGGATTATGATTACCCTTTAAATGTTTCAACACAGCGCGGGCGTGATGTTAATGAAGAGAAAGAAGGATAGGAAAGATGTGTGGCACGATGTTCTGAGACTGAAGGTGGTTGTCTCAGATATTTTTATCTCCAGGGATGGCGGCTGAACTAGAGCGGAGAAATGTCGTGTCTTATTTCTAGAACAACAAGTAATGAGTAAACCAGTAAACCCATTGATGACAATTTTAAGAAAGGTTTTAATGGAATTAAAGCGACATAGACGACGGCAGGCATCGAACCTGTGATCATAAGGTTGACAGGCGAGCACACAACCATCGCGCCACGGCCACCCCCTTCTTTTTTTCTTTATCAATTTGGAAAACAAAATTAGTTTACATGAAAATTAAAACATAAATCAAGTGTTTTATTATACAGAGAAGTTGTACCGTTGTTTTACTTCTTTTTGATATCAATAAACTTGCAATACTGTTTTCTAAATGCTCCCAAATTTTTAAATGTCAGTTTTATTGATGTTTTTCAAATTTAAACTTTACCGGGCCGTTAGCATTAGTTTATTTTTCTTAAATGATAAAGTATTATTTTTATATTTTTAGATCTTAATTTTTTTTTTAAATAAAAATCATCAAAAAAAAAAAACAGTTTGGTCATACTAAATCAGATAGAAATGTCAGTAAATTTCAAACAACTGATTTCGGAAATGAGTTTCATTGAGGTTCATTTTATTCAATAATTCGACAATGAACATTTTTCGCTCGAATGTCAAAATATGCAAAGTTCATTCGAATGAAAATATCTATTCTATCGAATTAGCTATTCGTTCGAATCTCAAAATAAGCATTAATATTGCATCCATGTTCAAAGCACAAGAATTTCACTTTAGAAACAAAATAAAAATGGATGATCCTTCAGTTCTGACAGTTCGAAGCAATTTCGAAGTTTTTGAAATCGGTCGAAATCTAGAACATCCTTATGAAGAATTGATCAGTTATTTATATTGAAATTAATTATGTGCGTTATTTGGGCTTTCTGATCTTTTATTTTTTTTTTATGCAATTAATAAAACAAATTAATCCAACTTTTTCAAGGGATATTTTTATTGGACTATTGTCAGTTACATTATTTATAGATTTGATTGAATTTTTTGAACATTAGCCGTGTTTTTTTGGAAAAGTTATCCGTAGTACAGTAGGATTTTATATGAATAACAAATACAACATCCGCAGTAGGATCACTGCCGAAACTCGAATAAACGTCAAATTTCTATCCGCAGCAGGATTTCACTTCTCCTTTTATCGGCAGTGATCCTACTGCGGATGTTGTTTGTTATTCATATGATGCTTATTTTGACATTCTCATGAATAGTCTATTTGTTAGAATTATTCTATTCCTTCGAATGAACTTTCTTAATTTTGAGATTCGAATAACATTCATTTGCGAAAGATAGCATAAAATAAACTTCAAAAAAGATTCATTTTCATTTTCAGCTGTTTGAAATTTACTATATTTCTTTTTGAATTAGTATGACCGTTTTACATTTTTTTTGTTTCTAAACATTTTATAGATGTTGCATAAAGAATCAAGAAACAAAATAAATAATACACTTTTTCATTATAAAGTAAAGTTTAACCATAAAGAACTACATATTCATTACATTTTTTGTGTCAACTCAATAATTGATCTACTATCAAATTGATACTCATAATAGAGCCGTCAGTTTTATTGATGTTTTTCAAATTTAAACTTTACTGGGCCGTTAGCATTACTTTATTTTTCTTAAATGATAACGTATGTATTAGGCTAGGCGCGCACATTCAGTTTTTAGTTTCGCAACTGCTTGGTTTGAGCAACTTAAAAGTTTATTATTTTTTGACACAAACTAAACGATTGTCTAAAATGAGTTCGCTATTTTGTGTAACATATAATTAAATGCAACCAAATAGTTCATCTGTTTTCTATAAGCAACCAAACAGTTGTGCAACTAAAAATTGAATGTGCGCGCCTAGCCTTATTTTTATATTTTTAGGCCATAATTTTTTTTAAAATAAAAATCATCAAAAAAAAAAACACTGGTCATACTAAATCAGATAGAAATGTCAGTAGACTTCAAACAGCTGATTTCGGAAATGAATTTTAGTGAGGTTCATTTCATTCAATCATTCGACAATAAACATTTTTCGCTCGAATGTCAAAATATGCAAAGTTCATTCGAATGAAAATATCTATTCTATCGAATTAGCTATTCGTTCGAATCTCAAAATAAGCATGAGTGTCTTTAAGTGACCTCTAAGCTTGGTGGATGGAAACTACATTCTTCTTCTCGAAAGTTGTAGGTCAGGTTTAATCGAAATCTTTCAAGTACATATTTTTAACATGCTACTACGCAAGTTAAAATACGGATATGCTTATTACTACTGGAAAGAAAAAGAAAGAACTTCAAGTGAACAAAAACAGTATGTAAAAGTATTTTTTATTGTTTATTTTATTTTGTTTTCATTTAATTTAGGAAATTTTTGTTTGTTGGATATAAATTTTATTTTATTTTTTTTTTAAATATTTATAAAGTTACGAATTTTATCAATTGCGTATTGGCTGGTTTTAAGCAAAACAATGCATAATAGTACTTTTTTGTTGGTTGTTGTTGTTTTATCTGTAACATTTTCTGCTTGTTTACAATTTTTTTACTATGGTAAACAGCAAAAAATCAGTTAAATAATTTCTTTTAAATTTATATAGATACAAAAAATTCTACGAGCATTCCTCTTGACTTTTTCGGACACAACGAGCTACTTTACGTTTAAATTCTGGATAAGACTCTCTCCATTCCTTGGCTGCATCGACGTTAGCCGGTGACTCATCATTGGGGTCGGCTAGCATTGATATCACTGATATCAAAATTGTTTCGACCGTATGCACGGGCAGCCAACGTTCAGATGCTTTTTCGTAGCCCCATTTATCATCGCCGGGCTCGTGGAGGATACTTATGCAAACATCACCGTTCTTTTCGATATTTGGATGCCAGATCTCTGTTACGAACTTCATACGTGGAGGCCGAAGTGGATATTCTTTTGGGAAATGCAGATGGGCCTTGAAGAAACCTCCTTCACTAAAATTGGAATACAATGAAAAAAAAATTAGAAATTGTTGATGAACTATTATTATTATTATTGGGTATTTTTAAATGATGTTTATCTTAGTTTTGTATTTTTAGAAATAAGCAAATAACGTTCGCGAAATAATTACCCTTTGAATTCTTGGGATTGTTTCAAAGACCAACAGACATACAATCACATTTGAGGTTTTTTTTAACCTTATTTAAAATTCAACAAAATAATTCAGAAATTATTAAAAGATAAATGTGAGTATTAGGAGTGAATGATCATTATTTAGTTGTTTTATTTATGAATTCTAAAATGTGCTTAAGTTAGGCCCCGTTAATTTTTTAATGAGTTTTAAATTATTCTGTTGATTTTTCAATAAGTTAAGAGTTATAATATAATTAGTAACTGTAAATTGAAGATTAATGTATTTTGATTAAATTAAAAATAAAATTATGAAATGATTATTTGTTTTCCGAATTTATGTAACGTTTTTCTAAAGTGAAGTAATTTCGTGCTTTAGATTTGGCGAACACTGTATTATGTGTTATTACTTTACAGTAAACACCTTATGATATGCAAGAGATTTGCAGGCAAATTATGAGGTTGCAAACCAAACATTCTAAGATGGAAGTACACCATGAAGGTAAGACCCATCATTACCTATGGTATAGTTACGTGGCACAAAAGAACCGAAGTAGCAACAAATGCGAAATCACTAGAAAAAGTTCAAAGCAGTACTGCAGCCCTTCGGCAGCAATCGAGGTTATCCTTAACCTAACTCCACTACATGTGTTAATAAAAAGCGCAGCTAAGGGAGCTACTCTTAGATTCGCCAGGGAAGGTCTGAGAGGGAAAAATGTATATCATTAATGTTAATGCCATCAAATGGTATACTGATGGATCGAAAACGTCTCAAGGGAAGTCACATTTCATTGGACACCGGGGCAAATACATAGGTGTTATTGCAAATTAGGAGGCAGATTGTTAAGCTAAAATAACTTCAACGGCAACCCTGGGTTTGAAACCTTGTGTGGAAAAGGAGGGAATGTGGTTGAAAATAGAATCAAAACGGAACAGGAGGCCATAAGATAAAAAATATGAAAGTAACTTCCAGGTCAAAAGCTTCTTGCGAGCTACAACAAAGAACGCTTTATATCTTGTATCGGATTAAGTAGGAATAACATTAGAATTAATACTGGTTATCTCAATGGTCACTGCAAAGTGAGAAGACACCCCTATATTCCTGGTGACCATAGCCACATATAGATTCTGCTTTGAACACTAGGAAACACCGGACCATATATCGTCGTCGTTCTATGAAAACTCCCTAAGTCCATTTTTTGTGTTTTGAGATATTTGCATTTAAAGTTGGAAATTAATATAAAAAAGTCCAAAAATTATCAGAATAGCACGGTCTTAGGCTTCAATTGTAAAATGGGTTTGGCGTAGCCATTGTCCAATGAATTTTTTTGCAAATAGTTGTTCGGAATGAATTAAATAAGAATTAAACCACAATTTTTTACTTGCGATATAGGTACTATAGGGCAAGTTCTGCATTTGGAAAAAAAATCGAACTCGAGATTTTGATCAAAGTTGACATTACGATGATAGCGAAGACGAATAAAGTGGGTCCGACAATTCCGTCTGTCTGTCTGTCTGTATGTCTGTACCTCGATCTAGAGCCTAAGCCACTGTACCTATTTTCTTCAAACTCGGTAGTTATGGGTCTTTGGTGATTCCCTAGAGGGGAAATTGAAATTTTTTTTTTAGCTCTAAAACTAACGGTACCCCCCATACACCCGTAATGCAAAATCTTATTTATCTCGAAAACGGCTCTAACGATTTTGATAAAAAAAAAATTAGGTGTGATATTATGGACATGGACTACGTTTTGGTAAAAAAAAAATTTGGGGCAAAATGTTATTAACGGTACCTGTCATAGAACCGTTTTTTTGATTTTCGACTTTCTCATTAACGGCTCTAACGATTTTAACCAAAAATTTTCAGCAGGAGACCCCCTAAGTTTAAAATAATATTGTATATAAAAATATTCGAAAAATTAGTTGTTGGGTTTTTTTTGAAAAAATTTTTTTTTTGAAAAATCAATATCTTCAAAACCTATGAACGATTATTTTTTAAAATTATTTCCAAAAATCAATATTATTAAATACTTAAAATTCGCATCCCACATTTTTTTCTTGAAAAATTTTAAAAAAATTTTTATAAAAAACTTATTTATTTAATAATAAAACGATTTTTAAAGTTTGTTTGCATAAATTCATACTTTTCAAGAAATCAGACGGCAATTTCATTTTAAATTCATGTTTTATATTTATAAAATGTATCTTAAATTCCAAAGTACTTTTACATAAGAGCAAGTTCGTGCGATCCAGTCGTGCATTTTATTTTAAAATGGACTTAGGGAGTTTTCATAGAACGACGATATATTTTTTTTTTTTTATAATTAGCACACACTCAAGGGGTTATGAATACCCCTATAATGTTATAATAACACAGCGCGAGCAATTAGGAAATGAGGAGGGGATTTAAAAGGAGATAAGGTAGATGTGATGCACTCGTGCATTAGACACGCATTTATCTGGATCGTCACCAGATAGAGGAGACTGAAAGACAATCTCTGAAAATATTCCACATACTTAAGCTTCTCAAGTATCGAGGAAGAGCTGAAGTATGAACGATCTTACTCAGCTCTAGACGGTTGCACCATAGATCTAAAGGTTGCATTGCACTAAGAACTGGGGGTTTTATTTTAAGCAAAATCGAAATTTTTTTAAATATACAAGTACGAAATTAATAATAAACAGTTTGTTCACATAAAGTGCAGTAATTTTGTGCTTCCAAACAAAAAAACAAGGAAAAGGGCTATACATACATACATAAATGTTTCTTTAAGCCCGCGGATTGTTCAAAACCCTAAGATTGACCGTTTAAACGTAGAGATTAGCTCAGAATGAATATATTCCATATTCCGTTTTACACAATTTTACGATGCATAACTGGTAAACGAGAGACTGTTCCTTATTCTCCGTATATTCAGGCGGGAAGGATTCCATTGATAAAGTCAAGGGTGGAGATTAAAGTTCCAGTCAGGCTGAACTTCAAAGTTAACAAATTATATGGGCAACTACGGAATATACCGAGTCAAAACGGTTTATTCGCGTTTGGAGCTGTACTGAGGACTGATTCACCAATAAAGTCGGAACAACTCTAAACAATCCTAAAGTCTAATAAAGCTGCTGACTTGGGGGTCAATTCAGTTCATGTACACGCATTAGACGATTAACGAACTTTATGATGAACAGCTGTCAAAGTATGTATGTACTAAATGCATTTTTGAGTTTGTTTATTTTTTTGAAAAGTAAAATACCCACCTACTCGTATTTCAATTTCATTAGTTTTTTTCTTTGCGAATAATAAAGTCTGCAATAGATTTGGTCGATTTGGTTTGAGTAGCAACTACAAATTATATTATATTATTTATATTTATAGAATCCATTCAAAGTTGCAACAGACGAGCACTTTATTGAACTCTATAGATTTCCGAAATACTTATGCATGGATTAAATAAAGGAATTAAAGCCATTCCTAAATATTTATAATTACATACATATTAATATATAATCATTATCTTAACTTACTTGTCGGTAGCCAAATCTGGTCTTTCTTCCAGAAAATTTATTAAATAGATCTTTTGAATCTCCGAAGCCCAACTTACCAGAGAGATAAGTTCGGACAATTTTATTTAAATCTTGTCCAAATTAAAATAGTTAAAAATCAAAACAATCGGTCCAGTTTGGCAGAAATTATCATCAAACTCCTAGCCTTAATAGTTAAACCAATATTGCCCGCACAACTTCGTTTTACTTCAATTTGAAATTCTGAAGACAAACATTCACAGTTGCTCATTCAGTTTTGAGATTTCGGAATCCAAGATTTCTTTAAAATTTCAAATAAAAAGATAATATCCATGCAAGTTTTTCCTAATGATCAGCTGGAGCTCGTACCTCCACCCAAACCAAGCAGGTAAAATAATAATTTTTGAATTTCAAGAAAAGCCAACACTGACATCTTCGAGATAACACATTCAGACAGTATTAATTGAATATATATTATCCAGGAATACCATAGTCAAAAACTACAAGAAACTGTGGTCGTCGACGAACATACATACATACATTCAATTTTAAAGGTTCACAAGAATGAGAAATTTACATGCAAGGTGACACCTAGGTCACAGTTTTATAGATGTTGGTGAAAACTTTTAGTAATAGCATTTCACTCGAAATGATAAAAATGTTTACATATAATTTTGTACAACACTGAAACTAGGCGTTCACCGAATTTATAGCTTGTATATATTTTTTTTTTATCGAGAAGCATAAAGATTACTTTACTTCCTTATTATTTCTAGTAACTTTTCCTTTAAGTTAGTATATGTTGGGAAAGTGTACCAGTACACGGACATCTAACGTATTTTCTTACTTTGATGTTGGATAACAAATTTCGGTGATCAAATTCCAAAATCTTCATTAAATAAAAAATATTTGTAAGTTATTGCCTCTATGCAGGTCAAATTAAAATAGCTAATGTAAGAAGAGTGTATTTTCACCAGTAGGCGACCACCGAAATTCAGTATGCGGCCACTTTTTAACAGTACTCGTCCAGTTAAATTTTAAATCATAAATATAACGGAAAATAAATATTTTGTATAAGAACTTTGTCGTCTTATTAATAAATCAACAATCTTTAATGATATTTTCAAAATGAACATTTTTGTGTTATTCATTTCTTGCAAACTATTTATTAGGGTAGGTGAACTATACTCTGTTCAATTTATATTTGCAGTACAAGCCTTATGGGAGAGCTTTTTCAGAAACACTGGTGCCTGCTGCTGTTTGCACGGCAGCTTAACTTAAGAAATTTCCACTGAAATAAGAAAGAGTAGTACTCACTGAGTAGTGAGTTACATTAAAATTGTTTGTGTAATCTTCTTTGAGCTCACGTCTGCTCCATGGGTGAAAGGAGACTGATCGCCAATTTGCAACCAACCCTTATTGTATTTATTAAACAAAGAACACTGAATCAGAGTTACTATTGCCAAGTTGATGGAAATTCATATGGCATTTTCTTGGGTTTGTGATATGTAACTTTCATGATTTAAGCTTTTTCGAGCTTTTGGTAGCAAATATTTTTCTGAGATTTGCGACAATTTTAATGCTCACTACGGCAATCCTGTAAGAGCTTTAAATTAAAGATAGCTTTAAATCCATAATGGTCAGACTAAAAGGCAAATATCCTATTTTCCCTGTACTGCAAATATAAATTGAACAAAGTATAGTATCAGGCCAGATACTAGAATCCGTCAAGTATTTTTTTTTATAATTCACACGCGCTCAAGGGTATGTTAAAAACCTTATAATGTTAAACAGAGATGTCGTTGAAGATTGGTTTTGAATGTTTGCAAATTGAAATGGCTAGGAAAAACCGTGCTGGGTAAGTTGTTCCAGAAACGTGTTGTGCGACAAAAAAACGAATGTCTATATTTGGCGGTGAGATCAAAATTTTTGACGTTGGCAAAAAGGTCGTAAGTCAAAAATTGGATTTTGGGTTTTTGATTGGGTTCAACTCAATTTTTTTTCTCTTTCGTTTGGTATTAACGACTTAAGTCTAACACAACTGTTTTAATCATCATAGGTCTTCATTTAAGAGCTTATTTACTATATTTTTTTTTAAACAAATTTAATCCCGATTTGCAAATAAACTATTTTCAATTTGGTTTTACGAAAAACTGCAGTTTCTGACTTAAGACATCTTTGCCTAACGTCAAAGAATTCGGCTCGAGGGTGAACTGATGAGCATTCCTAGCGGGTATCACGGGTAAAGTGATGAAGGGGACGAATGCAATTGGCTACTTTGAGTGCGCATTGCTTTTGACGGTGTTCAAGAGATGGGAATGAATCCATGATAGCTCTGTTTCCTAACAGTGAGAAGTTTGTGCTGCACCTGCCCAAAGATGTGTTATATTCGAGTTTTGAACGTATAAACGCCTTATAAATGGTATGACAAAAATGTTCAATAATAATAATTTACAACACTTTTGTCATGTGCAAATAAAAAATAAATTATTCTACATTTTATCAAAATTTCATCACATTCATCACATAGGGCCCTATTATGACTTGCGAGTCGCAAGAAAAATTTGATAAATGTGACTATTTGGTATTACCGTTTGCGAATCGCCTAATTGACGTTCGCCTCAAAAGTCAAAAAATCGGCGAATTGAAATCTCGCTCTATTACCATTAGCGAACGTTCGCTTTTAGCTGTCAGAATCGGTCGAACTATAAATCTTCGTGACTTGAACAAAATTAACAGTTTTATATTTGAAAGTGGTGTTTTTTGTCTGAATATAATTTGTTTTACGCACAATAAAATGAGTGAAAATAGAAAGAGGTAATATGTTTAAAAATAATTGAAACCTCGTTGAAAAATAATAAACAAATTTTATTCTTATAGCATAAAAAGAACCAACACGAACCAATTTTCAAAGCTTTATCTGCCTTTATCCATACAGGACAAATGTTCACTTCAATTAAATTAAGCAATTCACTGAGAACTACCGAAACTGTAGGTTGCGAGAGACCCAGCTCAAAATCAGTTCCAATACCATTTTGGTAGCTCCCACTACCGAGAAAACGCAGTGCACATGCGAGTTTTATGTGTGGTGGAATTGCAGAACTTTGACTTGTTTTGAACCCTGATCTTATTTTGTTTAAAACATAACTAAATGCATGTTTATTAAGGCGAAAATATGACACAAACCTATAATAAGAATAATTCAATTAGAACTGAAATAAAATTTACGATTTGGTTCTTACAAATTATCTGGAAGTTGGAGTGGGTTGGACGTATCTCTTAAACTTCGTCGTAATCTACACACCATTGTTTTCTCCGCTCTCTCGTGTTCATTTTGATCTTCAAAAAACAAATCAACACTGCTAATCATAGTTTGTTTTATTTCGTATTTAGTTCTTTTCCAAATTATAAACAAATATTTCACAAATATAATTCTGATTGACTAACGTTTCACCTATTCATGACATTACATATTTCGCTTTTTAAAGTTGGTAGTTCTGTTTTCAAAAGCGAACGTCGCAGTTCGCCTTTCATAATACCACGACTTAGGCAATTCGCCAAAACGTTCGACTTTAGGCGAAGGTTCGACTCGCGAGTCATAATAGGGCCCTAAATCTTTCAAAAAAACTTAAATAGATTATATATTTTCCATAATAAAAATAGTTTTAAAAAATGCCCTATCAAAAGCATATCTTTTTCTGTAAATAATACGTCCTCTCATTGACCAATAGTTTTTATCCAGCGATATTATTATTAAAAAGGAAAATATCGCTGATAATGATAACAAAAATACTCACTAAAGTGTATCCGGTGGACCGATTATGAGAACCTCCCATCGAAAAATATCACAGTCATCGATTAAGCCAGCTGAGAATCCTTCCACAGGATTTTTGTTTAATTCTAAAAAGAGAAATGATAAATTTCAATTTTCATATGAGGCGTAGGTAGATAGAGGCAAGAAGATAGGTAAGTTAGGTATATGTATACACCTTTGGTTAATTTAACAAACAAAAACAACAAAACAAAAACACGAAAATCAAATTGATTCACATAAAAATCAAGCTGTCGTTTTTCGTGCGTCTTTCTTCTGCATTCCTCCTTACTTTTAAAAGAAGAAGTCAACGACTTTAATCGATAGTGAGTTAAATGCAACCCTCTTATGATAAATACACGATTGTCTTGTGCACCAAAAGCAAGGCTGTTTTCTTAATGAACGAACGCAAAGAACTCTTCATTTTGGCCAGAATAAAGGACCAAAGCAAATTAAATATGAAGACAAAAGGATCCGTATGTGACCAAACACCGCCCGTTGTCCCAGTTTACATCTTTTTGTTCGTAAAACTAAAAACAACCAAATTCAGAGACAAAAGCCTCACACAAAGAAATATCTTTTCGACCTTTTCTTCGTTTACTGTCGCATCTGGAAAGAGATTTATGTTGTATTTTTCATTATCTTGAGATTTCGATTTGAAAATCGATTTTTCCAAAAGGAAAAAATAGCTGAGAAATTTTTTGTGTAATTTCGCACGTTTTTTTTCAACGAAATGGATGAGGCACACAAAAGGCAGAACTCGAAATGAATTTTAACCTCGAATTCGTGTTGGTATCGTTGTCTGCGGCATTTTGGATTTTTTATCAGATATCGTTTTCGTTTTCCAAGGCTTCTCTGGGGTGTTTTCCATTTTCGTGGTTACTTATTTTTTTTAGTTAATTCACGATTCAAATGATACATTTTTATTGAATTTATTAATAGATAAATATCTTACCACCTAGTTGCTTTTTAAGCAAGAGGGATGACTGCAATTCAGACATTTATTATTTATTACGGCCTGGAGCTACTTGAGAATCGATTATGTGGATTTAATAGATATTTACTTTAATTTTTTTAAACCGATAGTCTAGTGTTTTAGTTAAAATTTTTAAAGCAAAATATGCACTTAATACTGAATTAATTTTTCTTAAACACTTTAGTTTTTTTTATTTAGATGGGCTAGTATTTTTTCTTATTTTAAATGAAGTGTCTCTCAGCATTAGACACAAAAAAACGAAAGAGCCAAACGTCGTCTGTTCAATGTTGAAGTAGAAGTTGATGGAAGAAGTTTTTCTGGTGGTGGAAATAGAGAAATATGATAATTGGAGAGATTCGACAAACACACACATTCAAAAAGCATGATGAGAAAGGATGTGTTCAGTGCACATTTAACTGAACTGTGGCACGATTACACTTAATTATTACTGACATACAAAGGGGAGTTTTTTTCTTCTGCTGGCGCTGTATTTGACACAATTTGACATTGGAGACTAACAGCCTTAAGCCTAGTACGCAGATCGAGACAAGACAAATTTTATCTCTACAATTTTAATCTCTACAAAACTTTTAAAAATCTCGCCCAAAAGTTTGAAGTTGGAGAGATGAAATCTAATTTACTGTATTTTTAGTGTATCTCTGGAACGCGTTGTCTTACAAAAGTCGTTCATACCTTTTTGGAATCTATTCTTGATGCTCTCAAGACAAGCATTAGCACCTTTTACATAAAACCAGTATTGACAAAAATCACTTTCGGCTGTCAAAATTTGTCCCGCAAAATAATGCTTGTATCATTCTTTTTCCTGGCCAAATTTAGTGGAGACATTTTGTAGAGCAATTCACAATAGTATGAATTTTGCGCGCGAACTGCGTACTGCTCGGAAAAATATCCGAGACAAAATTTGTCCCAGGAAAAAAAATGTATGGGAGACAAAATTTTTCCCGATCTGCGTACTAGGCTTTAAGCCTAGGGCGCAGATCGAGACAAGACAAATTTTATCTCTACAATTTTAATCTCCACAAAACTTTTCCAAATCTCGCGCAAGAGCATAGAGGAAATATATTACCTAGAGTCACGACTTCGGGGGTTTGCTCTCTTTAACCCTACAAGCTGAATTGAGAGGAAAAAACCCACAGTCCAAAGATGTGTTAGTTGCCCCATGCATTTTAAATGGGAACAAACACAGCTTTGTTCAAATTTTGTGGGTTTTTGCTCAATGCGCAAAAAGGTTGAATAAGTGCGTTTGAATATTCAAAAAAGGAATCCGTTAAATTCAAAAATTTTAAAATACAAATATTTTTGTATTAATTTCGCTTTTTTTATATAATATAATATAATAATATAATATATAATATATAATATATAATAATATATATATATATATAATATATATATAATATAATATATATAATATAATAATGTAATATATTTCCTCTATGCGCAAGAGTTTGAAGTTGGAGAGATAAAATCTAATTTAATGTGTTTTTTAGTGTAACTCTGGAACGCGTTGTTTTACAAAAGTCGTTCATACCTTTTCGGAATCTCCTATTGATGCTCTCAAGACAAGCATCAGCGCCTTTTACATAAAACCAGTATGGACAAAAATCACTTTCGGAAATACGGTGTCTGTCAAAATTTGTCCCGCAAAATAATGCTTGTATCACTCTTTTTTTTGCAAAATTTAGTGGAGACATTTTGTACAGCGATGCACAAAAGTATGAATTTAGCGCGCGAACTGCGTACTGCTCGAAAAATTTTTCCCGATCTGCGTACTAGGCTTTAAAGCAAATTCTTTTAAATCTGAAAAAATTTCATTTACAGAACAGCTGTTTTCTGTGACATATTCTCCACAAGGCTGATGTGGGAGATAAAATTTAGCGCGATCTGCGTACTAGGCTTAAGCCTTATATTCCATTTTCCTATTCCAAAATTGGAAAAATGTACTTGTCTGGTACCATAATTTAAAATTAAAGCCTAGTACGCAGATCGAGAAAAATTTTGTCTCCCATACATTTTTTTTCCTGGGACAAATTTTGTCTCGGATATTTTTCCGTGCAGTACGCAGTTCGCGCGCAAAATTCATACTATTGTGAATTGCTCTACAAAATGTCTCCACTAAATTTTGCCAGGAAAAAGAATGATACAAACATTATTTTGCGGGACAAATTTTGACAGCCACCGTATTTCCGAAAGTGATTTTTGTCAAAACTGGTTTTATGTAAAAGGTGCTGATGCTTGTCTTGAGAGCATCAAGAGGAGATTCCAAAAAGGTATGAACGACTTTTGTAAGACAACCCGTTCCAGAGATACACTAAAAAACATATTAAATTAGATTTCATCTCTCCAACTTCAAATTTTTGCGCGAGATTTGGAAGTTTTGTAGAGATTAAAATTGTAGAGATAAAATTTGTCTTGTCTCGATCTGCGTACTAGGCTTAAATTTATAAAAATTTTGCGGCCGCTGTTACTCTAATCTGTTTCTTGCTTTATCAAAACAAAAAAAAGAATAACCCTGAAACGTATTTAGTCTCCAAACATTTTGGTCACATACACAAAAGTACGACACAGGCGACTTAATTGACAGTTGTTGTTATCAAAATAAATACCTTTTATAAACAACGTGCTCGCAATTTTTGCGTTGTTTTAAAAATTAAAATATAAAATTGTGTTTTTATTTTTGTTTAAAAAAAGAAAGTCTTTCTCATAGGCATACAAAATGTAAGCATAACTCGTTTACAAAGATTATCTCATTGAACGGCAATTCTTTTTCAAAGGCGTGATTTCTTCAAACCAGCTACAAGTGACGACTCTGATGACAGTTTAGGTTTAATTGAAGAAGATGGCCCTGTGGTCATTGCAGACTTTCCCAGTGATTCAGATGTATCAATTAACATAAGCGATGAGGATGAATCTGATTTCAATCCTGACGATGATTCAGATGATACCGATGATGAAAGTATGGCCGCTGTCGGTTCGTCGTCAGCCCAAAATACTGCCAGCAATGAGGATAAACCAAGTGGCTCGGCAGTTTTAGAAGAAATGAATGAAGATGAAGAAGAAGATGAAACAGTTCGTGCTATTATTGCGGCCATCAAGAAGCCACGCACATCACCGCCTGAAATTAAGCTAGACGACTTCATTACCAACATAAGCTTCAATCCAGAAGAAGACATTATTGCCATAGCTACAATCACTGGTGATGTTCATCTCTACAAATACGGCAATGAAGAGAACACACATTTAAAGACGATCGAAGTGCATACAAAAGCTTGCCGCGATGTTGAATTCACAGACGATGGTAAATTCCTCGTGACGGGTTCAAAGGATAAGTCCATTATGATCACAGACATGGAGACTGAAAAACTAAAACAATTTTACGATGGAGCACATGAAGATGCAGTTAACAAACTGCTTATCATCGATGACAATATGTTCACTAGTGGTAAGTTTTGGGACTTAAAAAGAGAACTATAATGCGGTACAAAAACTTTTAAAGTTATTGGATTTCTTGTAAGTGTAAAGGGCGACATTGCCGACTAGTCGTACGACACTGTTGTTTTTTCTTTGGGATTCGGTTGTTATTGCTTTCTCCGATTTGAAAATGAGGTAGGAATTCGTTTTTCGCCTTCAAGATGGTAAAAGTATTGTGGAAAAGCATTCCTTGTATTTTCCATCCGTAGGCAGTAGGTAACCGTCCATATCCTTGAAAGATGTTAGCTTAAAGTGTTTCTCCCACCAATGCATGTTATACGATGCTAATGTCGTAACTTGTTCAGTCTGTTCTGCTATATTTCTTTGGACAGATTTTATCTCATCTAAAACAAGGTTACGATTATATGGTTTTGTTCAATAATATCTTGTACAAGTTGAGTTGAGACACATTGAATTGATTGTCCTTTAATTTGACTTAATGTATTTGTAAAGTTCGATGTGCTGTGGTTCCTTATACAAAAACTTTTTCGTATTGGTGCTGAAACACTAATTGCTTCTGCTTCTTTGCAGAGGTTGTATCTTTTGCTCATGTATATATATCAAAAATAAATGGTATTTTACCAGTACCTGTACGAAATTTTATAATCGAGGTGGATAACGTTAGAAGTCGCATATAATGGCAATACCAACGGTCCGTGTTATATGAATGCTGAGAAGAAAATTTATAACGTTTGCTTATCCGTGCCAGATTATCTAATACGATTTTTTTTGGTTTTCGACAACCCGGTCAAGATTATTATTCGGTATGCTGCTCGTAACTCGTAGTTACCTAGAAGAACATAATGTATATGAAAAAAGATCTTATCCTATATTTGTAATAAGATAAACCAGCTTCAAGCTGGTTTTATAGAGTAAAGTAAAGTGCTTTTCAAAGATGAGTTAATTTGTCCTGCAGTCAAACCCCAAGACGTAAGTTGTTGAAGATGCCTTTTCGATGTTACTGCTGTTCGTAAGAGGTCTAAGTGAACAACGACAAGTTACGATGTCTTCTATCTGTGGCAACAAGGAAAAACAGCATAAGTCGACTTATGTCGAAAATGAGTTTTTGATACGATCGGATGCACAATCAGCCATTCCGTCTGTCATATTTTTTTCGTATTTTTATCTCAAACGGTTAAGGAATTACAGACAAAAGAAAAACAAGTCTTGTACCTGATTTGTATTGCAAACTAAACATTCAAATCGCTCTCCTGAAAAGTTACCGTTACCGTTCGTTGTGCCTTATTCTCCACTTTTCGGCTATGCAGACGAGAATACACAATTTTATCTTCCACTTAATAAACATTTAATAAAAGCCCGGTTATTTAGGTGATGACAGTGGAACAGTTAAGCTCTGGGATTTAAGGACTAAGGATCCAGTATTCTCACTTAAAGAAGTCGAAGATAGTATTCTATCGATGCTTACAAATGATGCAAAAAAACTACTTCTAGTTACAAGTGCAGATGGTTACTTAACAACATTAAACTTAGCGGCGCGGTAAGTAAAATTTCAATAAATAATTCTTCACTTGAGCCATATGAAGTCTTTTAATTCCAGTAAACTTTTCGTTCAATCTGAACCTTATGAAGAAGAACTCACCTGTATGGGAACCTATCGTGGTGATTCTAAGTTAACTGTGGGTACATCAAAAGGGCGAATCTATACATACAATTGGGGTCAATTCGGGTATCATTCAGATATGTTCCCCGGGGTTAAATCACCAATGAGTGTTATGATTCCTGTTACTGACCGAATTGCGTGTGTTGCTGGCGAAGAAGGTATTTTGCGTGCCGTTCACATAGCTCCATTTAAAACACTGGGAGTCGTTGGACAACATAGTCTTCCTGTTGAGTCCTTGGACATAAGTAATAACGGTAATTTACTCGCCTCCAGTTCACACAATAATGATGTTCGCTTTTGGAATGTAACCTACTTCGAAAGTTTTGCTGACATCAAGTACAATCAAAAACACAATGCCCACAGAGAGAACAGTCATAATCTGCCATCGTCTAAGTACACGAATGCATCGGACTTTTTCTCTGATCTAGCTGGGGGTGATGATTGATTTTTAATCAAATATTTTCGTTTATATTTAAGGGTCAGTTATAGTTATCATTTTCTAATGATTTGTTAAAATTTTAGTCAATAGTGTAATAATAATTTCATTCAACCAATTCTGGTTCATAAAGCATGTTAGAAAGCATGAACAACTGTGTGTTATTGACAATTCTAACATCTTGTTCAATAAATATTTACATACATAGTAAAAATTATAAAATTTTCCCTTAAGTTTCAAAGTCTTAGAGCCTACAGCAAATTTTGGGAGTAGATATTATACCTAAAATAAAGTAATTAGGGTTTATAGGTATATGTATATAATAGGCATATCGAATACGAAAATTTTAGGTTTAAAAATAGCGACATTTCGAGTATGGGGTCAGAGGTATAACTACTTATTATTTTTCTTAAATATATTATGGTACTCTGTCATTTTTTTAACTAACTACATAATTTTGACGATCCGATTAATAGAACTCAAAATATTATCTTTTTAAGCGAGCAATATAAAAATCAACAAAAAAAGGTATCCAAAAAAACCGATAAGGTTCTCTTGAAAAGCTTATACCTTATGTTCAATTAATCGGTTCATTCACTTAGAAAAAATGGCAGAGCAATATTTCCTGTTTTTTATGAAGGAATTGAAATCGTTTTACTCCTGCCACAAAAATGGAAAAAATCACAATTTTTACCCACTCACCCCTACCAAAAGCTGATAAAAAACGTGCACAAAATTTGTTTTCGACATCATGACGCAGGCACCTATAAACGCTCATGCTCATTTTGGTCTTACATCCACTCCCAAAATTTTCTGTCGGCTCATGGTCTATCAGGATGTATTATTGTTTTTTTTTTTAATTGGAGTTCCAGTGATTGTTTCACTAGTTCGTATAATTTGCCAGTTAAATAAGAAACTGAACTGACTCGTTACTTCTTCAAAAAGCGGCTTTATAATAAGGGGGCGTCCATAAATTACGTGAGGTGTTTTTTTAAATTTTTTGAGCCCCCCTCCCCCCCTGGTGAGATGTTGTGAGATTTTATTCAACCCCCTCCCCCACCCCTCAATCTCACGTGAGATTTTTCAAAATGTGAGTTTCTTACGTAAACGCGTTGGATTGTTATTGTAAAAAGAAAAAAAAAATCAGTGGCTTCCCTGAGAAGCCGTTCAATCTCATGTTGAATGTGATGTATGAACTCTTCTTTCTTCAGGAATTTTTGCTTCGCTGTGTTCCATAATTGTATCACATCGTCCTGGCAGGACTTCTTCGTCTTATAGACGTATCTTTTAACGTATGCGTTATAAAAATCTTGATAACTCATTTCAAATTAGTAAGAGCGTGCACTGAGTCGAGTAAAACATTTACAAAAATAAACAAAGCAGGTTGGAACGTGTCCGTGTGTAGTAAACAGGAAAAAAAAAACAGATATTTCTATTTTGTGTTGATTGTCAATGAAGAAAGTGGGTGTTCATAGGTGCGTTCTACAAAATAAGGTTTGTTTGTTTTGCAAATCTTCTGATTGCGAGAAGATTTCAAGGAGATTTATTTTAAATCTTCATTTGAGGTGATTTATATTTGTATGGTAAATCTACGAGATTTAAAGGAGATTTATGGTAAATCCACTTAAATCCCGGATTTACCTTTGGTGAAAACGTAGTATTAAGCATGTACAATCTGGATTAAATGGACCAAAATAGTATAATTTTTTTTTGTATCAATCAGAAAAAAAATTGCGTGATATTTGCCGAGACCCCCCCTCTTCCCAACGTAAGATTAGGTGAGATTTGACTCGACCCCCTCCCCCCCTTAAACATCTCACGTAATTTATGGATGCCCCCTAACATATAGCTATCTTCAGATTATATTTTAAAGATCGCAAAAAGAATCAATGAATTGCTAGCTATTAACTGTCTCTTTATGGGAGTATATACCTTAAGATTTTAAGTTTACTGTGCGTATGTGCCCGTATACAAATTTTGAGGGTGTTTTTTTTTACAATAAAAATCGTATAAATTATGCTAATATTTGTTTGTATTACTGTTCTATAATAAATTAACTTACATTTACCGCTTTAGATGAAATGAGCTTAAACAACGATCATTTGGGATTTAATTACTTCAATTATAGTCTACCAACTGAGCTAAGTATCAGTGCATTTAAACATAAACTTATCCTATACCTACAAAATTTATAATCTTAAAATATATTTTTATTGAATTTTTAACATATAAAGATAACTATAATCTCATAATTAGGTTTTTAGCTATTTAGTGAAAATATATAGCCTAATCTTCTGCAATGCAAAGATAGGTACTCTTGGCGTTTGCCGAGATAGTTGCCGAAACTCTAATACGACCCACAAAATAGTTGTTTATTTTGTAAAATGGCACTTTAGTAATATCCCATCATATATCGCGGGATTTAATGCAGTTTAATCAGTAGTCTATTAATTAGCCGGTTTCGCAATTCTATATGTTTGGAAACTATCTATTGTTGTTTGGGGCACAAAAGATCTTTGAGTCGCATTGCAAACCCCTCTTTACTCGTATATTCAATTATCCATTCTAACGGAAGTCCTCGGGAAATTCCTATACGTAAAGATCCGCTTTGTTAAAAAAAAAATTCTTTTATATCTGCAAAGACGATGAAAAGTGAACTGGGCTTGGCTATATTCTTCAGGTTTAATCCAGCGAAGAATAGGGGAAATTGGGTTTCCCTTCTCTTAAACTCTAGAAAACCCATATTCTATTTTTAAATAAAATCAATGGAAATGGAAAAATCTTTGGATGGAATGAAAAAAGTGGGTATACCTTAAACTCGTTTCACAAGAGGCACATTTAAACACAAGAAAGGTGAGATTTTGGTCTATTGATGTTTTTCAGTCATGGTATCGAACAAATCCATAAGATTGGAATAATGGAGCGTAAATGTATAAGCTTAGCTTATCTTTTAGAATATCTTGATGCCGCACCTAGAAGTACATAAAGGATTTTATAATAAGTTAATATAACATACATATACTACATATAGATATCTATTGCTTTACATGCGGTCTCCACTAGCGATGAATCCAGAGCATGCTTTAACACCCCGACTCCACAGGAGATAAATTCTCTCAGGATGCTCATCATGATATGAAATCTCCAATGGAGACGCGATATTTCCTCTTATGATGTGATGTCAGCGATCTATGTCAGCGGTTTTGTCTTGATATAGATGTCTGATATGAAATTTGACAGATGGTTTTTTTTTCGTACTTTTGTCTCATTATTTCGTGTCTTCTCATTTGGTTGGTTCTTGTCAAGTATTCCGTCGGCAAATATTTTTTTTTATTTTGTAAGTAAATACATTAATGTGTCATGTTATTCATTTGTTCGTGCGTTAAGTTATGTTTGGTGTTATTTATTTATACTTTAGGTAGATGCGCATTCTTTTCTTTGCAAATATATATAATTTTTGTTAGTTTTTCGTTTTGCTAATTTCTGTTGTCCGCACAAAACACATCCCGTGCAGTAGGGATAGAAATGAAAAATCATGACATAATTTGCCCAGCGAAGAAATAAGAAAATGTAGAGATAGAGATATCAGACATTGAGTTGGAGAGACAGATATCTTGTGGAGTCGGGGTGTAAAGCATGCGTTCATTATCGCAAGTGGAGACCGCCATCGCAGCTATATTTTCATCGCTTGCGATAGAAAGTATGCTCTCATCGCATACCATCCATGACGCTGTTCACATTGGACTTACTCAACCGAATTATTTTGACGTAAGGCCACCCTGTCGTGTTCAGACACAAAAGCAGTGTGAACACTCCAGACTCACTTTGACGTCTTATAGTTGTCATAATTGTTGGCCATTTGCTATGCCACTACAAATATACAGTGAATTACAAAAGTAAGTAAGCACCTCTTAGTTTAAAGATCATTTCCTTCAAACAATCGATAGTAATGTTAAAAAAAAACCTTAATATTTTTGTCTATAATTAATTATATGTATTTCGAACTAAAAAGTAATATTTGAAATAAAACAACTGTGTTCTAAAATTCTGCTTGTTTAGATTCATGGGTTTTTTCAAAGAAGAGCCGCTTTTGGCGATTTATTTTACTTATGAAAGGTTTCTTTCTAACCGATACATGATAACTGGATTGGTAGAGCACTCGTCGAATAGTTTGAGGGTTACATGATTAACCTGTTTTATTTGGTTATTTCTGCTGATATCTTTGATGGGCTTACTTGTGGATTCCTCTCTGTCTCACTTTCTGTAAGTTAAGGATACAGCCGTATCCTCCGATTTGTGCTTACCTTCTCCTCACATATAGTTCTCCGTCACATGTGATATGAAGCAATCGGCAATAACTTTGTCTTACACAAATTTGAGTAGCGCCCCTATGATAGTCACGCATTTGGAATAGAAACGAGCCCTCCATATTATATATACTCAAAGATTCCTCTTCACTTTCCTAACAATAATACGGGATTCCTGCTTGTCATTGTCATTGATCGAGGGTCATTTTGCAAACTTCCAATGCTATTTTATTTGGTTATTATTTTGTGTATAGTAGATGGACTCTTGTTAACAATAGCTGTGTTTTATTTTCCCTCAGATCTGATCCAGATTGGATCTTCATTCAAAATTACATGTAAAACAAACAACACAAGGCCCAGTTTTGTTTGTATTTGTTGTTTTACATGTTATTTTGAAAAAAAAATCCAATCCGGATAAGATCTGGGGGAAAATAAAACACAGCTAATTTTACCATTCTCGCACTTCGATTTATTTTCCAAATAGTGTTTGATTATATTTTTTTTTAATGAGTGCTTACTTACTTTTGTGATACACTGTATCTTCGTGTGTCATATTATGTCACCAAGACAAATGTCAAAAAAAATCCATTAATTTTCAATTTGTTTTAAAAATCCTGCCTCACTTTGCCGTCTCTTTCTTACCATGAAGTGCGAACGAGAAAAAACACAGAGACATCAAAATAAGTCGGCGGATTGAGTCCAATGTGAACACCGTCCATCGCTTGCTTTATCGCAAGGAGAACTGTCATATTGTTCTGGCGTAAACAAATTTAATTTAACTGAGTTTGAGTTTTGCGTGCGAAGAAAGCTTTTGCTTGGGGCTTACGTTTTTCTAACAAAATTAAAAAAAAATCTGATTTGAAATTGTCCATAGAACTCATTTATATCCATTAAAATTATTCACTATACTAAAAAAGTATGCGATGAAATGCCCAGCCACAAAAATCTGACAGTTCTTCTGCTCTCTGCTTTCTGCTTTGGCTATTGCGATTGCGATGGATTTATCGCTAGTGGAGACGGCGTGTTACCTTTAAGCTGACGGGAATCTAGATAAATTATATTTTCGAAGACTTATAGCTAGTTAATTATGACAATTGGAAGCAAGATTTACACATAAGATTTAAGGAGGTGAATTATAAATTTGAATATAAGCTTTACAATGAGAGGTATTTCATCCGGTAATATTTTAAAAATTTTATATCAGCGGGTGGTTAAAAAGAATATCAGTCTCTATAGGTAAAACAGGACAAGAAAGGATCTATCATCTCTGGGACTTGGAGCTCCTTTTCAGAATCCCCACCGAGGACACTAACTGCTGTAAGTACCTGTCATATAATCCAAAGCTGATGTTTTCTTTAAATGTATTCCGGAGGACAGAGTTACCATGGTGTTGGAGAACCTGGACTCTTTCTAGACATAGTTGTCAGATAACTAAGTAAAATATTCATACCGGATTATTCGTATATAATAAGGTTCCTTGGAGATACATTTCTTATTTTTCTTTCAGTTGTCTGCTCTCTCGAAAACCAGATGGTGTTCTCTGCCAAGACAATTTCTAAAACATATAAACTCAAATTTATTCAAAATGCCAATGCCACATTTTTTGTAAAAAGGAATGGCTACATTAAGGTGACGTCCAATCTCTTCTTCTCTCATGAGGTCTTTCGTGATCGTCCCATCAGTATATGAGACAGCTTTGTATATAAATAGATCCAGAACCGATCTTGTAGGAACACCTGATAAAAACAGAATATAAGAGGAGAGTTCATTTGTAAAGGAGCATGCCCTGAGCATGTATACTGAATCAAGAGCTTTTGATAGATCCAGCGAGCAGACCAAAGCAGAATTTGGTTTTGAAAATACAATAGAGCGTGCTCAGTTGAGTTGCCGCCCTTGAAACCAAATTGAGGGTTTGATTTTTGTTGAGGAGAATATCTTCAAAGAACTCATTAAACTATAATAACATTAATTTTAATGGTATCTTGCCTTAGTTTGATAAAATTGAAATACGTTATATTGTTAGATCTTATTCCTTTTTATGATGGGAATGAGAGCTGCTTTCTTCCAAGGTATAGAAAAATAACAATTGAAGGGTTATAAGTCCAGAGGGTCTAAGTGCCAAAAAATCAAAAGTCAATATTTTTATCAAAATACAATCTAAGTGCCAATCCTTTCCTGTAGTTACAAGTTATGTTTTCCATTGGACTTACGTCCTGTGAGCTTATAAATTGTTTGAATACAAGTGGCGAGGTTCGAAGGATGTTTAATTTTTGTCGAAATTGGGCATTACTTTAGATTCGGGCTCGTCCCTTGATTAATTTGCTCAGGCAGCTTATTCTAGAGCAAAACTCCTTGTATTCATTATTGATTATGTCACCAAAGCGGTGAAATATTCTTTGTCAGTCAATAAAGCACTCATAAAAATATTATTGAGAATTTTGTAAGCCATTTTGGTTGGTACGTGAGTCTCCTTACAAAGGAAAAGGATCCAAGTCTCCATCAATGACTAAAAATTCATAGCATAAAATACCGCACTTGTGAAACACAAAAACAAAAGTTCTAGAATAAAGCAGGAAAGACGTCCATTGAGTTTGCGAGCATAAACAAGAATTTTATTGTAATTATTCGAAGGTTGATCTGACACGTAGAACAATATTTAGTTAGTTTTGCAAAAAATGGTAGTTGCTTAATGTCCCTGCACTTGGTAAAGTTACACTAATTTAAATTGAATTTTCTCAGGTGTTTTTGGTAATCTTTTTAATATTTTTCCTTTAAAAGTATCCATTTTGTTACATTCTTTGTTCATTTATTCTCGACAACGAGTCTAGCTCACCTCTCTTTTAAAAAAATGTTTTCTATGTATCACATTGACACTCGTTCGCTCAAATCTTCGTTTCATATTTTTCACTTTCCTTATGTTTATCAATTTTTGATTTTTTTTGGAAAATCCAGTTTATCAAGCGAGTTTAACACCTTTTATTATACCAACGCTATTAGAATTGTAGATTCCAATATGTTTTTTCTCAATTTGTTGCTTAGTTTCGAGTCTAAATTTACTCTAACAATGCAGTATTGTTTCCAAAATATAGTGTTACCTATTTTTTTTAATTATTTCTTTTTTAAAAAATCTTGGTGAATATATGTAATTGAAAGGGTCATTGGAATAGCCATGATTAACATGCAGAACACATTTTTCACAAGTTTCAATGTACATATATCAACATATTCTATTTTAAATAATGACGAGTTTGTTAATAAGTTTCTTATTGGATCTTGGAATTAAAATTTCTTCAAAATTCCACCGTAATACTCGTCGAGCTAGGAATGTTTGTCTGTTTAGCCTCTAGTCTGACTCGGACGTACTGTCAGGTTCTTTTTTTTACCAGACTCCTCGAATGATACTTTGACCTTTCAACCAATGGGTATGGACATAACCTTTTTAGTCCTCTCCATTTTACCTAAACGCTGGCACTGTGTTACACAATAACACTTAAAGGGTAATCATAACCTCTTGTGCCAATCAAAAGAAAAAATATGTGTTTCGATGGCTTTTTGACATAATGTTTGGTCTTCAAATAAACCCACAGGGGATGTTAAACCGGGTGGTCGCGGTTCGCGGAAGACAGGCAAAATCACTATTTTTGTAATTTAAGACATCACGATAATATCTTGTTATAGTGACGTGTTCTGTTTCATCGCCCAATTTTCAATATTTTATATACAAAACAATATACATACTCTGGTTCAAAATTAAGAGCTTACAAAGCTCTTGTGTGATTTCAATAGATTAATAGAAATTCAAAGATTTATTTGATTTTCGTTTGTCTTTTCTAAGAGATGAGATTTTTTGTGTGTCGGTTTTGTTTCGTTGGGTCTTAAAAACGCTATTGGTATATACCATTCAAGCGAATACTTTTTCTAATTAAAAAGTCTTAACTCCAATTAAACAGAATTCAAATAAAAAAATAAAACTTTAATAAGAAAACTTTAACTTTATTCTAGTCTTCTTCAACCATTGGTAGAACGAAGAATTGAATGTACACTTGGGCTTCATCACTCGAATAAATCATAAAATGCAATTCCAGCAATCCACTAGAATCAGTCTTTAGAGCAACTTTAGTAGAAGCTGATAGTGCTTTTAAAGTTAGTCGAATATGAGAGCACTTATAACGCATTACAGTATCACCTCTACAATTGAACATCAACATCATATCACTGGTCTTAGCTACTTCGATATTCGACTCTGACTGCATGACGCCAATCGTAGCTATCCGAAAGTGGGGTTCCTTTGGTGAAAGAGTTATTTCTAATTCATCTGCCGTTTTATCGATTTCAGAAAATATTTGTGCCATATCTGGTCCACGAATAAAAATTATGTTATAGCTAGGACTGTTCTCATTCAAGGAATATTCGGTTGATTCTTCAAATTGAGATGTTTTGATTGAGCACTCTGTTAAGACATCTTCATCTGCATGATCTTCTATTACCAACATTAATGGAGCTCCTTCTCCTTTGTAGAACATCTTCATACTACAATCGCTGCCAGCAAATAAACCAATGCATTCTACAAGTATATTCATATTGACGCTAAAATTGTATTCACCATCGAGACAAAATTCTTCGAAGACTTCTTTGGTTATGAAGAGACTGGCCTGGATACTTTTAGCATTTTCTGTCATAATACGAAAGCCATTTTCGTTGATTTGAAATTTTGCAGTCTAAAAAGAATTAAACATAGCAAAGTTTTGCATTTATTTTATCTTTAAATTAATTGTGAAAATATATTTTTTAATTAATGCCAAAAAATTATAGAATTCAATATAATTTGCAACTTTCAGTCTTGAGCGTCAACTTTATAGCTGTAAATTTAAGAATAGTTACTATACTCATTCTTGATTTTATTTACTTTACCAAGAGGTCCTTCTGCACAAAGAACTTTTCGCCACATATTATTAATATTTTTTTTTATTTTAATTCCGAACATTAACAGTTGCAATTAATTGTTGATTCTGTATTGTTTTTTTCTATTTTTTCATAAATTATGTAACGTTAAATGTAACACGAGTACTCTCAGATGACAAGTCCGGGAACGTGAAAGTATAACAAACTGAGTATGTTATGAAAACTTGAGAACACTTCACAACCAAGGTGCTACTGATAAGATTAAATCTTTTCGTTATAAGGTAGATATAACAGCAATCCAAGAAAAAGAAGAGATAGAAAAAGGTATGTTGAAAAGAAAAAAATTTCGATATTCTTTCTTCGGATTCTTCGTAGGAAATGAACTGAGAACGAATTATTGACTATAAGTTGATAAGTGATCGCCTGACTGTGATTCGAGTATAATCTGATTTGCGAAGCTCAAGCCTGTTATGCAAAATCTTCCGTACCGATATGGCTGAGGAATCTAACAAGGTATTTTATGACCTGTACAGAGCTTGATATCAAAGCCGGAACATCTTCGCGGACAACGACAGTTAACGGTGATAAGTAGCGACAATTTTCCAAGGCAAGCAACCTGGCGCTCTCCAGACGGTCGAACCACCGACAAAATCGTCCACGAGTTAATCCACGATACGGGCCAAATTCCTAAGCAGATATAGCAATTCAGATTAAGCATATATGTAAGATAATTGCGCAACATATTTTTAAAATTTGCAAAAAAGCCTGTATTTTCCCAAGAATATAGCATCGATTGCATTTTGGGACATTGCCTAGCAAGGATTTTTATATTTGCATTTTGAAACTGTTAACTTAGCAGAATTTTCCCTCATATCCAAACAACATTTTCTAAGTGCGGCAAAATTCTTACCTCGACTTCGAACGAAAAAAAAAAATTGCGAACAATCAAGAAGAAGAAATTCGACTTTGAACGCCTTGGCATACTTGAAGTTCCCAGAACCTTAAGATAGCACGTGAGCGAAAAGCACTCCGCTTTTCATTCACCTATTGAAATAGAGACCAACAATCAGTCATCCCAGTATTGCGATATCATTAAAGAAGGAACGGAAATCCGCGAACAAAAATTGAAGCAACAAGCACCTGGTTTTAAGACCGTAAAGCTCTTCGAAACAGTATAGCGAACGAACTACAAGGAATAATACATTTCATATCAGTGGAGAAACCAGTTCCACCACCCAGTATAGAAGTCATAGGGTAAGTTGTAAAAAATAACAAGAGGGCCGCAGGATCTGAAGAGCTCTTAAATACGAAGGTGAATGTGATTTTTCTGTAGAGTGCATGCAGTAAATCATGAACAAAGTGGACGGAAAAATGAACAATAACTGGACTGTCAGCTTCATATGTCCCATACAAAATAAAGGCGATCCTAACTATCGATGCATAAGCTTAGCCTAAAATATCCTATCCAACGTTCTGCTTAAGCTGCAAAAGACGATACTCACCACCTTTTCATCGACTTCAAGCCCACATAATGATGATATTCATAGTGAGGGGATTTATTTGGCCGTAGTCCTTCATTTTTTTAATAAAGATTTCAAAACAAAGAGTAACTTTTCTTTTGCGATGTAATGGGTCAGGTATACATATACAACACGTCTTCCCTTTAATCATTTAAAAGCCAAAACATGAGTGTTCCTCATAAAAGGCGGATCAAGTTAGGAAGAGAAGAAGTCATTTCTCGCTCATCATTAACACCGGGGCGCTGAGTCTGGCATAATTTTATTTTGTCTTTGTAGGTGCAAGACCCACAACCACCACTGAATAAAATCTTCCAACGAAAAGAAAACCAGTTCGTCACTGAAACGACAAACCTTAGCAAAATGCGATAAAATAATGTAAATTAAAATTTTTGGATATTTACGGTTTCTGCCACTTCAACGATGTGGATCTTTGTATACTTACCATGAATCACTCGTTTGACTTTTGACATTCAAACTAGACCCGATTTAAATTTGAATTGTATAACTTCCTAAACATACATTCATGTGTACATACCTCTCCAAAACTTATGGCTTTCATTCCCGAATAAAGCGCCTTCACCTTATCCAATCGTCCAGCAAATTTGAAATTTGAATACTGAGTTTGAGTTAACATTTTAAGATTTTTCAGTATACCTTTGTCGTACAAAACCTTTGAATTGTGCATTTAGTCTTTCGCGGCAATTTGTTTTTGTATGAAATTGAATTTATGCTTTGGAAGGATTTCAACTTTGAATTTGTTCAAAATTCGAGCCAATCGGACGGCTATAACATGTTCACAGGTGTAGCAAGTAGCATCGAGCGCATTGAGAATTTCTTCCTTGAAGAAAGTACAATGGCAAAAGTTGATATCAGGAAAAAGCTTATACACTGTCCGAGATTGCCATCCGCCAGAAATTTCAATTAATTCACTTTTGCTGTTTTCTTGGCGGTAGGATATAATTGAATGTGTGTCTATGATGTGGAATGCTTTTATAAGGACTTCCTCCTGGAAAAGGGAATTCAGTTCTATGTATTCCTCAGTGGTTACTAAAATAGAGTTGTGCTAGATATAAACGAAAGTTAATGGTCAAATAGATGTGTAGTGGACGTACATTGTTTTTCGTTGGAAACAGACAAACGTTCTTCAATGCGATTGAAAACTTTTTCAATTATTTCTGGAAGAAAAGTTGGTTTAATTGCTGGCATTTATTGCAAATACATTAAAAAGAATTTTCAATTGCTTTCAAATTTTCCCGGTTCTAGCCAAATATTTTTTTTTATTTGTTGTCACTTTAATTATTGACAGTAGTTGACTAAAAACTCTACACCAGGGATGTACTATTTTGATGAAATGTTTTTGGTACAGTTATAAACAGTTTTTCTACCCTATGATCTATTTATAGTATTTTCGTTTAAAAGTTCGGAGCACAATTCAAACAGCCATACAGTTTTCCATAAAATCTTATATTGGTCGTTTCCAGAAATAGTACACAAGTTCATTTGTACATCGATTGTTTGATTAGTTTGAATTTGAAACATCAAAAATGATGCATGGAAAAAATTAACCTAATTAACCTGGCTAAACAATTAATGGATCGCTACAACTGGAACTCGAGCTGCAGCTGGAATAGCTGTCAACAAATGATGTTTAAAGCCTAGTATGCAAATCGAGACAAAACAAATTTTATCTCTACAAAACGTTTCCAAATCTCACGCAAAAGTTTGAATTTAGAGAGATAAAATCTAATTTAATGTGTTTTGTAGTGTATCTCTGGAACGGGTTATATTACATTCATACCTTTTTGGAATCTCCTCTTTATGCTTTCAAGAGAAGCATCAGCACCTTTTACATAAAACCAGTTTTGACAAAAATCACTTTCGGAAATACGGTGGCTGTCAAAATTTGTCCCGCAAAATAATGCTTGTATGACTGCTTTTAAACGAAGCAATATTACCTTGCGATTTTTAAGCCCGTAGGAGAGAGACGTGTGTGGTGGCGGGGGTACATAAAATTGCAGGTGTTGAAAAAATTGCAGAGTTATCGTTCTTTCTTCTTTGTGGTTTTCTTTATATCTTATGTATGTTTCATTTCTATTTGGCGTTCGGTGAGCGAACTTCGATTAACTAAGTAGAGCAAAGAGTGCGGAGAGATGTCTCTTTTTCAATTGAACAAAGTTAACTTTGATTAAAAGTCGCTGTGTTTAAAAGCATCCATGCAATGGAAAGGGAGCCAAAAGAGAAACAAAGATTAAAAATCGCTTTCGTGTAAAAGCAGTCTATCATTCTTTTTCCTGGCAAAATTTAGTGGAGACATTTAGTACAGCAATGCTCAAAAGTATGAATTTTACGCGCGAACTGCGTACTGCTAGGAAAATATCCAATACAAAATTTGTCCCAGGACAAAAAATGTATGGGAGACAAAATTTTTCCCGATCTGCGTACTAGGCTTTAGGAAAAATTAAGTTTTCAATAGAGAAAACAAAATAAAATATTATAAATCAATGATAAAACATTCAAAAATGTTTACGCGATCTTACGACCTTTGGCAGTATTATCCATGACAAGAACAACTCCGGAAAGATCATTTTCTATCTTAAAGAGAATAAAAAGCCATCTTCAAAATTCTGTAGGCAACATACAACTTTCTAGTGAAGAAATTCTTGAAGAATTCATCAAAACGCAAAGAAAACTTAAATACAAATAAAACTGATATGATTTTTGCAGCAATATTTTTGTCTTTATAGTATTTAAGAGTATTTTAATATTAATTTTCTTTAGAAAATTAAGATAAATTGCAGATGTTTAAAACATAAAGCGGACCTTGAACTAAATTTCCTTCATAAAACTATTGTGACATATCCGGCTCTATCGAGGTAACCGTCGGAGCGGAATTCTCTCCGATTTCCTACGAATCGGAGACATTTTGCTTCGAGGTATTTCTCCGATCAGCTGATCGGAAATTCTGTCCGACGAAATTCAACGCATGCATTTGTATGCAATGTTTTGCGAAGAAGTACTTCTAATGGTGTTATTTTTGACAGATACAAAGAAAAATTTCTCCGAAGTCCTCCGACAAGTTCTTGTTGCAGAAATTAAAGAAATAGTAAGTAGTAAAGAAATAAACTTTATTTGCGTTCACTTTGTGTTAACTTGTGTTACATATTTATAATGGACTTTTTGTTTTTAGGCAGAACGAAAGAACAAGTTCACATCAATATCAGCGGATGGTGAATCTTCTTAGTGAATATCCCGATATCGCGCAAAATTATACAAAAAGGACAGAAATTGCGGCTGTGTTTTGGAAGGATCTGGCCAATCAGCTTAATTCATTGGGACCAAGCCAAAGGGATGTTGAACAGTTAACATTTTTCATCTGACATCTGTCAGTTCCAGTCAGTTCCAGTTGCTGCACAAGTTCTCTTCCATTATATCTAAAGTTTCCTTTAAAATATTGGAAAAAATCAACTTTTCTTTGTTGGTAGTTTCCTTCCGCAAAAAATATAAGCAATTTATGTTCCGGAGTGACACATAATCAGACCGATTATTTGTTTTGTATTTGTGATGATTCTGCGTATATTGCTTTTGTTTCGCAATGTTCTCCTAATTTCTTTATTTCGTGGCCTTAGATCGTTGGATTCGGCATACAAAAATAGGCCTACACTACCCATTTCTTATTATTATTGCTTGTATTAAGTCAAATAAATATATTTATAATATTGTGTTTCCAAAGTTTTTGTTTTCAATTTAATATTTGTTTGACACTTCAAATGGAAACAAAAAACATACGTTTGGAAATAGGGGACTTTATTCGGTAGTTTTGATTTAAAAATCGGTGCATCTAATTATATATCTTAAAAACGCTAGTATATTACAATTGAAAAAAATACTTTTTATAAACAATAAACTACTCTCTCTCACCGGTTTTTTTATGGTTTAAAACGCTTATGGTGTTTATTTTATAAAAAATTATCGAAAATATATCGCATTTTCGATATATCGGCTGATTAGCACATCTCCCTCTGAAATTTATATCGCAATCCAATGCGTCGCTGGATTTCTGTAAAATTTCTTCCGATGAAAGCTACTTCGAACTGAAATTGAATCTCCGACGAAGGATGCGTTGTGGAGAAAGTTCCGCTCCGACGGTTACTTCAATAGGGCCGATTAAGTTAGTGTACTACTTCTGTCCATAAAGATGCATTTGAAATTTGCTGGTATACTTGAAGAAATCCTTAATCAAAATTTTATCAAATGTAGGGTTAAATAAGTTAAACGAAACTAAGAAATTACAAAATATAGCTCGAAGTGAAATCAAAGAGGGCACGGTAGTGCCCACCCAAGTTCTGGCACTACACCCTTTTTACAGGCGATTTTTGACCCCTCCCTATCTTCAGTACCAATGAAGTCAGAAACTTAAAATTTCGAATATTTGCTAAGCTCGTCAGGCACAGGCGCCTCAGTGGTTCCTGAGATATAAGGCCTCAAAAATCACAAAAACCGTAACTGACTGACTGACAGATCATCAAAATTAAAGAGCACTTCCCGACATCGTAGAATCTTGTAATTTTGCACAACGGTGTAGGTCTTGTCATGCAAGCAGAGGAAAAAATCGAAAATTTGAGGTTTTCTATTCAGGGGGCGTGGTATCCGCCCACTTTCTCCGAAATGGTGTTGGTTGAATGGAGCACTGCCGATTGCTGTAAAACGATGAAATTTTGTAAAACGGTAGGGCTTAAATTGCATACAAAGAAAAAAAATTAAATTTGAGGTTTTCCATTCAGGGGCGTGGTATCCGCCTACTTCCTCAGAACTGATGTAAATTATATATGGCACACTTCCGATTGTAGTAGAACAATGAAATTTGGTAGAACGGTAGGGCTCAAATTGCATATAAAGGACCATAAATAAAAATTGAGATTTTCCATTCAGGGGGCCCACTTTCTGAGAAAATGTTTAAATTATATGGAGCACTTCCGATTGCTGTAGAATGATGAAATTTGATAGAGCGGTATAGCTTAATGTAGGTACATTCAAAGCGAAAAATAGAAAACTAAGGTTTTTTATTCGAAGTGTTTTTTTATTGTCATTTTAAAACTATACATGCAACAAATGAAAATTCATTTTTTTTTATAATCTACTCGCGCTCAAGGGATTATGATTACTCTTTAAATGTTTTAACACAGCGCGGGCGTGAAGTTACGGAAGAGAAAGAAGGATAGGAAAGATGTGTTGCACGATGTTGAGACTGAAGGTTGTTGTCTCAGATTTTTTATCTCCAGGAATGGCGGCCGAACTAAAGCGGAGAACTGCCGTGTCTTATTTCTATGACCCTTATAATTCGCATTATTTTATACGTATTCATCCTTGTTGGGCATACTAGTTTAACTCAATCACATGTTGTTAGTGTTATGCCTAAGCAACATTTAATGAGTAAACCAGCAACCCATTGATGACAATTTTGGAAGGTTTTTTAATGGAATTAAATGACTTTTCTTAGAACTAGAGTGCTCGATTTGGTACTCTATGTATGTTATGTTAACATGTATGAAAAAAGAAAACATTGCATACCTGAAAAAATAAACAATAAACATAAAACATAAAAAAAACTCTTAACTGTGATGTGAACTATAATCAAATCACTAATTAGGCTATTAATTGGTGGGCTACCTTCATTTAAAAAAAGGAGTTAAAATTGCAACAAAAACATCATCGCATCCTCAACAATAACTATTGCTTTCTTATGACTTTGATGTAGGTACTAGTATTTATAAATGGAAAAATATTAAAATCTTTGCAAAAAGGAGTGAAATCAGACCAAAAACATAAATGTTAAAAAAAAGAGCCAAGTTCTTCTATACAAAAACCTTTGTGTAGCAAGTCAGCCGTAAAAAGTACTGAGATCTAAAAGTACGCCAAGTTCTTACTTCATGAAGGTTTAATACCGAATATTTAAAGTAGAATAATATTGAAACAGCTACAATGTAATAGAGAAATTTTATTATTTAATGACTACTGACCTTCATGAAGTAAGAACTTGGCGTACTTTTAGATCTCAGTACTTTTCACGGCTGACTTGTTACACAAAGGTTTTTGTATAGAAGAACTTGGCTCTTTTTTTAACATTTATGTTTTTGGTCTGATCTCACTCCTTTTTGCAAAGATTTTAATATTTTGCCATGTCAAAATCTTGAAAGATACGGAAAGATAGAAGGGTGTACTCTATCTACTAAAATCAACTTAGTTTAAAGCTTCCTATTTCTTTTGGTACTCGTATATTTTCTTTTTGTTATTGGTTGTTTTGATTTGCGCTTCAATTATTTCTTCTTATCCTGGCAAGATACCTAACACTAACAAACCAACCTTAATTACAGCAATCGGAAGTGTTCCATATAAATTAAACATTTTCTCAGAAAGTGGGCGGATACCACGCCCCCCGAATGGAAAACCTCAATTTTTATTTTTCGTCCTTTATATGCAATTTGAGCCCTACCGTTCTACCAAATTTCATTGTTCTACTGCAATCGGAAGTGCGCCATATAAAATTTACATCAGTTCTGAGGAAGTGGGCGGATACCACGCCCCCTGAATGGAAAATTTCAAATTTTCGAATTTTTCCTCTGCTTGCATGACAAGACCTACCGTTGTGCAAAATTACAAGATTCTACGATGTCGGAAAGTGCTCCATAATTTTGATGATCTGTCAGTCAGTCAGTTACGGTGTTGGTGATTTTTGAGGCCTTATATCTCAGGAACCGCTTAAGCTAGAAAGTTGAAATTTGGTGAGGCGCCTGTGCCTGACTAGCTTAGCAAATGTTCGGAATTTTAAGTTTCTGACTTCGTTGGTACTGAAGATAGGGAGGGGTCAAAACTCGCCTGAGTTTGTTCCTGTAAAAAGGGTGTAGTGCCAGAACTTGGCTGGGCACTACCGTGCCCTTTGATTGAAACAGTTGCTATCTAATAGAGAAATTTTATTATTTAATGACTACTGACGAAAATTTGATGGGCTTACTTGGCAAGTTTTTTTTTATGCCCAATTCGAAAGGCTTTAAAAACTTGATTCTCCGCCAACAACGAGGACAAAAGTGTCGATACAAACACTTCAAAGGCGTGGACGTGAAAAAAGCTTATATTGTGTGTGTTTTTTTTTTAATGAAATTATGTTTCTAATTATTTTGCTGGTTAGTTAAAAGAATATTCTCTTTCAGCGATAAAAGATGTTTTTAAAGTGATTTAAATAACCTGGAACAAAGTTCGAACAATAATTGTAAAAAAAATGTCGCTATCTTTGACGGATAACGTGTCGTTTTGACATGTCACTGACAACTCCATAGAACATTTTTTACCCCCAACGCCGGAAAAGTAGTACCCCTTGGCATATAAGTTAGTGCGTTGGACTGCCATGCGGAAGGTCTCGAGTTCGATTCTCAGCCGCTGCAAGAAAGTTTTTTTCAGGGGTGTACTGCCTCTTGCGAGGAATTGACAAATTCTCCAAGAGTATCTCTTGTCATGGAAAGTGCTGCTCATTAGCCGTTCGGATCTGTAAAAAAATATCCATCCCTATATTGGATACTCTTGAACGGGTTCGCAATACTGTACTAAAGAATACTTTAAATAACAATTCTAAAAGCTAGTTGTAACTTATTGGCGGAAAATGACTTATGTACGAAAGGTGCTCCATGTATGTGAACATCATTCACTAGGTTTTTTCATCACTTAGCATATTACCTTTGAGCCCACCTGAGTGACGGTGGGGCATACAATTTGGCTGTTGCTTCGTCCTGTTTTTTGGATTCAAAGATTTTACGATCCAGAGCATTGGTATCGCTCTTTTAGTGATCCAGCCACCTCAATATTTAGATTTTTACTTATTTTAACGATTCAGAACCAGCGATTTATTTTTGTTTTCATGACAGCGCTACTGGAGTCGTTGTCTAAACTCAAAACGGAAAGACTGTCTTTCTACATTGTAACGTTGTTTCGGTGAAATGTGTATTTTCCTTATGGCAACACATATAATTTAATCACTTCCGATTTCGTCTATATCATCGGAGTATGTGAGTAAATGGATGGAATTAAAAAAAATTGTGCCTCTATTAAGTATTGACGGTAGAGTTTTCTTTATTCTTTAAAGAAGTCAGATGACAACGAATTGTCTTGTTTAAAACCTGTGTTGACTTCAGACATGTCTTGACCTTGATGAAAGAGTGTGCATTTTCCATCATCTTCGTGCACATAGGGAGGAGCTAGGGCATCCACAAAAAGCCATCATCTACATATACGGCGGCGTTTCTACTTATCGGAAAGTTAATGTGCAAAATCAAGTAACTGATTAGCCAATCCGCTGTTAACACTTTGATACAGCATCTGTGTACCTACGAAGTTGGTTTGTATATAATTCCCTTTGAGTACATATAATATGGAGGGCTCGTTCCTATCCCTAATGTATTGTAGTACTTGAAGTTGTGATAGGGGTCGCTGTCTCACTTTCTGTAAGTTAAGGATACAGCCGTATCCTCCGATTTGTGCTTACCTTCTCCTCGCATATAGTTCTCCGTCACATGTGATATGAAGCACTCGGCAATAACTTTGTCTTACACAAATTTGAGTAGCGCCCCCTATGATAGTCACGCATTTGGAATAAAAACGAGCCCTCCATATTATATATACTCAAAGATCATTCCTTACTTAGCATATTAATTTAAGTTAAAAGCTTAGAGTTTCTGTGGATAAGTTTTACTAACGACATCATTATTAACCTAAACTTTGTATAAGAATTCTACAATTCCATTCCAAGATTTAAGAAAATTGAGATTCGTTCACTCTCACTGGCTTTGGTTGAAATAATAAATAATAATCCACCACGAATTAACATCATATTGCTACTTCCTTTGCAGTTCCTTAAAGTATAAACCACAATTAAATGTAAGAACCATTGTGAAACCACTTGACATTGTGTTATGCTCCGTTGCAATTTATTATTTTAATTACGACTATACAATGAAATCTAGATTCAGTGATTTCTCTTATTTTAGTCCTTGTCAATGGTACAGCGGGGATTTACTTTGACTACTTCTCTTAAGAAAAACATATCCTTGAAATGATTTCTAAGCGGCGAAGCTCAAAAATGATTATTAAAATTACAAATACGAGTAACATTGGTATAGTTATTCGTTTTGGAAATAAGCTAGAAAGTACTGTACTCAATAAAAGTGTCAATAAAACATTTTCTCAATGGAAGTTTTGATAAAAAATCGTCCTATATATTCCAAATTGGATGTGCGTTTGTTTACTATGGACTCCACTTCAAAGCGGCGCACAGTGTGTGATTTCGCTAATCTAGCGGAATTAAATTAATGGCGCTTATATTTTATTTTTTTTCGTCATTTTGTTTTTGCAGGATTAATAATAAATTACTAAGAAATGAAATTTAACAGTAAATATGTATATTCATAAAACATATTTTTTTTAACCGAGCTTTGAAAGTACCCATTTTTTTTACTAAGGTAGGTCCATTTTCAAAATTGAATAACATGCACGAAAAAACAAACTTTGATATTTTTTTGTGTAGTATTCATTACAAAAAACTACAAAATAATTGAAAACATCAATTATTTTTATAGTTTGTCAATTTAAAAAAAAAAAACGAGCTCTAAAAACATACCTGTTTTTTGCACTGTAGTGGGACTTTTGGAAACTTAATATAACTATAAACATTAATAATAATTAATAATAAAAGATCTAGTTACCTTATTTAAAACATAAAATGAATATTTTATTATAATTTCGTGAAATTTTTACAAAATATCCGCATTTTTAATTTATTTTTGTCCCAAAAATATAAAACATCGTTTTTAGGACCAAACTGTTAAATTTAACTACTCTTTATTCATTATAATATTAAACTAGCTGTACGCGCAGTTTGTCCTTCTAATTGTTCTCATGCTTTAAACTAAAGACAATTATATATATATATCAATAAACAGCCTAGACTTCCAAGATAAACGTCCATTCTAAATATAGATGAATAAATTTTTGATTAGTTTTGGATATTACATCTTTTATCTAAGCTTAAAAACTTTACATCTGTAAAATATTTTTGTAGTTTTATATGAGAATTATATCATTATGTATTTATTTGTTTAATAATTTATATTTCGTCTACAGCATCGTCATCATCATTGTCATTATTACTGTCATCAGATACATTGGAACTTGAAAAGGACATTTCTGAATCCAATAAAATCTTTCGCTGGTCGTCCTATATAAATTTCACACAATTTGATGGATAGTGAATTAACAGTTATAAAAAAAATTATTTCACGAAAGATACACGAGGATACATTTTTAAAACTCAACTTAAAAAAAAAAAAAGTTCAAATTAAGACTTCTCAAATTGTGTTTTCAAAATGACTTGCTTACATTTTAAGTTATGCATTAATTCTTACCTTGCAAGTTGCTCAGGACTCTAAAAAATAAATTTCCAAACTTTGATACTTTATAACTTTTATCACTGAGACACACGTTTAATTGCAAGATCAAAGAAATACTCAGTGATTTTTTCGAATATTAACAAAGGCTTCACTTTCAGCGAGGTACCTCTTTGTTAATATATGGATGATTAAAAATTTTAACGCCATATTAAAAACCGGTTTTCTATGAATCGTATTGCTAACTTTAATTATATATTAGAAGCAAGAAAAAAATTAATTAAGTTCCGCTAGATTTGTCATTTTCCACACTGTGCGGCGTGATCCATATTGATGAAATTTTAAAACAATCTTTCGGGGCTGAACTGATCCAGTGAAGCTTGGGAGTGGTGGCGGTCCGATGAAAATAATAATATAAGGGTATTCATGTAAACGCGGAAAACCCTGATAAACATCGGAAACCAGATAATTTTATCTCTGCAGAAACGAGCTGTCAAAATTTGTATGGGAAAAACTTTCTGCAAATCTGATAAAATTATCTCACGAATTTGATGCGGAAAGTGAGGAAATAAACCTGATAAACTAAATAAATGTGGATTCTGACTTTTAATTTGACATTTCACAAAATATTTCTCACATTTACACAAGTTCAAGAAAACATGCTACCGAAAATTATATCTTTCTACAAAGCGGAAAATTATCTCGTTTTATGAATACCCTTACTTAATATGTGTAAATTGGCGTCGGTATAAAAATGCAGGATTGGATTGAATTCGCAGTGATATCATTGGGAGTTATATCGTCATTATTGGACGGATCACGCGATCAGCATCCAAGCTTCCATTGAATTTGAGAAGACAGAAACACCAACTTCCAACATCATCAAAAACTCAGGCAAACGATCAATGCTTGCAGATGAGCAAAACGCATGCTTGAAATTGGACATCGGAAAGTGCCAAATTTATATTGATCGCTCACGAATGAGGTTTTGTTTCAGCAAAACTTTTCTTTCAAATGCAACTGAATATCTACAAGGTATTCCCGAGTTAATCAACCAACTACAAAAATTTGGACTGGCTGTGCGAACGTGTAGTTTTGGCACCAAAAAGTCATCATATCAACACGCTCAATGAGCAAAATTAAATTGAAACTGCCCGACGAAATACTGGTCAAATACAAATCGATGGACACAGTAATGGACGAAGACTAAGTCGTCAATTTTAAAGGACTAATTTTTTGACTTCATAGGAAGTATCCTGATCACATTATCATTATCATTATTATCATTAAAGATTGGATACCTTAAATGGACGGCTTAAATTTGGAAAATTCATGTTTTTCACTTGCCTAATTAAATGTGGCTTGTTCCTGAGTTGCCGCACAGAAAAATAATAAATAATAATAAATACTAACGCTTTATTTTTTGATATTTCACAAGCCTTCGATATTTAAGATCATGAAATACTGAATAATAAAGCAGAAAATGGAGGGTTCTAAAGTATTAAACGCGGATAGTGGCGTTCACATTTTTAAATGTGTTTGACAAATATGGCTTGATGAATGTTGGATGGATTGAAGCCACATTTGTCAATTATGCTGTCAGACATCAGTTCTCTTTATTTCTTAAGATAAGTGTACACGATTGGTAGTATTTACAATATTGTCAGATCTGTCAGTGAAAAACATGCTTCCAATGTCTTACAACCGTGTAGTCTTAGGCCAGGCGCGCACATTCAATTTTTAGTTTTGCAACTGTTTAGTTGCTAAAATGAAACATATGGGCTTATATGGGACACCGCGCACTTAGAGCAACTCGATTCGAGCAACTAAAAAGTTTGTGTTTTGACACTAATGTGTACGCTAGCTGACAATCCTGTAATCTTGCTATTAGTTGTTAGAAAATGTATCTGACAATTAATATTGTATGTAAGATGGTAAATTGTAAGGTATTTGATAATCGTGTACACGCACAATTTATTGTCAGGCCTGCCAATTTTTATCGTTGTCTGACGTTTCTGACAGTGAAAAAATTGTTAGATGTACGTTTTGTAGCATCATACAATGTTTTCATTGTCAGAAAATTTGCAGCCAAGATTTAAATGAAGCAGTGTCATAACCAACAAAAACTGACAATTAGTTGTGTGTGTACACGGTTGGTAGAAAATCTACCAATCTCCTACAATTAATTGGTATGTATCAAGCCAGCTATCTGAAAATGAATTGTCAGCCAAATTCTGACAAAAAATTGTAAAAGATTGGTAAGTTTTTACCAACCGTCTACACACACAACTTATTTTTCAGCTCATTGGTAGATTATTGTCAGACATTCTAAGGTCTTATGCCGGATATACATTGTTCAAATGCATGACAAGCACGTGCAAGTGTATTGATAAATTCGGGTTGAAGTTGCATATACACATATCAAGCATGAGTCTTCAATCTTTTGTTTTTACATCGACGACGGTGTGGTGAGAGGACGTTGCCCTTTGTGAGTTTTTTTTCGGCAAAATTGTGATTTTACGAATTTCTTTGGAATTTTTTCAATTCTTTGCGAGTAATTTGTTTTATTTTGTGTGTTCATTTCATCATACAATTTTTGTTTACTGTTTTAATATTTAAATCTGTGCTTATGTTGTGCTGTGTTCTCACATCTTCAACGTACTATGTGTAAATGAACCAATAAATGCATGATCAATCATCAATCTCGCATATACACTACTTCAATGCAGGACGCTAGATTGAAAGAAAATCAAAAGATTTTGATTTTGCTTCAATCCAACATCCAATCCATACGTGTGACATTTTCACTAATACACTTGCACATGCTTGTCATGCATTTGAACAGTGTATATCCGGCATAAGACTCGAAAGTTATCTGGACTTAGCTAAGTCCGTATATACTTAAGTAGTTGTTGTATTTACATGTAAGGCGCTTAGTCCCGATGTCGTTTTTTTTCTACAATTCCTTATGGACTTGCAAAAAAACACGCCTATCATATTTGAAAAAATAAAACACAGAAGCAATATGTAAGGTAAATTAATTTGGGTGTTCCTCAGGGAGTTGTTTAAGGTCCTGTTCTCTTTTTGATATAAATAAATTCAGTTTATTTCATTTGGCGGTGTTCACTTTTTTGTATAATAATCGCACACTCAGGGGGTTGTTACCTCCCTTAAAGTTATTATCACAGTACAGACGTTCGTAAAACGAGGAGATACCACTGCAAATTAGTTTTAAATTTCTGAATATTACAATGGGAAGGAAAAATAGAGCTAGGTAGAGCACTCCACTTTGGAGCATTCCACTTTGGGTCGGGCTGAAAAAAGAAGCTCTGTATTTCACAGTACGTCCGAAGTTGGACTCAAGGGTAAGCTGATAAACATTTCTAAATAATTATGGTTAAATTGCATACTACGCGCAAAGTTTTCCTGAAATCTCCAGCCATCAATACCACCATAACTATTACATTTTTGACTTTTTTCATCGGATGTATGAACTTGTATAGTAAGATTTCATGGAACTTTGGCAACTTTGATTTTGCACATCAATTCGGACGATTAAGGCGTTATATTAAATTTTTTAATAGATAAAGAATTAATCCCTCGAACCGGATTGTAAGAATGGCGTTTTCATATTTTACGAGTATGTCTGCATATTTTACTATTGTGAAAAAAATTTCATCCATGTACCGATGAGGTGACTAAATTTGTCACTTGCTATTCGTTCCAATGATCCTAGAAATAGTATTCCTAATTTGTACAGATAGAGTTACGTTAAATTTGTGTAAATGATTATTATCACTGATAAGAAAATTTCACATAATACACTCACCTAATCTTTCCGGATTATTGAGGTTTTACAATTACAACAAATGTTATTTTTCCCAGATTCATTAATTGTATGCATCCTAAGAAGACTTATATGATTTACGACTTTTATGAAACATACCGAAGTATATTTTATGTTTGGCCCAAATTATCGTATTATAAATTTGATGTAGGATGTAGGACGTCTGTAAATGGATGCTTCCAAACATCTACTTGACTTAACCAAACTCTCACGTCAGGATGTAGAGCACATAAAACTGTGGTTTTTTGAATGTTGAATTCCAAACATAGTAATAAGGACATTTATGTAGGTTAATCATAATCACGTTGGGATGAACAAATTATATCCTTTCATTTACAAATATGAAAAAGCTTGTGGTTTGTTACGAGTATTGTTGATTCAACAGTGCGTGCAAAATAAGGATAGACTTTCTATACACTGCAATTCATAGATACAATTTCTATTTGAATTCCAAATTAAAATAACATGGAGTCGAGATTTTTTTTGTTGTAATCTACCTACCGGTATTACCAAATGTTAAACAGGGTACGTTCAGGAAACTTAAATAGTTTTAAAAAATTTAGAAATTTCTAGTCTCCGATCCGTGAACGGTCTCTGCCCGAGTTTGTTTTTCTCGTAAGGACTAGATATAGCCCAGGAAAATTAGACTTTCACTCCGAACAAATTACCCGAAAAAGCTGAATTTTGGTGGAGAGCTATATTTGTATGTCTAAAGCATTTCTTAAAAACTACCATATATATAGACCGGGGCTTAAGTTTTTTTGGACGATGAAAGGTGGTGAAATTCAGTTTTTTGAAATTTTCTCGAAGGTGAAATTTCTAGTTTACGTAATTCTACAAAATAGAGATTATAATATTTTTTTTTTGCTAGGTCATTTTGTTGTGAAATGAAATCCGAATGAGTTAGGAAATTAAAACGAAAACGCTACCTTTTTCAAAACGGGCGCCTTTCTTTAACCCCACCACTCAGAAAAATTTATTTTATTTATATTTTTTGTATGAGAGAAAGACTAAACAACATCGACAAAAAGAGAACCAAATGTGCTTGTAATGCATTTGAACAATGTATATCTGGGTTTACATCCGAGAAGTTTTGCTTCGCCAAACAGAAAAAGCAGCAGTTTTCCTTGGTCGGATCTGAACTCAGTTGTCGGTCGTGGAGCTAATATTTAGATGAATTCCTTAACTTCTTCCCAATAAATTGTCTTCTACTATCAACAGAAAATTTTCACTTTTCGATTGACATAGGTTTGATTTTGTTTGTTGATAGCATATGTACATTTAGTCTTGTTTTCGTTTTCTTCAAGACCAACAAGTTAGTTTCACCCGATCTTCAATTATCCTGAAGGATCAGCCGTTGATATCGCCAATAGTTGGATAGATTTGTTGAATTTAGTTCCCACGTTGTTAGCGCCTGTCCTGCATATTATTTGCCCCAGAAAGATATTGAAGAAAACATAGTAATGACAGTGCCTTTCCTTGGTAAAGTGTGGAATAACTATTTCATAGTTGCACATTGCGCCACGTATTTTCCAATGTCAGGGGACATAGCTGAATCAATTTTCCCGAGATCTTAAGTTTGGACATGGCTATAAAGAACACCTGGCGACTTTAAAGTTTATGAAAAAGTAGTGACACTGGACTTTTTTTTTTATAATCTACACGCGCTCAAGGGATTATGATTGCCCTTTAAATGTTTCAACACAGCGCGGGCGTAAAGTAAAGGAAGAGAATTGAAATTGTTTGGTCTTCTTCAGGATTTGCTTTAGTGTGAAGATTTGATCTATGATTTGATTTCCATAAGCTTGTGGGCGACATACGTCTTCTTCTTTCTGTGCAGAATTTTCTTCAATAACACCCTCAGACCTGAGGGACGGGACCCTTGCTTTACCTTAGGACATAAAGTCAGATAATCCGATGCCTCTCGTTTGTCCATAAATAATTTTTTCATTTTTCGAGTTCGCAAATCCGTCATCAACCTAGTCTTGCATTTACCTCAAAAAAGCATACATTTTATATAATTTTTTTTTGAAAAATGCTATAAGTGCTACTCAACACATCTACCCATATTGTTTGTCAGGCTTCTCGAGAGTGACAGAAACTTCTGAATGGAAAATATAATATAAAACTAAAAAAAAAAATATTTGTATATGTTTTTATTAGTTATTACTATTATTACAAGGTAGGTATATTAAATTACTATCTATAAAGAAAAACGGAACATAAAACTATTCCTTGTCTTCCTTCAATTGGCACCCTGCTGCAAATGGAAAATCACAACCCTGTGGCAAGAATATAATATATACCTAGTCAAATATTATTCATAGATATAATTTTTTTTTAATTTCTTCACCTGAGTAAATTTATTGAAATGCAAACCAGCTGGACACCTTTGCAATACTGGGACTCCTCGGTCACACTTGTAAAAAGTTGAACAACTTTTTTGCGAAGGAAAGTGAACAGCCATGTCGATGTTATTTTGTGTCGAGGGACAGATAATACTTTCAGAAGCAGTAGCTAAAACTGTGCCAAGCAATAAACTTACAATAATTAAGAAAACTTTTATCATCTTTGCTGTAAGGTACTCATATATCTGTAAAATGTAAAACTTTAAACTAAGGCCAATGAAGCTTCGCACGGTTTTTATATCACAATGAAAAAGCTATTTCTTATCGCTTTTAATGTGCTACATTACGGTTGTCGACAAAGTAGATATTGATGTTCCATTAATTGGTTTCGAGGACCCGCCCTTTGATAATTATTACTCCAAAGGCAATTATATTTACTGCTATTATGCTAAAGTAAAAAAAAATTGAAATCACAGGTATGGTACAAAAAGATATCTAAAAAACAGTACTTCTACTCTGCTCGTGGGGAGAATTCTTAAGTAATTTAACTAATTAATTTTGGCAATATACATGCAAAGAAGAAAAGACAATATCTTTTGACCTGACATTCATATAATAAAATTTTGAAAGCGGGAGATGAAACTGAATCCTTATCGCCCAACCATCTCAACCTTCCAATTCCAGTGCAAATCAACATTTACTAAATGCAATCGATCGCTTTTATTGATACCGAAGACGATATAATCTTAGTTCGTGATTTCAATCATCCCCGAATGGTATGGGAAGTTGCAGAAGACGAGACTTTATAAGTCTCTTTCAATGCAATCTCTGAAAAAGAAATTTTCTTAGTCGATAGACCTTTTCTACCGCACGTTGGAAGGATCCACATGCTCCTATGGGCCTGGTGGAGTGATGATTTCTCAAGTGGGGGTAAAGGAAAGGATCACGCACTTAGTAGGCGTCTACCTCTGCTTAACCAGATGATTATGTGACGACAGACATTTCTTCAATGACTTAGAAGTACGCTCCGACATTTCAGGCTATAGCTTGCTGTAACCCATCAATACCCTTAACGGGCTTGAACGACATAGCATTATCAATTATCATAGGTTTCGTACAATGGAGGCACAACATCCTTCCTTACGCTCCCACATCGCAAAAATATAATTTACGCAAAGGAAACTTCGACATTCTTTACAAACTTATGGCTTATGGGTAAAATAAACTTTGACTTTAGTTTGAAGGACTCGAATATTGACAAAGTTATATCGTGTTACACTCAAATACCTTCTTAGTAATAAAAGAAATAAACTATGGAATTATTTTTCTCAGATGAAAATCAGATCATGATCTTTCCAATATTGTTTCTGCATTCAGCAACTTAATTCCACTTTGTGTAAATCTTTATACTCAAATCATCTTTTACAAAATCAATCTGACCATATTGTGAAGCCATGACACTTTTTTCTATTTATAAATTATAAGGGAAAGTCCGATGGTTATCCTTCAATCTTGAAATACAGCAACGCATATTCTGCTGAGCCTAAAACTATTTCTAAATATTTCGCCGATTTCTTCTAGTAACTCTAAAGTACATAGATCTTTACTTCTCTATATATAAATCAGGGATGTTGCGGATGCCAATTTTTTCACATCCGCGGATGCGAATGCGGATGCGGATTTTTGAAGCCTCACATCCGCGGTTGCGGATGCGGATGCGAATGTTTAAGATCTTATATAAAAAGCACATATAAATAATGAATTAAAATAATGTTGTAGTAGATAAGTGTTAATATTTTTACTAGTTATGATTAGTAAATAAACTTAAAAATAGGTGCATTATACTTCAAGCTTCTCTGCTTCAAGCCGGTTACGCAGAGGTTCGTAAATTAAACCCGCGCTACTAAATAATCGTTCGCTAGGGACACTGCCTGGTGGAGTGGATAAAAATCTTCGTGCTATCGGTGATAATACTCGTACCTTAAAATCTTCCCTATGAACACTAAAACATTTATGAGCATTACCATCCACATTGAGTCATTTTTTAGCGCGGTAAGAAAGTAATTCATTTTTGAGTACAGCTTCAGTGCTACAATTTTAAGGCATTTCTTGTGTCTCGTCTTCACTTGATGAATCTAACATCATAGCAAGGGCGTTCTTTAAACATGCGCTTTCTCTCGAAACCTGAAGTCCCTGGTCCTGGTTGTTCCATTTTGTGCTTATAAATTGTTCTCCCCCAAGCTGGAAAACTTAGTTCAAAGTTCACTTTTCAGAGTCGTGACGGCCTGTCGAATCAAATCAAACTTGTGCGATATTATTAAATAGTCGTCAACTTTTTTGTCAAGCATTTGAATAATTGGAATTGCAGAAGAAATAAGGGCGTGAGAGTTGCTGAGTTCCCTTGTAGCTTCCTCAAAAGGTCTCAGTAATTCAATAAGACTTTCAATGAATTTCCATTCTGGCAGAATAGGGTTAATCTCATTATCATTGATGTAAAGATTTAGGGCATCCTTAACCTTTGCCGCAACTTGTCTTGCATCCGCATCCGCATGAAAATCCGCATTGACTAGTGCGGATGCGGATGCGGATGCAGATGTCTAAATCAATGCGGAAGCTCCGCATTTGCGGATGCGGATGCGAATATCCGCAACATCCCTGATATAAATGAAAAGCTGCACCCAGACCTCTTTTGCATCGATTTATATATGTATGTAAATAGTGAGTGATTAGCGAAATTCGACTATTTGAGGATGATTTCTCGTCGGGTCCTGGCGGGATTCCTCCTATTGTTCTTAAGCAGTGCATATTAAAATTTGCTCAGCAACTCACTATTCTCTTTTAGCTATCCATTTTTTGGGGTAGAATTCCCAAACAGTGTACAAATTCTTTCATTATCCCTATGCACAAAAAAGGCTCAAGGAGTGATGTCTCAAACAATAGACCAACAGCTAAACATTCATGTATTCCCAAATTACTTGAGAGTATAGTAGAACTTACTTCTTCACTGTATTTTACTTTCTTTTTTTTATAAAAAATGTCCTTTTCAAAGGCAGATGCAAAACATTCAAACTTTTTGATTTGTTTCTAATACTATTTGTGCCATGGAATTAAGTTATGACATTGAAGCCATTAGCACAGCACTTGTAAAATTTCCTACTTGACTTAGGTATACTCTTTACTATTCTCAGGTTTGGTCACCTTATCATCATGTTCACATTGAACGTATTGAAACCATTCAACGCAGATTTATGAGATTTGCCTTGCAGGTCCTTGGATGGGACCATCCACTTGGATTCTTCCTTTACAAAACCGTCTAAAAAAAAAATTTCAATCCCTTAGTAAACTCGCGATAATGCTAACCTACTTTTTTACAACAGATATTGAATGTGTAGGCTTATTTCAAAAATTTAATCAGAACAAAATCCAACGTGCGTCGCCTTAGATCTTCTGCATACTCTTTCAACGAATTCAATACGGCCAAAATGAACCACTCACAAGAATACCGAGAAAGTTGTTCAAAAAATGCCCTCAAGAATGCGTTCTAATAATTATCTTTTACTTTCCTTTAATTCTGCCCATATTAATTTATTATTATCATTTTATTATTTGCTTGGATAAAGCGGTGAATACACACGACACTTGTGTGCACACTGGTTTCGGTGTACGGAAATGTGTGCCGTGTGTGGGCTGGTGCGCACACCAATTTTCGGTGTCAGACACCGTGTGAGTAAAATCAAGAGTTTTTGATTTTTGGTGTCGGTGTCTCGATCGGTGTGATGTACATTATGGGGATGTGCGCGCATATTTACTATTCAGTTGCAGCCGAATCGTTGTGCTGTGAGGACGTGAGGAGTGCAGAATTTTAATATTTTATAAAATGGCACTCATGGTAAGATCTCTATGCTTTGAAACTTTTTGCACAACTAAAGTGTGCACGAATCGGTGTGGCGTGTGTGGTGGAATGCTACGCCGCTGGCCGCCGGTGTATGCACACAAGTGTGCACACTAGTTTCGTGTGTATTAGCCGCTTAAAGCTTAAATAAAAAAAATTAAATTCATTCGACATATTTTGCTGCTCCATCATTGTCTTGACCAACATACTTTTTTCACATCGGTTTTTTTTCACATATTTCTGCAGTACGACTTTGAAATGTTTTTCGAAGCTTGGCCAGTTACATGAACAAAATCTTTCAGAAACAGGCAACTATCAAATCTCCCCCAACCCCCGGCTTCATGCCTGATTGTTATATCTTCAAATATAGAAAGTGATTTAAATGTTTAACGGCAAAGTGTGGTCGCAGCTAAAGGTTTCTTATTCTTATTAACCTTCTCATGATATCATCACATTTATACAGGGTGTTTGCTAATTCGTGTGCCATACTTTGGGACGTGATTCTTGGTCATATTCTAAGAAAAAAATTGTTCGACAATAAAGTCTGATTTTCAACTTTGACATCACTTTTTGACGATTTAAATAAGGGCTAACTTTGGTGTAACCTGACCCATGTTAAGGTCAATTTGTCTGTCAGTACTAATAGTAGGGACCTTATTTTTGACTTTTTTTAGTAGAAATATTAACCTTTAAAACGTTTAAATGGAGCTGTTATGTTTTTAGGATTGCCAGATATTCAATTTTAAATGGTGCTAGTTTTTTGTTTGCCTGAGCAAAATTTTGACTTTAAGGTTAATTTTTTTTTCAAAAAATGCGTAAAAAACATAGTATTTTTTTCTTATATTTGCCTGATGAACAAAACGATAGTAAACAAAAATTATTAATAAGTGGACCCGGAACCTATACATTTTATGATACTTGGGAAAATCTAAAACAGGTAAAATTAAAAAAGAATTATTTTTTTCCCCGAGGTGTAAAGGGTTTGAATAAAACAATAATTTGTGTAGTTTTATGTAATTTTTTATTTTATGTACACAAAAACAGTCATAATAAGTGCTAGAGCCCGTTTTTGGATTTCATTTTGAACGTTTATTCTCGATAACTCTTGCCGTTACTTTTAGTGATCCTTCCGAAATACGTTGTTCTAGTTCAGTTAAAATTGTTATTTCAGATGAGTAAACGAATTCTTTTATTCGTTCCCATACAAAAAAATCCAGTACAGTGAGATCGGGAGATCTTGCAAGCCAGTGTATTGGTCCATTTCTGCCTATCCATCGATCACCGTATTCTTCATCCAGCCAATCCTTAACTTCACGACCATTGTGGGCCGGAGCACCATCTTGTTGGAAATATGATGAAGCTAGTTGAAGCAGTGGAACATCCTCCATTAGGTCTGGTAGATTATTTTGTAAAAACTCCAGATAGTTAGTAGAATTAAGTCGGGGTGGTAATTTGAAAGGCCTGATTAATTTATTTCGAATTACACCTGCCCACATATTGACACTGAATCTGTGCTGAAATGATCTTTGCCGTCTTGAATGTGAATCGCTCGAAGCCCATGTATGGAGATTATGGAAATTCGTAATACCATCTCTTGTGAATTGAGATTCGTCTGTCCAAAAAATTCAGTTTATAATCTGTCTACAAGCTTCTCTCTAGCAACCAGTTACAAAATTCTAGTCTCTTTTCAAAATCATCGGGAAGCAGTTGTTGCACAGGTGTATGATGATATGGATACATATTTTCTCCATGCAGTATATACTGGAAATTCTGTGTTTGGAAACATTAAACTGTAGAGCCAAGCATCTTATGCTGATGGAAGGATCGATTTCAACAGCTGACAGTATTTTTTCATCGAACGAAACTCTTCTTGTGCTTGCTAGTTTCTCGAAGCCTTCGAAAAGTATTTCCAAAAACATTTCGAGAAGGAAGTCGTCTGTTACGATAAAGTTCCTGGTATCTTCGTTGTGCTCTTCTTGAATTTATTTTCCATAAACGAATAAAATGTCTGCGTATTCTTCTCTCGTAAATGAAGGCATATTAAAATGTGCTCTTATCCAACTTGATAATCTGATCAATGAATTTGTTTTTCTATTCTTTTATACCACTTAATTTAGTTAATTCATCCATTAAACATTCATACCCCAAATTTAACGCTCCCTGAGAAGAGGTAATGTAATTTTGGTTTTGACCGTAGAACAATTTTTTTCTTAAAATTTGTCCAAGAATCACATCCCAAAGCATGACACACGAATTACCGGATACCCTGTATCTCCGGTTTTCTCAATATGTCACATATTTTTCATATAATTTTCAAAAAAGATCCTAAATTTAGGAGCTCTTTCTCATACTTTTTCATTTCCAAATCTGTATTTCCCCAGGGTAGTCATTTTCGACTGCTTAGCAAAGATAAATTGCTTTCTATGATGTATCTCTTTGAATACGTCATACCGAAATTCTTAGTTTTAGAATGTTATGAACGTTTTATTTTTAAAAGCATTGACTTCTGAACACACTAAAAGTAATTTACAAGATCGTCGTTTTAACCTAGTTGCATACTAAAAAAGAGGCTGGGTGCGACCCACACTGATAACTTCCCATTTGTGGTCTTGAAAACTTTATATTTAGTTTTTTTCAAATAACCAAATTTTAAGCGAAACAAACTTTAGCTGTAAAATTCAAACAAACATTATTTTAAGATTGAAAAGCATTTTAATTATTTAAAGAGATTTGAAATTGAGATTGCTGATGTAAAAGTTGTTTCAAAATGTATTATATTATAGAAATTACTTTATTATTTCTGTTCCAAACATTTTAATTGAAAAAAATTTAAAAACGAAATATTTTTGTTAAAACTGTTAATTCGATACTTGTCAAAATTTAAACATATGTTAATAATTGTATTATGTCGAAGCCTTCCCGTAAGAATGTACTAATCGACACTTTTTTCGAAAATGACTTTTTGATGAGGAAATATACTATATGTTAAAAGCCACGTTTTGGCCTGGGTTTCGCCAACCTATTATGCATGAAAAGGAAACTAGAGTACAAATAAAAAAAATTATCAACTACCATGTTTTCTCATTAAAATAATGTAGCCCCCTGAAATTTGTATTATCCGCCAAAAAATTATGCTAAGCGACATTAATAAAGATCTCATTGTCGTGAGCAACAAAAAATTTTGTTAGATGTCACTTAGCTTAACCAAAATTGTCTCTTATCACACTATGATTTAACTAGAACTTTCTTCATTTTTTTCGTTTCCTGAACAATTTTAGAAATGTCGCTCAGTCAGTATACATTCTTACGGGAAGGTATCGATGTATAAAACAATATACTTTAGAAGGCACTATCGGTGTTTATTCCCAAGACATTCGACTTGAAATACAATTTTAACTACTTTTCACTAGAATTTTTAATAGTTTTTTTATTTAAAAAAAACTATTAATTCAATATTTGTCAACATTTTACCAATTATACAAAATTATACTATGTATAAAATAAACTAAATTAGAAGTCAATATCACAACTAGCTCTCGAGAAATTTGAGTCGAAAAACAATTTTTACCAATTTTCAATAGAATTTTATATAGTTTTTTATTTTTTGTAAAAAAACTGTAAAATGATTTTTTTTGAAATTTTCACCAGTTGCCAAACATATTATTTTTCGTAAAATAAAATTATTTTGAGTTTCAAATTGTTTTCCGTTCTTAGAATATCTGGGTTATGAAATTTTTTTTCAGTTTTTTTTATTTAAAAAAATAACGGTATGTTCATTTTTTTCCAAATTCATACCAAATCTGTATGACCTTATAATGAGTACATTAAATTTTATTTGAAATCAATAGCATTATTTTTTCGTGAGATATTTGAAACTAACCAAAATTTTTACTTTTTTTTTTAAACCGTTATAGTGAAAAAACTACTCACTGAATTTTAATAAACGCCCTTTCAGCCTCTTTCGAAGTTATTATCTATAAAACGAAATTTATTTAAAGTCGATATCTTCACTCGTTCTTGAGATATCGACGACGAAAAATGGTACAAGAACGTACGGACGTACGAACGTACGCACGTACGAACGTACGCACGTACGAACGTACGCACGTACGAACGTACGAACGTACGAACGTACGTACACACGCACACACAGACATCTCTCTAAAAATGATTGATATAGCCTCTAGGGACCTTGAAACGTCGAGAAATGTCAAAAATTCCAATTTGACAAATCGGACCGATTACAATAACTCCCTATGGGAAGTTAAAAAGTTTTAACATCTTACTAATTCAACTATAATTTTGCGCCTTTGATTTTAAAGTTAGAATGTTTATAATAGTTTAAATTAAATAATTTTAAATTATTTTGTATTTCCATTTTCCATCATCCCACAGTGAGATAAGGATAAGGTTTCGGTGGCAGCAATTTTTACTCACGCTCAAGCGAATTTAAGCGAATAGCGTAGTTTTGGTGCACAGCTTTCATTCGCTAGATGCAGCAATCGATCAACCTTTTATACGAGTATGTATATAGAATTGAATCAAATGTTCGTTCGTTTCCTTTGTCATTTTTCTACAACAGTCTGAATATTAATAATTGTGTCCAAAACGTGTGTACCTGCATATGTATATACCTACATATGATTAAGTGTATACAATATGTATGTATATGTTTATTGCATAGAACATTCAAAAAGCCTTTCATTTTTGTTTAAGGAGTTTCACTTCAAAAATCGATTTCATCGCTCAATTTGAAAACAACTCGAAATTTTATTCGCTTACTCGTAGGAGTGAAAATCGCTGTCACCGAAACCATAGCCTTATTTGGTAAGCTTGCGAATCTGCAATTAAAAAACAAATAATTATAAGCAGGCAGGTACATAATCTACAAAGATACGAGTACTGCTAAAGTTTTCCTCTGAATATCTCTTTAATATTTCGAAATTAATCTTGCTTAATGGGATACTAGACCATTTTGTGGATGAAGGAAATTTGTAATCCTATTAAAATTTGTAATTTTCTTTGAAAAGAGGTAATTCTTGAAGTGCTCCGCAAAGCTTTCAGCGAATTGTTTTCATTATAAAATTCATAATCACAAGCTGCAAACAAACAATTGTTTTCTAAGAAGTTTATTTCAGGTTTCTACCTTTTTAAGAAGTTGTTTATATGCATGTTTGCTTGCTCACTGGAGTTTCCTGTTGCTTTTGCAGTGTATTAGAATATGTGAATGCTTGAGTGTGAGGATGCTTATAAGTGCTGTCTTTGTACAGTTGTGTAATTCTTAAAGACAGTAAAAATATATAGATACAGCCATATTTATAAACTCATTATATACATAAGCCTATACAGTATACAGCCCTTATAAAAGCCGTGTTTTTTTCGCAAGTCCATATAGAATTGTAGAAATAAACGACATCGGGACTCAGGAGCTTTTTTTTCCAAATAGGTGGAAGCACTGTGTACGCTATGGCATATGTCAGCTGTATTTACTACGTTTATATGAGGTGTTGAAGCGAGCTTGAAGCTTGCTTCGACCCTTTGTATACCTGTATTGAGTTGAAATGAGCTTCGTTCGACTCGATCCCACTCGCTCAGCGGTGTCGAGTCGAAATGTGAGACAAAAAACCTGGGTCGAGGAGTTGGCTTAACAAATTGTTTCAGAATCGCTCAACACCATTTCAACTCAACTCCAAATCGAGCTCTTAACTCAATCTGGGTCGAAAATCCGACCCTAATCAAACTCGATCTTTCGATACTGCATATAAACGTAGTAATTGACGACTAGCATCGTTCAGCTTCCAAAAACGTCACTTTGGACTTCTCTGAACAATTATCGATAACATAGTCCCCTATTACACGTTGCCTCATGAGACATGTCTCATTTTTGACTTTCCTTTTAAATTTGTATCCCGTGAGGCAAAAGCTATTACACGTTGACTCATGTCTCATGAGACTCATGTCTCAAATTTGACTGTTGTTCGTATTTTTTAATGCACAACACAACATAAAACGAATTTGAGAAAAAGAAACGTCAAAATGAGACTACTAAAAATCAGCCCGGTACTCACCGGGAATATTTTTTTGCATCTCATTTCCTCATATCTGCTTTCTTTTTCGCACTTACGTGAGCCTCGTCTCGGGAGACATCGTGTAATAGGGGACATATAGATAATATTATTTTGGCATCACCATTTTTATCGGGTCTTAGATTAAGGCTGGTATTCACCGAGCGCTCTTAAACGGCTCTTAACTTTACGAGGCTCTTAACTTGAAATTTCTTTGGGGTATTCACCAACCACTCATAAGTGTTTTTCGAAGTTCGAAAATGAGAGCCACTCTCTCTTGTTCAGGCATACCCAAACTGTGAAATCAAACTGTTTTCGAACTTGAATGACAGCTGGTAGTGAGAATTCTTCGATCAATTTCGTATTTTGCTTGGGGAGCGTTACTGGTGACGATAACTGGTATTGGTTTTGCACTCACCGTCGCCGTCGTTTGTTTAGTTTGTTTAGGTTTTCAAATTTTCGAACAAACTTTCGAAGAGAGCGCTCGTAAGTTTAGGAGTGGTCGGGACCAGTGGCGGCTGGTGGGTTGTTGAACAGGTGGTGCACTTTACTTGCTCACTAAGTAGGTATTAAGATTAGAAATCGCAAAAAAAAAAACTAATTTACATATATATGTTGATTTTTTATTTTTTGTATAATTGCTCGAAGAATTTCGACTATGTATAAAACTGACACACTTATTACATTTAGCAAGGAATCATGTTTTTTTATTTTTTCACTTAAATGCGTCAAATCGTAGATTTAGGTTTCTGTCTAAATCGATTCTCCGAGAAAAATATTGCATGTAAAATTTAAAAAGGGCCTTGGCGATAAGGCTAATTTTATATTAACTTTATTTTAAAAGATTTATTACTGTCTTTAATATACCTAATCACTGTTCATTTTATCCCACACCACACACTGTATACACAACATAATCGAACCAAAACCAAAATGAAAAAAATTACTAACCTAACTCCTACAAACCAACACTATTTAACCAGTCACGGATAGAGCGAAACAACATTACATATTTGCAGGCGCAGGGCATTCTAGTCAAACATCGGTTAATCTTCGGTTCTCGTGCGCCGCACGAGAGCAGGCTCATTTCTCGATACATTTCAATGAAATATCTTTTGTCTCACGAGTCAGGGATATTAGCTTGTAACTCATACAAGTTATATTAGCAGTCCTCGTGCGCTCGCCGAAGCGCACGAGAATTTTTACTTACAGGGAAAGTAAGTCTTAATAGTAAAGCAAAGCGCTTACATTGTTTCGTCATAATTGGAAATTTTACTTGTTTATGTTCTTGTATATTTAAAAAATAAATATTAATATGGTAATCTAAAAATAAAGATGCAGTAATATTTTGTAATTTTTAAACCTTTTGAATTGGTGGTTCAGCGCACGAGCGCACTTAAGGTACAGCCGCCACTGGTCGGGACCACTCCTAACTTTTAAGAGCGCTCGTAGATCTTCACTAATATTGCTTGGTGAATAGGTTTATGAGCTTCTTAAGTTATGAGCGCTCGGTGAATACCAGCCTAAGTCTCGAAAATTACCTGGTCTTAGCTAACTCTGTATAGATTTAAGTAGTTGTTGTATTTGCATGTAAAGCGCTTAGTCCCGATGACGTTTTTTTCTACAATTCTGTGCATGGGAAATTGCACTTCGCATTCTCAGCATGATTTAACTTATTGGCTAGGTTTCTTCACATTATTTGAATATATTGTAAAGGAGAATTTAGTCGTTGGTGAAGAGGCGAGTACCTCAAATAAAGAGATTGTAAATCCGATAAATTTGTGTGTTTAATATAAAGGACCGGTTGATTGGTACGGAAAATATATTTTTTTAAAACCAAGGAAAATAAATCATTTACTTATATTATTATATTAAAAACAAATTATTGAGAATTAAATATATAAAAAGACTTGTTGGTGAACTCCCTCCACACATCTTTTTTCATCCGGTGTTAGTGTTGCATGTTTTGTTTTGGATTATTGAATTTCATCCTCAATAAGTTTCTCTGAGGAGTAGCTATTTCCAGCTATAGGATACAATGAAAAACAATTTTATTTGGCAAGTAAGAATCATTAAGTAAATTCATAATTTTTTCCTGCCGTAAGAATCTAAAAAATCTGAAACTGGTATTTTGAAACGTTTAATGAACATACAAAACTCGAAAAGAATACCAATTTTTGAAAAAGTTAAGTCAAAATAAATTTGATCTCTTGAGTCGAAGATCAAAGATAATTCAAAATGTTTTTGGTCATTTCTAAATACAAAACCTAAATCACTAGGGATTCCAGTTGACGTCTCGTATATTTTCGTCTCTTCTGATAATCTAAATATAATCTGTAACAACTTTGCGTCTTTTTCGATAAAATTTTACTGAGGCTGGTTGTCTGTATTTAATCTATTGATGATGTATTGACATTCCTTGGTAACAGTTTTTCTGTTGCACTGGACAATATCCCAGGGCTTCTTTTCAAGAACTGTAAATTATATCTAACTGCTACACTCTGTTATATATATCGCACCTCCGGTATTGCACCGGACGTCAGTGTCATCATTATCATTTTTAATGCTCTCTTTTGAATTCTGTCCAAGAGATTCAAGTGGGTTTTTGGAGCACCTGCCCAGATATGGGAATTGTACTCAAGTTTCGTAAGGACTAAGGATTTATATATAACAGCCAGATCAGAAGGGATGTAAAATTTCTTGCCTGGACAAATGCTGTTTTTCATCCATTCCGGAAGACACCTGTAGAGTAGGACAGATGCAAAGGCTTACGCAGTGGTTTTGCCAGCGTTGAAGAACACCTTTTTAGAACAATAGGAGGGATACTATCCGGGCCAGCGGATTTGTGAATGTTAGGATCTTTTAGTTCTCTAGACTCTGCAACTGCACGAGTGCAAAAGAAGATTCGTACCATAAAATCGTTTACGCTCTCAAGTACAGGAGGAGTCATGTCACTTTCTGCTAGCTTGTTTGTACATATTCCTGTTTTCCTCAGTAGGGTTGGCTTTAAAATTGGGGAAACTTACTTCTCTAACTGTGATAGTCTCCTTACAGCTCGAATAAAACCAGGAGTTTTCTTTCGGTTTGATAGATTTTATCCTTTTTCATACCGTAAAGAATCAGATTTGGCACCATATCTGCAGTGGAATCCACACCACTATCGAGGAAGCATAGTGACGAGTTAAATTTCCCAAAGAAATCATTGACACAGTCCCAATTGATTTTCTCTTAGAAGAAAATTACTACTACTTTCAATGCACTATACTAAATTTATGTACCTTCTCGTTTTTTGGGACCAAGGGATGGAAATTTCGTATATGTTCCCTATCATAGTACAAGTTATGCAAAACATAATCCAATTACTAGTTCTTGTATTGCTTTAAATGATTGTGAACTTGTGATTGATTTTAATAAAAGTAGGATATATTAAGAAAGATATTAAGTCAGCTTAGCTCAAATTTGGAGTTAGTGAGTTTTACCTGTCAACCGAAGTAATAATTGATATATTTAAGCTAGACTAAGAACAAATTTGTACTAAACCTAATAAATAGGGGTATTGTCCCATTAATATTAAAAATTGAGCTAAAATTAGTCATAAGAGGTCATAAGTCTGCATGGGGCTAGGATAAGAAATTGTGTGCTATAATAAGGTACATAATGTATACTAAAAAAAGTGGTTGAAGTTAAATCGTCACTTTTTCCAATAAACTTTCTACCAGTATCATAATAATACTTCTGATACAATTAAAATGTATTAAATAAGCACCCGTACACTTTCTTTAAGACTAATCCATGGGGAATTATAAACCAGTCTAGACGCGACATGGATGGTCTCATGTCCCATTTGGATATGCTGTTATTCCCAGCCCACCTTAACAGAGCTGTTTATTAATTATCCTTTTAAATTATCTTTTCAAAAATACATATCCACAGCTTATTTTCCGGGTTGTTTTTTTTTTTTATTAATGCTGTTTTTCATCGTAATCGATACTATGCATCATTTGTTCAACTATACGAATACACTTACCACTGAACAACAGTTTTTTGAATTGAAGAGTCTGAAGAATAAGCAACTTATTTTAATTAAATTCAACCTCCCCAGAAAGTATATTCTTTTTTTAATTAATCACTTTTTTCTCCCCTACAATCATCTCTTCAAAATTCTCCAAAATCGATTAAAGCCATTTTAATTTAAGTTAAACTTTGCTCAATTTAATATGATACTATTCAACATTTGACATTTTTGCTATTCATGGCATCAGTTTGTTTTTATTTGGTAACATTTTGGCACGTTTCCTTCAAATACAAAACAATAATATCCAGCCAGTGAGATTGTAGAGGAGTGTAATGTAAGTGTGTTTCCTTGAAATCATTTAGCAACTCCTTAAAGCCGTCTTTTGTTCTCCTGTGGGGCTGCGAAGAAACTTTATTAACTCAATTCAATCGAAGAATTTAATTTTGTCCATCACTGTTTTTGGTACATAAATGTACTTCTATCTTTTATACTTAGAAGAGCATATTTTAATATTCTGATATCATAAGCAAAGCATTTGTATTTACATGAAGGAACAGGAAAGTTGGATTGTAGTCATTTAAAGTTAAAAAGATACTTTAATTAATAAGATTGTGAAATAATTTCTTAGTTTGTGTGTTGGATTGACTTTTTTTTTTATTAAATCGAGTAGGTAAAGCAAAAAGATGACACTTGTTAATTGCAATCAAGTTCGGTTGTTTTGATTGTTTATAAATTAGCTATAATTAAGTTTCAATTGTAAAAAAAAAACATTTGTCTGGGTATGTTGATCTGTGTACGTCCGGGTACGTGTTTTATTCATTGCTGAATAGCCAGCGCACCATTCAAAGGCGAATAAAACGATCAAAATCACTCCATATGTCAATTTCAATTTATATTTCAATGTTGGCCATTATTATAGAAAATATCAAAATCTGATGTCAAAACATGTATGTTTAATTCTAAAATTTAATGCATAGCGCCATTTTCATTTCAATAATTTAAAGTTCTATCACCAACATGGGGCTGGATCCGCTAAGAAAACATTGCAGAAAACTCTTTAACACAGCGAAAACTTCCAGAGAAGCTTCTGATTGGGATCTCTATAAAGATTCCCTCAAGATATATAAAAAAGAACTGAGGAAAACCAAGCGGGTGTCCTGGAGAACTTTCTGTAACAATATAGAAGACAACGCAAAAGCATCAAGATTAAGAAAAATCTTCTCCAAAAATCCAGTCATGCCAAGTTGCCTAAAAAACACTGACTGTTCCTAGAAAATCTCAAGCGAAGAATCGCTCAATCAGCTCCTGGGATGTACATTTCCCTATTAGCCTTTCATCATTCTTTCTTAAAACATTTGAACGTCTGATTGAAATCCATTTGAGGGCAAACATTGATAAGTCCTTACTATCCAATGCTCAACATGCCTATAACAAAGGGAAATCTGTAGAAACCGCTCTACATACGCTGGTTCGTACTATCGAACATTCCCTTCACATAAAGAGTTCACCTTAGTTGCTTTCCTAGATATAGAAGGAGCTTTTAACAATGTCGACGCGTCCGCAATCACAACTGCGCTGTCAGCTCTGAAGGTGGATAAGTCAATCAGTAAATTGATAAATCATATGCTGATAAGCAGGATTATGAATTCTTAACTGGGCAATTTTACTACTCGATGGACTGACAGTAGGGGTACGCCGCAAGGCGGTGACCTCTCTCCTCTCCGTTGTAACCTAGTCGTAAGTGAAATACTAAAGATTCTAGAAGGGGAGTTGCACAGGATGATTGCCTATGCGGGCGATGTTGCGATAACGATATCTGGTAAGCATCCTAACACTCTGAAGGAACTCCTACAAAATGCTCTAAACAAGCTTACTACCTGGGCAGATTAATGTGAACTCGGTGTCAACCTCCACAAAACTGAACTTGTCCTTTTTACCAAGAAATATAAAATCCTACACATAAACCCTCCCTACATCAAAGGTATACGGTATACCGCTTACATTTTCATACAAAGCTAAATATCTGGGACTTATTTTGGACAAGCAATTACGCTGGAAGCCCAATATCCAAGAGAGAATCAATAAAGCCAACATATGTAGCTCTATTCTCTTGCAAAAAAGCCGTAGGTAACAAATGGGGTCTACAAACTCATATTAAACACTGGCTATACATCTCAGTCATTAGACCGATACTTACATATGGAGTAACAGTATGGTGGACTGCGCTGGAAACAGCACCAAATCGCGATAAGCTCAGCAAAGTCCAACGAACAGCCTGCTTAATCATGGGTGGAGCTCTCGCACAACTCCTTACGCTGTACTTGATGTTCTGTTTAATCTCATTACGCTAGATATCTTTAGCAAACAATCGGCCTCTTGCACAGCCATTCGGCTTATAGCCTCTTCGCAGTGGATCAATAACGATATTGGCCACTCTCTCTACTATACAGAACTCGTTCATATCCCTACCTAGTAACGTCGATTACACCACCCCTCATCCAAAATTTAATAAAAACTTTCAAGTTTCCATCCCTTCCAGGTCTTCTTGGGAAAATGAGTCGTTTTTGGTAAGCGAAGCGATTCATTTCTATACAGATGGATCTAAAACCGATGACGGGGTCGGTGGAGGCATATACTCCGAAAGATTAAATTTTTGTCTATCTTTTCGTCTTCCCAATCACTGTAGCGTGTTCCAGGCAGAGCTTTTAGCAATAAAAGAAGTCCTCTCTTGGCTCAAGGAAAACGTTATATCGACTACTGATATACGTATTTTCTCAGACAGTCAAGCTGCCATAAAGTCCATGGACTTTGTCTCCATTAACTCACAAACAGCCCAAAATTGTCGATCATCTCTGGTGGAGATGTCCAAACAGTTTAACACTCACCTTACATGGGTGCCGGGGCATAGAGACATTCCAGGAAATTGTAAAGCCGTAGAACTTGTAAAAAACGGAACAACCTTACCTTTGTTGGATAGCAAATCTAACATCGGTATACCCCTAGCTACTTGAAAACTTATGCTAAAGCATATGATACGATGAAGAAAAGCTAACCACAGATGGACCAGCACCCCAACTTGCCGGTCTTCTAAACTAATCTGGCCATTGTTTGATGCTAAACGCCCGGAGCGGGAGACCCATTTTGCCGCCCCATTCAATACTTAATCAACATTAAATTTCGAGACATCATTTCACAGGCAATGAGGTATCCTATGGAAGGTAAAATAGGATCAGCGGTTTCACAAACGGATTTTACGGGCCTTACGAGCAGCGAAGTCAGAAAAAACTTTGTCGAAATCAATATTTGATAGTCTAGTGGAGCTCATAGTGGATCTGAGATAATTTTTGATTAGCTTCAACTTCGAAAAACTTCTCTCACAACTAGCGACACTAATTTTTTCCAGATTCAGTTTTTGAATGAACTGGAGGAGCTCCAGTGGTCCTTTGCTTCTTATATCTTCCTCTGATTTAGAACTGGCGACAAACTGCTGGCGACACTTCCGCTCCATCGGAAACTCGTCTTTGTCGTTGTCTTCTAAAGATCAGACTCGTACTTGATGTCCAAAAGTTTTTCCGCTATTTCTTGAACTAACTGGAATCGACAGAGTTCCTGCTCGTGAGACAAAGCTGCACCTGCGGATTCATCGCCATGCATGCGTTTTTTCTTGCGAATTCTTCTCATTTTGAGTTCGATTCCGAGTTTTTCACAGAGAATCTTAGCAAAGTCGATTGAGGCTTGGACGAAACGGTCTCTGCTCACACTTATCCACACTCAGTCCACGTTGCTGCAGGTAAATATGTGCGTCATCAACTTCAGGTAGCATTGCACTGATTCAGAAGCAGCATGTACCCCAGCCAAGTTGAGTGTACTTTAATCTGGGCTTGAACTCCATTGTGGATCCCTGACATTGTGGCAGCGTTGTCATAAGCTTGTCCTCTCAAGTTCTGTATGTCCAGTCCGTCTGATGTTATCTTCGCGATTATATCGTTGCTGAGATCTCCTGCATTTTTTCGTTTTGGTACGAAAAAGTCGATGAAAGATTCTACCACGGCGACCTTTTTTCTTTCGATATGTACGTATCGCAGAACCTGGCTCATTTGGTTTTTGTGGGAGATTGCTGATGTACTGTCGAAGTTTACGCAATAATATTTAGCTTCTTGAATGCGACGGATGATGGTGGATCGAACTTGCTGTCTCAGTAAGTTTATCAATTCATTCTGGGTTTCTGGAGATAGAAATGAAACTGGGACATTTGCTCTCAGCTTTATCTTTGTCAGATGTTCCATTAGAAGAGGGTCATATTTAGCTAGGAGGTGCACTAACTCCAGAAAATTCCCACGGTTTCAACTATCATCTCCTCGATGTCCTCTGAAGGCCAGATTCTGTTTGGCTAAGAACTGGATAATATTCAACAACCGGTACAATACATCCATCCACTTCTTCTCCACACTATTGAAAACTTCTTGTTGTTTCTGATCGATGGTTGCTTTACGGTTCAGACAAACTTCCAACTCCTTCCATTTCAAGAAGCTCTGCTCACGGTCCAGGCCGTTCTCATGGTCTCCGATTCTTGGATTTAGCTTCCACCATTTGTTGAATCCTTCTTCAGATGCGAAGTTCGAGTCGAAATTGCCAAACAGCTTGCAACAGAAACAATACAAGGATAACTGCAAAAGCGAGTAAGGCCATAAGAGTGCATTCCGTTATTGTCGTGCGACTCGCGAAACTAAAACGGAACGTTCCGAAACTCTCGCGAAACTGAAAGGGAGCGTTCCGAAACATATGATATACGAGACCGCTGAGCTGGCGGTTACCTACTTTACCTACTGTACATACTTTATACCTATATATATGTATGTATGTTCGTGGTCAAAAGTCTGCCCGTTTGTGTTTCGGAACGCTCCCTTTCAGTTTCGCGAGAGTTTTGTAACGTTCCGTTTTAGTTTCGTAAGTCACGCGACAATAACGGAATGCACTTTTATGGCCTTACTCACCGTTTACAAATTCACGGAAATCAGCCGAGAGCGTCAACGACGAATCACAGGCAGGATGGCAAATTTCAAATGTACGTCATTGTTGTTTGTTGACTTGTCAAACGTTCTGTCATGAAACATAAATGATCTCTATTCTAAATGCTTCACCGGCGACATTTTGCCGCGCCCGGCCTTCTGCCGCCCAGGGCGGGCCGCAACCTCCGCCCCCCCCCCTACGCTACGCCACTGCTTATAACACTGCTGTCAGTAAGATCCGCATCGTTTTATTTTCAAGGGATGATCCAGATCCGGATCCAGATAGATTTGTGGATAATAAAACGCACCTATTAATATCTATCTAGTAGATGCGGTCGTGTTTCGGTTTCTAGATGCTTACATCCCGTAGATGGCGTCGTGTTTCGATTTCTGAATGCTTCTTATTATTATTATTATAATTATTATTATTATTATCCGTTTGGATAAGAAGTAAGAACTTGGCGTACTTTTAGATCTCAGTACTTTTCACGGCTGACTTGTTACACAAAGGTTTTTGTATAGAAGAACTTGGCTCTTTTTTTAACATTTATGTTTTTGGTCTGATCTCACTCCTTTTTGCAAAGATTTTAATATTTTGCCATGTCAAAATCTTGAAAGATACGGAAAGATAGAAGGGTGTACTCTATCTACTAAAATCAACTTAGTTTAAAGCTTCCTATTTCTTTTGGTACTCGTATATTTTCTTTTTGTTATTGGTTGTTTTGATTTGCGCTTCAATTATTTCTTCTTGTCCTGGCAAGATACCTAACACTAACATACCTACCTTAATTACGGCAATCAGAAGTGCTCCATATAAGTTAAACATTTTCTCAGAAAGTGGATACCACGCTCCCTAAATGGAAAACCCCAATTTTTATTTTTGGTTCTTTATATGCAATTTGAGCCCTACCGTTCTACCGAATTTCATTGTTCTACTACAATCGGAAGTGTGCCATATATAATTTACATCAGTTCTGAGGAAGTGGGCGGATACAACGCCCCTTAATGGAAAACCTCAAACTTTATATTTTTTTCTTTGTGTGCAATTTAAGCCCTACTGTTTTACCAGATTTCATCAGCAATCGGAAGTGCTCCATTCAACCAACACCAATTCGGAGAAAGTGGGCGGATACCACGCCTCCTGAGTGGAAAACCTCAAATTTTTGATTTTTTCCTCTGTTGTGCAAAATTACAAGATTCTACGATGTCGTGCTCCATAAATTTGATGATCTGTCAGTCAGTCAGTTACGGTTTTTGTGATTTTTGAGGCCTTATATCTTAGGAACCGCTTATGTTAGAAAATTTGGTGAGGCGCCTGTGCCTGACTAGCTTAGCAAATATTCGGAATTTTAAGTTTCTTGGTATTAAAGATAGGGAGGGGTCAAAAATCGCCTGAGTTTGTTCCTGTAAAAAGGGTGTATTGCCAGAACTTGGCTGGTCACTGCCGTGCCCTTTGATTTTGCATAACGGTTGTAAGCAAAATTTCGATTTCTCCTCTAGGGATTCACCGAAGAAACTTTAATACCAAGTTTGACCAAGTTTGAAGAAAATAGCTTCACCGGTTTAGGATGTAGGTTGAGGTACAGACAAACGCAAACGGAACTGCGGAACCCACTTTATTTCATGTTCTCTATTATCGTAGTGTCAACTTTCATCAAAATTTCGAGTTCGATTTCATTTGTATCGAAATATAAATCATAAACGAATCCTATTTGAATTTACATTCGGAACCATAAAATAGATGATCCTCATGAGTTACAATTATCGTTTGGTTTACAAAAATGCCAATTTTTACAAATATCACAAATTTAATTCTTTTTAACACAAACTTTTAAAGTGCACAAGCGATTTGGGATAAGATGTCAAAAATCTTGGTTTGTTCAAACTTGTTAAACCCGACTACTTTATACAGCTTACAAATTTAAATAAATTTTATTCTACAACGCTCATTAACAGAAATAGAAATATAAACAAATTGAAAACTATGACGAATGGAAGTAGTTTGAAAACAAACTACAACGAAACTCATTTTTTTCAACCATTTCCGGGTAGGTAAGTAATAAATCAAAAGCTATGAAATGTAAATTCGGTCTGAAAATATTTTTTTAGGCAAAAATATTAGACATAGAACTTTATATTAACATTGTACCTATGCTCTAAGAATTGTTAGTTTAAGCACAACCATATAAACCTATGCTGCTTGAAGTAATTGAAATAAATTATTGTTCAAGTACCATATTGCCGTTGCGGAAGCGGAATACATTTTGGATGTAACGTCTCACGTATCTCATAAAAAACCAACACAAATATGTTAAAGAAGGGACCAACACTTTTTGTTCAAATATAAATTATATGATGCGTAATGGAGAATTTATGATTTGGTGTTGAGTTTTGCATTGCGGTGAATTTTTTCTAGCTCACAAAATAATATACATAAATTTTCTCTCGCATTTCGTAGATACAATTTTTATGTTTAAAAGTACCTCTGTATATTTGTGTACGCTTTTTTTTAAAGATGTTAAAAAAACATTTAAAATAAACTTTGTGATTATGTAGCAGCATAAGTTCGTTTAGAAACAATGTGCTCTCCTAAATGACATTTAACATTTTCAAAAATATATTAAAAAATGGCAGTGTACCACGTGTTAACGGAAGCGCCCTTTCAACGCCCTAATAGCTAAGGGTAAGAGTATAACACTGCAGTAAGTGTATTGTGTATTCTGAGAAAAAAACTATGTTACTGTTGGTAGAGGACAGAACAAAACACTTTGGTGCAAGATTTTAAACAGTCTTGTATTATGACAAAATTATGCGCAAAAAGCTAAGTAAAATACTTTAAATCCGTGTACTCAATTCTTTGCAACAACAATTTAACAATTTAACTGAGATTAGGTCTGGGTTCAAATCTCAGTCAAGGCCAAAAAGTTTTCCGATTAAACTTGAAAGTATAAAGGCTAAGCACCTCTAATAAAGGAGTCCGATGATCGGCTTGGCACCCCTGAAATAGCTATAACTCCAGCCAAATAAAAACACACTTGGTGGTAGCTGGTAGTTCATTCAAGTTGTTGTTGTAATATTCAAAACTATAAATAAATGAAGAAGCTTTGCAGGCACAACTGCACGTATCTACATTATGTAATCATACAAAAACTTTGTGTCTGGGCGTTCAACAACAACAAACTGTTTTTTTAGCTTATATCATAAAATCCATTGAGTGAAAAGTTATTGCAATTTACAAAGACTTCAGCTAGGCTTTAGACTTACTCCATTATAATGCCTAAGCTAGAAATATATGGTTTCCATCCTACATTCCTGATTTGGATCTCATCATACCTCTTTGGAAGGTCTGAAAAAATTAATATTAATGATTCTTTTTCGAGACCTATTAAATGTAGCTCGGGTGTGCCTCAGGCAAGCCATTTGGGTCTTTTCAATATTTTTATAAATGATATCACATCTGTAATAACACTTTCACAGTGCAGTTGAGCTTAAACTATTTTTGGAAATTACTGGTGAAGAAGATTGTTATCTTATACAGTCTGATATCAATCAGGACTCAGGATGGTGCAATTCAAAGTTCTTAAAATTGAACTCAAAAAAATGTAGCGTTATATCTTTTTTTAGGTCTAATACTCACATAAAGTTTAAGTGTATAATTAAGTCTAACCCACTCTTGCGTGTGTTCAAAATTAGGGATTTAGGAATTATGTTTCCTTCGTATTGAAAAAATCCAGAGACGTTTTACGAGATTTATATTCTATGAAATTAAATTTGTTCAGCCTGTCCCTAAAAAAGGCGAATCCTCCATCCCTACTACTATCGTCGAATTGCACTTACGTCCCTTCTTTCAAGGTCATGGAAACGCTGATCAATTTTCAACTTAAGTAATATTTTGAGGAACGACAGCTTCTTAATAGCAGGCAGGCTTTCGTAGCGATAGGTCCACTGGGGATCTGATAGTATATCTTACCCAACAGTGGAACAATTCTTTACATCGTTTTGAAGAAAGTATTGATATTTCTAACCGATATTCGAGATATTCATCAATGATCTTTTGTCTGAAACTTCTAATCCATTAAATTGTTTTGCTGATGACATTATACCATCAACTTCTCATATTCCTTCCTATATACATATCCTTGTTCTTTGGATGTGGATCTACAACGGCAGCGTATGATAAGCTCATTAAATTTGGATCTTGATGGCATTGTCGATTCAGGAACCAAAACCACATAGAATTTAATGCTTTAAAAACTCAGTGTTGTCTTCTGTCGTTAAAGCGGAACACCGCCGCAATGTTCCTTGTTTTTCATTATATTACCCTTATTTTTATAAACAGTGTTCCAGTGAAATAGGTAGTAGCATTCATTTCCTTAAACGATTCAATCGTAATACTCGCTCTTCAGCGAATGCCCATCAATTAACCCTTGAACTCAACTTCGGAGATTCTTTCTTTAGTCGCACTACACGAATGTGGATTACTTTAACAGAATAGATTCAGATTTCTGAAATTTGATTTTTAACTTCCAGATATTGCCATATCGCTGAATCTTGTTAAAGTCACACTGTAAAAGAATTGCGATGACCTCGAGCTTTAGATCGTCTCCATACGCAAATGCCTGAGTTAGACTACATATCAGATTTGTGGTGTAAATGCTGAATAGAATTGGCTTGTTGCCCGTTTCCAGTTGAAGACCAGTTAAAATATCAAAGATTGCAAAAGAAGTTTGATTGCCACTTTTGACAACAAAATTTCTACCATTGAGCATGTCATAAGGCATATATAAAAGTGGTTTACTTATGCTGAGTCTGGTCAGCTTTAGATAGAGACCCAGACCATCTACCCACAGTTTGTTGAAAGCCTTCTCCAAATAAACCAGATAAGTACCAGTACTCGTACACAGTCTATTAGTTTTTTTTCCATTGGATATCAGAGACCAGTATAGACGCGGTATGAATTGTGTTCTGTCCCGCCGGAAAACCAAACTCAGTATCCGGTATGATATTTTTGATCTCTGCCCATTTGGACAAAGCTCTATTAATAATTTCTTCGAATTACTTACTGATACCCCGATAAAGACTTACATATATCGACCAGAGATTCGGCGAATTGAAGTCTATTTTTTTCGGGAGACGATAGCTGTTTTCCATCACTCTGCATAACATGCATTAAGTTTTAAGCTTATGATCACTTAGCATAAACATTTTTTTAAACAAATTAGTTAGTTTAATTCTATTTCTAATTTTTATTGTTATAAACGTTTTCATTGCTTATTTTTGACATCTTTCCAACCAGCTACCACTGCCATTTATTTTCGAAAACAGTTTTAGGATAAGGAGATGGGTTTCTTTTACAGAACTGAGTAAATCGGATGAATGGAGCCCCAAAAACTTAAGAGCTATATTTAAGACCCCTCGATTAATACCGCCCTTGAGCTAATTTATGTTTATCTCATATGATCATCTATGTATCTGTTTTTTATTCTTATTTCACCAAATATCAGTTCTAGTAAAGAAAACAAAAGTGAACGAAACTTGACCAAAAGTAACAATCCGAATTATAGCCGGACCTTATTTTTTTTTCTATTGTTTTTTGTACTTCCATTAAAGTTTTATCTTAAGACGTCCTGTCATTTTCAGAAAATGACAAATGAAAATACAGTGGACGTCCAGTATAACGAATGATATAATGTTCGAGGTCATTCTCTATATCGAGAGCGTTCGTTGTATCGATCGACTTTTCCATTCAAAACATTTTAAATAAGTGGTTGATTTATTAATTTATTAATTCATATCTTTTTTATCGGTAATGTTAAATTGAATGGTTGTGTTTGACTTTTTTCAATCCCACATATTTTTGATTTTGGAACACGGAATTTTATTGAAATTTCCTTAACTGAAACGCCTTTGTTGCACTCATCAATTGTACTCTTGACGCATGTATTCATTATTTAAAAAAAAATTATGTTATTACCTAATATAGTTTCCGAGAAAAAAATTCCCAAAAATCGTGCGTTTTCTTGGCGTTCTATAGACCGTACTAGTACCTTAAACAACAAAAACACTATTACGAGAATAAACTTGTGTGTTGGTATAGGAATAGATGCACATATCACAATGGCAAAAAAATAAAAAACATTTTAAGGCAATTTATCTACACGTTCGTTATATCGGATAGCAAATTTTTATCATCGTTCGCTATTTAGAGATGTTAATGTAAATTTAAAAAGCGTTCGTTATATCGCAAATTCGCTATATCGGGTATTCGTTATATTGGACGTCCACTGTATTTGAAAGAACGAATCTGGATGACAAGTGGAATTAGTTAGAATAACTGCCAAATTAAATGTCACTTTAGGTGCGTTTTATTATTCACAAATCTATCTGGATCCGGATCTGGATCTTCCCTTGAAAATAAAACGATACGGATCTTAGTGACAGCAGTGTTATAAGTCCGTCTCTTTTTATCCTTGTGTTTGTAAATTTTCAATTATTTCTTGTCTCTTTTCTTTACACTATAGCTTACACTACCTTACCATAAAAAGCCATCTACTCGCCAGTGTAATAACTGATTTTTGGATCTTTGAAATAGATCCCGATAGAAAACAGGATCCCAAATTGTTTTTGTAATACATGTTAAAACTTAATCCAGATCCGGATCCAGATAGATTTGTGAATAATAAAACGCAACTTTTGTTTTTGAAAGACAAAGCAAAGATTTAGGCCAATGTGTTTCATCTTTTGTGCAATGAAAGACACAGATTTGACAGCTAATTAAATTCAAATTGAAAGCGATTTTAATTAAAAATAAAACAATCGTAAATACAACAGGTGCAGCAATTCGACTATATTTTGATAACTGGGACTTCTCAAACTTGAAGTTATGCTGCGGTGGAGATAAGAACAATTATTATTGTTTCCCTTTGAAAATAACTAAACCTTAACAAACTATTTTAGTTCTTATTTTATCTCAATTGAAATTCAAAATTTTCAACACAAATTCCATTGGAGATGACTCACATCTGTGAAAATTTGTTCATTGATAACACTAGTTTCCACAAAAAAAGTACCTCAAAAAAAAACGTATTTACTAGACTAATTTTGGCTCTCTGAACACGAAAATGGCAATTATTTATTTTTCCAAAGAAGCGTTTTCGAGATATGACCAAAAAACCTGTTTTTCTGCTCCTTTTCCATGTATAAGCCTAATTCTCAAAAACGGTCGAACTAATTAACATATACTTTATAGTTTTGAACAGATATTTTATTTGTCTTTCCAACAGTATACGACTTGTATAAATCGGCACAACAATCATCAAGAAAAAGCCGTTCAAAGTTTCAAAAAACACAATTTTTCGCCGTTTTTTGAAAATCGCTTGTTTTAAATCATTTCGTAAGGATAGAAAAAAAATATTTAAAATATTTTTAAGATCTCACGTGAAAGATATTCTTTTTACAAAGCTAAAACGCACAAGATCAATGAAATCGAATAATAAATGTGGAAGTTATGAAACAGTACGTGAAGGCACACCATTTCAGTTTTTTTCTTTTTTTCATAATTTTTACTGAAAATATGACGTATTGCTTACACTTCTTCTTGTACGTGGCGTTGAATCTTCGCGGAGCTGCATCCAGCAGTAGTCACTCATCATCCCTTGGTCCCAAAAGCCTTCATACCTCTTTTCCAAGATTGCAAGGTCCTGGTGGAATCTTTGTTTTTGAAACACTTATCTGCTAAATACTCACCAAAAGCATGGAATGAATAGCATAATTTTTTCGATCAATTGATGATAGTTTGAACTTCTGTGGTTTCCCAAAAAATCATGAACTACGTCTTGAAAAGCATTCCATGCTCTTCCATGTTCTTTCTCGTATTTTTTTTTAGACAATTCAAAAATCCGGTGTCACTAAACAATTTGTTTATCTGTGGACCAACGAATATACCCGCATTAATTTTTTCGGTTGACAGATTGGGAAACTTTGTTTTTATACATGTCAATCCTTTTTTTTTCTTGATCTTTTGCAAACCCTCAGTTTCACAGTGAGAGTTCAAACTTAAATTCTGCTGAATCTGAACCGGAGTTTGAATTTGAAGTTCAACTCGTTCGGTTTCACAGTCTTATCTGAACTTCAGTTTATTGAACGTTGTTTAAGTAAATTGTTTTCTCTGAATCAAAGAAAAAACAATCAAGGAAAGTTTGCTTTGTTACGGTTGTGACCTGTGATATGAAAACAAATTTCAAAATGAAAAGAAATTGTATTTTCAAATGTTGAAGGGGTTTTCAACCTGAGGTTTAAACGGCAAAATAATGTCGTTTAACTCAAACTACAGAATGAACTCTGTTCAAGGACTATGAAACCAAATTTATTGTTGAACTGAAGTTTAAACCAAAAGTGGGGCTTAAACTTCATAATGCCGAGTTTTATGTACTATGGTGGAAGTATTACGTTTTGTTTTTCAACGAGTGCTTTTTCAGCAACGAAGTGGCCTATTTCGTTGGATGAAATGTTTTTCATCTGCTCTGCTATCCCAAAAACACAGAAAACAGCAGCATTTTGTGTAGCCACCCTGCAGGCCAGTACGTGACTACTGCTGGATGCAGCTCCGCGAAGATTCAACGCCACATAAAAGAAGAAGTGTAAGCAATACGTCATACTCGTATTTTCAGTAAATATTATGAAAAAAAGAAAAAAACTGAAATGGTGTGCCTTCACGTACTGTTTCATAACTTCCACATTTATTATTCGATTTAATTGATCTTGTGCGTTTTAGCTTTGTAAAAAGAATATCTTTCACGTGAGATCTTAAAAATATTTTAAATATTTTTTTCTATCCTTACGAAATGATTTAAAACAAGCGATTTTCAAAAAACGGCGAAAAATTGTGTTTTTTGAAACTTTGAACGGCTTTTTCTTGATGATTGTTGGGCCGATTTATACAAGTCGTATACTGTTGGAAAGACAAACAAAATATTTGTTCAAAACTATAAAGTATATGTTAATTAGTTTGACCGTTTTTGAGAATTAGGCTTATACATGGAAAAGGAGCAGAAAAACACGTTTTTTGGTCATATCTCGAAAACGCTTCTTTGGAAAAATAAATGATTGCCATTTTCGTGTTCAGAGAGCCAAAATTAATCTAGAAAATACTTTTGTTTTGAGGTACTCTCCAAAAACCGAAAATTTGTAAACTAGTGTAATGAACGTCTATCCAGCGGAAAGACCAAAGCAAATGGAAATAGCAGTCGTTGAACTGACACAAGTGTTGTTCAAAATTTGTTTGCATTTGAAAAATTAATTTTAGTCAATCAAACACACAAGTGTAAATGAACTGACAGTTGTCTCGTTCAAAAACACAAATTGTGAAATGTAAAACTGTGTAAATCAAAGACAAAACAAGACAAGACAAGTGGAAACATGGCTTTCGTTATTCATTCCTGGGAGATGGTTGAGGGCTAACCATGCATATTTAATCTATTCGTAATGACCTTTCCCCAAATACTCGTAGGAACTACATTTGGTCTTATGTCTGAAACTTCTGCTACTCACCAGGTGCAAATTTATTATCGTATTGATCCAAAATCCCATCATATGAACATATAATCTTTTTTAGGGTTCGTTTCCCTTTTTATTGTTTTAACTTTTTGTTTTTAATTCATTTTAACAAAAAGCGGTACTTTATTTTAAAAGCCTGCTCAATGTTGTGATGCCACTGAGAAAAAATCTTTGTGGCGTATGTGGCTCTGCTCTTTATTAAATCAATTAACTTTTTCACTGTGCTGAGATATAAAAAAAAAAAGTTATTTATCTGAATTTAAGTTTATGATTATTAATTGGCTTTTAATCTCCACCCTCCAAATATTTGCATAAAAACTAAAATTCAAATTTGTTTTTTTTTTGGTATTAGGGTTAAATTGTTTAACGGTAAAACAATGAAAGATAAGAAACATTCATGCGGTGCTTGAGAGACTTAAATGTTTCTGATATACTCGTACTTCTAACAACTATAATTTCTATAAAGCTCGTTTTTGGATTCTATACAAGAGACTCAACCAGTGATGCCAGACTTTTAAAGCGTAAAATCCCAGAATGAATAGAAAAAAACCCTTTTATCCCACGATATTACAAGAAAAAACCCACAAATATCCCACGAAGTTTAAAATCAAAAATTTATAGTTTTTTCATTATAATCTATTTTAAAATAAAAAAAACAAGTTTTTTTATAACAAAACAAGTTTTTTTTTATAACAAAACATAGATACTTATTTATTATTCTGTTTTCAACAAACTTAAAAATAAAATAAAATTAACAATAAAAAACAAAAAATCACATATTCAGTCTGATAAAAAAAAAAACAAAAAAAAACTTATTTCACACTTAACAGATATAAGAACTTATACCTATATGAACATTATTACATTTACATATCTAATGTATACATTTTTGAATTATGTACGGCTAAGTGCTCCATCTTAATTTCAAAATTGTAGCAGTAAATATTTTTGGCCTGAAGCATGATCTAATAAACAAATTGAATTTATAATATCTTGTCCGAGACGATTTCTTTTTTTAGATTTGATATCTGTTACAATAGAGAAAATTCTCTCTGCTTCTGCGTTCTAATGCGGAAAACTTAAGGCCGTTTTGACCACATCATTTAAGCTCGGGAAAATTAGTTCGTCGTTGAAATTCTTCATGTGGCAGATCTCGAACCACATTTCGTCGATCGAAAGTTTCCTCAGTGAAGCTTTTTTCTCATCACTAAGAATGACAAAAATGCTTCTGAATTCTTCAACGACGTTTGAAGTTTTAATGCCAATTTGATTCAAAAGATCGGCTATTGAAAAATTTCTACTGCTAGACACATTTAATGCTATATTTGGGTCAAGAAATAGAAGTTGACAACAACAGCATCCTCAAAAGGCATCCGGTTGATTAGTTCTGAAACGGACGAGTTATAAAAATTCAAACAATTTGTTTTTTTTTTTTTAATCTGCTCTTTCGGCGCTGTCCAGAGTGCAAGGAATCCTTGCATTCTTGACCCAAAAATATATTTTCTGTAATACCCAACGTATAATTAGTAGGATTTTTTAAAATTGCGAGCTGAGCGTCCCACTGTACCTCGAAAAACTCTGCTTTTATAAAAAATTAACACATTTTTAGAACTAAATTTTTTTGCATTCCTGAACTATGCAATGCACCAAAACTTTTCTGTTTTGAAAAAGGGCATTAAATCGATTAAAAATCGACAAAACATGTTTCAAGAAAAAGGAATAAGATTTAACTTTATTTTGAAGGAGCTAAGCGAAAAAACGATTTTAAAACATCCCAATTTTCTAAAAGTCTAATCACGCAGGGAAGCACAGAAAGCCAGCGAGTTTTTGATGGCTTTAACATTTTTTTTGGTTTCGCAGCCAAAATATTCTTGAAACTCAACTAACTCAGCTGAGCAGTTCAGAAACTTAGGACGAGATGTCTCTCATCACCTCTTCTAGTTCTTTCGGCAGTTCCTTGCTTGCATAGGAAGCGACAAGTGCCGATGAATGGCATAAGTACTTCATCAAAACTATATTAGGGTTCGCATTGAAAAACATCCTAACACTGCGTTTAGATGAAGGAAAAGTGGAAGTGATTCCTAATTTAGAATTTTTTTTTAACAAACGAAAAACGAAAATTCTCATTATGAAAAAACCCTTTTTTTTGTTCTACGAGCTTCAAAAAAACCCTTTATCCCTTTTTGCTTTTTTTAGACCAAAAAAACCCACAAAAAGGGATAAAACCCACGATATGGCATCACTGGACTCAACGGAGCTATTGGAGTACCTGCCCAAATATATTACGTAATTGCACTCGAGCTTTGGATTATATATTATAACCAGATTAGAAGAAATGACAAACTTCTTGCAACGTCGAATGAAACCTAAACACTGCATTTTTGGCGCCTTCAAATATGTGGTCATTGCACACCAGCGTTACCACTTCTGGACAAAAAGTCGAAGCAGATTTGAAGATAAAAGTGAAGTAACTTGAAAAAAATCGAAGTAGATTTCAAAATGACTTTTTACTTGCATTTAGAAAAAAATTTAACTCAAGATTTTTATCAGTTGACATTACAACACGAAAAAGTAGTGATTCAGTCTGTCTGCGAAATTTTCATAAGATTCGTGCACACAACATGTAAAGTTACTCATTTGTGTATTTATATTGTGCTAACGTAAATTTTGTTCATGGAAATTCTGGAGTTATATACTACCTAGAGCGAAATAGAGAAAAAGAAGTAGATTTGAGCTTGTTTTTTGTAAAATTGAAGTACAGTGGATCACAGCTTATTTGACCCTTTACTCAAAACTTTAAAAGAGAATATCTCTTAAACGAAGCAAGTAATCAACAAAATAAAAACGCGGAAATGCTAATTAAGTTTTTAACTAAAACATAACAACTTCATTTATTTATTTTTAATTAAAATTAGAAAACAAAATAACAAAAACAAATTAAAACCAATATTTCAGGGTCACAGCTTATTTGACCCATTTTAAAAATCGAGTAAAATTATTATTATTTATTAATACAAAGACACATTTTGCATAATTTTAGTATTTGGTATGTCCTCCCTTTTGTTTTATAACTGCCTTAAGCCGATTTTTATAAGAATCCACCAGTTTTTTTTTGTCGTTTCCACAGGTATTTTTGCCCATTCTTCAACTAAAGCCGTCTTTTTTTCATTTTTGTTAGAAATATGGCGCTCGCGTATTTTTGTGCCCGAAATTGACCAAAGGTTTTCGATGACATTCAAATCTGGACTCTGTTTCATGGCTGGCGGTTTCATGACGTAAGGGCAGTTATAAATTAGCCAAGTTTCAATAATGCCCGATGTATGTTTCGGATCATTGTCTTGATAAAATCGAAATGTATCCTTTATGCCTAGTTTTTCTGCGCTTTAGAGCAAATTATTTTTGAGAATATTGAGGTACACTAATTTGTCCATGGTACTATCAATAAATTGAAGCTTGCCTACTCCAGCTGCAGACATGCAGGCCCATACCATGACATGCCCTCCTCCATGCTTCACTGTTGCTCTTAAGTTTTTATCTTGAAGCTCTGTTTTCACGCTTCCAGAACATGGAATCCTTTGTTATATGCTCCTTTGCAAACTGAAAACGGCTAAGTCGATTTTTTTTACTGATAAAAGGTTTCTTGCGTGCTACTCTTCCATGCAAATCATTATCTCTAAGGATCCGGCTAATGGTTTCGGGCAACAAGGTTTTCCATGGGTATTCGCCATCTCACTAGCCCAGTTTTGGTGCCGATAGCTTTGGATTTTGCTTTACTCTTCGCACAATATATCGTTCATCCGATGCACTAAATATTTTGTTCGGACGTTTTGTTCCTTTATTTTCAATTCGATTCTCGAATACAAAACGGTGGATAATAGCTTTGACCGTGTCATCTGGTATGTTAACAATTTCGGCTATTTTTCGTTGAAAAAGTCCATTTTTATGATGATGAAGCACTATTTCACGCTGTTCAACTGTTGTTCGTTTTTCCATCTTCGTAACACGTATTGCTTTTGCGAAAAATTACTAAAACTGATAATTCTATTTGAATATAGAACAAAAAGAGAAAGAAGCAAAAACCACCGTTATCTCGATATTTTTTCTAAGGGAGGTGAACTCTAAACACAGTGGGTCAAATAAGCTGTAGTACTAGAAAATGTAATTATTTCTTTTTTTTTTAAGTTAAACATGGTGTTTTAAAATAAAATTAATTGATTCAAATGTCATGTTCAACTTAAAAACTTAATGAACCTTTCTGTGTTTGTACTTTCCAAATAACTTTTATTGTTAAGGAGCCATACTCGATTAAATGTAAATATAAGGTGTTGGTCAAATAAGCTGTGACCCACTGTAGGTTGAAACGAAGATTTTTAAAAGGAATAAGATTTCAGTATTTTGCTGATCGTGCAAAGTAGGAAGTAGATTTTAAAATATTTTGAAAAAAAGAAGCAGATCTACTTCAATTGAAGAAAAGTGGTACCACTGTTCCACACTAGGTGGTCTATGATTTTAATACTGAGAACTGAGAGCTGTTCGGTTTCCCTAATGCAAGTGCCATCCATGAATAGTGGCCTTGAGGGAGCGTTACGCTTTAGCGACAGTAGACAGCATTAAGTTTTCGAAGCATTCAATTCTACACGATTTTTGAATTCTCATTGGACAATGCTGTCAAGATCAGAATTTTATGAGCTTATCATATGCTACCGTTTATAGTCCACATCCGGGGGACAAGGATGTGAATCTAAAAACGAATATGAAAAGCTGAGGGTACTTTCGTCAGCAAATAATTCAGTGGATTAAAAGTTTCAGACAAAAGATCAATTATGAACATAAGAAAGAGTTTCGAAGACAAAACGGAGCCCTGGGGTACACCAGCGCTAATTTTTTGGATATCGGATTTGAAACCGTCCAATACTATTTTTTGTGAACGGTCCGAAAGGTAATTACTAATCCAACGATTAGAAATGTCAAGGGCAATAATCTTACTTTCTCCAAAACGTAAAAATGTAAAGATTTGGTCCACAGTTGTGTGAGATATACCATCAGATCCCCAGTGGATCTATTGCTACGAAAGCCATACTGCCGGTCATTAAGGAGCTTTTGTTCCTCAAAATATTTCTTAAGCTGAAAATTGATCAGCGTTTCCATGACCTTGAAAGAAGGGACGTAAGTCCAATTGGACAATAGTTAGAGGAGTAGAAGGAATCACCTTTTTTAGTAACAGCCTGGACAAATGCTGTTTTCCATCTACTCGGGAAAGAACCTGTAGAGTAGGGCAGATGGAAAAGCTTACGCAGTGGTTTTTCCACTTCTTCACAAAAATTGGATGGATACTATCCATGCTAGTGGATTTGTGAATGTCAAGATCTTTTAGTACTCTAGCAAATGCACGAGTGCCAAAGAAGATTCGTCTTATAAAACCATTTACGCTCTCAAGTACAGGAGGAGTCATTTCACTCTCTGGTGGAATCGAATTAACAGCAAACTGTGTTGCAAGCAAATTGGCTTTATCTATCGAGTTTAGAACAGGAGTGTCATTAAAGAGGAGCGTTGGAACTGAGGATTTCGTAGTGTTTCGTGAGTTTTTTTTTACAAATAACCAAAAATGTGTACTACCTTTGGGACATAATAGTATTTTTTGCCGTAATTGTTGGTCATGTAAAAATTTAGTGCGTCAGATAAGAACGTTACAGGTCTTTCTAGCTTGTTTGAACTTATTCCGTATTTCCTCAGTAGGGTTGTCTTTTAAACTCCCGAAACTTATTTGTCTAACTCTGATAGCCTCTTCACAGCTCGAATCAAACCAGGGGTTTTCTTTCTGTTTGATAGATTTTCATTTTATCATATTCGGAATAAAATTTTTGATACCGTAAAGAATCAGATTTGAGACCATATCTGTACTGGAGACTTCGTCACTATCGAGGAAGCACAGTGACCAAAAAAATTCTTGAAAAAATCATTGAGACCGTCCAAGTTAGTTTTCTCGTACAGCCAATAGATTCTCATAGGGTTTTTCTTTAACTGGAATTTGTTGACACAAAAAATTTGCAGATATGACACAATGGTCTGATGCGTATAGAGGCGTAATAAACTAATGGTGGATTTATCAAGGTCACATATAAGGAACAAGTGTTTCTTTCACAAGGAATGCTACTCGAAGTAGCTTGTTGCATTCCTCCCCTTTATCGGTTCACCCGTGATTCATTCTCTTGCTAGGAATGCTCATCAGTTCACCCTCGAGCCTGATTTTGGTCGTACCGTCAATTATAGAGATTCGTTTTTTAGTCCCACAACACGATTATGGAATAACTTACCTGGCACGGTTTTCCCTTGCCATTTTAATTTGCAAACATTCAAAACCAATGTTCATCGACTCCTCCTTTCTCTCCCCTCCTAATTTCCCATCGCCCGTGCTGTGTTTAATATTATAAGGGTCTCTTAACATACCCTTGAGCGCGTGTGAATTATACTTTTTCAAGCTTAAATTATATTAAAATATAAAAGCAATAAAAAGCAAAACAAAAGCAAATAAAGTTCTTAGTTAATACTAAAAAATACATAAAACGAAAATAGAGAATTTCAATATACCAATATAAATAATAAAGTTTTTACAAAACAAAAATATAAAAATAAAATTATCAAAATCGTAGCTGTTTCTGAAAACTAAAAATTTAAAACCTTCATTGCATCGAATGGTGATTGATTTTTTTTATAAATCCAAAACTTGATGGATAAAACATACCTACCTTCATTATAATAATTGTATCGAAGGGCTAATGCACAGTTAGTTTTATTTGTCTTCTTTTTCCTTGAGGAAACCGATTATATCGTTTCAAAACAAAAAAAAAACTCTATTCAGTCTTGTGAACAGCTGAAAGATTTCTCGGATACTATTTTTATTTTATTTGATTATTTCCCTGCATCCAAAAACATCCCTCGTTCGAGTTGTTGTCTGCTTTCGTCTTCAATACGATTCGGAGTTAAAGCTTTTTGTATTAGGTAGTCATTGACAGCCTCAGCCAGTATCAACAGTTCAAGTTGTATGTTGCAACTTGCAACATAAAACAAATATGTAAGAGAAATTTCCTAAGAGAAATATGGGAAATTCTGTTGAATACAAATTAATGCATGTGTTTTTATTTGGGGTATTTTGAACTTTCCAGGATGCTAAACTATAGTCGTTTCTTATTGGTAAATGTATAGGCAGCACAGTAAAATTTTACACAGTAAACAACAACAAGGGAATAGTGCGTATAAATTAGCCAGTCCAGTAATGAGTGCACATAGTAATAGTGCTGATAAAATTTTGGAGTTTCTGGATTACAATGACACTCAAATTGGTTGCAGAAATTTTTTTTTGCCTGAGGTTGGCAGGTTTTGATTATTCGAAAACGCGTTTGGTGATATTTATTAAGGGTATTCATATAAACGCGGAAAACCCTGATAATACTCGGAAACCAGATAATTCTATCTCTGCAGAAACGAGCTGTCAAAGTTTGTATGGAAAAAACTTTCTGCAAATCGGATAAAATTATCTCACGAATTTGATGCAGAAAGTGAAGAAATAAACCTGATAAACTAAATTAATATGGATTCTGACTTTTAATTTGACATTTCACAAAATATTTCCCACATTTAAGCAAGTATTTCTTGGGGGGTGTTCATGAAAACATGCTGCGGAAAGTTATATCTTTCTACAAAGCGGAAAATTATCTCGTTACATGAATACCCTTAATGTAATTTATATTTCTGGCGAAAACACTAATGCCGGACTTGCACTACTTAAGTTTTTTTTTCGATATAAGAAACTGGCTTCGTTTTAATATTAAGTAACTTAAATTTTCAAGGTTAGTGAAGCTGGTTTTACCGTACGGGGTTCAACAGCAAATTGTGAAAATTTGTTTGAAATTTCAGGATACCAAACACACGAAATTTTTTTTTTTTTTTATAATCTACCCGCGCTCAAGGGATTATGATTACCCTTTAAATGTTTTAACACAACGCGGGCGTGATGTTAATGAAGGAAGCATAAACTTGCTGATTTTTTCTGACAACGGGCTTTTAGTTGATTTTGTGTACTTACATATGTACATGACATTAAGATTTGATTTTATTAATAATTTTGCCACTTGTTTGACAGAAAATTTGTCAGTAGTCTGAATTCAGCACTAACCACATCCCTGCGTTCAGAGTGAATTAATGATTTTGACATTTGTTTTTATCAAACATTATCTTAAACGAGTTTATAGCTTAAGTGATGTTTTTAAGAATTTCATTTTCCACCTTCTACATTATGTACATATGTATAACCATCAATTTCAACTTTATTTCAACTTTACATAAAATAACGTATACTTATTCAAAAGTGGATTTTTTATTTGAAGGTTTTCGTTTCCTTTTACTTAGTTCACTTAATGAGTCTGAAATATCTACTAAATAAATATGATTTGATTTCTTTATTCATTTCAATTTGTATTATTTTTCTAAGAATTTACATATTTATTTTACTTCTTTTTTCAAAATTTAAAGTAAAGTGTGTATGAAGTCAAAAAAGCATTTTTTTGGGACTTGCATTGCTGCAATAGGTATAGATTACCAATAAAATACGCCTAATATTGTATAAATTGGCTTTATGTCAATGTGTCGCTTCCAAAAGCATCCCCTCTTATTTCTTTAAGAATCGGGCATCTTCTGATAAAGAGGAGAATATCTTCCCTTACACCTTGGTTGCATAAAGAGCAAATAATCGGTAAATCATCTCTGTGTGGTATCTTTGTTTATAAAACGTATAGAGCTCTCATGAAGGCAAACGATTTGGGCGACATCTTAAGTATAGCAATAGTACTTGTTAGATTTGTTAAATTTAAATTTAATAATAAAATATTCTCTTTTTTACTACTTGTTTTGTATCTTATCCTACTCTCCTATATAAAATCGTGCGCTAAATTCAGCTCCACCACCAGGATAGCGTTGGTACCACAAAATCACACTCCATGATAATATTATAGGTTATATATACAAAGGTGGTATGAAATTCAGCTGCATAAGTTCTCTCTGCAGCATTACCATCATTGATATTTCGGCAATCCTGTTATCATCTCTGAAATAATTCCTCTCTTTCAAGTTGTAGTTTATTTTATTGTAGATTTGCCTGTAGATAGACAGATCATGTTGCATCATTTAAGTATTTCTCTCGCTACTTTAATGTCGTTTTTATTTGGCAATCCGGAATCTCTCTCCGATCCGGAATCCCAATTGAACACTTTTGTTTGCTTCTGATGATTCTGAAGTTTTGTTTGATTGGATATGTGAAACATCAAATGCGTACAATAATCAAAATCAAGAAAAATGTTTGTTGAAAGCAGGGTTGGCCGAATTGTCACTTTTTAGAAATAACTACATTTGTTACGTCTGCTACGTATTTTATGTAGTTAAATGTAGTTAATTGTAGTTAATGTAAGAAATTGTAGCATTGCTGTCAGTTATGCATTTGAAATTTTAAATTAAACGTACAGTTATTCCTACAATTCTTCATCCTTATGGTAAATGAAACCTTTTTTTTACAAACCTTCATTAGATCATAAAAGTGCAAAATTGTTTTTTTTTTCTTTTATTATATTGCATTTTTATTAATTAATTTTTATGAATTTATTACTACTAATATGTAGCAGACGTAACAAATTGTAGTAAATTAGGCATGTAGTTTCTTCAATAAGCTACGCGAAGTTAAATGCTACGTTTATATGCAGTATCGAAAGATCTAGTTGGATTAGGGTCGGATTTTCGACTCACATTTCTACTCGACACCGCTGAGCGATTGGGATCAAGTCGAACGAAGCTCATTTCAACTCAATACAGGGATATAAAGGTTCGAAGCGAGCTCATATAAACGTAGTAAATCATGTAGAAAATGTAGTGTAGTTAATTCGGCCAACCCTGGTTCGCACAATTTGAATACCAAAAATCACAGCTGATGAGGTTGACGTTTAAGTATATGAATGTGTGAGTGCTTCTGGTTTTGCTTCTGATTTCAAATCCAGAAGCAAATTTCTCTTCTTTTCAGAATCAGAACTGTCATTTTTTCCCAATTGAACACTTTCAGAAGAGTCCGGAAGGCTTCCGGATTGCCAAATAAAAACGACATAAGTATACTGCAGGAATTAGCTGGTAAAGAGAAGCTTTCAACTCTGCATTACCCAAATTCTATTCCACATCCTCTCGCTTAATCCATCCAATCAGCGCGCCAGTTTGTTTTGGTCCTTATGACTTGCAGAGCTAATATCTTTGGTAGTCGGTTATCATCCATACTTAAAACTTGAATTTTTTAGGTTCGTATGAACAGAGGCGATAATCCTGTGTCTAACAGGATTACGTAGCTGGGTTAGTTAATGGCAGTTGAAAAATTCGTTTGCAGAAATATCGCAGAAGTTTCTCAGCTGTGTCACACTGCTTCGTTTCCCAAGTCTGAGCGGCGTAAAAAGGACTGATTCTGATACCGCTTTAAATATCCTGAACTTGCTGTTACGGGCGATACTTTTGTTCGAGAAACATCTAGTTTAGGTTGCGCTTATTTCGCTTTTCGCCTTCATAAATTTCTCCTGTAGATGCTTGTCCATACTGAAATTTCTCGTAAACTCCTAGCTCTTTGGATTCCGTGACAATTTCGATTGCCTCACTATTATAGTGCCATTTTTTGTTTGCAAATCAAAACTTTGGATCTACCCAGGTTAACTATCAGACTTTAAAGCTGGCAGTATTGAAAAAGGCGATTTATCATTAGCTGCATTGATTCGGGTGAGGCTGCCAAAAGTACAATGTGCGATAAAACGGGCAAAAATGTGTACCACTTGACGGATATCATCTTTTCCAATTAGCATACAAAGTTGTAAAGGTCTATATTAAGATTTCCATAGCTAAAAAAAATAAATAAATATTTTTAGATAGGAAGATAGTTAAAGTAAACTGATATGAAAATATTTCTGCTCAAATCTCCGTGGATCCGCTACTGGTTTGTACCTACCCCTATAGCCTTAAACGCTGAAGTGAGTTTTTTAAAACTTGGTACTTATGGGGATTCGGTGGTTCCCTTGGAAGCTGAAGTTATTTCTTCAAACTCGGTAGCTAAAGCAAAGGTCTTCGATGATTTCCATGAGAAGGAATTGTATTTTTTTTCTTTAGCTCATAAATTAACGGTACCTGCCCTACAGCTATTACGATTTTTATAGAGAAATAATGTACACCATGGTCTTCATTTTGGTCAACAAAATTAAGAAAAAAATGTTATGAATGGTCCCTGTCATTTAACTTCTTGTGAACGGCTATACCGATTTCTTTAAAAATTTTCGTACAACAGCTCCCTTAAATTTTGAAAACAATATTTTTAAGATTTTTGAAGTCAGTCTTCATTTCAACAAGCTATCGAGAAGTCCAGCCTAGCTTAAGAAAGGGGTTTCTATTTTGCATTTGATAGTAATAAAATAAGCATAATAAATGTAGTAAATAATAAGAAATAAATAAATAAAGAATAACAAAAAGAAAAAAAAATATTTGTATTTTTAAATTAAACTCGTGCAGCACAGTTTGCTGTCAATTTGACGCTGTCTGATAGTCTGACGCTGTCTGATGGGACAAATCTTCTCTCGTACTCGTACAGTAAAGATTACTGAAAGATCTCGAAATACTGGCCCGGATAGTATCCCCCCATTGTTTTGAAGAGATGTTTTTCAACGCTGGCAAAACCACTGCGTAAGCTTTTGCATCTGTCCTACTCGGGGCAATGTCATTTGTCCAGCCGGTTCATAAAAAAGACATATCTTCTTCCCCCTCTAACGATGGTCCAATTGCACTTACGTTCTTTCTTTCTAAGATTTTGGAAACGCTGATAAATTATCAGCTCAAGAAATATTTTGAAGACCGAAAGCTCCTTAATGACCGGCAGGATGACTTTCATAGCAATAGATCCACCGCTGATCTGTTTGCTTATATCTCAAACAGTGGGACAAATCCTTACATCGTTTTGGATAGTATTGATATTTCAAAATAATTTGATAGAGTTTGGCATCAAGCTCTTTTAACAAAAATGGATGCTGCATTTTCTCTCCGACTCTCTTTCTGATATTCATCAAAAATCTAACCTATTAAATTGTTTGGCTGACGAGTATTCTCAGCTTCTCATATTCGTCTCCAGATGCATGTCCTTGCCCTTCGGATATGGATCTGAAGCGGGACCGTACAATAAGCTCATTAAATTCTGATCGCGATAGCATTGTTAAATAGGGAACCATATATTTTGTTGTATATGTATAATGTATTATGTTTTAAATTCCAAGTTTTTTCATAAATAGGTCTGAAGAAGTGTGTATTCACACCCGAAACCTTAAATTAAAAAAAAAATTAGAAAAAAATCAATAATTGACCTTGAGCGCACTTTAGGACAAACATAACTTTTATATTTAATTACTTTTGTTTGCATATAAATATTTAATTTTTATTTTTGGGATCAAACTATTCTGTAAGTTTTTTTTTGCAAAGAATTATATATATTTGAACATTTTTCTCTAATATCATCCATGTTTTAGAAATTCAAAATATAAAGCTTATAGTACTCACATGAGATTAACGATTGGGGCGACATCTTAAGTATAGCGACAGTACTTGTTAGATTTGTCTCTGCTAAATTTAATAATAAAATATTCTCTTTTTACTACGTGCTTTGTATCTTATCCTACTCTCCACTACAAAATCGTGCGCTAATTTCAGCGCCACCACCAGAATAGCGTTGGTACCACAAAATCACGTTCCATAATAATGCCATAGGTTATATATACATAGGTTATACATACAAAGATAGTACTGAAATCATTGACATACTATTTTTTGATGCCGAATCCAACGAGCTAAGCGCACGAAATAAAGAAATGTACGAGAACATTGCGAAACAAAACCAATATACGTGAACTATCTGACGCTGCGTAAGTAAACTTATCTTAAAATCTAATTCTTATATTCTATTACTATAATTCTCTTTCAGATTCAACAAAAATTATCGTCTAAATAAAAATGCGTTTGCTCTTGTTTTTGAGCAGATTCAACACAAATATAAAACAAATCATCGGTCTGATTGTGTCACTCCGGAACATAAAAATTAGCAGCTTGCCTTAGATTTTTTGCGGAAGGAAACTACCAACATGGCGTTGGAAAAGATTTTGAATGTACAGTTTCTCAGTCGACTTTTCCCAATATTTTAAAGGAAACTTTAGATATAGTGAAAGAGGCCTTGTGAAGCAACTGGATATCTTTACAGATGTCAGATGAAGAATTTCAACTGTCCAAAACATATTTCTTCGAAAAAAACTGATTTTCCTGGAGTGATTGGCTGTGTGGATGGTACTCACGTCCAAATCAATGCACCAGCAGAAAACAAACATCTGTTTTTGAATCGCAAGGGTCATTTTAGTCTTAACGTTATGATTGTAAGATGGAAGTTTTTTAATGTGTTTAATTTTTATTTTAGATTTCCGACTACAAAATGAGAATAAGAGCTGTTGATGCTAACCACCAGGGAGCAAATCACGACTCTCATGTTTGGCCATTGAGTCCTGAACGACGATATTTTGAAAGAAATCATTTAAGTGGTTCAAGAAGTAGCTGGTTGCTAGGTAAAAATACTCTTTTAGTATTGTTTACAGACCATCTGAATTTCGTTTTCTTTAGATGATTCAGGATATCCTTTGGAGCCCTGGCTTATGATACCTTTCAGGACTCCCACACCCCAAAGCGCTGAGAGCCGTTTTAATGCATATCACAGAAGACCTCATAACATAGTTGAACATCCCATAGGATTATTAAAAAGTAGATTTCGTTGCTTGTTAGGTTCAAGACAGTTGCACTATGCACCTTTAAAAGCCGCACAAATCGTTACTGTTTGTTGCGCAACATACATAATGTTTACATTTTGATTCAAGTTATGAAATTTTCGAACATGAAGATTTAAACAATATGGAAGAGAAACTGGAAATTCATGAAATTCAGACAAATTTGCTTCGAAGCCAGGCAGCTATAATTGGAAATAAAATAGTTCAACTCAACTTTAATGCATAAACATTTATTCAAAATAAATGTATTTATTCAAAAAAAAAATATCACAAGCTAATTTTTGAAAAAAATAAATCACTAGCCTCCATGGCGTTTGTCTTAAAACTATTAAATCGTTCTTTAAACTAATTAAAACAAAATCACTTGCCTCCATGGCGTTATTTGGTTTTTTTAAAAATAAAAACAAATAGAAATGAAAAAAAAACTAAAAAAAAAATAAAAAAAAAAAATAAAAAAAAAATAAAAAAAATAAATATGAAAAAAAAACAAATAAAAATGAAAAAAAAAAATACAAAAATAAGTAAAAAAAATCATTCCAACAAAATGTTGGCTTTCGCAATTTCAAATTCCAATTTCCTTTTTTTCAACTCGAGTTTCTGCTATTCGCCTTATTTCGGTGTTGTGAGTTTGCATTTCTTTTAATTTTTCTTTTTCACTTTCCGAACATCGTAAAGTGTGCGATGTACCTTTTTTAACGTTTTGGTTATGTCCTTATAAAAATTTTCCTGATTTTTCACTTGTTTTGTGAGCAACTGAATCGACGACATGTCTTCGGCGTCTGCTTCTCTCGGCTGCATTTTGAGGATGCATAGTTGATGCTTGATTTTCCTCTTTTTTGTTTTCTTCATCAACGTCAGCGGTATTTGATGTGGCCGATTTGGCTCCAATGCCACTTACAGAGCTGCCAATATTTGTTAAGGCTATCACAGCGTCCTCTAAAGGGGTGAAAGACTTTTGCCTGTATGGCCCTCCACCAGTGCCCGCAATTTATTTCTTGTTTGCCGAGAGTTTTTGAAGTAAAACTTCTTTTCCGGCGTTGGGGGTAAAAAAATTTCTATGGACCTGTCAGTAACATGTCAAAACGACACGCTAAAGCGACATGGATCTTACAATTATTGTTCGAACTTTGTTAGAGGTTATTTAAAACACTTTAAAAACACCTTTTATTGCCAACAGAGAATGTTCTTTTAATTGCACAACCACAACAACTAACCTACAAAACAATTAATAAAATAATTTCATTAAAAATTTAGATAATAAAAGCTTTTTTTCAATGAATTATGTGGCCGAGTAATTTTCCGATCGAAAACCACTTTCCTTTGCACAAAAAACACAAACAAATATATATTTTTTATAGTTTTATTTATTTAGAACATAAAACACTTTAAACTAAGCAATACTGAATACTTATTACCTACATATTTAAATTGAAAAATAAGCACTAAAATTTACAAAATTCTTAAATAAACTATCTGCTTTATTGCTTTCTGTTGTCAAATATAAACTAGCATTGCCATATGCGAAGAATTTTAAATTCTGTGTCAAAATTAAATTACCATTGCCTACAATTTTAAAATCCTTGGGCTCAGACACAATGAATGAGATAAGAAAAAAGAGATGTGGGCATGATGAAACATCGTCGTTATTGTAAAATCCGTTTCAAACTATAAAAGCAGACGAAGATATACGTACGGAATTAATCATTCCTCGTCGTCACTTTAAATTAAATAAATAAATGAAGTATGTAAGAACAGTCGCGCACATTCAATTTTTAGTTTCACATCTGTTGGTTGCTGAGATGAAACATATGGGCTTATGTTTCATTTTACTATATATTTACCATATTCTTCATTTTACCAACCAAACAGTTGCGAAAATAAAAATTGAATTTACGCTTAAGGCCTGGAATCTTTGTATATTAACTCTATAGTAGTCTCATGGAACTGAATTAAAAGTTTCTTATCTCTGCCGCAGAAATATTAATATCGCCAGTGAGATGCGGTTGTGATATAAGATACACTACGTGGAAGGGAAAAATATAAGAAAATAAAAGAAGAGATGCGGTAGTGATATATTTTTAAAAGAGGGTAAGGGAGAAAATCCTATCTGCGTTTCTTTTTGCTGTCAGAATCAATTGTAGGTAGGTATATAAAGTTGTATATGCAGGTGCGAGATGAATACAAACAAATAGTATTGAGATTTGAAAGTGTATGATAGTTTTGTGAATTTTGTTTCATTTCTCATACAATCTGGTTTGCTTACATTTTGATACGATTAATCAGCGAGGCTGCCATTTTTTCGACTCTGTAATTAGATCTAGAGGCATTTGAACTTAATAAACTCAAATTCTAAATTTGGTTTTATTTCATTTTTGAAAACAAAATAATTTCAAATTGGCTTTATTTCGTTATGGTAACCGAAATAGTGCCAAACAGAATTTGGTAATAAAACCGAATTCAGAATATTTTATTTTGATTTATTTTTTAACAAATGGAAAGAAATGTTAGAACTCCGAGGAGGTAAACCTCCTCCATCTTTAGAGAGATAAGATGAATTTCAATGGTTCGGCCAATTATTTTTGGACATTTGACCAAAATATTTTTGAACTTTTGCCAAAAATATTTTTGGACATTTTATCAAAAATATTTTTTCAAAAAACTTTTTTCCAATAAATTTTTTTTTTCAATTTTTTTTTAAGAAATTTTGATTTTTCATAAATTTTTTTTCAAAAATATTTCTTGACAAAAATTTGCCACCCAATGTACTTTTAAACGTGATTTCTGGCTAAACTAGGCATCTCAGCGAGTTAAAAATTGTATATTCGTGAAGGGAGTGCCACCTTTCAATCCACGTACCGCATGTAACGAAAAACAAATTTTTAGCTTTAAATGCGATTTGCGGCTAAACGGAGCTCCGTAGACCCCCCAAAGTTGACATTTTCAAACGTGATTTCTGGCTAAACTAGGCATCTTAGCGAGTTAAAAATTGCATATTCGTGATCTAGGGAGTGCCACCTTTCAATTCACGTATCGCAAGTAACGAAAAACAAATGTTTATCTTTAAATGCGATTACCATACAAAAATTAATATTTCATGAGCATACATAGCTATATATGTACATAACTATAATGTTAATTTTTTTTAAATTATAATGCATTATTAATTTATTTTCTGTTTTAATACGCTTTATCAAACAAATATTTGATTAAATTTGACTTGAACTCTATACCTATAAATGCGGATGTTGCGAAAACGCAACGTGAATTTTCCGGAAAACTAAAAGCTTTTCCAAAAAATTTTTTTTCAGATTTTCTCTAATTAGACCAAAAATAGACAGTGTGTGAAATTTCAAGTTCCTACCACACCTGAACTGGTAGCTGCCGGACATGGGTTTATATTAAAAAAAAACTCAACCAGCTTGAACAACCTAAAATAAACTATAACAAAAGAAAGACTAAATTGAACTGCTTCAATTTATATCACCAATCCATCACTGTTTTTATAATAATTTGGAAATGAAGTATATATCGCTAATTCACAGCATAAAAACTCAATTTTGTTGTTGCAAGGTGCAAATTCATTTGGCTATACTCGTTTCGGCATACAAACATAACATAATGTAGTATGGAAAATTTAAAAAAAAATAAAATTAGAAAAAATGTGGTATACCAATTTTAGAAATTTATTGATATACACATAACTAATATTTAGAAAATAAAATAAGATAACTTCTTTTGCAAAAAATATTTTGTATGCATAACCTAGAACATTTTGTTAAAAAGAAATAAAAAAGGAGATATTTGGCGTTCCAATTTCAAATTACTAACAAATATTCCTTTTCATGTTTATCTACGAATTTTGAGCAAATTTCGCGACCTTAGAACAATAGGGTTCTAACTACACTCAAGTCACAGAGATTGAATTTTGTTTGTCAATAACTTTTATATTTTGGTTCGGATCTATGTACATGTTTTTTTGAAAACACAAATTTTGTACTAAGTTATGTTGATCTGAATTTAAAAATCTACAACATATTTAATTCATAATTTTGCAGTAACTGGTGGTTGAAAAAATGGATAGAACCTTGTTACTCAACGCTAAGTCATTTGAGCATAGAACAATAAGGTTCTAATTACCTGATACTAAGTAACATGATAAGAAATTTAATTGTTCAGATAGAATCCTGTTATGTGAAAGAAATAAGAATTTTTGTTGAACGAAGTTTTTATTCCTTTTTTTTTTGAATTTCTTATAAAGGAAAACAAATAAATATTATTAAAGAAAAGTTAATTAATAGTAAAGCTCACACTGCCCATAATATCGTGAAGGCCCTAACTAAATTTTTGATACTTCGAGTTATAAAGGAAAATACTAAATCTTTTACAGCAACCCGAATATAGAAATTAATTATAGAGAGCCCTATGTACAGTACATTATACACCGATTTGTAAACTATTTCTATTAAAATTCCTTCTTTTTTAACTGAACTGTAAATAAAAAAAGAAAACATAAATTTATGTCAACAAAACTTAATCATTTATTAAGAAAAAATTGTTTTTGCACCATTTTTAAGCTCGATCACAGGAAGATTGATGTATTGTTTTCTATTTTCAGGAAACAGTTGGGAGAGATTTTTTTCAATTAAATTTATTCTGTCGATTGATATTTCTATTGGCTGGGAGCGAACAAATGATGATGGTTCAACAAAAGTTGACTTTATATATTGACTTTTTTAAAAGTTAAGTACTATGAACTCAGTGTGGACTGGAAGTACCCTCATGCCAAATTGTAGTAAAAGGTATTTCTTTGCTTTTCGTTCCAAGAGGCGCAAAACTTCCATTGAAAGTTATAATACGTTTGGCAAAGCTAACAGCCTTGAATCCTTCTTAACGAGGTGGCATTATAACAACTAGAGTATCTGGCACAATTTCATTGGAATCTAGCTTGCTTTTCTTTTGATATTCCGTTCTAGTAAGCCCTACACGGGCTTTGTGATGCATCCAAGCCTGGCAAATATGGCAAGTTTTTTCACCTTTACATGATATAATAAAATCTTTTTTAAGTTTAATTGGACCTCATGTTCCATCGTAAATTTTTTACTTAATGTATCAAACACATTTATCAAACTTGGGATGGTGAAAATCAAGGTTAAAGTTCGTACTGAAAACATTCCTGTAAAAGCTATCTTTAACAGGACATTTTAAATGAGTGGTATATTTAATACAGTACATCTTTTGATTTCCTATTTTCTTTTGAAATAGAAATAGTCACCTTTACTTATTAAAATGTATGCATATTTAGAACAAACATTTTGAAGATCACACAGCACAGATAAAATTCAACTTTAACACAAAATTCATAGCCTTTTGAAGCAACAAAGTTCAATCTACATCCTGTTGTGTAACAAAAAAATTTTTTCTAACTACACTAGGTTCTATTTACCAATTAGAACTTTGTGAACTTAGTTTTTAATAAATTGATGTACATAGAACTCTGCTTCCTGCATTTTATTGACTTAATAGGAAACTAAAGGAGACAAATATCTATGAAACAGATCGAAAGAGCATACTCGATTTGCTACGACCACATGTATAACTCAGTTTTGAAAAAAAAAGTCAGTAAGAACCCTATTGTTCTAAGGTCGCGATTTGCGAATTATTAATTTATTAAAATAAAAAAAACTTATATTATAATATTGGGTTTCAAAAAAGTATGAACATTTCTTGGAAAAAAGAAAATTTGTATACGCGTGAAATATTCAATATTTCTTATATAAAAAAATAACTTTTATAATAAAACGATTTACAAACTTCGTTTGCAGAATTTTATACTTTTTTTGGAAATCAGACGGTAATTCCATGCATTTGAAAATTTTTATCTCATTAAATCCATGTTGTAAATTTGTAAAATGTATTTAAAATTCAAAATTTGTTTACATAAGAGCAAGTTAGTGCGATCCAGTCGTGCATTTTATTTCATATTTCAACTGATTTTTAATACAAGTAAAATACAAACTTCATAATAGTTCATTGTTCTTAACTTTGTTGGGAGCATGCACTGACAAGCTTTCAGCTTTTATAAAATAAAGAAGGTTTGGGGTTCACGGGCTCTTGCTCTATAAGTATACTTTTAACCCTCTTCATGATTGCACAGTATTAAAAATTAGGTAAAAACTATCAATTTTTGAAAAACCACTCCGATTGCCAAGTGCTGCAATAAAAGTAGGTAAAAAAACCCAAAATTTTTACCTGTTTAAGATTTTCCCATGTATCAAAAGATGTATGGGTGTTTGGGTGCACTTAATGAGTTTTTTTATTATTGTTTTCTTCATCAGGTAAAAATAAGAAAACTTTGTGTTTATGATGCATTAAAAAAAAAATTGACCTCAAAGTCAAAATTTTACTCGGGCAAGAAAAATTGAACACCATTTAAAATCGAATATCTGGCAACCCTAAAAACATATCAGCTCAATTTAAACGTAGTTTTAAAGGTTAGTATTATACTAAGAAAAAGTGCAGAATGAGGTCCCTACTGTGAGTACTGACAGAGAAATTTATTTTAACATGGGTCAGGGTACACCAAAGTTACCCTTTTTTTAAATCATCAAAAAGCGATGTCAAAGTTGCTAGCATTCTTGTTCGTAAACAGCTTCATAGCTTTTCTATTCTTTGATATTTAAACTTTTATTTAAAACTTTTTAAAAGCATCTCTATAAAAAATTTCATTAAAATTCGTAATGCCGATATGTGAGAAATTGAAAATTAGACAAAATAGTTCTATGGTAAGTACAAGCTGTGATATCTTAATTTTAATTTTTTTTATTAAATCAAAGATCATAAAAATTAATTGAAAGAAAAAAAAATATCAAAATTCTAGGCGCCGTTTTCAAGAAAAATACGATTTTCGAAAACAATATTTTAACATTTTTTAACATTTTTATGGTGGGTACCGTTATTTTTAGGTAAAATAAAAAAAAAATCTCACATCTTGTAGATTATATTGAGAAACTCTCATTTATCAAGTTTAAAAAAAAATAGCATTGGGTTTTCAAAATATTGAGTTTTGAAAAAAAAAAATTGAAGTTTTTTTTAAAAATCCAAAAAAAATTTGTTTGAAAATTTGAATACTTACACAATTCTATTAAAGTTTTTCGGGAGCTTTAGCAAAAAAAAATTATCAAATTCGGTTGTACCGTTTTTGAGAAAATCAAAAACGAAAAAAAGGTTCCATGGGGAGTATACCCTCAATAACCATTTTTCGCACATTTTTTTTCCAACTATACTATCTAGCTTTAACTAAATGAAATTTTTTTGTATTTTTATTTTTAAAATCTGTCGAACAGTTTTTGAGAAAAAAAAAATATTTATAAAATTTCGAAAAAATTCGTATGGCATGTACCGTTATTTTTGGTCATAAAAAAAAAAAAAAAAAACGTGGGGAGGAAATATTCAAAGTGATATCCACTAAGTTTAAAGAAAATCGGCCGAGCATTTTAGGCTGTAGGTAGTCAAACAGACAGACAGGCAGACAAAATTGCGAAACCCACTTTTTTAGTCTTCGCTATCGTTATTGTATCAACTTTGATCAAAATCTCGAGTTCGATTGTTTTTACGAATGCATGTCTTTCCCTATATAAGTACATACATGTACAGTGAACATTGGAAAACGTGAACCCCCCAAAACGTGAACTATCCCAAAACGTGAACACCGTAATTTTTACATTGAATGCTCTAAAACGTGAACAAATCGAAAAGCTCTAAAACGTGAACAGACATTTTTTCTAACATTTCTACATAAAAATGCACTGAATTAATTTTTTAAAACTTCGGGGGCCCCATAAACTTGACATTGCATAGTATGAAATATTTAAAAAGGCTTTGGAATGGTGTTCAGATGAAGGTTTTGACCAAACCGACATAAACGCCTAAGAGAAATTGTAGTTATTAAAATGTTGGCAAAAATAGAACAGACAAAAATTAAAAATTTCGTTTGTTAAATAAAACTTTTATTTGTAAAATGTTCTAATTTCAAAATGAAATCTAATCAATTTTTTTTAATACCCCGTAGTATGAACCCGTAGGTACCAGTATGTGTAAAAATGTAAAAATATTCATAAATCTATACTACTGCAAGCAAAAAGAAGATAAAATGAAAAAAAATATGTTTTATTTTAAGAGGAGGAGTAAGACAATACGGTAGGAATACTATTTTAATCATAAAATGTTACATTCCAAAACATGAACAATCTCAAAAATATGAACACCCTTGGTTTTAATTAGTTCACGTTTTCGAATGTTCACTGTATATGCAAAAACTAAATACAATGGACCGCCATCAATCGCAAACCCCTCTCTGGCAATATATTGCTACCTTATTCGCTCATTCATATACCTAATGCATATTTTCATTTCTAATAGAGGTATCCAAAAAACAAAGCAACGTTGTAAAAAAACTTATACACAAAATTTCATTCGCAAAGTGCCGTCGCCACCGCACCGCCGCCGCCGCCTTTAATCGAGCGTTTCTGTCCTTCTCAGTAGGTTTTCTGCATATAAATATAATGTATGCATGCTTGTGTGCGCCTGCGCTGACTGGCTGGTGCAAGTCGGTGTGCTCTGAATAGCTATAGCAATATAGCATGTTTGTTGTTTATGTCTCTCTCTGCCGAGAAAAGGATAGCATATGAGAAAATGTTAAATTAATTTGCTAATATACGGTTTGGGTATTGGGTTTGGTTGTTTTCTCTGCCGCTTGGTAAATTACGTGGCGTTCCTCGTCATGAGACTACTATAAGAATTTATATACAATGCTGGAATTGCGGAACGATTTTATAACAACGTAAAGGTGACAGTGAATCATGCCTCGCTCTCATTTCGTGTTCTCTTCACATTACGAATCGGACATAATTAGGCCGCAGTTATAGCTTTCATTGAAATGCATCATTGGAACAAGTCAATGGAAGGCTGACTTCATTTTTTTGACAAACCAGTTATAGCAATCATTGAAAGATTGGTTTCAGTAAAAGACCCTGTGTCAATGGCTGATTACAACCAATTCTATGCATTTGAGGTTAGAGTTGATAATTGAAAGGAAAACTGACAAACATTAAAGAAACGAAAATCAGCTGTTCATTGAGATTGATTTCTATCAGTGAAATAATAAAAGTGGATTTGAAAGAAAGTTCAAATCAGAATTTTGTATTCTATAGAGTGTTAAAATTCTACTAGTCATTACCTTCATTTTGGTATTAATGAAAGCCATTGCATTTTGTTTATTCGCCTTAAAAATGGTAATGAAAATTTTGTCTGTCGTTTTCAATTGTATTTCAAAGTCAAAATCTGAAAAATTTAAGCGAAGATTAAAATGAACTAAGAAACGGCTAGTATTGTATTAGAGTCCTTTCACGATTTATGATGTGCACCCAGCTTAGTAATCATGTGCGTTAAAAAGGCGCCATCTGTGTGTCATAAAGAGCGCCATCTGTTCATCAAAAAAGCGGCACCTGTGCGTAAAAAAGAGCGCCATCCATTTTGCTCACTTTTGGTAAGAAGCAAGTTATACATGATTTTCTTAATATTCAAGAAATAATAATAATTCAAGAAATCGGCAGATAGACCAAAGTGATCATTCCAAAACTAATTGCATCATTTGGATAATTAAATCAGTTTTGAGTTCCAATTTAAACCTCCTAATTTATTTTGCAAATCATTTTCAATTCGAAGAAATATCTATTTAAAAAAAATGTATTTGAAAGTGGTTTTGACATCTTGCAATTTACAAGACTATACTAAAAGTACTTTTAAATAGTTTTTTTATGTTTCCGAAAAGCACATGAATCGTACAGAGGCTTTGCTTTTGGGAAAAGAAGTTTTACCTCAAGCGCGTGTACGTCAGTACACACACATTTTTTTTTTCACTCCAAACCTTTAAAAAATATATGAAGTATGCATACTTTAAAAACAAAACATCACGAACATACTTTCTTCCATCCACCAACATCTCTTTGTCTTAGTCCCAATGAATTAAGCTGATTGGCCAGATCCTCCCAAAACACAGCCATAATTTCTGGCGTCCTTTTTGTATAATTTTGCTCGATATCGGGATATTCACTAAGAAGATTCACCATCCGCTGATATTGATGTGAACTTGTTTATTCCTTCTGTTTGGGGTTTGTGGCTGTAAAACCTTGACTTAGGGTGTCTAATCCTGTGACTGGTCATTGGTAAATTTATGTTTCAATTTTAAAATGGAATGCGTTTCAAATCACATTATTCTCATTCTATTTAACTAGTTAAGTGAATTTGCTATTACATACATATTTCAAAAAAAAATATTCATCTTTTATCTACACAGGTATTTTAAGCAGAGCTTTATTATTTACCTATTCATGTTGCATCGCTACATTTTTACTAGAGATAGTTGTTTTCTTGTTTTGAACACAATGTTCACAATTGAAATATATTAAACAATGACAGATTTGCACAATCGATTTTATATAAAAAAATAATCAATTTTGTTTGCAATTTGAATAATAGAGATTTCCAAAATCAGCATTTCGACAGTTCCAAATCAAAAATTTGAAAAACAAAATAATTTAGGGCGCAGCACATCATATGCATAACTAGTGCCTTATGCCTTTCCACTCTAACGAAAAAATAAATATTAATTCCATAGGCCATCTCTTGGCTCCTGGCCTGAACTACGATTTTTGCCATAGAAACTATAGACATCTATTTATTATTGCTTATTAAAAAAACAGAGCCATCTATTTCAATTAAAATTTACATTTTAACTTTATCCAAGACAAAATAATAACAACAATATAAAGGGTGTTCAGCGAAATTTTTGTTAACAAGCGAGAACAAAGCATTTAGTTAAATGAAAACTGCTTTACGGCGGATATTGTCTTCTAGGACCTGAATTGCTTGGCGATTGTTGCTGTAAGGTTTTGACATGTAACCTAGTTAAAAGGTAGAACGGTGTAAGATGCTGTGACCGGTCCTTAGTAAGTTTATATTTATATTTTAAAATGGAATACGTTTCAAATCGCATTTTTGCCATTATATTTATCTAATTAAGTGAATTTGCTATTATTAAAAAAAATATTTGTGTGAAACAATAAGGTGTGTACAAACTGATAAATTTCACTTTTCCTTTGAATTATATGTTTCCACCTTGTTCGGTTTAATATATATCTTATATGACTAATGTCATTGACGAAATAAATTAAACAGTGACAGATTTACACACTTGATTTCATACAAGAAAATAAATCAATTTTTTTTGCCATTTAGGTAAATAGTTTTCCAAAATCAGCATTTCGACAGTTCTTTGTGCTTTCCCACTCTAATGAATCACAGCACTACGAATAATGCTCTTATTCTCCTGTCTATGATAAATGCATATTATGACTCTTAAATCCGCAAATAAAGTTTCATACTCAAGTTTTTATTTAATAATAAACTTAAACCATTCCCGCTCAACACCCTTTACAAACTCAATTATGTCAAAAATTGATATATCAAATACCCAAAACCAAAAGTTACACTAGGTTTTCCGAGTTTGCACCAATAGCGCTAGTTCCGTATAGTTTTAAATTGAACCATCGTGAAGTTAGGCCAGGGTTCGAACCTCAGTCATGAAATTTCGGAGAAAATTTAAAAAAAAAGTGGAGCAAATGCAAGACTTCCGGAGTAGATTTGAAACAAAAAGAAAATCCTTACTTTTCAGGAAAATTAAAGCATGCCTATGAACAAAAAAAAAAAAAAATAGTATTAGCAAAAAAGAAAAATAAATCACAGGTTCCATTGGAAAACTAAGTATTATTAGTTTTTTACAACAATGTCATATTTGTATATAAATAAGACATTTTGCCTGTGTGGAAAAAGTGGGGTAAATCTCGAAAAATCGAAGCGTTGGAGTAGATTTTTTTTCCTTCAAAAGTGGAGCAAATTTGCTCCGAACGGAGCAAGTATCGAGCCCTGAGTCTATGTATAATCTTTGTATATATAACTTATAGTATTATCATGGAGTGTGATTTTGTTTTGCGAACGCTAGCCTGGTGGTGGCGCTGAAATTAGCGCACGCTTTTACAGTGGAGAGTAGGATAACATACAAAAGAAGTAGTAAAAAAGAGAATATTTTATTATTAAATTTAGCAGAGACAAACCTAACAAGTATTGTCGCTATACTTAAGATGTCGAGCCAATCGTTCGTCTTCATGGGAATACTATAAGTTTTATACAGGATGTCCGGTAATTCGTGTGCCATAATTTGGAATGTGATTTTTGGTCATATTCTAAGAAGAAAATTGTTCTACAGTAAAGTCTGATTTTCAACTTTGACATCACTTTTTGACAATTTAAAAAGTGGCAATCTTTGGTGTACCCTGACCCATGTTAAGCTCAATTTCTCTGTCAGTATCAATGATAGGGACCTCATTTTGGACTTTTTTAGTAGAAATACTATCCTTTAAAACTACGTTTAAATGGAGCTGTTATATTTTTAGGGTTGTCAGATATTCAATTTTAAATAGTGTTCAATTTTTCTTTCCCGATCAAAATTTTGACGTTGAGTTAAATTTTTTCCAAAAAATGCGTAATAAACATAGTATTTTCTTATTTTTGCCTGATGAACAAAACACTAATAAAAAAAGCTCATTAATAATTGACCCAAAAACCCATACATTTTATGATATGATTATCAAGTTAAGTCACGATTACAGTTGGATAAGAGTGCTTTTTGAAATGCCTTCATTTACGAGAGAAGAATACGCAGACAATTTATTCGTTTATGAATTGTGCAATGGGAATTCAAGAAGAACACAACGAAGATACCAGGAACTTTATCCTAATAGACGACTTCCTTCTCGAAATGGTTCCAAAACCATTTTGAAGGCTTCGAGAAACTGGATCAGTTTTAACTGCAAGACCCAACGCGGGAGCTGCAAGCACAAGAAGAGTTTCGGTCGATGAAAGAATACTGGCAGATGTTAAAATCGATCCTTCCGTCAGCATAAGACGCTTGGCTCTACAGTCTAATGTTTCTAAACACAGAGTTTCCAGAAAAGAGACTCAAATTTTGCAACTGATTGCTAGAGAGGAGCTTGTAAACAGTTTATAAACAGAATTTTTAGGACAGACGAATCTCAATTCACAAGAGATGGTATAACGAATTTCCATAATCTCCATACATGGGCTTCGAGCAATTCACATTAATGACGGCAAAAATCATTTCAGCACAGATTCAGTGTTCATATGTGGGTAGGTGTAATTGGAAATAAATTAATCGGGCCTTTTAAATTACCACCCCGACTTAATTCTACTAACTATCTGGAGTTTTTACAAAATAATCTACCAGACCTAATGGAGGATGTTCCACTGCTTCAACTAGCTTCATCATAAGGATTGGCTGGATGAAGAAAACGGTGATCGATGGATAGGCAGAAATAGACCAATTCACTGGCTTGCAAGATCTCCCGATCTCACTGTACTGGATTTTTTTGTATGGGAACGAATGAAAGAAATCGTTTACGACGTTTACTCATCTGAAATAACAATTTTAACTGAATTAGAACAACATATTTCGGAAGGATCACTAAAAGTAAGGCAAGAGTTATCGAGAATAAACATTCAAAATAAAATCCAAAAACGGGCTCTAGTACTTATTATGACTGTTTTTGTGTATACATAAAATCAAAATTACTTAAAACTACACAAATTATTGTTTTATTCTAACCCTTTACACCTCAGGGAAAAACATAATTCTTTTTTAATTTAATTAGATTTTCCCAAGTATCATAAAATGTATAGGTTTCGGGTCCACTTATTAATGATTTTTTTTTATTATCGTTTTGTTCATCAGGCGAAAATAAGAAAATACAATGTTTATTACGCATTTTTTGAAAAAAAAAATTAACCTCAAAGTTAAAATTTTGCTCAGGCAAAAAAAAAATTAGCACCAATTGAATATCTGGCAACCCTAAAAACATAACAGCTCAATTTAAACGTCTTAAAGGTTAATATTTCTACTAAAAAAAAGTCAAAAATAAGGTCCCTACTATTAGTACTGACAGACAAATTGAGCTTAACATGGGTCAGGTTACACCAAAGTTAGCCTTTTTTATATCGTCAAAAAGTGATATCAAAGTTGAAAATCAGACTTTACTGTAGAACAATTTTTTTCTAAGAATATGGCAAGGAATCACGTCCCAAAGTATGGCACACGAATTATCGGACACCCTGTATACAAAAGTTTAATATACAAAAATGATACCCTACCAGAATAAAAAAATTCCTTAACGCAAATGTGTTGAGACACGAACCTTTAACCGTGGAATACTGAAGCCAACAACCTTATAACTTAACGAACACCAAGTACACGAACCCCAGACAATTAAAAAAAAAAACGTTCCCCAATACAGTCATTGTTTATGCACCTATAAAGATACAGTGCAGCTGCAGAGTGCAGAGTCCCATCTTTTAGGAAATAAATTTTTTTGTATTCGCACTTTCGAATATTATGCTGCAATAATTTTATTTATTTGCATGCAGAGCGTTATAAAGACAGTTAGTTGGTTGCTTATTTTAGTAGTGGAAGGCAGAAATCAGAAGATACACTTTGGATGGCAATATATCGAGAACCCGACCAAACAGGAGCTTTTGGTTTGCATATACATACATATGCATATTATGCATACAGGAATTGAATAGACCTTTATTTTGATGTGTGTCTCGATGGGGTTGGGAAACATTGAAAAAAATGCGTACATTTGTAGACACGATTTTTTTCAAAGCTCTCAAAAAACTGTTTTTTCGATTACAATTACAAAGAATGGCACATCCATGGAAGGGTCTACCAATTTCCTTTTCAGAACTGAGAACTGCAACCTTTTGCAAGCATTTGTTGCGGAAATATCCCCACCCGAAGACTTTGTTTCGTTTTGATATTTCGAGAAACTGGCATCACAAGATCTTCTGGTTTTCAATACTGGTTAGGTTTAATGAATGCTGAAAACTACAACTCGTTTGAAGGTATGGTTTCGGAAATATCGCCATTCAGTAAAATCACTTTGGATAGAAATATTTCGACAACCAGAACTCGCAAAAGCTTCTGGTTTTCCCTTGCGGATAGCTCTTAAAAAGTTAAGACATAAGGCGCGTTTTATTGGTAATCTATATCTAGCGTAGTAATACAAGCACCAAAAAAACGCTTTATTCATTCACTCTTCCTCTATAGGAGAAACAGATTAGCACAGCAACTTCAACAGCAACTTTGACAGCAACGACGACTTCGACTTCAAAAGTTCTGTGAAATAGATTACCACGATTTTGACAGCATAAAAACGAATAAACAAAATAGTTGAAAAATTTGCAAATGCAAAATGATTTTGCCGTACAATTATATGCGAAAACTGTGTGTAGTGATGATGACATTTTTATCGTACTGCAATGTTCTCTATGTGATCGCGGGAAGCAAAAGAAGAAGGATATGGACTCGTGAAATATTTGATAAAAATGAACGTGAAATGCATGGGTTCTACACAAAAGTACTTTCTGTTATAAAGGAAAGAGATCATGATCAATTTCATAAGGCGTGCAGAATGGGTGTGAGCCAGTTTGAGTTGTTGTCTGCATTGCTTAAAAATAGACTTACCCATCATTCTCCAAGAACTCCAATTGAAGCAGAATGTCGACTTGTGTTAACCTTAGTGTGAGTTCTTTTTTGAAACTGTGTTATATGATATAAGTTGATATTTATTTCTTAGTTTTCTGCCACAAGGATCTTCTTGGCAAACGCTATCATGAGCCTTCCGCTTAGGAGTTTCAACTGTTCGAGAAATAATATTGGAAACGTGCACTGCGATTTGGGAAGAACTGCATTCCATATACCTAGCACCACCTTCTGAAAATGAATGGAAAAAAATTGCAGTTGATATTTTCAACACAACGGGTATGCCAAACTGTGCAGGTGCAATTGATGGCAAGCACATCAAACTAAAATTTCCTCCACACGGAGGATCCCTCTACTTTAACTACAAAAGCTACCATAGTATCATCTTGCTGGCAGCTTGCGATAGCTATTATTGCTTTACTGCTATTGATATTGGTGCTTTCGGTAGCCAAAGCGATGGAGGAGTATTGCAAGCAAGTGTTTTCGGTAGCAAGATTCTCAATGAAGAAATAAACCTACCCCCGGACGAGAACCTGCCAAATTCTGATGTAAGGTTTCCATATTACTTCATTATCGATGGAGCGTTCCCACTAAAAAATAACTTGATGAGGCCTTTATTCACGGAAGCATTTGAAAGATGACGAAGAAACTTTTAACAAGAGGCTCTCCTCTGCACGACTAAAAATCGAAAACACGTTTGGGATAATGACTTCAAAATGGAGAGTTTTGTTGAATACATTAAACTGTTTTCCTGAAAATGCAGAAAAAATTGTTAAGGCTGTCGTGGTGCTGCATAATTTTGCAAAAATGAATGATCCCAATTACTGCCCAGATAATTAAGTGGACCATTACGATGGAGAAGAAGAAGTAAAAGGATTATGGCGCAAAGAAAAATTATATATTCCACAGTGTAAGCTATTTACAAGGTTTAATGTCCCTCGTTCGTCTTTCGCACTACGAGAAACTCTAAAAGAATATATTTGCCACCAATGGCCCCAATGAAATAAAAAATGTAAACACATTTTGATATTTTTAAAATTTTTTATTAAAATAATTTATGATTAAAGTAACAGTCTTTTCTTTTACACAGTCTTTGAGTTCACTTATTATTAAAAACTACTTTTAGACGCTAAAAATTACATTTGCATGTCATTATTGGCGATTTCAGCCTCAGCAATAGAAAACACATTCGCCTTAATGCGTGAAATAGCTTCGGAACTCAATTTGGCCTCATCAATGGATGTTGCCATCGAAGCAAAGAAGAGCTGTATAGAAGAAGATGTCTGAAATGATGCTTTTGCTAACTGCAATATTTCAGACATTTCCTTCTGAGCTTTTTGCAACTCTTCAGTCAAATTGGGCTGGCGTTGTCTTCGGCTGCTCTGAGGAAGTTCTGGCTGTTGCAAACATGGTGGTGGTGGTGGTGGTGATAAGAATGAAAATTCCGGATCATCAAATTCTGGAATTTCAATTCCTTTTTCAACAGTTACAGTAGGCGTTGAATGGTGTTGTGGTGAAAAATTGGCAGACGTTTTTGAACAATTGGCGTTCTCATCTACAACATAGTTTCCTGAGGTTCTGTAATAATTTATCAATGTAGAAAGATTTTCTTTTTGTTTAAATTTTCTATAAATACTCACAAGACGTTTGTGGTTGGAATGTCATCCAAAAAAACGCATGTAATCAAGGTACTTGCATGGCTTTTTTTGAGAACACTTTTTTTTTTCTCTATTGTAGCGGTCTCTCAGGGTCACCCATCTCTGCTTAACTTTATCAACTGTAAAATACACAGACAAAAAATAAGCAAAATAGATTAAAACATGCTTGCAGAATTGACTTGCCGGGAATATTTAATTCTGTTGCGATTTTCTTCCATTTTTTTTTGCTTGGCGTCAATGTTTTTGTAAGACTTGCGCCTTTTGTCGTACAAAAATGAATTTTGTTTCACTAATTCTATAAGCTGTTCTTCCATTGTCACAAAACCAAAATAAATAGACGAAACAAAAAGATGGTTGTCAAATTTTGGCACGAGTACGATAACTTGGCCGCCAAGATTTGATGACGGTTTTTTTTAGAGGGGTCAAAAACAAGCACTTTTTACTATGGGAGGGGGGGGTCTATCTCCCCCCGTTTAGGAGGTAGGGGCACTTTTAGAAAAAATGGTTTAAATTGAAAAAAAAAATATAAAAAAAACAACGGCAACACCTACAATAAAGTGCTATACTGCGTTTGAAAGCCAGAAGATTGTTCTCTAATCCTGCATTTAAACTAAATTACTCATATCAATAGTTTTTGAGAAATTCGCATTTAAAGTCCAAATTTTGATAAAAAAAACGTGAAAAAAAAAGTTTAGACCAATTGTTTTCAAAATTGTGAAATGAAATTGTAAATTAGATTACATGTGTTTCATGTATCTATCAGTTCTTAATCGAACACAAAAAACCGCATGGTTCTATGTCTTCTGGTTTTTGAGAAAACCTCCGTTTAGGAGGTAGGGGCACTTTTAGAAAAAATGGTTTAAATTGAAAAAAAAAAAATATTAAAAAACAACGGCAATACTTACAATAAAGTGCTATACTGCGTTTGAAAGCCAGAAAATTGTTCTATAATCCTGCATTTAAATTAAATTACTCATGTCAATGGTTTTTGAGAAATTCGCATTTAAAGTCCAAATTTTGATAAAATAACGTGAAAAAAAAAGTTTAGACCAATTGTTTTCAAAATTGTGAAATGAAATTGTAAATTAGCGTACATGTGTTTCATGTATCTATCAGTTTTTAATCGAACACAAAAAACCGCATGGTTCTATGTCTTCTGGTTTTTGAGAAAATCGAAAATAACTAAAACTACTTTTCTACAAAATGTTTGATATTTTTTGCTTCCTTACATAAATAAATCAGTGCTAGCTTCCAACATTACAATATATAAACAGTAAAGTACGTATGGGGGGGCATGCTGCCCCCCTGCAACCCCCCTGCTTGGGCACACTATAGGATTTGGGGTAGGTGCGAGGTTGGGTGCCTGCAAAGTTTCTTTCGCATTCACAGAATCTGTATTTAAAAAAATTCAAATTTATTCTATTTATCCAATGTCCACTAAATACATATAAAATACAATAAACGATCTTGAAAACCAAAACAAACTTCTGACCATGTTCACCAAAACATGGCACTATTTTTCTATCGAAAATACTGCCTAGAAAAGAAATATAAGGACGACTGGGGTTCGCAAATAATAGAGTTTTTATCAGATGTAAAAAAAGTTTACCCTTGTTATATCGATCGTGATATATGTGAGGGTTTACAGTTAAAAGACATCGATCCTCCCACCCTTCAGAGCGAAAATTTAGAAAGTGTTTTACCGCCAAAACATCCTCGGCTTCCCACCATAAAAGAGTAACTCAACGAACTCGACAGTTATAGTACGGACGATGGCTTTATATATTGACGAGACTTACACACCTTTTTAATACATTTTGACCATTTTTAACTAACTATGACTGACTAACTCCTGACTAACTGACAAAATAACTGACCCAGATGCAATTCTACCTCCTCATGGTGCATTCTGGGTAACGCTAAATGAATTGCGGTACCGAACTAACAAAGATTCATTATGTTTATTAACATTAATCCTTAAAATGGAATCACCGTCACCACCAAAAATCAAAAAAAGTAGTTTTGGTAATTTTCGATTTTCTCAAAAACTAGAAGACATAGAACCATGCGGTTTTTTGTGTTCGATTAAGAACTGATAGATACATGGATCACATATATAAGTTAATTTACAATTTCATTTCAAAATTTTGAAAACAATCGGTCTAAACTTTTTTTTTCACGTTATTTTATCAAAATTTGGACTTTAAATGTGAATTTCTCAAAAACAATTGATATGAGTAATTTAATTTAAATGCAGGATTAGAGAACAATCTTCTGGCTTTCAAACGCAGTATAGCACTTTATTGTAAGTGTTGCCGTTGTTTTTTAATATTTTTTTTTTTCAATTTAAACCATTTTTTTCTAAAAGTGCCCCTACCTCTTAAACGGAGGTTTTCTCAAAACCCAGAAGACATAGAACCATGCGGTTTTTTGTGTTCGATTAAGAACTGATAGATGCATGAAACACATATCAGCTAATTTACAATTTCATTTCACAATTTTGAAAACAATTGGTCTAAACTTTTTTTTTCACGTTTTTTTTATCAAAATTTGGACCTTAAATGCGAATTTCTCAAAAACTATTGATATGAGTAATAAAATTTAAATGCAGAATTATAGAACAATCTTCTGGTTTTCAAACGCAGTATAGCACTTTATTGTAGGTGTTGCCGTTGTTTTTTAATATTTTTTTTTTCAATTTAAACCATTTTTTCTAAAAGTGCCCCTACCTCCTAAACGGGGGGAGATAGACCCCCCCCTCCCATAGTAAAAAGTGCTTGTTTTTGATCCCCCTACAAAAACCCGTTATCAAATCTTGGCGGCCAAGTTATCGTACTCTCCCCCAAATTTTCATTTGAGTGTTGATAAACCTGAAAAAATTCGCATTAAAAGTTGGTAGCATTTGCACAGCAACAGCGAATTTAGGGTTTAGGTCTAACGTTGATGTCGATGTTGCTGTGTTAATAGGTGCGTTTTATTATTCACAAATCTATCTGGATCCGGATCTGGATTAAGTTTTAACATGTATTACAAAAACAATTTGGGATCCTGTTTTCTATCGGGATCTATTTCAAAGATCCAAAAATCAGTTATTACACTGGCGAGTAGATGGCTTTTTATGGTAAGGTAGTGTAAGCTTTAGTGTAAAGAAAAAAAGACTTATTTCTTGTCTTGAAAATTTACAAACCCAAGGATAAAAAGAGACGGATTTATAACACTGCTGTCACTAAGATCCGTATCATTTTATTTTCAAGGGAAGATCCAGATCCGGATCCAGATAGATTTGTGAATAATAAAACGCACCTAATGTATTCAAAGCCATTTAAAACCAGTGGCTCTAAAAAGTCTGGAGTGGTTGTCAAAGTTGCTGTTGAAGTTGCTGTGCTAATCTGTTTCTCCTATTAGGGGGGTTCACATTCTCAAATATGTTTGACAAATGCGGTTTGATTGACTCGAATTTGAAAATGTGAACGCTTCATCAAACGGATTGTCAAACATGCTTGATGATATCAAAATATTTTGATATTTTGCTGATTTGACAAGCTTATTTGAGAATGTGAACGCATGCTTGTCAAACCATAAGCAAATTTTATTTTCAATGAAGTTCTCGAGCTGAGCATATCGTAAGAAAATATTTTAAAATGAGTCATAATGCAATGGCATGAATTCAGGTGGATTTTATTACATTAATATAAGTTTTCTGCAGACTTCCAAATATAGAAATTGTAGTAAATTTGCTCAAATAGTATTTCATCTATGGTCTGAGTTGGTCCGCCATGGTAAGAATTCTAATGAAAAGTGATGTTTGACAGCATGTTTGAAGAATGTGAACGCAAATGGTTTCAATCCTTCAAATATTCATCAAACCATATTTGTCAAACATATTTGAGAATGTGAACCCCCCTTTTATACTTGTTGAATTAACTTACACGGATGTGTTCGAAAGATCTGTATCTCGTTTTTAAACTGTAGTTGAAATATTCTTGAAAATGCAGATTGAGTTGAAATATTCATGAAAATGCAGATCGAGTTGATTTAGAGTTTTTCTCACTGTTAAATTTAATTTAAAACTTACAAAAGTGCGAAAATATATCGCATATATATACTGAGTATTGGAAAAAAAAAAAACATAGTACTCAATAAAATGACATTGGCTCAAAACTTTAAACAGGCTCTTATTAAGGTATAGTAGTATTATACTTCTCATATATTTTTTAACTTTAAAGTAGTTTTATAATTGTAACTTTTTATAACTAATATCGTCCTAAGGCTAGGAGCGTACATTCAATTTTATATATTCACTGTTAGGATACTTATAGAAAACAGATGAACTATTTGGTTGAATGTCCGCGCAGGTGCATATAATTATATGTTACACAAAATAGCGAACTCATTTTAGGCAATCATTTAGTTTGTGTCAAAACACAAACGTTTTAGTTTCTTGAACCAAACAGTTGTGAAACCGCCTAGCCTAAGGCAATTTCTTTTAATAAATTGATTCTGAGCAATCTTAAAACAATAGTAGTTCGTACAAAAAACTAAGTAAACAGACTTATTTTGACGTTTTTAAATGTTAGAGAGTCATATGGAGTTAGAACGATACTAAAAAAATAAAATAGGTATTCTGAGAGTTTAACTTCAATATATGTGTAGAGAAAGTATGATGCCGTGTCCGATTAAAATTTTGCAAAATCGTTGTCTTAACCTAGTTTCATACTAAAACAGCTTAAACATCTTATTAATTCAACTAAAATGTGCAATTTTTTCAGTTGTTATATAAATTCAGCATAATGCCGCAGTTACAAAACATTTTTGAACAAATGCCAGTGAACTGATAAAACATATCAATCGAAACCAATCGCCTTCGCGTAAATTGATTCAATATTTTATGACAAAATTAATGGCAGTAGTGTAAATGCGGAATTATGGTATGAATTAAAGTTTTGCATTCGAAAAAATATTTGTTCTATAAATTTTGGAGCGATCACACTTTGTAACGGGTGATTTTTTAAGAGCTTGAGAACTTTTTTTAAAAAAAAAACGCATAAAATTTGCAAAATCTCATCGATTCTTTATTTGAAACGTTAGATTGGTCCATGACATTTACTTTTTGAAGATAATTTCATTTAAATGTTGACCGCGGCTGCGTATTAGGTGGTCCATTCGGAAAGTCCAATTTTGGGTAACTTTTTCGAGCATTTCGGCCGGAATAGCCCGAATTTCTTCGGAAATGTTGTCTTCCAAAGCTGGAATAGTTGCTGGCTTATTTGTGTAGACTTTAGACTTGACGTAGCCCCACAAAAAATAGTCTAAAGGCGTCAAATCGCATGATCTTGGTGGCCAACTTACCGGTCCATTCCTTGAGATGAATTGTTCTCCGAAGTTTTCCCTCAAAATGGCCATAGAATCGCGAGCTGTGTGGCATGTAGCGCCATCTTGTTGAAACCACATGTCAACCAAGTTCAGTTCTTGCATTTTTGGCAACAAAAAGTTTGTTAGCATTGAACGATAGCGATCGCCATTCACCGTAACGTTGCGTCCAACAGCATCTTTGAAAAAATACGGTCCAATGATTCCACCAGCGTACAAACCACACCAAACAGTGCATTTTTCGGGATGCATGGGCAGTTCTTGAACGGCTTCTGGTTGCTCTTCACTCCAAATGCGGCAATTTTGCTTATTTACGTAGCCATTCAACCAGAAATGAGCCTCATCGCTGAACAAAATTTGGCGATAAAAAAGCGGATTTTCTGCCAACTTTTCTAGGGCCCATTCACTGAAAATTCGACGTTGTGGCAGATCGTTCGGCTTCAGTTCTTGCACGAGCTGTATTTTATACGGTTTTACACCAAGATCTTTGCGTAAAATCTTCCATGTGGTCGAATAACACAAACCCAATTGCTGCGAACGGCGACGAATCGACATTTCACGGTCTTCAGCAACACTCTCAGAAACAGACGCAATATTCTCTTCTGTACGCACTGTACGCATTCGTGTGGTTGGTTTAATGTCCAATAAAGTAAACTGAGTGCGAAACTTGGTCACAATCGCATTAATTGTTTGCTCACTTGGTCGATTATGTAGACCATAAATCGGACGTAAAGCGCGAAACACATTTCGAACCGAACACTGATTTTGGTAATAAAATTCAATGATTTGCAAGCGTTGTTCGTTAGTAAGTCTATTCATGATGAAATGTCAAAGCATACTGAGCATCTTTCTCTTTGACACCATGTCTGAAATCCCGCGTGATCTGTCAAATACTAATGCATGAAAATCCTAACCTCAAAAAAATCACCCGTTATTAGTTAAGCCAAAGTATAACAAAATAAATACCAACGAACACACCCTCAAGTATTCAACATATATTTTTTCGGGGGGTAGTGTCGAAAATCAGAAGAATCACTTTGTGTGACCATTTTCCAGCTACTTTGTTCACATTTTTGCAGCCTGATTCACAACATTAGATTGGTATGAGAATAAGTTTAAGAAGGATTTCTTTTAATCTATGTGGGTACTTTCTTACTTTCTTAAACAGAACTCCTTTTTCGAGGGTCATCTGTCAGGTTTGTTCCGCCAAATTTTCAAATGTTTGTACAAGGTGTATCTCTTAGCTAATTTGGTTTACTTCATGAAAAACTTCTTACCCCCAGTTTCACAGTGAGAGTTTAAACTCAAGTTCTGCTGAACCTGAACTGGAGTTTAAATTTGAAGTTCAACTCGTCCAGTTTCACAGTCTAATCTGAACTTCAGTTGATTGAACGTAGTTTAAGTAAATTGTTTTCTCTTTTTATCTGAATCAAAGTAAAAACAATAAACGAAAGTTTGCTTTGTTTTAGTTGTGACCTGTGACAGGAAAACAAATTAAAATATGAAAATAAATTTTATTTTCAAATGTTTGAAGGGATTGTTGATCTGAGGTTTAAACGGCAGAATAGTATCGTTTAACTTAAACTACAGAATGAACTCTGTTCAAGGATAAAACGAAACTGTGAAACCAAATTTGTTGTTGAACTGAAGTTTAAACCAAAAGTGGGGTTTAAACTCTCACTGTGAAACTGGGGGTTAGTCATTTATTTTTAGAAAATGAGAAAAACGCGAAATTGATTCTTTTGTTTTTATTTTCCTTATGTTTGGCACATAAACAGAATGTAAAAATTACAAAAGTGTGTTTTTCAGTAAGTTTTGAAAAAATATTTTTTTTTACTAAAAATACTTTTGTATTTGCATAGTCAGGCTCTAAGCAGTCAAAATAAAACAGATTCAGGGTTTTATGCATGTCTTTGCTGCGTCGTTTGAGCACAAGATGTGCTCCATTTTGTATTTGAAGGTACTCAGTTCCTCAAATGTACTATGTAATGTATGTAAAGGCGAAATTCGAATTTTTGTTCTAAATCATCTAGAACGTGTTTTTTTTTTTATAATTCACACTCGCTCAAGGGTATGTTAAGAGTACCTTATGAGGTTAAACACAACACGGGTGATAGGAAAAATTAGGGGGGTTAGGAGGAGTCGATGAACATTGGTTTTGAATGTTTGCAAATTGAAATGGCAAGGGAAACCCGCGCCGGGTAAGTTATTTCATAATCGTGTTTTGCGAATAAAAAAACGGATCTCTATATTTGACGGTATGACCAAAATTAAGATCGTGGGGACGAATGCTATTGGAACTGTCTACTGCGAGTGAGCACTGCTTGTTAAAGAAGCGATAAAACAAGGAAATACATACATGATACATTTCGATGGTGTTCAAGAAATGGGAATGAGTGGACGTATAAACGCCTTATAAATGGTAGTGAGATAGGGTAAACAAATTTCTTACATCGATATAGAAATCTTAAATATTTAGCAGCATTTTTGCCGGTCTCGAGAATGTGGTCTTTCCAATTAAGATCGTCGTTGATACACATACCGCGTACTGAGAGCTTTTAGGTTTCTTTGATGCAAGTGCCATTCAAGGACAATGGCATAAGGGGTACATTTGACTTCAATGACAGTAGACAACATTGAGTTTTCGAAACATTGAACTCAATACGATTTGTTATACTCAACACGATTTGTATACTCATCTCCCTCTTGCTTATGATTGTTAATTTTCAAATGTGTCTTGTCTTTTTTCTTTACACTGTAGTTTACACTACTTTACCAAAAAAAGCCATCAACTCGCCAGAAAAAGAACTAATTTCTAAATCTTTAAAATAGATCCAGATAGAGAACAGGATCCCAAATTGTTTTTGTAATACATGTTAAAAATTAATCCAGATCCATATCCACATATAGGTCCGTAGTCCGTAGATAATAAAACGCACCTATTATTTATAAAAAGAGGAAAAGAGTCGGAGACGAAATGGGGACCTGGGGAACACCTGCATTTATTTTATAAAGATCAGACTTGAAACCTTTTAATACAACATGTATTCCATGACATTGGAAAGAAAAGACGTAAGTGCAATTGGTCGATAGGAGGAGGGGGAGGGTGGTAGGTTCGCCTTTTTAGAAACAACCTCGACAAACGCTATTTTCCATCTTCAGTAGGGGCATTGTAGTTGGAACCGGAGATGAAGTTGAATTTTATACGTTCTTAACAGATGACCACAAACGTTCTAATGCCTTGGTGCACTGCCTGATTTTTGCCTTAATTTTTGGTCATGTAAGAATTTGGTTCTTTTTATAACAGCGTTGCATGGGTTTCTGACTTGTTTACACTTTTTCCGATTTTCCTCAGTTTGGTTTGGTTTGGTTTGGTTTTGTAAGAGTAGAAACTTACTTCTCTCAAACTGACAGCTTCTTTACAGCTTATATATCGAAGCAAGACTCTTGTTTCTGTACGCATCGCACGAAAAATCACTTCTATGATTATATCAGCACTGGAATGAACGTCACTATCGAGGAAACATAGTGACCAGTTAAAAATTCGATAAGTTGAATATGCTTGACGATTTCTTTCAAATTAAAGTATCGGCAAATTATCTGCGTGAAGTGGAAAAATGATCAAATGGGCTCAACCTAAATGCTCTAGATTTTTGTCAATGCTTATATGTACAATGTTCGTATGTTTGCCTAAAACTACCAATTTCTCCGAAATTTAATCCAAAAAGTCTGTTAAAGTTCATGTACAAAATATAAATAAAATATATTAAAATTGAGTTATTGTAATCCTGTGTAAAAATTTTGGTGTACAAGGTTATCCTATAAGAAACTTAAAAAAAGCAGACTACAATTCTGGTTTGATTTTGTTATATGAGTGGAGTTGTTTTTTTTTTCAGAAACAAAGTAATGATTGAATTAATCAATTTTTCCTTTTTTGTTAACGTGCATTATGTATATACATATATAATTATTGAAGAAATAAATTCAGAAAACGTGTTGATTTCTGCACCAAATTTGCCGACAGGAAAATATTAATATTAAATTTTCTGCGCATTACCTGTTTTTTGACACCAAACCTATCAAGTCCTGTTTAGGTCGTTCGGAAAACTAATGGCATATCCTAGATAGCATACGTATCCAAGTGAATCCTAGGCCATACATTTTATTAGAACTGTTTGCATATAAGAAATTGGATTAATATAAAATTGGGTTGTATAAAGTTCGAATTCTATAAATGAATGTACCTACCTCATTATGCCCACAATGCCGTTTAGCTGTCATCACTTGCAAAACAATTGGGATATGCGAGGTTGAAGTTCTCTATGAGCTATAGTGCTTTATCTACTCTTATGCTTAATACTCTCCATACAAAAATTATAAAAATAAAAATTACCTGTTTTCGTAACCTTTTTCCTTGCATTATACTATAGGGCAAGTTTTGTATTTACTCGGTAATTATCTATAGGAGAAATTGAAATTTTTCTTAGCTCAAAAACTAACGGTATTAAGCTGCCATACAGCCGTTATGCAAAATTTAGGGTCCCACAAGGCAGCCACTTAGGACCTCTTCTCTTTATTATTACTATTAATTACTATGCTTATTTAACATTCCCATATTTCACTCTCCGCCGAAGATATAAAGTTTTTCAAGACCATTTCTTCCACACATGACGTCACTCTTCTACCACCGGATCTCAACAGTTTCTCCATCTGGTGCCTGAAAAATTGCTTAGCGCTAAATATTTCCAAATTTCATTCAATCATTTTTTCATGAAAACGTATCCAATCTACTCCCCGTCGATACCTTCTCCATTATCAAATTTTTAAAATTGAGATCACAATTTCTTTTTAGAAAAATTTAATTTTTAACTTTGGTTGTATAAATTCAGACTTTTCTACAAAGCAGACGGCAATTTTATGCAGTTTACCATTTTTCTCTAATTAAATCCATGTTTTTATATTTACAAACAATTTTTAAATTCCAAAGTACTCTTACATAAAAGCAAGTTCGCGCGACCCACCACTGCACTTTATTTTAATCAATTTAATTAATATATTGACCTGAAGCCACTTAAGATCATAAGCGCAAAATTTTAAACGATTTAGTAAAATGCAAAAGCCATTTTGGAAAGTTACTAAGTTTTTCTAATTATAAACGATTCTAGCATCTTATTATGTCTTAACATTTTACTAAAGTTTAAATCACAAGCTGACAACTGTAACTTTTCGTAACTTGCTAAATCCATATAAATATTAATAAAAACACACAATTTGCTCTTTAACACACGTTTTTATTTCCAAAACACGGATAATGAAATTATCCTTTTAATAAATTAAAATATTAATAAATATTATCGTTTCTTAATTTTAACTAGAACAAATTGGCAGCACTTTCTTCAATTTCACTAAATATTCTAGTACTTTTTTTCATTTTCGAAAGCCACCAATTCTATTAATTTCATCAATAATATTAAACGAATTCATCGTGAACTTTACACAACTTTTTCAATAAAATGTTTCTGTCAAATTTGACAAGCAATGTAAAGACATCCGCTAATTAAGCGATGAGATGAGATACTTATCTCCCCTCATTGTCAAACGTCATTTAAAACAAACACAAATTTATTATTAAGAAATATAAGTTAAAATACGTGTTAAAGTTGTTTCGCCTGTATTTTGTGCTTATTAATAGGGCTGTATAACGTTAAAAAATCACATAGCTTGACTGATTTTGAGTTTTTAGTTAATTTTTCAAATACAATTCAAAATACAACTCGATTTAAGAACAAAATTAAGGAATTGATTTCTGCATTTAAACATGATATTTCAACTTTTGCCGTTGTTTTTTTTTTTTTTTGAAAATTTCTCCAGTTGAAAAATAGACTCCCAAAGTACTACTTGTATAATTTTTTTATTGCTTGGACCCTACCTATATACGTATTTTTATGCTTGTTGCAGAAAACTCCATTTGTAAGCACAATATGTAGATACCATGAGCATAAAATATTTATAAAAAAAATAACATTAAAGGAATATTTCCAACTATGATTACCTACCATGAAAACAATGCAATCATTAAATAATCGATTTCATCATTAAATTTCAATGAAAGTCCGTCTGCGTTTGTATTTGAACGAAGACATTTCTGTCAAAAGTATTCAAGAATGACGACTTTAATTTCTTTTTCACTTGGAACCCTTACCCTATGAAAGTTACATAGGTATAGGTACAATATTGCATTTATTTTCCTGCATTTTCATTATTATTTTTAATTTGTGAAGTTCGTAAACTCTCCTGCCTGTCAGACGATCATGTCATTTAATTAAATTTATTCATTCCAGCAAAGACCAGAGAAGCTCTCTTCTTAATTGCATTTGATTGCAGAAGAACTACCCATATCGCATGGAAAATACAAACATTTATTTTTTTTTCATATATTTTTAAGTGGTAGTCAAGGATAATGACCGCGCTCTGCATTCCTAAGGGAATCTTTTCCACCAACAACACGTAGTGAGTGTAAGACATGAAGAGGTGAAACTACTTTTCATAGCAAATAACAAAAACAAAAATTATAGCTTCAACATCTTAAGCGAATCTGAAAAAAAATACCTTCACCTGATCGCATGTACTTGCTCTCAAAGCAAGCAGAATAAATATTAAAAATTCTCCTATTTTCATTTTGTTTTGCTTTTAACTTGCAATATATATGTAATACATATGGAGGTACTTATGAAGTATTTAATATATTAAATTTTTTTAATGTTGGTGGGAGCAATACCCCACATTTATTATGCTTATTACAAGCTATTTTTTAATCTAACTTAAATTTAAAGGATGATTATGACGGAGTTTCAGACAGGGTGAACTTAGGTTAAAACCGAAACAGTTAGAGCCTTATTTATTAGTTTTCACTAATACTCGGTTAAACATCAGAATATTTAAACTGAACCGAAGCACTTATTTCGGGTTTACGCCACGTCAAACAAATCCATATTTATAATATATTTTCTTAGCCGTTTTAGCTACGCCTTCCTTATGTCAAATATACTACCAAAAAAAGTCATCAATCTAAAACTCTGGTTATTACAAACGTAAGCAAACCCCAGCTGATTGCCATTATTATTCATTTTATTCATATTGGAAATTGGATACATTTAAAATTGGATTGTATTTATAAAGTTCAAATTCTATAAATGAATGTACCAACCACATTGCGCCCCTAATATCGTGCAACTTTTAGAGCGTTTGCAAATCATTTATAGTAAATGCAAAATATCTAAACATTTTATCTTAGGAACAAACGAAAAAAAATTGTTAACACCTTTTTTTTTTGTAAATTTAAAACGATTTCATGTCAAAATGACATACATATAAATACTAAAACGGCTTTAAACCTCTTATAAACAAGTTTTAGCTTATTCCTCCTCTATTATTAGTGTGTTTTTTTATAAATAAGCTTTTCAGGATGGTAAGTGGTACGATGGGTGGGCTGATGGATGGATGAGACGATGATTTCTTATATTACGGGAATTAATGTCAAGAGAGATGGAACTGTAGGGAATTGTGCAGTCAACAGATCATGAAAGAAGTCGATGAATGACGAGAATGTCACTCATTGCTCTTGGTTCTTCGAGAGTTTTCAAATTTCATGTTTATTTATAGAAGTCGGTCTCGACACTATGGTAAAATCAAAGGGTTATTTCAGGACCGACCTCTCTTTGGAAAGAGTCTTTTATTTTTCCCGTTTTCAAAAAGGGTTATAAGAATGATATCTCTAATTACCGACCGATCGCTAAACTTTCTGCGTTACCCAAGCTCTTTGAAAGTATCGTTTACGATTCTCTTTACTTCCATTGGAAATCTACTGTTTCCCCATTTTCAACACGGATTCTTAAAGCGTAGGTCCACCAGAACCAACCTTATCCAATTTGTCTCCAAAACATTACTATCTTTAGAAAAAAGTATCGAAGTTGATTTTATAACTACTGATTTTAGTAAAGCCTTTGACAAGATCAGTCACCAATTATCTATACAAAACTGAAAGCTCTTGGTTTTCCAACATGGAACTGTACATATAGAGTTGTTTTTTGAAACGTGGTGTCTGATCCAATCTTCGCATCCTCAGGGGTTCCTCAAGACAGCCATCTCGGCCCAATCCTATTTGTTCTTGCCATCAATGACGTGAGTAACATCATTTCCTTCTCTGATATCTCCATCTATGCTGACGACATTAAAATAATCAAAACAATCGCATCTTCTCAAGACACTTTGCTTCTTCAACATGACCTAAACCCTTTTTTTCTTTGGTGCGTTAAAAACTTTCTTGAACTCAATATAAAAAAATGTCAGCTTATGACTTTCTCCCGTAAACCTTAACCTTCAATTCCTCGAACCTATCATTTCCGTAATGTACCAGTCCCTATTTTTTCCTCAATTACAGACTTTGGGGTAATATGTGATAAAGAGCTAAATTTTCGGTCTCATATTGATCATATACTTGCGAAAGCTAATTCTTCTCTTGTTACTAGATCTTTAGACGTCACATTTGTCAGACCCATCCTTGAATATGCTAGTCAGATTTGGTCACCCTTCCTCATCACTCACTCACATAGAATTGAAGCATTACAACGAAGATTTCTTCGTTTTGCTTTGTACAATTTGCCTTGGTCCGATCCCTTTATCTTACCCCCGTACGAAGACCATCTTCAATTGCTCACCCTTGCTCAACGTCGTCATATCGCCGATATTGTATTCGTCCACCAACTTATCACTGGTATCATTGACTCTCCGGCGTTACTTCAATTAATAATTTATCAATACAAACCCGCGTCATTTACGTTCCGTCCCCTTTTTCCATCTCCATACGCACCGCACCAACTACGGACACTTCAACCCAGTCTCCAGATTGTTACGTTCAGCCAACTCTGTTCAAGATATTTTTGATTTTTCCCTCAATTCTGCATCCCTTAGAAGAATTCTGTCCCAAACTCACAACTCACTAAACTTTCTTCCCATTTTAGTTTTAAGCTATTATTCAGTCTAAATTGTGTGATAATTAATAAAACGCTAGTTCTTTCGACATTAATATATTATTAATAATAAATTTTACTCCCTTACTCATACTCTTCCACTTTGAACATTTCTACCTTTATGAAGTTTAAGTGTAGATTTAAGAATATTATGTCTAGTTTTAAGTTCTGCTTGTATTAAGTCTATTATAATTTAAATTAAAGGTCGAAACGCAGGAAACGACCGACGACGCACTTTGAATGCTCTCGATTCTGGATATATGATGTTGTTGATAAGGGAACCATTCATACTTGATAAGCGTACTCAAGAAGGTGCCGAACAAAAGTTATTTATAAAGATCTGGTTACGTAGGGATCGGAGAATTTTTTCGATCATCGTTTCACAATTCCTAGTGTAGGGTTTGCTTTAAGAATAATCTCGTCAATATGTGAGGTCTCTATCACATAAAACATCAAGGCCGCCAAATGATTTAGCGGTGGATATGAGTTAATAATTATTTATTTAATCTTAACGGATTAATTAATCTTAACGGATACTAACATTAGAAAACTTAAAACTAGATAATACTCGTATATAAATGTACATTACAAATATGGATTTAATTACAATGATGTATTAAAAAAGTTTTCTTTAAATTTACTACATTTTAAATTGTCATTAATTGAAGAAATTAAAAAAAAATATACTTATTGAAAACTGAAATCAATTGATTTAAGGGACTGTTCACACCAAAGTTTGTTCTGCTAAATATAGGATATAGAGACCGTTGATTTCTCAAGCAAGCCTGACTAAAACTAAAATTCAAGCGGCATAGAGCTGACGGAGATATTATTGATCCGTTGACTAATTTTATAATATAACATAGTTGTAGATATTGCCTATGCTTCAAAAGTAAAGAAAGATTTATTAAGATGAGTCTATTGTTCATGGGGGCAGTGTTGATCTTTGTGGCCAAGAATCGTAAAAATCTCCTTTGGATTCCCTCAAGTCTGTTAATATGAACTAAATAGAATGGCGCCCAGACATACACAGCCATATTCGAGTACTGGTCTGACAAAAGATATATAGAGAAGCTTAAGAACATAAGGATCCTGGAAGTCACGGGAAAATATTTTTATAAATCCCAAAGGTTTAGCTTTTTTTTAATAATATAGTTAATATTATTTTTTTTTATAATTAAAACGCACTAAACAAAACGCATATAAAGCGGCGCTGCAAAGAAAGACTAGAGCTGCTTGCGAGCTCTACGAGCAGAAGAGGAGAGAAGAACACCGGCTTCTAAGAAAGAAAAAGAAGGAGCATGAGAAGCGCTTGATCGAGGAAATAGAAGGATGCCATGGCAGGAATGAGGTTCGGAAGTTTTACCAAAAGGTAAAAAAAACATCACAAGGATACAATCCCCGAGCCGAAGCCTGCAAGGATAATCACGGGAACATCGTAGTAGAACCGCAGTCCATGCTGAGAATATGGAAAGAACATTTCTCCAATCTTTATAATGGCTATGAAGAAGAAAATGCCGCTGCTATAGAGATAGCACCATTCAACCTAGGCGTCGCAGACCAACAATACCGCCCACCCGACCTGGACGAAGTGAAGATAGCTATATCGAATCTTAAGTCCAACAAAGCAGCTGGAGCTGACGGCCTCGTTGCCGAACTGTTCAAAGCGGCAGGCGATGACTTGGTTGGGAGTATGCACCAGCTCATCTGCAAAATATGGTCGGAAGAAAGCATGCCCGATGAATGGAACCTCAGTATTGTCTGTCCGATCCTCAAGAAAGGAGACCCTCTGAACTGCGTCAACTAAAGTCTCCTGAACATTGCGTACAAGATCCTTTCTGCCGTATTATGTGAACGTCTGAAGCCTTTCGTCAACAACCTGATAGGTCCATATCAGTGCGGCTTTAGACCAGGAAAGTCCACCATCGATCAAATATTTACATTACGGCAGATCTTGGAAAAAACCTATGAGCTACAAATCGACACATACCACCTTTTCATCGATTTCAAAGCCGCGTACGATAGCATCTATAGGAACGAACTATATAGAGCAATGTCTAGTTTTGGCATCCCTGACAAACTTGTCCGCTTGTGCAGGATGACGATGGAGAATGCACGCTGCTCCATCAAGGTCGGAAAAGATCTCACCGATGCATTTGATGTCAAAAAAGGTTTTAGGCAAGGCGATGCTCTATCGTGCGACTTCTTCAACATAGTTCTTGAAAGAATAGTGCAAAACTCACGCGTCAACACAAGAGGCACAATCTTTCAAAAGTCCGTCCAATTACTCGGATACGCCGATGACATTGACATTATTGGAAGAACAAAGCGTTATGTGAGTGGCGCTTTTGTGAACATTGAGACGGAAGCGAAGAAGATGGGTTTAGCGGTAAATGAGGGCAAGACCAAGTATATGCTGTCATCAAGAAAGGACACACAACACCGACGTCTTGGACAAAACGTCATTATAGATAGCTATAACTTTTGGAAGAACAAAGCGTTATGTGAGTGGCGCTTTTGTGAACATTGAGACGGAAGCGAAGAAGATGGGTTTAGCGGTAAATGAGGGCAAGACCAAGTATATGCTGTCATCAAGAAAGGACACACAACACCGACGTCTTGGACAAAACGTCATTATAGATAGCTATAACTTTGAGGTAGTGAAGGACTTCATATACCTAGGCGCCGCTATAAACTCTGAAAACAACACCAGTGCTGAAATCAAAAGGAGAATAACTCTTGCCAATCGCTGTTTTTTTGGACTAAGAAGGCAATTGAGTAGCAAAGTCCTCTCTCGAGCAACTAAAGTGCCCTTATCATCCCGGTCCTTGTCTATGGTGCAGAGACATGGACTTTGTCGAAGTTGGATGAGAGCGCTTTAGGCTGTTTCGAGAGGAAAATTCTTTGTGTGATCTTTGGTCCCGTCTGCATAGATGGGGAGTGGAGGAGAAGATTTAACCACAAACTGTACGGGCTGTACAGTGAAACTGACCTAGTCAAACCTATAAAAGTCCAGCGACTGAGATGGCTTGGTCATGTAGAGCGAATGGACCCGAATGCTCCGGCCCGGAAAGTCTTCGAATCAAACCCCGAGGGACGGCGAAGTAGAGGAAGACCGCGACTCAGGTGGCGCACACAAGTGGGGGAGGACCTCAACCAACTTGGCGTGCGAAACTGGAGACAGCAAGCTAGGGACCGAGCTAGCTGGAGAAGCTTGTTGGTTGAGGCTCTGGTCCACCCCGGACTGTAGCGCCACCTTAAGTAAGTAAAGGGATTATGACTACCCTTAAAATTTCTTAGCACAGTGCGAGCGTTTTAGGAAAGTGGGAGAGAATTTAAGAGGAGATATCGATGCACATTGGTTCTGAATGTCTGAACATTACAATGGGAGGGAAACAGAGTCGGGTAAAGCATTCCACATTTGTTTGGTGCAGCTAAAGAAAGAATCTCTGAATTTAACTGTACGTCCAAAATTTGGCTCAAGGGTAAACTGATGGGCATTCCTTGAAGGTGCGTGTATTACGGTTAAATAATTTAAGGGGAGAAATGCAGCTGGCTATTTCACTAGAAAAGTATTTATAAAAATAACCGTAAAATAGTGAAAGACAAGAAAAATTGCGACGGTGCTCCTGAGTTTCAAATGTTTCTGTTATATTTTTATCACCTATCATTTTTAAAGCTCTTTTTTGAATTCTATCCAAGAGACTCAAGTGAGTTATTGGAGCACCTGCCCAAATATGAAAATTATACTCGAGCTTTGGACGAATATAAGCCTTATAGATGACAGCCAGATCAGAAGGGGTACAAAATTTTTTGCAACGTCGAAGGAAACCTAAGCACTTAGCAGCGTTTTTGCGACGTCGATTATATGGTCATTCCACACAAGGTGGTCTGTGATACACATACCGAGAACTGAGGGCTGTTTGGTTTCCTCAATGCAAGTGCCACTCATGGATAGCGGCATAGGGAGACACAGGAGACAGCATTGAGTTTTTGAAGCATTAAATTCTACACGGTTTTTCATTCCCCATTTGACAATGTTATCAAGATCAGAATTTAATGAGCTTATTATACGCCGCCGTTCTAGATTTACATTCGAAGAATAAAGGCATGTATCTGGAAACGAATATGAGAAGCTGAGGGTACTGTCATCAGCAAAACAATTTAATGGATTAGAGGTTTCTGACAAAAGATCGTTGATGAATATTAGAAAGAGAGTCGGAGACAAAACGGAGCCCTGTGGCACACCAGCATTTATTTTATGGACTTCAGATTTAAAACCGTCCAATACAACTTGTATTGAGCGGTTTGAAAGGTAGTGTCTAATCCATCGAAGAAGAGATTCATCAATACCAAATGCACGCATTTTCGATAAAAGAGCTTAATGCCAAACTCTATCAAATGCTTTTGAAATATCCAGTGTAATAACCTTACTTTCTCCAAAACGATGTAAAGATTTGTGCCACTGTTCGGTGAGGTATACCATCAAATCACCAGTGGACCTATTGCTAAGAAAGCCATACTGCCGGTCATTAAGAAGCTTTCGTTCTTCAAGATATTTCTTGAGCTGACAGCTTATCAGCGTTTCCATGATCTTAGAAAGAAGGGATGTAAGTGCAATTGGACGATAGTTCGAGGGGGAAGAAGATTCGCCTTTTTTAGGGACAGGCTGGACAAATGCTGTTTTCCATCCACTCGGAAAGAGACCAGTAGAGTAGTACAGATAGAAAAGCTTACGCTTGGTTTTGCCAGCGTTGAAGAACACCTCTTCAAATCAATAAATAATAATTAAGAATAAAAAATATCAATAAATGTTAATTTAGAATCTAGAAGAATACCTAGATCGGAAAAAACGGACACTCTACATAATGAAAAAGAATCTAAAATATAGTTGTAATCTAATACATTTTTTTTTGCACGTAAAACACATTGTTTTACACCTGTCAATATTTAACAAAAGACGGTTTGTATTGCATTATTTCCTGAACCTATAAATATCTTCTTCAAGTTATTCACAGTCGCTAATGGAGACTATTCTTTTAAAAATTTTGATGTCATCCGCGTAGATAATCACAGATGAATTTATTATAATTGATGTCAAGTCATTGATATATAGAATTAATAGTAATGGGCCTAAATGACTGCCTTGTGGAACACCTGAGTTGACCAAAAATTGATCACAGCGCTCATTACGAAAAGTAACACTATACCTCCGGTTTTCTAAATAAGATACATTATATCCAGACTAGAAAGCTTACATTGAACCCTAAGACATTTAGTTTATTGATTAGAGTTTTGTTACAAAGCTTATCAAAGGCTTTGCTAAAATCAGTAAATACACAATCTACCTGTTTTCGATCTTCAAAGGAATCGATACAAAAAGAGGTAAAGTCGACAAGATTTGTGACAGTCGACTTCTTTTGGACAAAACCATGTTGGCTATCACAGATAATAGATTTACAGTTAAAAGATAAGACGTTACAGAAAATGGACTTAAATAATTTGGGAATTACAGACAATTAAGCAATAGGTCGATAGTTAGTTATGTCGTTTTTTGGCCCTTTTTTATGGATGGATATTATGAAAGCACTTTTCCACATAGAAGGAAACATTGAAGAATTTAAAGATTCATTAAATAGAACACATAGGGGATAGGATAAATAAGATACGCATTTCTTTAATACACTGGATGGTACGCCATTAGGACCAGGGCCAGTGGCGTAGTGTGCCATCTCGGCGCCCGGGGCGGGAGACCCATTTTGCCGCCCCATTCAATACTTAATTAAAATTAAATTTCGAGACATCATTTCACAGGCAATGAGGTATCTTTTATTGAAGGTAAAATAGGATCAGCGGTTTCACAAACGGATTCTACGGGCCTTACGAGCAGCGAAGTCAGAAATAACTTTGTCAAAATCAATTTGCAGCCAATACTTGTTCAATCGATAATATAGCTAAATTTGATAGTCTAGTAGAGCTCGTAGTGGATCTGAGATAATTTTTGATTAGCTTCAATTTCGAAAAACTTCTCTCACAACTAGTGACACAAATTGCCAAAGTCAAATACATATATACGAATCAAGATATCTATATTTGGAACCGAAATCCCCAAATTCAGTTTTTGAATGAACTGGAGGATCTCCAGTGATCCTTTGCCCCGTATTTCTTCCTCTGATTCAGAACTGGCGACAAATTGCTGGAGACGCTTCCGTTCCGTCTGAAACTCGTTCTTGTCGATGTCTTCTAATACATGAGAAAGATTACACTCGTACTTGCTGTCCAAAAGTTTCGCTGGCGTCAAAAAACCGATCTTGTCCGCTTTTTTTTGAACTTGCTGGAATTGAGTCGTCATTTCTTGAATGATCTTCTCAAATGATGCGAACACCTCTCGACGGAGTTCATGCTCGTGAGAAAAAGCTGCATCTGCGGATTCTTCGCCATGCATGCATTCTTCTCGTTTTGAGTTCGATTCCGAGTTTTTCGTAGAGAGTCTTAGCAAAGTCGATTGCGGCTTGGGCGAAACGGTCTCTGCTCTCCACTAGTAGAGCTTTTAAAGCGCAGAGTTTCTGAACACACTTATCCACACTCAGTCCTCGTTGGTGCAGGTAAATCTGTGCGTCATCCACTTCAGGTAGCACTACAGCCCAAAAGCCAAGAAAAGTGAGGAAGTTTAATGACTGCATGGCTGTCAGAAAAAGACTGGCTCCCGATTTTGTGTCGAAAGTTTGAGATGAATCCGTCAATTCTTCCAGTACCTCTAGAACTTCCTCAAACTTATTTTTAAGCGTCTTGACAGTTTCATTTCTAGCGCTTCAGCGGGTTTCAGTGACTCGTTTCACTGCTTGACCTGTGACGGAAACCAAAGCGTTCCACGGAGCAGTTGATGCAGAAAAGAAGGCAAATAGCTTCTCCAGAGTTCCAAAAAACGTCACGAAGTTCACTGATTCAGAAGCAGCGTGTACCCCAGTCAAGTTGAGTGAATAGCTTGTGCATGCAACAAATGTAGCTTTCGGATTCAGTACTTTAAATCCGGGCTTGAACTCCATTGCGGATCGCTGACATTGTGGCAGCGTTGTCATAAGCCCTTCCTTTAAAGTTCTGTATGTCCAGTATGTATGTTTTGGTACGAAGAAGTCGATGAAAAATTATTCTACCACGGCGACCTTTTCTCCTTCGATATGTACGTATCACAGAACCTGGATCATTTGGTCTTTGTGGGAGATGTCTGCTGTACTGTCAAAGTTTACGCAATAATATTTAGCTTCTTGAATGCGACGGATGATGGTGGATCGAACTTGCTGTCTCAGTAAGTTTATCAATTCATTCTGGGTTTCTGGAGATAGAAACGAAACTGGGACTCTTGCTCTCAGCTTTATCTTTGTCAGATGTTCCATTAGAAGAGGGTCATATTTAGCTAGGAGGTGCACTAACTCCAGAAAATTCCCGCGGTTGCAACTATCATCTCCTCGATGTCCTCTGAAGGCCAGATTCTGTTTGGCTAAGAACTGGATAATATTCAACAGCCGGTACAATACATCCCTCTCTCTTGCTCTCAGCTTTATCTTTGTCAGATGTTCCATTAGAAGAGGGTCATATTTAGCTAGGAGGTGCACTAACTCCAGAAAATTCCCACGGTTTCAACTATCATCTCCTCGATGTCCTCTGAAGGCCAGATTCTGTTTGGCTAAGAACTGGATAATATTCAACAGCCGGTACAATACATCCCTCCACTTCTTCTGCACAGGCTACTGTTTAGTAATATATCTAGAGCTGGGTGGTGTCGGTCTTCTTTTAATAATATGATATCAGTAGGGGTTAAAGATGTATCAGTATTTATAGTGTTCGAGAAAAAAACTAGGTCCAAAATATTGTTGAAACGGTTGGCAACCCCATTAAATTGACTAAGTCCATACGAGGCCGAACCATCAATTTTTGAGAACTCATTAGCTCCGGAAGGGTTCGCAGGAGATGCATGGAGGAGGGATCGACGGGAAGGAGATTGAATGCGTTTTCGTGATAAAGTGATTGAGTGACATTTGGAAATATTGTAACTTTTCAAGTAGAAGACAGAGAAACTGCCGAGATCCATTTGAAGAAGAGTGACATCATGTGTCGAAGAAATGATCTTGAAAAACTTGATATCATCAGCTTAGAGAATTTGACAACCATTTCAATATCGTTAATAGTAAGAATAAAAAAGGAAATGTCCTGAGTGGCTGCCTTGTGGGATCCCGGAAGTAGCTTAGAAATGGTCGTAGAAAGTAGATCTGAATTGGACTTTTTTCAGGTAAGAAGAAATCCATCTTAAGAAGATAGGTTCAAGCCCATGGGTAAACAGTTTTGTTAAAAGCCTTACTGAAATCCGTTGAGACAACGTTGATTTCTTTTTCGTTCTCTAATGCTGAGAGGCTAAAGGAGGTCTGTCTTTGTGGACCTACCTTTGACAAAGCTGCGCATTATAGGAGAAATGAGAGACTTACATCGAAAACTTGAAATTTCGTATAAAATTATTTCAAAGTTTTTGGGAATATGTGAAAGTTTAACAATTGGACGATAGTTTGTAACTTCACACTTGTGGTCCTTTTTATGTATTGGGGTTATGAACTTCCATAACTGAGGGAATACTCCTTGAGATAGAGATAAGCCGAAGATTTTTGAAGAGGAAGAGAGAGTATTGAAGAGCATTTCTTGAGAAATATGGCGGGGATACCACCTGGGCCGGGTATATACTCATCATTGAGTTGATTTAGCTTATTTTTAATGAGAAACTGGTCAATGGTATGAGGTAGGACTGAGGGAGTAAATAATTGAAATTATTACAATATACCTAATAAGGGAGTCGTGTCGGTAAAAGATTGTTTGAAAAACAAACTTACGAAAAAGTTTGTGATTCGTTTGACGTTTCTTTATTGAAAAAGAGAAATGGAAAGTAACCATAGGATTTTTGTCTAGGGTCTTCAATAAGATTGCTTGGGGTTTGGATTAAATAGCGTTGATAGAGGGAGTTATAAAGTTCTGAAAAGTTATGGTAAATACCAAGTTAATTAGAGGAGTCAGTTGGAGATTGAAAACGAAGGAAATTTGACCAAAAGTTATTCCTCTTGTTCCGCAACTATCGTAGCCTAATTATACAAAAGGTGGGCAAGAAGAAGAAGTTTTACATCGAGAAAAGGATACATGATAAGAAATAGAATTTAATATTTCTCTGAAAAATATGTTTAACGCATCATTTACCGCTATATCCATATATATATTCATTAATTTGAGAAAATTTGGCTTTATGAAAATAATGAGAAGACAGATTCTACAGGGAAGTAGTCTGTATAGAATAATCATGATGCAAATTAAGATTGAGAGGGGGATGATAGTTGACAGAGACTTGAATCTGCAAGGCTATGAACATACGTTCCCTTGCAGAGATGGAATGAGAGAGGTTTAAGTCACCGAATAGATATCATCATAGGAGTCACATAGACATATTATATGATCAATTGCAATTGTGGGAAGTTCATAGGATTCAATAGGATGTGAAGGCAAAATATAGCAACATACGAGTATAACGTAAAGTGAGAAAGTGACTTGCGATAAAGTGACTTGCGAAGAAAGGTTATTTTTATTGAAACGTAATATATATTAAGAAAAGAGGTTATGGAAATTAGGAATGAGTGTAGTGTGTTTCGGATAGCTGGTAGTACACCTCAACAAGGAGAATCATTATTGGGGCGGCTATGCTATAGTCATCGCGATACACATTCAAGGAAGATGGAAACAATTCCTGGGTGTTAAGACATGCGATCAGATTCATTTCGGTTGGAGCGTAGATTTCAAAGGGTAGACAAGAATATTGTTGCAAAACTGCATGAGTCTTAGAGACTTCTTACATTCTGGCAATAGAAAGAAAGACCTAGGTCTTGACAATGTTTTTATTTATTGATTTGTTGTTATTGTTACATTGAGGGGTCCTGGAGACTTAATGTTGTTTACTTTATAAAGACGTTAAATAAGGATAAGGGACCGCAGAAGGCGATTTATAATGTTATCAACTTTTAAATAATCCTCAAGTTAATATTAAAAAAAATGAAAATTGCATACAAATTGGTTGACTAGCTTCCGAGCTATCAATGAAAGACAGTTCATTACCATATTTCAATTTGTTTTCGCTCGAAGCCAATACTTGCCCTTTTGAAAAAATTTCTGTTGTAAAACAAAAAGAAAATTCCTCTGCAATGCTATAGGTATCATTCAACCCTGACAATTTACCTCCTTCACAGTATTTTTTTACAATACTTACATACAAGTTGTTCAGTGTCACCTACATACCTATCCAGATCCAGGGAAACGAAAGAAACCACTCGAGACACCACTTACATTCTTCTCAAAACAGAAAGAGTATCTACATACATCTCTTCCTCAGGTGTATTTGTATCTTGTATCTTGGAAGCCTGTGACCCTGTGAATACTCGTAGTTAAATAACTCTGTCGTTTTGTGTTGCTTTAGAGTTCTTATTAACTTCAACGAAGCGAATTTTCTAAAGTTGTTTTTCCTTCTCGCGTTTTCGTAAGAGAAATTCACACTAGGATGTGAGGAAATTTTCTTCAAAACTTGAACAGACAAAAATGATTAATGAATATAGACTTTGCTTGATTATACATCAGGAGGATTTCTTAAAGATAATCTTATCATCACCGAGTTGATACATTTATTTTTTTTTCCAATCGTCTCAAATCACATTTCGACACAAAACATGCCACATAGGGGCTTACCCGATTTGCGGCGAACAACTTCTCCACGAAATTGAAAAATTATCTTGTTACTGAGTTTTGAGATTGTGGAAAAAGTTCAATCAAGAGAGTGTAATCAGACAAGATATCAAATCTATCAGATTTCTTCTTAATGTGTCACATTTATAGAAATATTGTAGCAAGTAGCATATAGTATTTGTCAATTTATGAACGCCTAGCTGTTTGAACGTAAGTCGTTTCGTTACATGCTGACAAGGTTTGTGGTAAAAGCTGTAAGGCTATCAATGATGAGGGTCAAATGAAATCGTTTCTTGTTCAACACCCTATTACACCCTATTAAGGCAAAAATTTGGATATTTGCCATGAGGTCATTGAAATTGAAATACATAGATAACCTCTTTGATGATTTGAAAAATGCAATATTTTCAAATTGTTTAGTGTTTTCCACTAGGTAGGTAGGTAGTTAGGTGGAAATGGCGACCACTAGTGGTCTAGGCCTGCGGTGCAATTATGGAAATTGGGGACAATTTCACGCAGTCATCCAGTTTGGATTAAGTTCAAAAAAAGAAAGGATCTAGTAGGTTTTGATGTCTCTTGTTGTGTGTTTCCTGTTGCATAATCTTCCGGAAATTGCATCACTCACTCAACCGAACACAATGCTCATCCCACACCATATACACAGTTTGAAGCTTGGTCAGCTTGTTGACTGGTGCTGTAACAGTAGCCAATCCGATTGAGTGATCATCCGGCCTCGCACCGTAAACTTCCGTTAAAAACCGCAGGTCGCTAGCCCAGGATCTAAGAAATCAAACGGAGGGCAGCGGATAGAAGTAACTGAAGTTCGTCCTAGAGCGTTGAGAAAAGAGATCAAGTCTTTGATCTTCATTTCCGAAATTTCGTCAATGTCGTCCAAAAATGTCCTTCCTTCTGATTGTGCTCTAAATTTGGCCGGAGCAGGGCGTTTGCTGCAGAGGAAATGGAGGACTGTTTCCTTTTCCCGCTGCGCTGGTCCCCACGGCTATATGAGTGAATGCTGTGGGGAATGCCTAGCTTCACTGCAAGATCTCCTATTGGCCAGTTTTCACTACTGATAGGCTATGTCTAGATATAATGAAGTTAGTTGAACTGCTCAGATTACGGTTTGATTCGCTAAGAAAAATTGAGAGAATATTGGCCTCCGAGCGGAATGTTGAATCTTTCCGCAAGGGAGATTTGAAGGGCTGATCCGTTCGTTCATTCATCACACCAATGCCACAATGACGCAAAATCGAGATAAGAGCAAAATTTCGGTTAACATTTGTGGAAGCAAGTTCATCCCAGCATTGCTGGATCAATTTGGAGAATGATCCACTAGAATTAATAGATTTAACAGCCGCTTGACTGTCTGTGATAATAGCCGTATTCCGGTTCTGGTTTGGACCTTGTTTGAGTACTTTGTATGCTTCCCTGATAGCCAATAATTCAGCTTGAAAAATAATAGCAAATTCGGGTATCCTTAAAGACCTAGATGTATTCAAAGTCTCAGTGAAGATTCCTGTACCAACACTAGACTCCATTTTTAAGCCATCAGTAGAGATGGTTGGGTCGAAGTTTTTCGTCATAACGTCATCATCCTAGTCCTTTCTTGATAGAAACATAACCTTAAAATCTTTACTGATACCCATTTTAGGGGTGCATAGTCAGTGGGTGTAAAAAAAAAAAACTCTTTGGAATCAACTCCGTAGTATTGCTGTGACCATAATAATTGACAATCCAAGATTTTGATTCCTTGAGTCGTAATGCGCTGCAAGATACTAGATAGTTAACGTGTAAATCAAGTACAGAAAAACTTTGAAGACATCAATTGGACAAGATGTGATGATCAGTCGCACAACGGCAGTGTATGTCAAAAAAATCATCTTAGATTAAAGCATCACTTTTTTCCAAATGTTAATATCACCTAGATATTTTGCGCGGGAAGAAAGCCAAATTGATTGACCTTTGAGTCTGAGTAGAGCGAAGGGGTGTATCTTAATGTTGGTAGTAACTAGCATCAGTTCAGTATTGCTTTGGTTAACAACTAGTCCACAACTCATGACCTAGTTACTAGATTGTATTAAAGCGCTTTCTGTGATTTCACTTAACACAGTGGTGAACTTTCCTGACACTAGTAGTACCAAGTCTTCTGCATACGCAACTGCCTTTACGCCATATCTTTCCAACTTATCGAGAATTTTATTCATGACTAAAAACCATAGAAGAGGGGACAGAACTCCGCCCTGGGGTGTTCCTCTTCTAACGTGCTTGGTCAAAATTATATTACCTAACGTAACTAGAATTCTTCTGTCGCTGAGCATGGATATATGTAATTCACTTCTTGATGTAGTATTGTACACTAAACTCGATGAGTGATTCCAGAATGGAATTGGTAAGGACGTTGTTGAAAGCCCCTTCTATTTCTAAGAAGGTACATTCTTTAAATTTAATAGCTTTCTCAATTGTACTCACTACCTCATGAAGGGCCGTTTCTGTGGACTTACCCTTACGATATGCATGTTAAGATTTTCAAGTGGACATCAACTTAAAATGTCTGTAATATGGATGTCTTGAAAGCGGTCAAAAGTTTTAAATACAAAAGAAGTGAGTCTAATTGGATGAAAATTCTTCGCGGATTCATAGCCCCGCCTACCGAATTTTGGGATAAAAACTACTCATACTTATACTCGGGTACGTAGTTAAAAGAGAAATTATTTCCAGCTACGAAACTGCCACATTTTGCATTTTTGTAACATAATTGGAAGTATGCCTGGAGCCTCACGGCCCGGAAAGTATCTCGCCATGGACGGATGTATTGTCCAGAGTCCATCAAGTTTTTTTTTTTTCAAAATTGACCGACTGCAATGTTCTCTCAATTGCACATTGCCAAACCTTGCAGAATATTTTAAGTTTTCAAACTTCAATTGATTGACAGAATTCTCTCCAACCTTGTTGTTTGGCTGATGTGAGAGCTCCCTTGTACATTCTGTATAAGATTGATAAAACTTATGTTTATGGCAGATATTAAAGATTGTGCTTGTCATTTTCCTCGGGATAGACGGATCTTCATTCCATCAGAGTGATTTCCAGCTTTCGTTGATTGGGCAAGAGGATATTTATTGACACTTCAAAGGATTTCACTTTTGACTCTAGCTCTATAATTGACTCTATATTTAGATTTGGTGTATTTTTCAGTTTAGAATTGTTTCGCTGATTTTTGCTCAAGCTTTGGAAAAGCATTTTTTACATATAAAGAGGACGCAACAACCCCCCAAAAGATTCTGGTGATCTTATATAAACAAGGTAACATTGAATTCATTTCTTCCCATTCGCTTATAGGATTGGAGTTTAAATTAGAAACAGGGGTGACGACAAATACCAGCACACCTCCTTACTCTTGGCATTGGTTTTTCATCTTTTCTAATTGATGACAAGTTCCTTGTTCTTTCTTCTAATCATCAAATTCCAATTCACACTCGATTGTACGAGTGCTTTACCTTATGCACTCGGGTCTTGAAAATATATAATTTAAGATCTCGTTCGTGAGTTTAATACTCTCTAACATGACACCGTTCACGGACGTAAAAGTGGCAAGACTTGTTAAAAAAACTTTTGAGTTATTTATCCAAACGTTTGGTTGGAATTATTTTTGGAAACACTTGGGAACGTTGAACCAAATAGATATGTGATACTTTCATTGCATCCAAGTTCTTTCAATCGATACCTCCTTGTTATCGCAACTAAAAGTATCGATTCCAAAAGTAGTGGGTATCGAAAAAAGAAGTATAGAGTATTAATTCGTGTTTACTTTGGTCGATTAATCAATAAACATGATGACCACCATTATTTAAGATAACTTTTTGTTGGGCAAAGAAAAGATAATCTTGCAATTAGTTGGTATAGAACTATCTAACTTTTTGTATGTTCTCTCTGTATTGGTTTTGGATTTGGTGATTCACTGGGTCACTGCATTACATTAACACCGTTGTTTTGAAACCAATCACTTAACAATTTTCAAGAGTATGTTGGATCATTTTCTTGTTGAAAACAGCACCGAAGGAAGATTTCTTCCCATGCAAAACGCAAAATGACATCTTCCAACATAATCAAATACAATAGCTTTGTCATTACGTCACTAATGAAATACATTGGGCCTACTCCATGCCACGAAAAGCATCGCCTTACAATTATATTCCCATTTGCATGTTTTACTGCTTTCATAAATGCCACTTATTTTTAACCTTCTAGCTCTGACCAGGATTGCAATTTCTTAAGTTTACCTTCTAAGCAAGGGAATTTTACCAGCTATTGCAATTGGTAGAACTGCTACTATACAGCTCTGGCTGAGATTTAGTTGCTCAATTCTTCAGAAATCGCTTTGAACATTTAAAGCCGGTATTGTTATTAGGGCATCAGTTCAAGGGATTGTTTTTCTTCTTCCATCTCTATTTTTAAGTATTTTTGTTGGTATTTTAGGCTCTTATCATGAAATTCCTTCACCGATCTATTGATCAAGTGATGAATTTATAATAAGATCGAATTATTGGAAGAGAAGAGAAGAAAGGTCTTAAGAATATCTTAAGCAAGAGTTTTGTTTATTACAGTTCTTATATTTAAGTATTTTTTTTTATTTTTATTTTGTATTTATTTGTTTAAATCTTTCTGGCAGATGGATTTTTAGCCTAACTTAACATTGTGCTTCAATTCTGAAAATATCGACACGAGCTGGAGCCTCTATCTAAATCTTCTGTGTTTGTTTTAATCAGAGCCTCTATCCCAAAAGTTCGACACTTTTTGTGCCTTCATTTAGACTAGTGCCGGCGACTCTATCCCAACCGTATTTTTGCCTTAGTCTTAAGCAACGCCAGGGGAGGGGGATCCACCTCAAATTCTAATAGAATTTGTGTCCGCCGGGAACATTTTCCCAATCTTCCTTCTGCCTTGGTTTCGATCAGAGCGAATAACTCTTTCCCAAATTTCCAAACCAACAATTTTTATGCCTTAGATCCAATGAAGGCCGAGGGCTCTATCTCAACCTCCAACGCTCCAACTGTTTTCGTTTTTTAGTTTAGGTCGGGGAACTCTATAATAATCTTCCTTGTACCATTGTTTCGATTAGAGCGGAGGACTCTATCCCAAACCTTTGTCTCCGTCCAGAACAACAGAATAACTATTAAAAAAATTGGAAAATTGATGAAAAAATAAAAGAAAAAAACATTTTCCCATACAAAATGTCTTATTTCAAGATCAGAAAAGACAGACAGTTTATTTATATAATCCTTCATTATATATTTTTTATATACAGTAATCCCCGCTTAGTTGCACCTCGCTTAATTGAACATCCCGCTTAATTGACCGAAAAAGTTGCATTGCAAAATTTCCCGTATTAGTAGCATAGCTTTTCAGATGGTTAATTGAACCCCGCTTAATTGAATTACTCGGTTAATTGAACTTTAAAATATGCACCCGAAAAAAAAAATATATGGACATTTTTCGGATAATTGAACGTACAAAAAAATTATAATGACACAAATATTAGAAATATTTTATTACTTAACCTACGTCTGAAGTGGTTTTTTAAAAGACAGGTATCATTCAAGATGAAGAGCAGCTGGAAAATGATATCGTGGCCATAGACAACATACTTAAGTACAATGCTTAACAGACCCCGAAATTTTAAAAACGGTTTAAGAAAAAGAAGAATTTGAAGCCATATTACCATCGACTTTCGAAATTCTTCAGGACATTGCAATTCTACGTTTATACTTCCACTAAATAAATTTACAGTTGAGCTGAAAAACAAGAAAACATTGTTCAAAACAAAACAATCAATCAAAATCAAATCACAAATTTTTCCAAACCAATGTATGCAAATAACCATTATGAGCCTTTCGAGGTACATACCTACTATCGTATTTATTATTTTTTTTTATCTTTTTCGAAGCTAAAAGTGACTTTTTTTAAGAATAATTTATTTCTGTTTCATAGTTTTAATTATGTATGTATGTTTATTTTTTAAATAAAACGTGTTCAAATATTTTTGTGTGTGTATTCTTTTTCAGTTTCTTCAAGGTTTTCGTAAGTTGACAATGAAATGTTCATTGTAAATTTCTGACCGACTCGTGCAATTATACGGGTTTCTTTTAATTGAACAGGTCGGTCAATTAAGCGGGGTTTCGTTAATTGAACCACCCGGATAATTGACCGAAAAATCTGACAAAATGGTCAGTGCAATTAAACGGGGAATACTGTATTTTTATATTTTATTGATACATACATATGTACTAGAAACCGGCAACTAGAAACAGTAAGGAAACAAGGTCAGGACTATTAATTAAAAAGGGAAGGATTTTTTAGAATTTTGCAATGGTAATAATTTGATCATTTTAAATGGAAGAACAAAAGGTGATGAAGAAGGAAATCTTACATTTATTGGGAGCATGGGAGAATCAGTAAATGATGTGTAGAGATGTTTAATGTCGAAGAAGCAATTTGGTCAGATCACATGCCAATAAAACTGACCATAAATCTTTGCACTACTATTAAAGAGTCAATCTAGCAAATGAGATTCGAAACAAAGATTTTTATGTATGCCCACAAATACCACATATGGAAGGCTCACAGCTGTACCGAACCAAGTCATTTTAAAGAAATCCAAAACTAACGCCAGGATTTCCGCAAAATTGACCTCTATTTAGAGCTGTACAAGGACTATACAAGACTATACAAGGTGGATTAACTATTTTACGAAAGGATTTAATGTTTTTAAAATATAAGCTGGATATTCAAAGCGAGATGTGATCTAATCATTCTGAACGGAAGCAGATATAGCGTCAGTGAAACGTCCTTATGTAGCCTTTGCAATATGAGGGACAAAGAAAATATTCAACACTTTTTGTGCAGATGCCCAGTACTGCGGGAATTTACAATCATCAGATACTTCGAAAACCTGCAATGGATGAAAATGAGATCATTAGTTTACTAAATGGTGAAGATGTTTTACTGTATCCATAGCCTACAGAAAAGTGCTGGTCGAAAAGTACAATTAAACAAATAAAATAATGTTTCAATTTTCTTTTAATTATTTTTCAAATTTTTAAATGCAGTTTTAGCATATACTTTTGTCATATCTTTTTAATCTTTTTAATTTTTTTTGTTTCATATAATGTACATACATATATGGGTCAGTTTTAAAAAATTGACATTTTTTATTGATCGTTTGAAAATTTTTTTTTCAGTTTTTCTTGGGTTTTAGTTTCTAAATCTATAGTAAACAAGTAGAAAAGGAATTCTCCGAGTTGCGCAAAAGTAATTTCAAATATTTTTCATTTTACGTGTATTTTTCAATAAAAATTAAAATGGAAAATTTCGAATGTATTAAAAATGTTCTTTTCTGGCATAAAATAACAATAATCCACAAAATAAATAGTAACAATAAATAGCTGAAATTTTGTGAAAAGCAACTAAATTTAATAAGATAATTAATAAAAAAAAAGTTGTTTGTTTACGAAATGATTTTGTTTAAAAGCATGAAAGAGTCAAAAAAATATTTTTAAATAACGGCACATAACTTTCTTGGAACTTTTACGGTGCCAATACTGTAAGGAATGATGAAATTCAGTATATTTATCTAGAATATAAAAAAAATTAAAAATAATATGAGCCATTATAAACTAAGAGAACATTTATTAAAAAACAAATACGAAAATAGCCACGGAGATTACAAAATCGACTATTTCTTAATTTTAACATAGTCAATGTAAATCAATGTCATCCAAATTATATTAGGTTCAAGTATTATTAAATACCTTTCTTTTGGCGGTGGTTAGACTAAAAAATATTAATATGGTACAAAGATAACAAGGCCACGGAGATTACACTGAATTTTTACTCGGATGAAAAAATTATTTTGTATGTAAATTTTAAAGGAATTAACTGCGATAATTAAATTATAATAAAACATAAAATTAAAGGTTTTTTGACGTACTATAAGATGATGCATCGTAAAAAATTATTAAAAATTGCTTATTTGTGTGAAAAAGCGAAAATTTTTAATTATGTTTTTTTTTTTCAAAATCTTGTCACACTCATTCAACTAAGTATTGGGACAACAAACAATTTTTTTTTTTTTGGCATATCATAAAATTAAAGTTTAAGAGAAGGCCTTTCAAACGACAAGGCCCAAAATTAAAAAAAAAAATCATTTTCATAATTAAAAATAAAAAAAGGCCACGGAGATTACACATTATTAATTACCATGGCTATTCGTTAACATCAATCGATCTGAAAATTTTTTCTTATAATGCTGACATATAAACACAGTTCCATGCCAAATTTCAAGTCTTTAAATTGAAATGCAAAAAAAAAAATAGAAGCTATAACGCTAAAAATGTAATTTTTTTAAAACGACCCATATATGTAATTTATTTACAAACAGTATTTTAAATTAATATTTACTATTAAGCTACCCGACAGACGACTCTTAAAGTCATTGTCGTAGGTTTGAAATTTTAACAATATTTAAAAATAAGGCAAATGAAAATCTATATGTTTATATTTAAGATTTGAGTTAAAATAAAAACAATTTACTACTACTGCTACTTAAAAGACGTTTTATATTCCACCATTGTTTTAATAAATACATGAAATAATATTGAACCCAAATTTCTTCCCTGAGGAATACCTGGAATAATATATGCCGACTTCTAATTTCTAAAAGTAAAAGAAATACTCGTAGTATTGTCTAATTTTTAAGGAGGACGAGATGTATTTAAAATAAAATGCACTACTGGGTCGCACGAACTTGCTCCTATGTAATCGACTAGGAATTTTAAAAACGAATGTTATTAGAGAAAACTGTTCATAAGGATAAAATAATTTTTTTAAATTCTTTTAGTAGAAGAGACAAAAACAGAATGCTATGCAAATATGAATTTATGCAAGAACAAAAAATTATAAGTCCTTCTAGTGGTTTCTTTAAAAGAAGCTTTTATATACAAACTTTTTAAAAGCTTTTTAAGAAAAAATTTTGGTACGCTAATTTAAAGTTTTTATTATTGTTCGAATAAAAATTAAATTTACGAAAAGAAATATTGAACTGTTTCGGAGATATCGAATTTTCAATAAAAAGAAAAAAAATAGATTTTTTTTTTCAAAAATTCAAAAAATATTTATTTTAAAGTTTTGAAATGCAATGTGTTTTAGACTTTTTAGAAGCTTCTCTATAAAAATTTTCATTAAGATCCATTATGTGCATAATGAGAAATTCAAAATTCGAAAAAATGGTTCTATGGTAGGTACAAGCTGTAATATCTTAATTTCAAATTTTTTTTTTATTAAATTAAAGATCGTAAGAATTAATTGAAAGAAAAAAAATTTTATCAAAATTCTAGGTGCCGTTTTCGAGAAAAATACGATTTTTGAAAACCATTTTTTTTATTTTTTTAGCATTTGTATGCTAGGTACCTTTAATTTTAGGTAAAATGTTTTTGGAGAGCTTTAGCAAAAAAAAAATAATCAAAATCGGTTGAACCGTTTTTGAGAAAATCAAAAACAAAAAAAATGGTTCCATGAGGGTACCCTCAATAACCATTTTTCGGAAAATTTTTTTCAACCATTAGCTAGCTTTAATTAAATGAAATTTTTGTGTATTTTTATTTTTAAATTCTGTCGAACAGTTTTTGAGAAAAAAAAAATGATTATAAAATTTCGAAAAAAATTCGTATGGCAGGTAGCGTTATTTTTGGTCTTAAAAAAAAGAAAAAAACGTGTGGGGGGAAAAAATTAAAAATGATATCTACCAAGTTTAAAGAAAATCGGCCCAGCCGTTTAGCCTGTATTCGAACAGACAGACACACAGACAGACAGATAGACAGACAGACAGACAGACAGAATTGCGAGACCCACTTTTTTAGTCTTCGCTATCATCGTAATGTCAACTTTGATCGAAATCTCGAGTTCGATTTTTTTTTTACGAATGCATAACTTGCCTTATAGTACCTATAAGTCGCAAGTAAAAAATATCATTTATATTATACATCCATGGTATTTTAATTATATTCGTTTTGCTTTAAGACAAAATTCGCTAAATACTTCACTAAAATTTGTCATAAGCAAACTAATCTAAAATCCGTTAAATGGAAAATGTTTAAAAGATTGAATTTCTTTTTAAACCATGCTGATTATTAAAAATAATTTAATTACTAAAACGATAGATAATTTAGCAATAGATCCGTAATTTCTCACTTCGTTTTTTTCAAAAACCCAAGTTTATAATCCAGAGAGACTATAGGGTAATAATATTTTTGGTATGGATTTGACATCCATGCTTCAATAATAAACGTCGTGTCATTGGCTTACATTTATTTGAAAATAATGAAGGTGTAGTTTTCACCCTAAATTGTTATCACATGGACTTATGTTAACAGATTTTTGTTTGGCCTGGAGTCGATGATATGAATGCGCAGGAAATACTGTAGTGTAGAGTGATGTTTAGTAAAAATGTGGAGGATTTTTAATAAATAATGGGTGGGCCAAATACAAGTAACTTTTTAAAAATCCGATAAATTGAACAAAATTTAATTTTGTCCATGTATTATATCTTTATTAGTATGAGCTAAACACATTTTTGTGCTTTATTTCGGACAAAACTTCTTTTCAAAAAAACGCACTATTTGTGCTACGAGTACACAGCACTCACTTTGGAACTAAGTTTTCAATATTTTCCAACGTTATTAGAGCGTAAAGCGACTCATTTCGTTTGGTGTTAGTTATGATACTGACTTTCTGTCAAGATTTCGAGTGGGAAACAGCTGTCAGTGTCAAAATAACCTATGATTTAAAAAGAAACCACTATATGGCCCACCCATTATATGAAAACAATATCTGTTTTGTTGTAAGCCCCACCTGAAAGTGGAACATTTGATTCATAAACTATACTAATAAAATTAAAAACATACTATAAGAAAAATCGTATGGAAACAATTTGAGGAGTTCCATTTTTAAGTGTTTTGACGTTTCTTTAATATTCTTCTTATTTACGGTCATCTTAATGATAACAGCGCCAATGTTCATATTTACCATCCACTGAAGGTGTGGTTACACGCGTCTTTAAAAGACCTTGTTTAGATTGTGACTTTTCATTATGCCATCCATGACGGTATTTCAGTCAATGAGATCCGTGAGGAGCTCTGTACACTATTGAAACAGAGTTTAACGGATTCATCCAAATTAAAACTTAAATCCGGATGCAAATTCAATGTAAATACATCCGGATTTAAGTTTTAATCTGGATATATCGCGTGAATACCAAAAAATATAACTTAAAAATAAAATAAGAATACTCTGTGTACTCATAAAAAAATGAAATGAAATTTCGTTTAAACAAAAAAAGTATCATGCGTCGATTACTTACATTTGGAAATTTTTCGAATCCAGATTTTAAATCATTTTTTTGCTTGATTTAAATATTCAGTTTGAGAATTGCAGATTGCAGTTATAAAGATTTACCAAAAAAGACCCGGGCAACGCCGGGTATTATCTGCTAGTATATAAATAAATAAAAATGTGAATCTTAGTTAAAGCCGAAAAAAAGGATAGGTAACATTTTATATATAAAAATGGTCTCTGGAAAGTGTTGTTCTGGTTAATTCAATCGAGTGAAGGAGTTTCCTCAAGTACGAAATTGATAATTTTTGCATACAAATATGTAATAGATTTTTTTTTAATCTGTGAACATAATACGAGAGCGGTACGATAAGTACTTAGCCTACAAAAGAAGAACACAAATTTTGGAAAAGTGGCGGTTTATTTCTCAACATAGTCTCCTTTTAGCTTGATGCACTTGATCCAGCGATGCTCCAACTTCTCCGTGGCAGCGATGACTTCCTCAAACAAAATCGCACAGGGCCTTATCTGGAGAATATGGTGGCGACGGTGGAGGTGTGAGCCGCGCTGCGCGATTTCCCTTCCAAAAACAAGAATCGGGTCACCGACCGATGTTGCTTTTTTTCCATTTTTCTAAAATTCGCGGACAAGCTGGCTTCCACACGTGGTCAAAGCAAAACTACGAGTCCGATTTGTCTGAAATTTTGGCAATAGCCGCCTAAGAGAATGTACTAGAGACTAAACGATAGTAAATCTCTCTTGCGATACTGGCACCATCGGGCGGTGCGGCTAAGTACTTATCGGATCACCCTCGTATACAAATAAAAAACAAAATCACAATTAATCACGCAAGCATATAAAAATAAAATGCACTGGGTCGCACGAACTTGCTCCTATGTAATAGACTAAGAATCAGAAGCGTAACAACTTAAAAAGCTAGGGGGTGTCCAACCCAAAATAATTCAAATAACCCGACAAATCCGGGGCGTAGCGAGGTCAAGCTTAAGAAGACGATGCAAACTATTCCCAAAGCCATTAACCCGACAAACCCAGGGCGCAGCGAGGCCAAGCTCGCGAAGACGACACAAGCTATCCCCAAAGCCATTAACCCCACAAACCCGGGGCGCAGCGAGGCCAAGCTCTCGAAGAGGATTTCAAAAAATTAATTTCAATAGGTCTCTTGATTTGCAGTGTCAACTTTTAAAACATTCTTACCCTTATATTACACAATCTTATAATCTAAAGTCGGAATAAAAAATTTATTCAAGTTAAAGACATTAAGCACTACATTTGATACTGAGATTAAATTCAGTTTTTTCTAATTTTTTTATTTTTTAAAAATCCAAAGACTTTGTTGCAAAAAATCGCTTCAAATTCATTCTTTAACAAATATTTGGAATAATTAAAGCTTAAATACACTAGAATTTTATTAAATTATTAAATTAAAATCGGTATATACAATTTTCAATCCAATCCTAGTGTATTTATGCTTAAAATATTTCCGATTTTTAGCGGCTTGATTTTTTTGGTAGGAAAATTTTCAAAAATATAATGAAATCTCGGTTCGTATTAATTTTAGTACAGGGTCCCCATTGAGTAAAATCTATAGTAAAAAACTTTCTATTTTTACAGAATTTAATATTATATACTTTATAAAATATAAAAACAATAGCTGTAATAAATATTGTCCATGTCCCTTGATAGGTAAGTTATAGTTGAAAATCGTCGAACACCTTCGTCGCCTAGCTTTTTAGTTTGACATCGTACAATCGTATCTTTTTTAATTGACGCGCTTTGAAACCGTAAATCGAGCACCGGATTTGTAAGAGTTCACACACTGAAAATAAAATCTAGGTATATATGATAAAAATCTAGGTTGATTTGACAAAAATTTTGTCAATATACGTCCAACAAAAACTTTTATCAAATTGCCAAAAATATTGTTGAGGTAACAAAAAATATTTTGTTGTATCCACAAAATTATTTTGTTATGCTAACAGATAAATTTGTTGAAATAACAATAAATAAATAACAAAAAAATTGCAAAAAAATTGTTTTGTTAAATTAACAAAATTGTTTTGTTAAATTAACAAAATTGTCTTGTTACATTAACAAAATATTTTGTTAAATTAACAAAAATTTCTTATTCTATTTTGTTAAATTAACAAAATATTTTGTCAATTCAACAAAATATTTTGTCAATTTTACAAATTTCTTTTGCTGAATCTACAAAAAACTAAATTAATTGTGTCAAAATAGTTTTTTTTGGGATCTAAGTCCACAAAAATTGGTGTTTCGTGCCTACGATCTCACATGCAACCATCTGTGAGGGCGTACTGACAATACGCAATTTTTGTTAAGTTCAGTTAATCTTACATCGATTTTTTAACAAAAACCAAATGTGAACTATATCATACACAGAAGAAATTTTTTGGTTTCCTTACAAAATAGTTTTTTTTTTTTTTTTGTAGATACAACAAAATGTTTGTTAACATCACAAAAAAGTTTGTCGATGTGACAAAAATCTCTGTTTTATTTTGTTATATTAACAAAATTTGGTTTGTTAAACTGACAATATTATTTGCAGCGCATATTTTGTTAAACTGACAAAAAATCATGAAGAATTACAAAAATTTTGTGAAATCAACAAAATCATTCTTTCCTATTGACAAAAATTTTATCAAAACGATAAAATTGTTTTGTTAAAGGTCAACAAAACGTTTTTGTCAATATTACCTAGGAATTTATTTTCAGTGCAGCTTTGGGAGGAGCTATTTTTTTACATTGTCTTCTAAAGCTTGGCCCGTTGCGCCCCGGGTTTATCGGGTTAATGGCTTTGGGGATAACTTGTGTCGTCTTCGCGAGCTTGGCCTCGCTGCGCCCCGGGTTTGTCGGGTTAATGGCTTTGGGAATAGCTTGTGTCGTCTTCGCGAGCTTGGCCTCGCTGCGCCCCGAGTTTGTCGGGTTAATGGCTTTTGGGATAGCTTGTGTCATCTTCGCGAGCTTGGCCTCGCGGCGCCCCGGGTTTGTGGGGTTAATGGCTTTGGGGATAGCTTGTGTCGTCTTCGAGAGCTTGACCTCGCTGCGCCCCGGGTTTGTCGGGTTAATGGCTTTGGGAATAGTTTGCATCGTCTCCTTAAGCCTGACCTCGCTACGCCCCGGGTTTGTGGGGTTAAGAATGTTTTAAAAATCGTCACTCGGGTGTCTATCGATTTCGGAGGGGGGTGTCCACCGACCTCTACGGGGTGTCCGGACACCCTGGACACCCCCGGTTGTTGCGCCCCTGCTAAGAATTATAAAAACGAATGTTATTAGAGAAAACTGTTAATATGCATAAAATTAATTTTTTAAATTCTTTAAGTAGGTAGTAAGACATAAAAACAGAATGCTATGCAAATTATGCTACAAGAAAAACTACAAGTCGTAGTATTTGTTTTGTAAATAAGCTTTTATATACAAAATTTTCAAAACATTTTTAAGAAAAAAATTTGGTACGCCAACTTTTCAGTTTTTATTACCTTACGAATGAAAAATAAATTTCCAAAAAAAATATTGGGCTGTTTTTTGAAGATATCGAAATTTAAAAAAAAAAAAAAACATTTTTTTCCAAAAAATTTAAACAAAAATCTAGCATGGGGTTTTCGAAATTTTGAGTTTTTAAACTTTTCTGAAAAATCAAAAAATATAATTTTTGAAAATTTGAATACACAAATCTCTTCAAATTTTTTTGAACCATTACTAGTTTTAACTAAATGAAATTAAAAAAATTAACGTGATATCTACCAAGCCGAGACGTTTAGGCTGTAGTTCAACAGACAGACAGACAGACAGAATTGCGAAACCCACTTTTTTGGTCTTTGCTATCATCGTAATGTCAACTTTAATCAAAATCTCTAGTTCGATTTTTTCCGAAAGCATAACTTGCCTTATAGTACCTATAAGTCGCAAGTAAACAGAAATTCATGATCCACCCTAACGCGCATAGGTAGACCGAACTCAAATTCGGTTGAGTTGATGGAATGATAGTCTGACTTTTGCACTTACTACTTAATTTTCATCTTATTACTTCTGTATATTCTTATTATATATTATACTTATTACTCTTAGCTTGTGAAAGGATAGGGGATAGTGCTTAGTTCTCCAAATTAAAAAACATTTAAATACTAAAACTAATTGAAATTGAGATATTTAAAAATTCATTAGGTACGAGTATAATAAATTTGGTCCATGCCTAGGCAGTCTACAAAATTATCTACCTATGAAATGTTATTCCGTCTCACTTGGGAGTGGTACTTTTACAAAGTACAAAAAAAGTTTACAATGATTTTTTTTCACCTTGGGATCATGGACGCAACAGAAAGCACAACAAAAGTTTCAGAAACAATTTGTTTCAATGGGTATGTTTTCTTTCAAATCTTTCTGCATGAAGTTCAATAATAGCATTCTTCAGTCCCTTTCGACCCACTTGAAATTCATAATGAATCCCTTTTTAGCTAAAAAAAAACAAATATCATTCGAAAATATTTTTTCGATGGAAGAAAGGAGGAATAAATATGAGGCTCTCACATAAGCTAAAAACAATCAACATCAGAATAAGTCCGCGAAAAAACTGTGTCAACTAGATAATAATAACAATTTCAAATGAAAAGGTTAGAGTGTGTAAGCAGCCAAGTGACAGATTAATTGAGAGTGTTTAGTATTTTTGGTGAATAAAATTAGAATTAATTGCTGAGTCTGCAGTGCATTCGTTGTGTTAGCCACAACAGACGGAAGTCGTATGCCTAAGTAATACCATCCACTTGATACTTGAAAGCTAGAGATGAGTAACGGTCGGCCACTGGTCCCGACCGACCCACCGAGGCAATGTCAAGGTCATATCGACTGGCATCCCAATTTGGCCCATCTATATACTGAGTGCGTATAGACAGGTTGGAATTCACTGTTTTGCGGATAAGGGCCCGAAAAAACTTTCAACCAAGACTGACAAAACAATTTTGTTGCAATAAACCTTTTTGGCAATATCTAAATAAAGAGTTTCCCAATAGGGAAAGGTAGAATTTGACAGTTTATGACGGCCGTGTTGTGTATCCGTTGTTAATTTCCTGTTCTTTTTTATGCTTGTTATTGACAAATCAAACGACGGCAGACAACACAACCCGTTACCTGACTGGATTCTGGGCCAGATAGAAACAAGTTCCGATTACAGATAAAACATTATGCTCATGGTCGAGGCCTATTTTGGATGAACAGTTAATAAATAAAAATAAATTTGGTGGTTTGCGGAGTGAACCAGGACATAGTGACTTACAACTCTCAACCATTCAGGTGTGCGTGTTACCAGGAACGGAGAAGACCTACAATTTTCTGCCGAATCCGAACGGCTAATGAGCAACACTTTCCATGACAAAGAATACTCTTGGAGAATTTGTCAATTCCTCGCAAGAGGCAGTACACCCCCGAAAAAAAACTTTCTTGCAGCGGCTGAGAATCGAACTCGAGACCTTCCGCATGACAGTCCAACCCAATAACCATTGTGCCAAGGGGTACTACTGGACGAATAGTTACAACAAACAAAATTGCCAGATTTTGTCCGTACTTCTTCGAAAACGACGAATTGAGTTCTATGGATGTAAATATGGATGGCGCTTCGTTCCACACAGCTGATTTCATGAGCGACATTTTCAACGAATGATTTCAGGGCATTGTAATCTCACGCAGGATCTACCTGAAATGCATACTGAGATGATGTCATTTGATTCCGTTAGACGTTTTTAGCTTTGAGGTGAGGTTTTCTTAAAACCACAAACAGCTAGTCTTCTTAAAGTCTTCATAAAGCCTTTCAAAACTCAAACTCACTCAATTCTAGGCGGTAAAGTCATCGAAAATAAGAGTTTGCAGATTAGAGTCATCCATTGCGGCCACTTAATCGACTTTTCCACAGTGATATGACTCCTTCTGTAATTGAGCGCACAAACGTTTTCATGGGACCAATCTTTTTTCGTACTACTCGTAGTACAGTTGCAAAAATTCTAAAATATCTTGGCATACACAAATCCGCGGTGTTCTGCAAACCGATTTTCTTTAAACTTGGTAGATAGTATTTTGAATTTTTTCCCACACGTTTTTTTCGTACAATTGTTAAAAAATGGTTTTCAAAATTCGTATTTTTCTCAATTTTTTTTTTTTCTTTCAATTAATTTTTATTTTCTTTCAATTAATTTTTATGATCTTTAATTTAATAAAAATAAAATGCACGACTGGGTCGCACGAACTTGCTTCTATGTAATAGACTAGGAATCTTAAAAACAAATGTTATTAGAGAAAACTGTTCATAAGGATAAAATTAATTTTTTAAATTCTTTTAGTAGTAAGAGACAAAAACAGAATGCTATGCAAATATGAATTTATGCAAGAACAAAAATTATAAGTCGTTTTAGTGGTTTCTAAAAAAAAAGCTTTTATATACAAACTTTTGAAAAGCTTTTTAAGAAAACATTTTGGTGTGCCAATTTAAAGTTTTTAGTATTGTTCGAATAAAAATTAAATTTACAAAAAAAATATTGAATTTTCAAAAACAGAAAAAATAGATTTTTTTTTTCAAAATTCAAAAAATGCAATGTGTTTTAGACTTTTTTTTTTTAAATTCGAAAAAATAGTTCTATGGTAGGTACAAGCTGTAATATCTTAATTTCAAATTTTTTTTTATTAAAGATCGTAAAAATTAATTGAAAGAAAAAATTTATAAAAATTCTATGCGTCGTTTTCGAGAAAAATACGATTTTTGAAAACCAATTTTTTTAATTTTTTAGAATTTGTATGGTAGGTACCTTTATTTTTGGGTAAAATAATTTTTTTTCTCACATCTTGTAGATTATATTGAGAAACTTTTATTTATCAAGTTTAAAAAAAATCTAGCATGGGGTTTTTGAAATATTGAGTTTTTGAAAAACAAATTTTGAAGTTTTTTTTAAAAATCCAAAAATTTTTTTTTTGAAAATTTGAGTAAACAATTCTATTTATATTTTTGGGGAGCTTTAGCAATGATCAAAATCGGTTGTACCGTTTTTGAGAAAATCAAAAACAAAAAAATGGTTCCATGGGGGGTACCTTCAGTAACCATTTTTCGCAAAAAATTTTTCAACCAATACCTAGCTTTAACTAAATGAATTTTTTTTTTGTATTTTTATTTTTAAAATCTGTCGAACAGTTTTTGAGAAAAAAAAATGTTTATAAAATTTCGAAAAAATTCGTATGGCAGGTATAGTTATTTTTTGAAAAACATTGCATTTCAAGACTTAAAAAAAAATATTTTTGAATTTTTGGAAAAAAAAGTATTTTTTTTTTGAAAATTCAATATTTCAAAAACGGCTCAATTTTTGTTTGGAAATTTAATTTTTATTCGTATTATAATACAAATTTGAAGTTGACGTACCAATTTTTTTTCTTAACCCTTAACCAGCTACCAGCGGTCTCACAGACCGCAACAATTTTTAAAATTCAAATATTTTAATTGGGCTTAAAACGGTTTGAAATTAGGTTTAAAAGGGGTTGAAAGAGGGTAAGAGTTTTAAGTGAATTGAAACCCAATTTCAACCTGTTTTAAACCCAATTTCAACCCACTTTCAACCTAATTTCAAACTACTTTTAACGCATTTTAAACCCAATTTCAAGCTAATTTCAACCCATTTTCAACCCAATTTCTAGCCAATTTCAACCCCTTTTAAACCCAGTTTCAAGCGGTTTTTAAACCAATTTAAATCCGGGTAAAACGTGGGTTTAATATGGGTTAAAAATGGGTTGAAAGAGGATTAAAACGTTTTTTAACAAATTTAAAACCCACTTTTAACCCGAGTTAAAAAGAGGTTAAAAGTTCTTAACCCATTTTAAACCTACGTTTAAACTGGACTAAATATAGGTTTAAAAGTTTTAAGCCCATTTTCAACCCGTTTTTAACCCACTTCCAACCCGGCTTTAACCCATTTTAAAAATTACCTTAAACCGAGTTAAAGGGGGTTCTTAACCCATTTTAAACTCATTTTGAACCTCTCTCTCATCAGACATCTCTTGCTGCTGCAATCTTACAATATTTTGGTCGCTTTTATTCATTTTACCGCTTAAAACACAAAACTGAATGAACAAAAAAAATTACTTAATTAGGCCAAATGCGTGCGAGTATCCACCCACCAAGCTCATGCGCGACACTGTTTGATGAGTAGAAAAGGTACATGGATGGCTTTTGTCGCACGCTACGTAGGCATTTAAATATTTGAATTTTAAAAAATGTTGCGGTCTGTGAGACCAGTGAAAAAATGTTTTACAAATTTTGTATATAAAAGCTTATTTTAACCTCTTACTACTTAAAGAGCTTAAAAAATAAATTTGATCCTTATGAAAAATTTCCTCTATACTCTGTCCAACAAAAATTGTCAGTACAGGGAAGATAGGACGTTTGTCTCTCATTCTGGTTGCATTGCCATGCATAAGTGTGTCGTCTTTTAAAGCTCTCACAGGGATTCCATAGTTTACATTATAAATCACCGCAAATGAGAGTAAAAAACGCGTAGGGCTACCGTCTGCCGATTCTAAACGACTGAAAATAATATTCAATTTACCTTTTCCCGCAATACCAAGCGGTAAGATAATAGGCGCGTTTTTTTTTAAGTTGAAAAGCAATACGACAACACTCAACATACTCATCTTCTTAAAATGTGTTCTCAAAAGCTTCAAATCCCAAAAGCTCCTTAACAAAAACCACTGAAAAAGCTCCTTGCTTGCAATTGAGAATGATAATGGTAACTCTGTTTTGATGTAGATAAAGAGCGCACGATCGTATTAAGTGACACTTGAGTACTTGACACTCTTGTTGTTTACTTGTTAGTATCTCATCCATCAGCAGTGGGATACGACGGTCGTGTTGGGGTGCACATCTTTTTGCAAAGAATTACAACAACAATTCTTGCTTGCTCTTTTTTTAGTGGCATTTTTCCTAACGCATTGAAGTGAGGGTGCATCAGGCGCCACTGCTTTAGAAAAAGCTCTCCCATAAGGCCTGTACTGACAATTTTTGTTGGACAGAGTATAATAACATTCGTATTGCATATTGCATAGGAGCAAGTTCGTGCTACCCAGTCGTGCATTTTATTTTTTACGATCTTCTGTCGGAAACTTCTAATCATTTAAATTGTCTTACTGATAGATAATAGTACCTCAACTTTTGCATATTCGTTTAAAGATTCGTTGCCTTGTTCCTCGGAAGTGGAAGTAGAATGGCAGCATGTGATAAGCTCATTAAATTCTGATCTTGACATCATTGTCCTTTGGGGAATACAAAGCCGTGTATAATTTAATGCTTTTAAAAACCCAATGCTGTCTTCTATCGTTAAAGCGAAAACCACCCCTTATGCCACTATCCATGAGTGACACTTATATTGAGGAAGCCGAAAAAATTTATGTTCTTCTTCTTGGTACGTGCATCGCAGACCATACCTTGTGAGGAATGATAACATATTCGACGTTGCCAAAAGAAATTTGTCACAATTTCTGATCTGTCTGGAATCTATAAAACCTATATTCGTCTAAAGCTTGAGTAAAATTTCCATATTTGGGGTGCTCCACTAACCCACTTGATGCTCTTGGATATAATTAATAAAAGTGCTTTAAAATAATAATAGGTGATATAAATATAACTTAAGAACTCCCTTCAAACAATTGTACCGTATAGATATGAAGGTTCATCACTTCGCCCTTAAGCTTAACTTCTGTCCTACCATGAAATATATAGGTTCTGCCCTTCGCTGCACTACTCGAATGCGGAATAATTTGCCTTGCCATCGCATTGGGATGTACAAGATCAAGGGTATCAAGTATTATTACATTATTAGCATTGTCAAAATCCCTTGAGTGGGTGCAATTTGTAAAATCACCACATTAATGTCCCATGCAACTAAAATTGAGGCCTCATATTTGTCCAATACTTCCCTGTGCCAAAAAATAAAATGATTTTTCCTTCTTATTCGAAGCGAATTTTCATTATTTCGTTGGCATTTCACCAAACGTGCAGCACGAACAAAAAAACCTTTATAGTTTCTGTTTGGCAAAATTCCAACAATGCGCTGATAGTGGTAACAAGACGACAAGAGGACGTGGCAAACGGGGTAGCCAAACTTAGATGTAGCACCATCAGCAACAAAATATCGAAAAAGTTCCAAAATTGTTTGCCGTTTGTCTGTTATTTTCCTTAGGGCAAAAGTTTTCTTCTACATATACACGGCACATGGCACAGTTCTGCTCATTTTTTCTTTGGCATACTTTTATTGCTAGGGTAGAGGTGGCTCCCTTTGAAAGACAGGCAGTTATTTTTGGTATGTAGTATTTAGTCGACATTTTGGAATTCGGGAAAAAATTGTGAATTGTGTTAAGTTAGAAGTTTGGAAAACAAATGTCATTTAGTTTTCCTAAAACGAAAATTTAGAAGTTGTTTGCAGCTTTCTACCAATGTTAAATTTATATTTTTAAAGAATAGTTTTAAGCTGTTGAGTAAAAAAATCTGGCGAACTAGTTGAGAGTTAAACTTTTCATTAAATTTGATTCGTTGTTCAGTGAGATTCTGTACTCAATGGGCCTTACCAATAAACAAACTTAGAGACGACTTTAATATTTGCGCAAAATTTACCATTATTTAATGGACTCTATATAACTGATCATACATGTTACATTTCATTTTTTAAGTTCTGTGCAATAAATGGTTCATAACTTGGAGTCCACTTAAATATTAAGTTCATAACATATATGGATATAGAGCTCAGTACATATTGGTTCATTTCACTCAAATATTAAAGTCGTCTCTAAATTTGATTATTGGTAAGGCACAATGTTATTACTATACGAGTAAATACTAAATTTCAATAAAGTCGGGAAAAAGTGAACCCTTGAAGGAGCGCTTAACAAAAAACGATTCTTTCAAAATGTTGCCTTATCATCCTTAAAAAAATGAAAATAACGTCCAGTGGGTCACATTTCGAACCCAACTTGGAAACAATACCAAACACCAAACTTATGTCAGAAAAGAGAACATCATCATCGGATTAGTTGGTATATGAGCACATCCTTCATGATACGAAAACCGATAAGGGCTTTTCACCAATAGATTTTGCAGCACCTCGTAATACGGTGACTATGAGTACTAGGTTTACAAGATAAAGGATTGACAAAGCAACTTGGCACTATCCACACAGTCGAACCACCAACCATACAAACCATGTGCTAATCGAAGAAAGGCACGTATCCAACAAATTTCGAGAAAATGTCGACTTACCATTTCTTGATCAGAGCTCAACTACCGAAAAGAAATTACGAACCACCCAGAAGAAAATATTTGACGTTTGACATAGCTTAAATTGACAGCTTAAATTGCAAAGACCTAATATTCGAGAAGCTCTCCGCTGTGCATTTACGAACCACAGACGCCAATAAATCAGTTGTCTCTCAATTGCGATATCATCAAAAAGTAAGACGAAACCACCGTAGGTTACCAACCATCCAAGATTAAGAACGGCATAGAAAATGATTATGTTGAAGAGCAAAACAAGAGCAACGAAGGAAGAGTATCGAGCAAAGAAGAAAGCTTATTTAGACTCGCACCTCAAGAATATCGAGGATTATCGCTATAGAGACAACATCCGGAAATTTAATAAATAAGCCAAGCAACAACCTGCTGCTTTTAAAACAGCAAAGCAGGTTCTTCGAAACAGCGAAGGTAACGAAGGTAACCAAGTCACCGAACCACAGGGCACAGTAGATGTTTTAAGCAGCATTTCTTCCAATCAATGAAGAACCAGTTCAATCACCCATTTCGGAAGAGGAAGACTTAGCTATAAATTAGCTTAAGAAAAGCGAAAACTATCAAGAAATATTCCTTATAAACGTCGCCGTGCGTCGTCGGTCGCATATACTACCCAATTCTTTTTGAGCGTCTTATAAGCCGCTTTGCAAAACTCTAGTTGAATCGGTGATTGTTAAAACAACATAAGTAACACATTTTTCGAAATCACTTTTATTATGGTTTTGCACTGCTTAGGGGTAGAGCTATAGGTTGAGAACAAAATTAGCATAATTTTATACCTGAAACACACAGAAATTCGAGCGCAAAATCAGCATTTAGTGTTAAAACAACATATCTGTTCTGCCATTTTGACAAATGAGTGCTAAAACACATTTAGTACATGCAATTAATTTCTTTTTACACCCAACGCTGGCAAAACGTAGTAGGCCAACTGTTGTTTTTATTGGCGATATAGGTAGATACTATATAGGGCAAGTTCTGCATTTGGAAAAAAAATCGAACTCGAGATTTTGATCAAAGTTGACATTACGATGATAGCGAAGACGAATAAAGTGGGTCCGGCAATTCCGTCTGTCTGTCTGTCTCTCTGTCTGAATGTCTGTACCTCGATCTAGAGCCTGAGCCACTGGACCTTTTTTCTTTAAACTCGGTAGTTATGGGTCTTCGGTGATTCCCTAGAGGGGAAATTGAAATTTTTTTTTAGCTCTAAAACTACATAACGGTACCCCCCATACACCCGTAATGCAAAGTCTTGTTTATCTCGAAAACGGCTCTAACGATTTTGATAAAAAAATTATGTGTGATATTATGGACATGGACTACGTTTTGGTAAAAAAAAAATTTGGGGCAAAATGTTATTAACGGTACCTGTCATAGAACCGTTTTTTTGATTTTCTCATTAACGGCTCTAACGATTTTAACCAAAAAATTTCAGCAGGAGTCCCCCTAAGTTTAAAATAATATTGTGTATAAAAATATTCGAAAAATTATTTGTTGGGTTTTTTTGAAAAAAAAAATTTTGAAAAATCAATATCTTCAAAACCTATGAACGATTATTTTTTGAAATTATTTCCTAAAATCAATATTATTAAATACTTAAAATTCGCATCCAACATTTTTTCTTGAAAAATTTTAAAGAAATTTCTTATATAAAAAATTTTATTTTTTAATAATAAAACGACATTTTAAAGTTTGTTTGCATAAATTCATTTAAATATCATTTTAAAATAATGTTAAAATAGATTTTATATTCTTCATTATTTTGTATTTTAATGAATTTCTGGCTCCAAGCTGTGTTTTTGTTTATTTGTTGTACTTGTTTTTTTTTTTTTTAATAAAATACTGAAATCTTAATAATGTGTTATTTTATATTGTATTTTATATTCAATTGATTTCGCTAAGACTTACGTGGCAAATTGAGTGTAAAAACAACATAACTTAACGTATTTGAGTTGTTTTGGCTCTCAACAAAACGTTGGGTGTTAAAACAACACAAAAAACAAAGTTAGTTTTTTAAAAATCTCCTTTACTAAAAAGATTTTTTTAAAACTTTTAACTGTTTACAACTCGCAGAACTACCACTAATCAGGTTTTAAAGTTAAAATTGTCAATGCGGCCGCGTCCTCGAAAATATAAGGTTTTTTGTCTCTCCTGTAAAAAAACAAAAATGTCACTTATGTTGTTTTAACAATCACCGATTTAGTTGTACTGTGGGGCTTCCGGCCCGGTAGATCCATCATATATGAAATCTTAACAATGAGGAAATTTCTCAAAAAGACCAACGAATTTCAAGTCGAGGTTCACTATATATTTTCAACGAATTTATAGCCACATAAAAGAGCATTTATCGTCAGGAGCCCAATATGTAGATGGCCGGAATCGGGATCCTGGGAAAACTGATTCAAGTGTGCCGTGTCCCGTGTGGTGTTGGAATATACGCGGAGCAATGTGCAACAAGGGAATAGCTCTCCAGAAATTGTATTTCTTCTGTCCTACTTTTGGGATACGCGGACGATGAGGACCGTACTTATCGTATCGTTCTGGAAAAGAGTCCTTCACGACGAAACTTCTTGTGATTTAAAAACAAGACCAAGATACAGTGATGCCAGACTTTTAAAGCGTAAAATCCCAGAATGAATAGAAAAAAACCCTTTTATCCCACGGTGTTACAAGAAAAACCCACAAATATCCCATGAAGTGTAAAATCAAAAATTTATAGTTTTTTTCATTATAATCCATTTTAAAATAAAAAAAAAACAAGTTTTTTATAAAAACATACTTACGAGTATTTATTATTCAGTCTTCAACAAACTTAAAAATAAAATAAAATTGACAATAAAAAACAAAAAATCACACATTCAGTCTGATAAAAAAAAAACTTATTTCACACCTAGGCTAGGACCGCACTTGCGATTTTTCGTCGAGGCGATAAAAAAGTCGTAGTCGCTACAAATTATTGTCATGCACACACTTGCGATTTTTTTCCGCGCGATTATTTAATCGCGAAAAATAAAACACACTACTTTTTATTTGAGTGCACGCATTTGCTACAAATAAGTAGGGACAGAAAAATCGCTTGAAAAAATAGAACTTGTTTCATTTTTATAATCGCTATGATTTTTAAGTCGCATGTGCATTCACATTTAAGGCCATGTATCTTAATTTTTGCGACTAAAATATCGTGGATTAAAAATCGCATGTGCGTGCATGCCAATTTCTCTTTGCGACTACGATTTTTAAGTCGTAGTAATTTAAATCGCAAGTGTGGGCATATCCATTTGAGTACGAGTACATGTATTTCATTTAAGTTTACGACAATCGCAAACAAATTGCGACTTTTAAATCGTCATGATTTGTTGGTAGCAAGTGCGTTCATTCTCATTTAAATTCATGTGTTCTATTTTTGCGACTAAAAAATTGAAATCGCAAGTGCAGTCTTAGCCTAAACCTTTAAGAAAACAAAAAAAAAACTTATTTCACACTTAACTTATAAGAAAATCACGTATGCAGTTACTGCAAGAACTGATACTTATATGAACATTATTACATTTACATATTTTATGTGTACATTTTTGAATTATGTACGGCTAAGTGCTCCTCCTTAATTTCAAAATTGTAGCAGTAAATATTTTTGGCCTGGAAGCATGATCTTAATAAGCAAAATGCCAATTTGATTCAAAAGATTGGATATTGAAAAATTTCTACTGTGGACAGTAGAAAACATTAAATGCTATACAGTATTCCCCGCTTAATTGCACTGACCATTTTGTCAGATTTTTCGGTCAATTATCCGGGTGGTTCAATTAACGAAACCCCGCTTAATTGACCGACCTGTTCAATTAAAATAAACCCGTATAATTGCACGAGTCGGTCAACTAAAAATTAAAATATTCATCCCAGAAATTTACTATGAACATTTCATTGTCAACTTACGAAAACCTTGAAAAAACTGAAAAAGAATACACACACAAAAATATTTGAACACGTTTTATTTAAAAAATAAACATACATACTCGTACATAATTAAAACTATGAAACAGAAATAAATTATTCTTAAAAAAAGTCACTTTTAGCTTCGAAAAAGATAAAAAAAATAATAAATACGATAGTAGGTATGTACCTCGAAAGGCTCATAATGGTTATTTGCATACATTGGTTTGGAAAAATCTGTGATTTGATTTTGATTGATTGTTTTGTTTTGAACAATGTTTTCTTGTTTTTCAGCTCAACTGTAAATTTATTTAGTGGTAAGAAGTATAAACGTAGAATTGCAATGTCCTGAAGAATTTCGAAAGTTGATGGTAATATGGCTTCAACTTCTTCTTTTTCTTAAACCGTTTTTAAAATTTCGGTGTCTGTTAAGCATTGTACTTAAGTATGTTGTCTATGGCCACGATATCATTTTCCAGCTGCTCTTCATCTTGAATGATACCTGTCTTTTAAAAAACCACTTCAGATGTAGGTTAAGTAATAAAATATTTCTAATATTTGTTTCATTATAATTTTTTTGTACGTCCAATTATCCGAAAAATGTCCATATATTTTTTTTTCGGGTGCATATTTTAAAGTTCAATTAACCGAGTAATTCAATTAAGCGGGGTTCAATTAACCATCTGAAAAGCTATGCTACTAATACGGGAAATTTTGCAATGCAACTTTTTCGGTCAATTAAGCGGGATGTTCAATTAAGCGAGGTGCAACTAAGCGGGGATTACTGTATTTGAGCCAAGAAATTGAAGTTGACCAACAACAGCATCCTTAAAAGGCATTCGGTTGATTAGTTCTGAAACAGATGATTTATAAAAATTCAAACAATTTGTTTTTAAATCTGCTCTTTCGGCGCTGTCCAACTAGATCAAGGAATCCTCGTATTCTTGACCCAAAAATATATTTTCTGTAATATCCAACGTATTATTATTTATTAGTAAGATTTAGTTAGATTAGTGGGAATTTTTTTTTAACAAACGAAAATTCTCATTATGAAAAACCCTTTTTTTTTGTTCTACGAGCTTCAAAAAAACCCTTTATCCCTTTTTGCTTTTTTAAGACCAAAAAAACCCACAAAAAGGGATAAAACCCACGATATGGCATCACTGCCAAGATATCAATAAACAAAAAAACATCTGTCCACTGATTAGGACAAAACGTCAATATTTTAGCCACAATTGTGAATTAATTAAGGAGTTCATCTACCCCAGGGTTAATATTAATTCAAGAACGATATCTTTGTGGAGATCCGACTAAGAATTAACCTAGGAAGTCGTTGCTAATTCGGGTTGGATAACCAAATGTGTCCAAGACTCCTCACTCATAAGAAGAATTGCACACCCTACAAAATACTTATACTACCAGTCATGTTTTACTGTGCCGATAGTTAGACTATACCGATGGAGGAGATGGTACTCTTTCGAAAGAAAAATTCTCCTACCGATATTTAGTCCTGTGCGCGAGGAGGAAGAATGAAAGAGAAGATATATCAGCTTACGCTATGAGCTATACCAAGATGTGGATAAAGTCCGGAAAACCAAAACACGTCGACTACATTGGTTCGGCCTTAATGAGCGAATGCAAAACAATGTTCCAGCTAAGAGAGTCTTCGAATCCCAGGACTCAGGAAGACCGAACCTCCGTTACGGTTATATTAGGGTAAAGTGTTGGAGAGAGGCCCCTCTTACCTTGACAACATCCTTGTGGTTGGAAAGTATGTACATAGGTACTCGTATGTATGTACTTGAAAGGAAAGTGAAAATAAATAATAATTCAAACGAAAATAAAAGTAAATCGATTGAAACAGATCAGACCAAAAACATAAATGTTAAAAAAGAGCCAAGTTCTTCTATACTCTGTCCAACAAAAATTGTCAGTACAGGCCTTATGGGAGAGCTTTTTCTAAAGCAGTGGTGCCTGATGCACCCTCACTACAATGCGTTAGAAAAAATGCCAGTAAAAAAAGAGCAAGCCACTGACTTTTCTTAAGGAATTGTTGTTGTAATTCTTTGCAAAAAGTTGTACACCCCAACATGACCGTCGTATCCCACTGCTGATGAGATACTGTCAAGAGTGTCAAGTGTGAGTGTCATTCAATACGATCGTGCGCTCTTTATCTACATCAAAACAGAGTTACCATTATCATTCTCAATTGCACGCAAGGAGCTTTTTCAGTGGTTTTTATTAAGGAGCTTTTGAGAACACATTTTAAGAAGATGAGTATGTTGAGTGTTGTCGTATTGCTTTTCAACTTAAAAAAAAACGCGCATATTATCTTACCGCTTGGCGTTGTGGGAAAAGGTAAATTGAATATTGTTTTCAGTCGTTTTTAATCGGCAGACGGTAGCTCTACGCGTTTTTTACTCTCATTTGCGGCGATTTATAATATAAACTACGGAATCCCTGTGAGAGCTTTAAAAGGCGACACACTTATGCATGGCAATGCAACCAGAATGAGAGACAAACGTCCTATCTTCCCTGTACTGACAATTTTTGTTGGACAGAGACACAGAGTATACACAAAAACCTTTGTGTAATAAGTCAGCCGTGAAAAGTACTGAGATCTGAAAGTACGCCAAGTTCTTACTTCATGAAGGTTTAATACCGAATATTTAAAGTAGAATAATATTGAAACAGCTACAATGAAATTTTATTATTTAATGATTACTGACTAAAATTTGATGGGTTCACTTGTCAAGTTTTTAAAACCTTTCGAATTGGGCATACTTTTAATATTCGGTATTAAACCTTCATGAAGTAAGAACTTGGCGTACTTTTAGATCTCAGTACTTTTCACGGCTGACTTGTTACACAAAGGTTTTTGTATAGAAGAACTTGGCTCTTTTTTTAACATTTATGTTTTTGGTCTGATCTCAATGCTTTTTGCAAAGATTTTAATATGTTGCCATGTCAAAATCTCGAAAGATACGGAAAGATAGAAGGGTGTACTCTACCTACTAAAATCAACTTAGTTTAAAGCTTCTTATTTCTTTTGGTATATTTTCTTTTTGTTATTAGTTGTTTTGATTTGCGCTTCAATTATTTCTTCTTGTCCTGGCAAGATACCTAACACTAACATACCTACCTTAATTACGGCAATCAGAAGTGCTCCATATAAGTTAAACATTTTCTCAGAAAATGGGTGGATACCACGCCCCCTGAATGGAAAACCCCAATTTTTATTTTTGGTCCTTTATATGCAATTTGAGCCCTACCGTTCTACCAAATTTTATTGTTCTACTGCAATCGGAAGTGTGCCATATAATTTACATCAGTTCTGAGGAAGTGGGCGGATACCACGGCCCTTAATGGAAAACTTCAAATTTTATATTTTTTTCTTTGTATGCAATTTAAGTCCTACCACTTTACCAAATTTCATCGTTTTACAGCAGTCGGAAGTGCTCCATTTAACCAATAGCGACTCGGAGAAAGTGTTTTCCTAAATGGAAAACTTCAAATTTTCGATTTTTTCCTCTGCTTGCATAACAAGACCTACCGTTGTGAAAAATTACAAGATTCTACGATGTCGGGAAGTGCTTCATAATGTTGATGATCTGTCAGTCAGTCAGTTACGGTTTTTATGATTTTTGAGGCCTTATATCTCAGGGACCGCTTATGATAGAAAATTGAAATTTGGTGAGGCGCCTGTGCTTGGCTAGCTTAGCAAATATTCGGAATTTCAAGTTTCTGACTTCATTGGTACTGAAGATAGGGAGGGGTCAAAAGTCGCCTGAGTTTGTTCCTGTAAAAAGGGTGTAGTGCCAGAACTTGGCTGGGCACTACCGTGCCCTTTGATATTAAATTTCAATCTTGTGAAACCTTACCATTTAATTGGTCACCTTGAACATGATTCTCGGGAGGCTACTCAACCCACAGCTCTTTAGATGGTAACAGTATGGTGCTTTTCTTGGCGAAGAGGAATTTTATTGTAAAATTTGATTCTACCAAGTGCATTGGATAACAATTTAAAATTATTTAAGTATGATAGTGAACAGTATCCTGTGTCATTATTCTGTCTTTTAATTGGTAGTTAAGGCAGGTATTGTGTAGATATAGAAAATACTCCTGATAAATTGCCATCATGTGGTTGGCCATGATTTAAAAAAAAAATATAATATAATAATAGTATCTCGCTTATTCGATATACATACAAAGGTTTTCGAATTATACGATACGTTTTGAAATGTTACTAAAAAATGGTGCCCATGCCCTTTGGAACCATAAAATCACAAACGAATCCAAAACTTAGCCTAAGCTGCTAAAATTGCGGATGAGCCCAGTAAAATTAAAGGTAAAGCTGGTCAAATCACAAACGAATTCGATAAAATCACAGGGAAAGCTGGTAACCTCGCAGCCTAAGGTGGTAAAATCACGGGCTAATCACGGGCATTTAAGCTAATAAAATTGCTAAAATTGCAGGCAAAGCCGGTACAATCGCCTGCCGAATCGCCGAACCTTGTTAAATCAAAGCCAAAGCTGTTTTAATCGCAGGATAAACTGATCAATTTCACGAAATAATCCAGTAAAATCACGAAAGAATCTTCTAAAATATCAGACGAACCTGGTTAATTCCCAAAGGTATATGGGAAAATCGTAGCATAAGCTGGTAATATCGTAGATGAATCTGCTAACATCGCACCTTATAAGAATCTAGTTAAATCAAAGCCGAAGCTGATTAAATCGCGAAAGAATCCGGAAAATTGAAGCCGGAGATAATGATATCACGAACGCCGATTTCGAACGGCTAATGAGCAGCACTTTTCGTGACCAGAGATACGCTTGGAGGATTTGCCAAGACCTTTTGCGTCATGACAGTCCAAAGCACTAACCATTATGGCAAGGGTAACTATTTTGGGAAACGAAAAACCGCGTAGAATTTTATGCTTCAAAAACTCAATGTCGTCGTCTTGCTTTTCATGAGTGGTACTTGCATTGAAGGAACGGAACAGCTTTTAGTTCTCGGTATGTGTATTACAGAGCACCTTATGTGTATTTTTTTTTATAATTAGCGCGCACTCAAGGGGTTATTACTACCCTTAAAATGACAGTACGAGCATTAGAAAAACAAGGAAGGGTAAAAAAAGGAGATACCGATGCACATTAGTTTTAAATTTTAGAAGCGCGGGTATTGAGGTTAAATTGTTTAAGGGGAGGAATGCAACTGGCTATTTCGCTAGAGCACTGCTTGTTAGAAGTAACGGTAAAATAATGAAAGACAAGAAACATTGCGACGGTGCTCGAGGGATTCAAATGTTTCTGTTGTACTTCTATCACCTATTATTTTTAAAGCTCTTTTTTGGATTATGTATATCCAAGAGACTCAAGTGTGTTATTGGAGCAGCTGCCCAAATATGGGAATTGTACTCGAGCTTTGGATGAATATAAGCCTTATAGGTTATAGCCAGATCGGAAGGGGTGAAAAATTTCTTGCAACGTCGAAAGAAACCTAAACACTTGGCAGCGTTTTTGGCTCGAATATGTGATCATTCCACACAAGGTGGTCTGTAATGCACATACCGAGCACTGAGAGTTGTTCAGTTTCCTCAATGCAAGTGCCGCTCATGGATAACGGCAAAAGGGGAGGATTTCACTTTAACGATAGAAGACAGCATTGGGGTTTCGAAGCATTAAATTCTACTCGGTTTCTGATTCCCCATTGGATTGGATGCTGTCAAGATCAGAATTTAATGAGCTTATCATACGTTGCCGTTCAAATTCCACTTCCGAAGAACAAGGAAGTGAATCTTCAAACGAATATGAAAAGCTGAGGGTACTATCATCAGCAAAACAATTTAGTGGATTAGAAGTTTCAGATAGGAGATCGCTGATAAACAGGAAGAGAGTCGGAGACAAAACGGAGCCCTGGGGTACACCAGCATTTATTTTATGAATTTCAGACCACATATTCGAGCTCGCCAATAAAGCTGTTAAGTGCTTAGGTTTCTGATCTGACCGTAAGTTATAGAGCCTATATTCGCGTTATATTGGTGCTCATATAACCCACTTGAATCTCTTGAATAGAATCCAAAAATGATAGGTGATAAAACTATAACAGAAAAATTTGAATCTCTCAAGCACTTTCATTACCCTATAGCTCAACTTCAAACGTATTTTAAATTCAGAGATTCTTCCCTTAGCCGCACTACACGAATGTGGAATGCCTTACCCGGCTCAATATTTCCCTTCCTTAAGGATATTTGGACATGTTCATCGGTATCTCCTTTGCAATCCTCTCCAACTTTCCTAAACTCTCTCACAAATATTTTAAGGGTAGTCAAAATCCGTTTAGTGCGCGAAAAATATTGAAAAAAAAAAAAATCTTGTTACGCTACTGCTACCGACTATGCCCTCATCCTGTGTATGTCCGTCTAGTTAACCTTGAAAACTTTTCGATCCAGTTATGCGTTAAATTTTAAATTTATTTCCAAACACAAAGTGTAAAATTTCACTCCTTTGAAATTTTATCTCACGCAAAATGGTGGCAAGAGGAATTCAGCAAAAGGAATCAGTGAGCAAATTGTGGCATGAAGATTACCAATTATCAGAAAAAGCTACGGGCATAATTTAAATATTGATTCCCTCTCCTCGAATAAGGTAAACATAATTTTTCATGGGGAATGGGACGGACGGTACCATGATGAAGGAAGGACATCAGCACAGTTATGGAACTATAGAGAGAATTTCCGATTAATGGCAGCGGATATTTAAAGAGAATTTTAATTGAGCAATATTGCTTGAGATTTTGAATGCTGTTTGTTCTGGTTGTGCGCTTGATTAGATTTCTGGTTATGTGGCGTGTTCATGAAGTATAAATGCGTTGTTTGGAAATCAGTGGGTTTTAAACGTAAGAGATATGCGACGAAAACGACAATAATGATTCTGAATTTGATTGGATTGTTTGGCTGTAAATGGGAATGGGTTGAATCAATAATTCCGCAGATGATTGAAGGAAGGAGGTTAGTTTTAAGACCTTATTTCACGAATTCAAGGTAATGAAGGAGTAAAGTTACCTTATGAAGAGATGAGAGGAATATACCATTTGACTTTAAACAATGTTAATCAATTTTTATTTATTTATTTATTTATTTATATTTCGTGATTGCTTAACAACTGTAAGATACAATATCTTATAAGATAGTTATAAGCTAATTTTACAAAATTGAGCAATATAGATTAAATTAGTATATTTAAAGGAATTCAAAAATAAATTCAAAAATTTAGTTAATATTTAAGATTTCAATTACATAAATTCATAAATTTACAGAAAAATAAGATTTTAAGTCTTTTTTGATTCTAGTAGCGTTTTGACTTTCTTTTATATTTCGTGGTAAAGAGTTCCAAAGACGGACGCAAATAACAAAAAATTGACGCTCAGATGTTAAGAATGACCAGTGAGGGACAATTAAATGACGAGATCTATGCGAGGTTGCAAGTCTAATTTTTTCGAAACAGTACTGTGGTTGGCGTGTAAGGAGTATATCCGTAAGCAAAATACAACATCGAAGTTGAAGGTATTTTTCAAGAGGCATATCCAGCAGACGCATGGCGAAACCAGATATCCTGTCGTATCTACGTAACCCGTATACATAGCGCACAGTGGAATTAAATGCGACATTGAGTTTTCGCTTGCTAATATAATTACAGTTACAGTAAATTTCACAACCATATGTCAAAATAGGAATTACTAAGGTTTTAGCAAGGAGTAAACGTCTTTGAACTGGTGTAAAAGCCTGAGTTGCCCATAAAGTACGAAGTACACCATAAACTTTGCCGACAAGTCCATTTATATGGTTATCCCAAGTTAAAAAGCGGTTGAAAGTTATACCGAGATTTTTGGCGGTTTCAACGTATTCGATTGGAGCTTTGCTCAAAACAATCGATGGGAAATAAGCGAGGTCAAGTTGCTTTCTTGATATTACCAGGCATTTAGATTTATTAGGATTTAAAATAAGACCATTTGACTCAGACCAAAATACAACTTTCTCTAAATCTTCATTTACACAATAAGCTCCATGCTCAATTAAACCAAGAGGGCAACTAAAGTACAGTTGAACATCGTCTGCATATAAATGGGAGGAACAGTTAGCAATCAAAGATGGAAGTTCATTAACATAGACTGAAAATAAAAGGGGACCAAGAATGGAACCCTGAGAGACACCAATAACATTCGGCAGGAAATCCGACAAAGTGTCCCCAATTTGTACTGCTTGTTTTCTATTTGTCAAGTAAGAAAAAATTAATTTAGTTGCTCCAGATGGAAAATTGAAATTTTGCATAAGTTTTTGACATAAATTAACGTGATTGACAGTATCAAAAGCCTTTGAAAAGTCGAGCAAAACCAAAAATGCTACTTCATCTTTATCCAGTGCTTGCCTTAAATCATCAGTCACTTTTAATAGTGCTGTGATGCAACTATGTTTCTTACGAAAACCTGATTGTTTAGTGGTAATCATTGAGTTGGCCGTAAAATAAACATTTATTTGTCTTTGTAGTATCCTTTCAAAGACTTTAGACAAAAAGGGCAAAACAGATATAGGTCTAAAATCATCTCCTTTTGCATTTTTGGGAAGTGGTATGATTTTTGCCACCCTCCATATATCTGGATAAACTCCAGACATTAATATGCTATTAAAAGCAAAAGTAATGTAAGGCAACACAATTGGCAGAATTAGAAACAAAAAGGAGGGGTGAATATTATCTAGCCCGGTTGCCTTTGACTTTATAGACAGCAAACTTTCGACAACATCAGCACTATTAACTGCGGAAAATCCAAAACCAGGGACATCACCGTTGCTCTGATTGATAAATGGAAGGAAGGTTTCGGCGCTGAGCGATGTGACTTCTGTCAATGGAACAGAAACAAATGTTTTATTGAGGGTGTTACCATCAATATCCTGGTCCAATGGTCCAATTCTTGACTTACCGATACCAATTTTGTGTAGATTTTTCCACAACTGACGTCCACTTAATGATGCACTAAGCTGATGAGAGAAATGTTCGGATTTGGCTAAGCGTATTTCCGCAACAACTTAATTTCGAAGAGAACAATATGCAAGACGCAACTCCTTCAATCGGTACCGTTTCCAGATGTTATAAGCTTCATCTCTTAGATGCATTAAATGTCTTATTCGATGGTTAAACCAGGGTTTATTATTAGGTTTAAGAATTTTGGTTTTTATGGGAACGTGAGTGTCGAAAAGATAAGTTATACCTTGGGTTAAATAATGTATCTGATCATTTGGTGACGGCATATGAAATATAGTGTCTCAGTTCATACATCGTAAATGCTCTTCTAGTTGCTGAACATTGATATTGTGAAAATCACGATATGTTATATTTTTTACTGAGTAATCAAGGCTAAACCTAAGAGTTAAAAATATTAAATCATGCTTTGAAAATGCTGGCGCCGAAAGCTGATCATAAAAAGCAACGTCCTTGAGGTCACTTACAAAAAATAAGTAATTGAAGTTATTTTTTGTCAAACAATATTTAAGTAACTATTTATAGAACGGAAATCAATAGATCTAGTATGAATCCTATTATATGTATGTATGTATGTATGTATGCTCGGCGAACACTTGATCTGATATGCAGACTCAAGCAAGACACAGGTAAGATAGGATCGTTGCTAGCTTAAGTAGATAGTGACCATTACAACAGTTGCCGCGAAGCTAGGCATTTTGCACAAGAGCGGTATATCAGTGCGGTGCGGACTAGCAGGGAAAGAAAGCAGTCATTAATTTCCTCTGCAAAAGCCCTGCTCTGGCCAACAATGGTGAACTTTCGAAAATGATTATTATATACTTGATCTCTTTTTACAACGGAACTCTAGGACGGACTTCGGTTATATCTGTACCGTATCCTCCGTTGGATTCCTTAGACTGCGAGACCTAGTGGACCGGGGGAATTTACGAATAATCACTCGACCGCTAGAGCAGCAGCCAGGAAGCTGCCTAGTTCGGCACAGTGTAGATGGTTTAGGATGTAGGTAATAAACCGAGTGCGTGAGTTATCCGATTCGTGATAATTAATTAAGCAAATACATGTCATAGGTATACCACAACAAAAAGATGCATCATAACATATAACATCCTATTTTTAGCTCAATCCAAACTGGATGACACCATGGGAATATATCCACAATTCCCCAAATCAATTAAAGCCATATAGGTTCAAACGAGTTATAATATCAAATTGACGCACTTCAGCGTTAATTGGGACACAGAACTACCATTTTTATGTAACTACCTTACCTACTGTTATTATCAAATGAATCATTTTTCATTTTGCTTCTACATCTGCACTACGTCGGAAAACGGACTCAAATTGATCATATTGTGCTGCACGCCGAACATGATAGCTGCTATGCAGTTTTCATATCTCAACATTCATAAGGAGATTTAAATATCCTCCGAACAATAAACGTCAAGCAGCAAGCTTCTGACGTTACTTTGATTATAAAAACATCAACTGTTTTGGTGTGCTAATGATTTGAATTTTTTTTCTTAAACGAAAATCTTAAGGTACGCTGGATTTCCTCATATATGCAAAAACTCACATCAGAGAGGAATTTTCAGAAGACTTACAAAAAGGTGAAGAGAGCTTTTGCAGTTTTAGGAAATTAAGAACATTAAGCCTAGAAGCCATAGCTGTGAATACTTGGCTAGGAGTATATGATCATCTATACAAAATCTGGCTTCAGTATTGTTTTCACAACCCTCTAAACTGCTTTATTTACATAGGCATTATTTTTATTTCCCACTTACAAGATCTTTTCTGATGTATTATACAAAGGACTGAAGCAGTGTCATCAATAACATATTTTGTTGAATCAAAAAAAAAAAATCTTCCATAGAGAAGAAACCGTATAATACGAGTATGATGTAAAAATATCAAATGTCAAATAGTAAGGGACTTTGATTACCTAGGCTTCGCTATAAGCTCAGACAACTTTAGCAGCTCTGAGATCAAATTGAAGATCACTGCAGCTGTAGGCAAAAAAGGCGATTAAAAAAATAAAATCCACTCTCGACATAGATTCGTTTTACCGGTCCAGATATGGTGCAGTGGAATATACATGTACATACCTCGTAAAAGGTGGAATAGAATGTCTAAGGTTGGTTTTTGATCTCACCTGCACAGACTTAGATTTTTTGTAGCTTTTAAGCTATCAAAACTTGTTGTACATCCGGTATGGAAAATCATATTCATCCTTAATATCTTTAGAACCGTGATAGGAAAATGGTTATGTGTTCAATTTTAAGTGAGCTCTTCATTTTGGACAGACAAAAAATAAAAAATATAAATAGCTCTACCGATTTCGATCAAATTTTTTATACAGATACAGGAGTTTCTTTAAATTTAAAATCATATAATAAAACGGCAAACATGTTTTTTGTGGTACACTTTTCTCCAAAAGTATTTAACCGATTTCGATAAATTTTATATGGTTGGAAAGCCACAGTTACGGAGATGTGCAGAATATACTTGAGACACGCATTTACACACTGTGGGTCATTTTGCACACTGTCGAACACTTTGCATATTACATAAAATAAAATTAAATTTAATAAATTTGCTTGAAAACACTGCCAATAATATATGTAAATAATAAATAAATTGGCACTCGAATTTCGAGAGCTGGGTCGGCTAGTAATATTGAAAACACATACAAATTTTCTGAAAAATATTTTTTTGGATTTCTGAAGTTAAAAATATTTTTGTCTTGAAAATTCAATCATGTCAATTACAGAATTCGAAGAATTTTACTCCCGTTGAGTTAACTCGATCCATTGACCTTTCGCAGCATCCGCTGTAAAACTTAATTATTATGAAATTCACCAAATGAACTACATTTAGTCCAGTCATTTTAGGTTTTATCTGCGGAAAAATTCCTAGTGAGCTGAATTTATGTATACACCTTTATAACGGCATTGTAATGAAGATGTGAAAAATCGACATTGATATCGTGCCGGCTAAAAAAGTTATAAGGGTCAAAAGGTCACAAAAATCTGTTTTTCGCAAATATCTCGCGATCTATTGCTCAGAGGTCAATAAAGGTCATTATAAAAATTGTTTGTCGTGAAATTGTCTACAAAAAATGTCTCTTGCATTTTTCTGTAAAATTAACCGTTTTCGGAGTAGAGCGCTGAGAAAGCGAATATATTATGACGATGCACTCGTTTCCTCACCACCTTCGAGGTAGAATGCAGGGCGCGTTTCTTTTACATGTTTTCCCCCGTAGGCATAATCCATAATATGTAATCAGAGGTTTTTTTTTTCATTTTCGAGTGAATAATTTTTTATTTGAATACAGAAAAATACAGAAAAATTAACTTTAGTATATAATTTTTTTTTTATCATTCATTGTCGATATCTTCAGTTTCTGTGTCATTAACAATTGCATACCGCAATCTTCGATATTAAAAATGGTCTTCAGCTGTGTTAACTCGCTGATTCTATTCAGCATTTACACCAGCGATCTAATAGGTAGTCTAACTCGGGCAATTGTGTATGCCGTCGACCTAATAGTGTACAGAACAACTCCCAAAGTCGAGGTCATCAGAATTCTTTTGCACTTTGACTTCAACAAGATTCAGTGATATTGCGATGATATGGAAGTCAGTTTCAGAAATCTGAAACTATTCTGCTTAGGACTCGATCTATCAGTGTGCCACTTGATGATATTTGTTTCGAGGATCTCAAGATAACTCCCATTGCCGCACTTCTGATGGCCTCGTGTAGAGGGGATAGATAGAGGGGAACCTCTATAGCTGCGGTAGGGCAGGTTCTCATTGCTCCTGTAATACAGATACACGCGAACCCTTAGACTTTTTCTAGAGCTTTCCGCCCCATATGTAATGATTGGTCTTACCACCATAGTGTATATCCAGCTAAGGATGTTCGGTTTGCATCTGCATGACTTGCAAGTCTCTTGCAAATCATTAGGGCTTTTGCGGCTTTCCCGACTATAGCTTTTAAGTGTTTGTTCAAAAGGAGTCTACTATCTGGTAGAATTCCTAGATATTTTACCCCTCTCTGCACCTCACCAGCTAAATGGATAGATTTCATATGTGGCAGAAGTTATTCCTTGTAAATGGTATGATTGTCGTCTTGGAGGGGTTTATTGATAATCCTACAGATAGACACCATTTCCGTGTAATTGTTAGTCCTCTTTGGATTACCTACGGCTATGATAGCAACATCATCAGCAAATCCAATGGATTTTTTCTTTTCCCTTTTACAAGAAAGCTGGGAATATACCATCTACATTTCTGGTGACTTTTAGAGTTGAAAAGTATTATCCTTTTACTTGAACACATGTTCCTACCTATTTACCTGTCCTCTATTTTTGGTATGAGAGGTATTCTATCTAAAAGTGAAAGCCTTTAAGCGTATGCTAAAAGTATGAAAATGAGAGTATTACTAAAATTGGTTTATATTCTATCTACCAAGTTAGCATTTTAGGTTTTATGATAAAATGCTATTTTTAGGACTTTTGCCATATTTAAGTAATTTTTTGAAGCATTCACGGGCACGAAATGTCCTGTCTATACTAGTATTAATAGTGCTATATGTCTGTGTAAGTAGTAGATTTTACTAACAACACACTTACAACCTTAATAAAAAGCAATAGAGTTTACGCCTTGATATACGCCGTATGGTATACAATACCGTATGTGAGTGCATTCTAGTCGTTTTCTCTACTTCAAAAACAGTTAATTTTACAGAAAAATACAAGAGACATTTTTTGTAGACAATTTCACGACAAACAATTTTTATAATGACCTTTATTGACCTCTGAGCAATAGATCGCGAGATATTTGCGAAAAACAGATTTTCGTGACCTTTTGACCCTTATAACTTTTTTAGCCGGCAAGGTATCAATGTCGATTTTTCACATCTTCATTACAATGCCGTAATAAAGGTGTATACAAAAATTCAGCTCACTAGGAATTTTTCCGCAGATTGGGGTTTAAAATGCCTAAAATGACTGGACTAATTGTCGATTCCTAAAATTATCTTATTATTTATGAACTTTCCTATCGACACTGTCAGTTACAGACATTTAGTCGGCCTAGGCCATGATGAAAGCATCACTTCCCATCGATGAGCGAAATCAAGCAGCATTGTGCGTGGTTAGTACTTGGATGGAGGACCGTTCAATATCAACCGTGTGCTGTTGACATGTTCTGTTTCTCCTGTTGTTCTTTATTTCTGTGTGTCTCCCCCTGTTGTAATGTCTAAGCCGATGGTCTCAGGTGTCAGTGCTTTCAGTGTCTCTACTTCGTAGATTTAAGCCAGGTGCCTTATCTACGGAGTAGTGTAATGCGAGAAACAGATTGACACAGCAACGAAAACTTACAACATTTTATAAATCATAAATTTTTTTCAGTTTACTTTTCTCCATTCGGAAATCTCCTTAAGCGTATTTTGAAGTCGCCCCCAAGACTCTTGTTGCTACCAGGAGACATTTTTGTTAGATTTCTGACTATGTCCGGTTGCGTCTTCATCATTTCCACCATTTATTTAAATTGTTATCGATTAGTTGTCCGTTTTCTATTAAAACTTGTTAAATAAACACTTAAACATTCATTATGATAAGCTTTTGACTTACATTTTTGTTCTTTTCATTGATTCAGATTTGTCTCGAAATTGGATTGCGAATTTAGTGATACCAGATAAGTTGAACAAAATGTCGGTGGTGCAGGGCATGTAACCAACCTTCGTTTAACTTTCCTTCGTCGGCTTCAATAATAGCAAAAGTTCGGAAATTAATTGAAACTGTCACTTTAGCTCATTCGCCGAATTCTGTAATAGCGGTGAATAACTTGAAAATTATGTTTATAACGAGTTTGTTGCAAATACTGAACGTGAACTTAAGGTGAATCCACGAAATTTTTGGAAGTATGTTGACTGTAAACGAAAATTTGAGGGGTATCCTCCAAACATGACATACAAAGAAGAAACAAGTCACAATCCTAAAGTGTTGTCCAGTATGTTTGCTGATTTCTTTAAAAGTGCCTATGAAGACTCTTTTCAAACTAATCATAGCTCAACAGTTATTACTAATACTGATCAATTTCCCCACTTAGCTCACATTAACCTAAGAATCTCTGAATCTACTATACTTGACAAAATTCTAAGTAATTTGATGAAAACCTAAACATTTTATCTGTAACTATCGTCCTATAGCTAAGCTGTCTGTTATCCCAAAATTGTTTGAATCTCTTGTTTGTGACTTTCTTTCCTTTAATTGTTCCTCGGTTTTCTGTGATAATCAACATGGATTTGTAAAAAGAAAATCTACTGTTAAAAATCTACTCGAATTTACAACATTTTGTATTGACGCTTTCGAGAAAAAACAACAAGTTGATTGTGTATTTACAGACTTTAGCAAAGCATTTGACAAACTAAGCCATAAAGTACTTTTGAGTAAATTAGAGCAAATCGGACTACATGACAAATTAAAAGAGTGGATTTCATCTTATCTTCTAGTGTTGTCTTCAAAAATGACTATTTTAATTCGTTTATTATTAATTTTGGAGTACCTCAAGGTAGCCACCTTGGTCCGTGGTTATTTGTTCTGTTTATAAACGACATCCCCTCTATCTTAAATAATTCAATGACATTAATATACGCTGATGACGTGAAAATATTTCGAACAGTTGTTATCTTAACGGACTGTGAATTATCACAAGATTCTACATATCTACATCGACTATGGGAATGGTGCAATACAAACCGTTTAACGTTAAATATTGACAAGTGTAAAACAATGAGTTTTACACGCAAACATAATATTCTTAACTATGACTATTTGTTAAACTCTTCGTACCCTGAAAAATTGTCTATCTTTTCAGACCTAGGTATCATTTTGGATTCAAAATTATCTTTTACTGACCATTTTAACTACATTGTAAAAAAGCTAATAAGACACTAGGCTTAAAAAGATTTGGAAGGGAATTCCAAGATCCTTATGTCCTTAAAACTCTATGTGTATCATTTGTCAGATCAGTCCTTGAATACGGTTGTATAATTTGGGCCCCTTATTACTCGAATCATATTCACAGACTTGAAGGTATCCAAAGAAGGTTCTTAAGGTTTACTCTGCGTTTTCTTCCATGGTCTGGTCACATGAATTAGCTTTCCCTCCTTATTCTGATAGGCTAAAACTTATAAGTCTTCCAATGCTTACTAATCACCATAAGTATTTGCAACTTTGCTTCATTGTTGGAATTCTAAATGGATCCATTTCATTACCATCAGTTTTGTGTGGTTTTCATTTTAATGTTAACCTAAATAACTTAAGAAATCGAGTACCGATTCGAACAAACTTTAGCAGATCAAACTATGGTTGTAGCAGTCCAATTAACCAGTTAATAAACATATATAATAATAATAATTTTCTTTTAAATTCTGTAAATCAAAATTTCAAATCCAATAGTTTCAAAATTAGTTTTTTATCACATTATTTAAATTCTTAATTTTGTGTTTATTGTTGTATCAATATTTTTTAACTTATCTTTATAAATTTGAATGTATTACATAAATCATTGATTTAGTTATAAGTTTTTGTTTGTTAACTAAGCGTTAGTATTAAGCGTGAATAAATAAATAAATAAAAACCGCCGACCAGAGGTACAGGGCCTTAGGCTTTACCTTAGAACAGAAGGCCGCATAATCCGATGACATTAACCTACTATGGGGCTTGTACTAAAAATCATTACTGACGTCAGATCTAAATAGATCGTCTCACTTTAGGTGAATACAAGTTAGCCCTAAACTGTGCATTGATTATGTCTCGACAATTCGTCCCTTGCCGTCTTTTCGTGAGCATCTGGCTATTATTAGGGACTTCAACTTCTCTTACCCAAATATCCTTCTTACAGCTCGAATCAAACCATGAATTATATTTTGGTTTGAGAGATTTTTCCCTTTTCGGGGTAAAATTACTCATTCCAAAAAGACATAAGTTTGCAATGACATCTGCACTGTAGTCCACGTCAATATCGAGGATGTCACCGAAAAAATCGTTGAGACGGTCCAGGATGAATTTCTCGTAGTGCTAAGCAGTTCTGTTAGGAAGTTTTTCTCAAACTGGATTTTTTAAACGATAAATTTGCAGATGGTATAGGTCTGATGTGCCTAGAGGTGAAAATACACTTTTAGGGCAGATTGATCTGTAAAGTCAGGCGATCGAATAAGTTTTTAAACGAGTTGAGTCAAGTTGTTTAACTGACAAAATCTCGATATTGTTGTCCAACCAAACTGATATACATTGAAATCGTCCGTAACAACGATTTCAACATTTGGAAAATGAGGAACAATTCTTTGGATACAATCGAATTCGTTAGAAGTCGAGATACTTTCTAAACTTGGACTGCGACAAGTAAAACATTAATGAATGATGCGATTATATATTGTCGTTGAAGCTGATAAGCACAATAATTTCATAAATAAATGGTGATTCCATGGTGTGGGGAAAATGCAGGCACTAAGTTATAACCTTGATGGCATCTTCCCAATGATGCTACAGAAAAGGGAAATACAGATAATACATATAGCGCCTTAATGCTAAGCCAGACTCATAGCTGGAAAAACAGCGCAATAGGACATGCTCAAATTTTTCAGAAATATTTGGGTGATAGTATCATTACAGACTATAAAACATCCGAACTTGACTTTTATAAACCTTTCCAAGCAGAGAAGAATGGTTAAACAACCAACCCTACACCAGTGAATCAGAAATAGCAGGTCTTTTCTCAGAACCTCTTAAGCTAAGCAACTCACTTAGGCTCCCATTATATAGCAATGCTTGATGAAGATTTGTTGAGAGAGCATTTCAAGAAGTTGTTAAACCCGGTAACTAGTAATATTAATTGGCATTATGCATTTCCTGACTTTGCAATAGGTGCACTGGACAAAGAAATCACTTTGCAGGAAATAGAAGCAGTGCTTGGAAGTTTGAAGGATGGAAGAGCGCCAGGTACAAATGGAATACCGGTTGAATTTTATAAGTACGGAACGATTAACTTAAAACATGAATTGGTAACACTTTTTAACAAATTATTAGAAGGAGATGTTTGCCCAAAGGAGTTCCAAGAGTCAATCATATTCCTGATATTCAAAAAAGGCAATTCGGAAGAGCCATCAAACTATCGCGAAATTTCCTTTCAAAATGCTACATATAAAATATTTACAGCTGTTTTACAGAAACGTCTTACTAAATGGGTCGATGCACAAAATCTATTAAAAGAGTTTCAGGCGGGGCTTAGAGCTGGTTACTCGACAGTGGACAACATATTCATTTTAAGAAGTATTGCAGAATATTTTATATCCAGAAGCAAAAAACTATATGTGTTTTTCATCGATTTCAAGGCTGCTTTTGATACGATAGATCGGAGAGCTCTATTTTATAAATTATATGGTTTGGGCATGTCAGGGAAGTTCGGAAGAGTGCTAGAAGTGCTGTATAAAAATACCCAAGCTGCAGTAGGGAATGGAGTGGGATTGTCGGATTGGTTTGATACTCGCACTGGCGTAAGACAGGGGTGTACACTAAGTCCAACATTATTCGCGCTTTTCATAGATGATCTAATTGATTGTCTTCCTGGTGGTGTGGAATTTGCGGGAGACCGGATAAAGGGACTGCTCTTTGCAGATGATGTGGTCTTCTTTGCATATTCTCCTGAGGCTTTGCAAAGAATGATCAACAGGTTATATGACTACTGCTGTTTATGGAATCTCATAGTCAACATTGAAAAATCTAAGGTCATGATATTTAGAAGAGGTGGAGGGAGGACTGCTTCGAACGAAAGGTGGAGTTTCGACGGACAAAACATAGAAATTGTCTCAGAATATAAATATTTAGGCATCTATTTCACCAAGAACTTGAGTATGGTAAAACATTTTAAAGAAAAATTGCTGAAGGCGAAAACCGCTATAAATGTTTCGTGGCAAACACATAGCAAATAGTAGCAAATACAAGGTGTTTCAAGCAGTTTTGGAGACCATTCTATTATATGGAGCACAAGCTTGGGGATGTGTAAAGTTTGATGCGGTCGAACAACTGTTGAGGCATTTCGTGAAAAGGATATTTCATCTACCACCAAACACTCCAAACTATGTTATTATGATAGAAACGGGTCTATCACCGCTGTTCATAAAAACACTCAAGCTGCAAGCAGATTTCTTGGTTAAAACGATCAATATGCCCGCATCTCGGCTAGTTAGAAAAGTCGTTCTTAAAGCTATTCAAGATAAGACCAACTGGTACGGAGAATGGTCGGAACTGGCGAAGGGATGTAATATGAGTTTGAATATCACCATTGAAGATGTAGCCAACATGGAAAAAAATCTCTACGAAATAATAGCCAAAGTAGACGAGAAATGTAGAAAGGAATATATAGCCGAGGCAACGGGATCGATATACAGAACAATTTACAGCAGACTGAATCATAACTTGCTAGCCAATAATTACTTTCATGACGAAAACAATGTTGATCTCATTAGCACAATGATCAAGCTGAGGAGTGAATTAATAAATCTAAATTACATCCCTCACAGACCTGATTTACCTTTGGAGTGCAGTATATGTAACCTAAGAGAAAGAGAAGATACTATTCACTTCATTGGAAAATGTCCTACGCTTAGAGAAACGAGAAGGTGTATCTTGGGGAGCGACTTCTTATCAGAGGATCAAGTTCTTGAGCAACTTAATCAAATGGAGGTTTCTCGTCTTTACGAATATTGCAAAGTTGCCTTGAAGTATAGAGAAAGAATTCATAGCGAAGATTTTTAATAAAAAATAATTTTGAGTGTATTTACCTTTAATATAAAATAAAAAAAGTTATTAATTGTTACATGAAAATTGCATAGTAATTTAAAGAACGCTTTTTACAAATAACTTAAGATATTTAATATTATAATTGTCAATCTGGCAGACGGCTATGCCATGCTATATATGTATGTAGATTATTGTCATTATTGTCATTATAGCAATTGTATTGTAATTACGAGTAGATTAGTAAATAAAGATCTTATCTATCTATCTATAGCAGTGTCTTCCAAGCGGAGGTCCTGGCAGTGACAACAGCTGCTAAACATGACGTATCAACGATGGCGATACCACGAGCTGATATCACCTTTTACATTGATAGTCAAGTTCTTGGCACGCAGCACAATATTAGACTCTGCTGGGTTCCGCGACACAGCGGCATACCAGGTAACGAAAATGCCGATGAGTTGGCTAGATAGGGATCAGCGCTTGACGCTAGCTAAGCAGAACTGGTCAGTGTCCCACTCTGCATCATTAAACAGAAAATTTCAAATTTAATCCTAAAAAAATCCAATGAAATGTGGAGTCAACTTGATACCTGTGATACTACTAAGGGAAAGTATGGCCTTGATTTAACAAGCAGAGGACCGACAAAATTATGCAACTTAGTAAGAAGTCCCTTCGGTCTCTTACGAGCATGATCACCGGACATAATTTACTGAAATACCATAAATTTAAAATGAAACTCAGTACAGATGACCTATGCAGACGATGTGGTGATGAAGGCACATGAAGGTACATGAAGACACATCACACTTTCTCTGTCATTGCCCTTTACTATACCACCAGAGAAGGAAATGGCTTGGTATTTACTTCTTTGACAATCTAGAACATCTTTCCAATATTTCAGGAATTCACATATTGAACTTCGTCAATGCCTCAAAATGGCTTGAATGATTAACAGAATACATAGGTTTTTATTAGAAAAGAGTGAGTACACTCGATAACGACAACAATTGTCAACCCAACAACCTAACCTAATCTAAGTTATAACCGTGTGGACTGAACTCCGACTGAGTGCCAAAACTGCTGGCCTGTTTTCCGCAATATGGACATAACCAGAACAAAACTTCTTCCTAAGGCCCTAAATATTGCTACAATCAACACTAAATACAGTCGACATTACAAAAACCAAACTAAGAAACCAAATCAGCAAATGAACTTCGTTGATATCGGATTTGGACCCCAAAATAGCTTCACAGTACAATTTACCATTAATGTTATGTAAATGTATTGATCCGATCCTGGATTCTCAAAACAAATAACAACAATTTATCTGATATTCCTTTGGTTGAATCAGTTATACATAATGCATGTCAAGACCCAAAAATGAAAGGACAAACATGGGTGCACTTTTATTTTATGTTTATTGCACTCCCACTGACACTTTGACGAAGTAGAACTCTAATTAATTTGATTAAGAATAATTATTTTCTTGTATATCGGGCCCCAGATTTTTCGTCTAGGCACGAGATTTCTCCCAGCGGCCCTGTATTAACGTCATTCTTTAAAGATATAATCGCTTACCTTTATACCTTTATACTGGTTGTTTCAGGCGTTAGCATTAATTTTGCAAAAATGTGAATGAGGTCAACTCAATCAATTTAAATTTGATAGGTAAGCTTTTCTAAACTATCAGACATCATGTTAATTTTATTAATTTTTACTACGAACGCACATTAGAAATACGTCAGTTTTAATTTATTTCTGGCATATTTGTGATCATGTGAATTTTTAATCTTAAGTGCTTGGTTGCCTACTTCTGTCTAGATTTCATTGGCTCCATGTCATATGAAAGCTATTTTTACAAACGACTTGAACAAAACGTGATAGTGCAAACTATACAACATGCACCGTAAGTACTCGTGGCTTTCAAGCGGAAGTTGTACAGCAGAAGTATGAAAGTATGTAGCTTTGGTACTTCAGGCTTGACTACATTTTTCATTGATAAATGATGCTGCAACACCTTAGTAGAGTGCTTATAACACAAGTCTCAAGTACCTGCATGTATAAATAAAGAAAAATACATTATTTGTGTGTACGTATAACTATTTAAATAATATCCACGTCAATAAAAGCTCTATGCGGACTGATTTGTTCAATACTAAAATACCCACGTTCGAAAGGTTTCATTCAATTATTTAGAAAGCAATCCAAAATGATGTTCAAAGGGTAGACACGTGTATTTGATGAACACTTTTATTAAACGCACTCCTGCCTGTTTACTCCTACTCTCACACCCCAGGGGTGAACAATGGGTATTTAGTTTTTTACCTGAGGAAAAGGTTTCAATCCATTTGTAAGATTGTCGGGAATCCAAGAATTAGCGGAAGAACTCCCCCAGATGAAATCAACGGCGCAGTCATTATTCTACCTCACCTCATCATAGTAGATATATGGCACCTTTTCCAAGCTTAGGTCTTCATGGATTGGTGGTGGTGAGTTCTCGTCCACTTAAAGTTATTTAGCTGCGAAGCATCCAATACTCTCGACTTATGATGGACTTTCTAAAGATGACGACGAACACTGCAAACGAAATAAGAACAACAAACATTCAAAGCATACGCGGAATGTTGGGTTCCTTAATAGGACACGCGCTGAGAGTCCTATTAAGCAGTGCCTTACTGCAGTCTGCGGTCTGAATATAACATTTGAGTACTGCCTTAAGTAATGACACTAAAATTATCTTATGGCAATTTAAACGACAAGTAAGGATGCGAAAGCCTCTTTGGCAGTGAAGTCAGAAAAACAGCTTAACCTAACACAACCTCCGATAACGATGAACTTATGTATATCGGCTTATTCGCGAGGTGAAATATCACTCCTAGTATTTCCAAGGATGCGTAGAGATCTCATGATAAATCAACCGTCAATCAGAATCAGGTAAGCCACATTACGCAAGACACAGGTTCAGTAAAGTTGTTGACAAGATCTTGAGAAGTCAAAAGTCACCAGCATCAGATATTAAAAACTAGTGGCAACATTGTCAGAAAGGTTAACAAGATTCCGCCTTTAACGTTTGAAAGCAGACACACGGAAATCACATGTAGCCTTACAAGGAGCATACAATAGGATATTGCATAGAAGGACTAGAACTGCTTGCGGGCTCTTTGAACAGAAGAAGAAAGAAGCACATAGATGAATTCCAAATCTCAAGCGTTTCTTAGAAGATATTCAAAGCAGCAGACAGACGATGCAATACTCAAACAAAGATTATTTATCATCGTCGATCCATAGGGAAGATGACCTTCTGCACTGGGCCGACCAAATATTCAGTTTAAATAATTCAAATTGGCGGGAAACTCAATATTCCATTAAAATCTATAAAGACGACCAGTGGTTAGCACAAAACTTCTTAATTAATGCGAAAGCTAAGGAAGAAATTCGATTTTGTTCGTTGGAATTACAACTAAACAAAACATGAAATGAAAGGTCTATTGAATTCCTGTATACACATGCAAACCAAAAGCTTCTACGTGGTCTGCTTCTCGAAATATTGCAATCCAAAGTGACCAAAGTGATTCTTCTGATTTTCGACCCTTCCACTACCTAACAAGGTCTTTGGGTAGCTATATCTCAGAAGTCGAGCTTGTTAGAGGTTGCGGTAAAAAACTCTTTTGTTATCTTTTTAATAGCTTTCCATAGGTGAAAACCAGAAGCCTCTGCGACGTCTGGTTCAGGAAATATTGCAATCCAAAGGGATTGTTCTGATTTTGAACACAACACTAAATCTGATTCTAATGGCGATATTTCCGCAACCAAGCCTTAAAAAAGGTTGTAGTTTCCAGAATTCATTAAATTTAACAAAGAGCTTTCTATTACTGAAAACCAGAAAATTCTGTGAGGTCCGGTTTTCGAAATATTTCTATCCAAAGTGAATTTAGAACTGAATATCGATGCGAACGAAACAAAGTCTTCGGATGGAGATATTTCCGCAACCAATGCTTGTAAATAGTTTTAGTTTTCAGTTCTGAATAGCACACCTTCTCATTGATGTAACAATCGAACCAAATCATGGCAAAACAATTTTGAGGATTTTTTTAAAAAATTCCTCCGGTACTTATTTGCTGTATACTATAATCTTAATGAAGAAGTGGCTTTCTAATAAGCTTTGGTTGAGTTCTGTATATATGTATATGACGACAATATAAATTAGCTGCGTTCTCCAATTAACAAGCTTGCCTAGAATATAATATTAGGCAAGTCTCAATGTTGATCGATCATCCCGTCTTAAGAATAACTCAACTCCCAGTTCTTACCTTAGTTCATTCAATTTGGCAAAGAAACTCGATTTTCTTTTCAGCAAATACAGCAGTTAGACTTTTGATAGGTGATGTTCAGGTAGTTCGACTATTTTTTTAGAATGAAATCTCAATGAAAAGTGCCGAAGTACTGGAAAACCCGTTTTAGCATGTATATGAGTATATGTTGGGAGTCTGAAGATAGTTGCTAAATGAAGAGTCTTTGAAGTCTTGTAACTTTTTCATAATCCCATATCTGGCTGCCCTAGCTTCATTTTAAGCTTTTTTGGAGTCTTTTAATTTCCCTGGAAGGTGAGGACTAAAACTTAATCCAAGAGTTCCTAGGAATCAGTTTTCATCCCTCCTGAAGTGACGAGTATTATTTCGAAAAACCACAATTTAAAACATTTCGGAATTAATCTGTAGATAGATTCAATAAGTTGTGGTTTATTTACTATCAGTTGAAGTATGTTTGGTGGTCTGCTGGGGAAGTCATCTTAGGTGATGAAAAAGATTATCGAGGAAAAAGTTGAACAAAAGCGGACTTAGCTGGCAGCCCTGCTTACCTCCCGGAGAAATGTTAAATCATTTTATTTAGTTACATTATTTATAACATGCTTTCCATTACACGGAGCCTTTAAGATGTCAGATATACCAATATTGCTAAGCACCAGAGTCGACAAAAATGCTATCAACCATTAAATTAATTGCGCTAGTAGAGTATTAAGCAATGGCATTTTGTGCCTTCCTGGATCGTCGGGGTCTCCTTTTTTTTGAAATTAAGGAATGGAAACTTTTCTGTAGATTTTTTTTTGTAGAATTCAAAGCGAATTCGTCTGCTGGTACTTTGTTGGTTTTTTAACTTGTCGATAGCACGTTTCACTTTTTCTCTATTGTTTTGTCTCTATCTAAAGCGTCAATTTTCAGTAATGAAAGCGCAAACTAGTGAGATGTTGTGCGATCATCAGCATTCAATAGGGCAGAGGTCACCAATTAGTTTAGCTCAGGGTCCGTTTTAAGAAATCAAATGAACATCGCGGTCCGTACAACATTTTATAGAAAAGAAATGTTTATTAAACAAATGTAAATACTGAAATAACAAAGGTATTTTTTTTACATATCAATGAGAAAAATGACATTTTTTGTTGCGGACTATCTGTCTGAAGTTTGGAGTAAAATTGGTGCTATTAAAATTAAATCCTGGAGATGTTCATCAGTAAGTCGAGGTCGAAATTTATTCTTAATGAAGTGCTGCTTCACAAATATATCTTGACCCAAACAAAGAAAGCAGTTTCAAAGCTAATTTTTTTTTTAATTCTGGATATTTATTACCACAGACAGATTTTTTCTAGAACTCTTCACTGCAAACTTTCAAATGTTTGTGTCTTAAAACTGTGTTTTCTTGGAAATCGATCATTTCCGTTTGCAGAGTAGCTTTGTCACTCCCGAAAACAATTGCCGCTTCATTACTCCATTCACCATCAGGATGCAAAGAGTAAATTCTGCTGAAGATTTCTACAACATTCTCAATTTTCTTAAGATCTGTGAACCTTTTTTTAAACTTCGATTTAAGATCCGCGAGGAACGTCTTGTATTGGCCGACGTCAATCTCGTTGCCACTGCTGACTAATTTATTTAAATTGGGGAAGTGTAATCATTCATTATCAAGATCATTAATAAAAAGATAGAGTTTTCGCGAAAAACTTTTTACTTCTGACATGACCAACCATACAAGCTTTCCCTTGCCTTGAAGTTTAAGGTTCAGGTCATTGATATGTTTAAAAATAGCCGTCAAGAATGCAATGGCAGCTACATTTTCTTTTTCGTTTAGAAAATTTAAGTAGGCGTTTGTTGAAGTTTGATCAATCTTGAAAAGATATGTCTTCCAGTGTTCTAAAATGCTGAAGAATCTTTATAAAACGCAGTCTTTACTTAACCATCTCACATTATCATGCAACTGTACATCGTCATATTGTTTATCAACTTCTTCAAGAAATGATTTCGCACGAAGAAAATTTACTAGTTTTACCACTTCTTGCATAATACGCTCAAAATAATGATTGAGTTTGCAGCAAAGCACTGTTTGTTGAGTAATGGAGTGGTAAGAAATCAAATTTTCATTACATCTCGCATTGCTACTCAACAGGTGAACTAGACCTTTTTTACTCCCAACCATTGCTGACGCACCGTCAGTAGTTACCGATACAAGCTTTTTCAAGTCTAACTCATCTTTATCAAAAATCCATCAAATCCATCACTGCTTTGATCATGTCTTCTCCTCGGGTTCTTCCAAATAGAGGCGAAGGAGCCAATATCTCCTCAATTCATCCATAGTCAAGGTGTAATTGCTCGCATTATTTAACTGTCGCTTCACATCACAACGATTTTTTTCTGTTAAAACGTGTGTATTTCTGGTGCTAGTAGAAGCAGATAACGGAATTCGTCGTATCGTCTCAACAACATCCTTTTTGTTCTCATATAAAGCATTACCCGCCTCGAGAAAGCCTTATTTAACTACGTCAGCATCAGTAAATGATTTCATATGCTTAGCAAGTTGAATTTAATAAAACTGAAAAATGTCAGATTTTGAATCAAAATAATAGACAAAATCCAGAAAGTAATGAGCAAAGTCATTTGAATTTCGTTATAGTTTACAAAAATTACACAGTTATCAATTAGCACCCTTGTTTTTTTTTTTTCTTTTTTGTTCAATTATGTTTCATTTCAATTTGACTTAAAAACGAAGATTACGCTGTCGCGTAAAAGCAGTCATAATACGTATTTATAAGAAATCAGTAAGTGAAATTGAAGAGTAAATAATTTTTCATTTAAATTTTCTATTCACGCCTATTACACTTCATCCATAAAAATATACAAAATTTCAAAATTGTACGTATGTGTGATTCTATGAGTCGGCCCCTTTTCGAACTGACGTCAACAAAGACAATGGGAGGGATAAATTTTAAATACATTACGTACTCTGTAGCGCAAATTGTTTTGTTCTTGCGCTCCGCACAAAATGGGTCGGCGGTCCGCCATTCGGCAACCCCTGCAATAGGGACTGCAAATACGTTGTTTACGAGTAGATATACGTATGTATATGTATGGACATGAAACATTTTCCAATATGTCTTCGAGTCCATGGCTTGAGCCAGTTCATTTACTGTTCTGTGAATAAAACACTGACTTTAAAGTCTACCAGCCGTATCTATAAGATTTTCTTAAACTGCATCTTAGAGGTTATTTAGTTAAGCATACTTAAATATTTAATTTGGCTTTAAATGACGAAACTTCAATTCGTATCTATAATCGATTTTTCATTGGTACTTAACTAAACAATGGTTGTGTCACGTAACGTAAAAGAATGTGAAAATCTAGTACAGAAAAAAAAACAAATAATGCTTCATTTTATACAACACAGCTGTTTTGTGACACCTTCTTTCAGTAAATAATTGGAAGACACATTTTTTTATTTGTGAAATCAAAAAAAAAAAAAAAAAATGGCTATCGAACACACACCCACACCCGCCGCCGCGCCGCTACAAATAAAAGAAAAAGATCTGAAAATTGGGATGCCTCCTACAAGGAAACTTTTTTATTTTAGAATTTGCAATAATAAACTACAAAACAGAATTATTTTATGCACAGATTGGGCGTTTTCCTAAATGCAGTGTTACAGCGCATCATGAATTTTGATGCTTTTTTTTATTCACTTGCTTCAATAAAATAACGTTATTAAATACGAATTCTAAATTTTAGAGTTTTTTTTTAACGAATTGTAAAAGTAAATTTCAGAGTGAAGGAAAACGTTGCATCAAAATCCACGATGCGCTGCAACACTGCATTTAGGAAAACGCCTATTCTCTTCCAACAATGAGGAAGAAAGTGTCGATACAAACACTTCAAAGGCTAAGAGGGAAGCGTGGACGAAATTTCTTTGCGTGTACACATACTTTAATCAATACAAATTTTATGTTTCTTAAATCGTTGTACTTTATAGTTCTAATATAATATCACAACAAACAATACCTACAAACTCACAATTTAAAACTTAAAAATTTCAAAGATGACAATCGAGATGTCAAAATACATTTTAAAATGCCTTTAAGTGACCCTTAAACGCGGTTGATGGCGTTTAAGTTAAGAGGCCTTTAAGTAACGTTATTTAAATGTGAAAATTGATAATAGATACCGATTTCATACCTCTTCAATTCCCAGTGTCACCTATGGGTGACATGTACATATATTTTTTTTTCAACCATACCGCAACGGTTTTTTTTTATTCTTCCTCCACTTATGCAAAGCCAATAGGTCCTAGTAGGCCATATTATTTTTTCAAAATACTACCTTTACGTCATTTCTTCATTTCAATTCTTTGTTTCGTGTATAATTGTAGTGTCCTTACTTTTTGTGATTTAGTGGAATTTAAATTGAGATAAAAATGTCTAAACTGTAAGTATTGTTTTTTTTCTAATTGAATGTGGTAAGAGAATATATAAAGTTGTATATAAATGCATTTCAGGACAAAAATAAAAAAGAGTGATTATTACAACGGTAAAAATGTTAAGCGTCACCTGTAGGTGACACTGGGCATTGTCTGTATTAGTAGTAGTAGTATTAGAGCAATTACTGAATCATTGATGGAGATGGGATTTTAGAGCTATTGTACGTCTTACAGATTGACTTTAGATGAGATTGTTGAGGATTTGCACGCTGGAGGATCCAGGTGATATTGGGGGCTATCGTGAATAAAATTCCCCTGGAAAGAATTCAAATTTTCGAAAAATCGCGATCGTGAATGAGTTTGAAATATTCCCGCCTAATTTATGGCTATCGTGATTTTCTTCCATTTCCGAAGGATTTTAATGTTATTGGAAGCCCTAAAACTACACATACCTAATTCAAAGGTGTTTTTCGACAACAGATGTATGGTACTTTCTTTTTATCGGAGGGGAAAAGTTTCGAGGGAGATTCACGATTGACGAAAAAAGTTCCGTGGCCACAAAAAATTCCGAGAGCAACAAAATTTCCAGGGAGATTCCCGATAGGCCCCACTGTCTTATTTCCGCCGAAAATTTCCACTTAAAAATAAACATTCTTGTAAGAAACGTGGTTTTATTTCTACAAGCAAAAAGAGGAAAACAATACACGCAGTGCCCAGTGTCACCTGTAGGTGACCCCCCTTTAAAAAAAAGGTGAGTAAGGTGTTTTGTTTTTATAATTTTTTTTTGGTCTATTTTAAATCCATTTATGCTATTAAGAAGAAGAAATCGTTTTTTTGTTCATAAACATAAGCATGGGAATTGAAGAGTTAAGAGCTGCTTAGAGGTATTTTAAAGTTAAGTAACCTTTAAGATTTGTTTATAGATTCGCCTGTACATATATAGTAGCTCCTTGAATCCTATATTGGTGTCTTGATGCATTCTTTTTCTTCGGTCTGTGTTCATCATTCTTGGCAGCATCAAAAGTCCTAAAGATAATTTTTTGCATTATCACATTCCTGGTCGAACCATCCTTCTCTACTTCGAGTACTATACAATTTATAGCCCTGAAATGGTTTGTCTTTCGTATTACAGCAATACAAACGTTGAAAACATTTTCTGGAGTCACATCTTGTGTAGATTTTCTGGCCATTTTGATTTTTTGCTTATGGAGGTTCTAAGATTCATGTAGTCGGACTAAAGTAATAGCTTCAAAGTCGGTTGTCCATTTAAACCATGAGTATTTTTTAAAACAAAATCAATAGTTGAGCAACTGGTTCCTCTGATGAATTTAAACATACCATCACAAATCCATAAACTGTTGTTTGCATTTATAACAGGTAGACAAATATAGTGGTCTATGGTAAAGTTGGTTTTTCCTAAAGAAATCATAACCCACTTGGTATTTCCCTGAATTTCTGCTATAGGTGCGAGTATATTTCGTTTTCGTATCAATACTTTCCAAAAAGTGCCTTTGACATCACCCTCTTTTCTTTCAATCATTTCTACTTGTATATAATCAGTGAATGCGAGTAAGCAGAAGGAATTTTGAGAGCTTTAGCGTGAAAGTTCTGCACTATTCTTTCAAGAGCAATATTAAAGAAGTCACATCAAAAGTATCATATTCTCTCAAATGTATGTATGCCGGGAACCCAAAAACGTGATGTTTCTTCTAAAACAAAAAACGTTATCTATTTTGAATTCCCGAGTGTGTTTCAAGATCTACTGTAATGGGAATATTTGGTCGGTGGTGAACCTACATAACAGGTCGTTGATGAACCTGGAGATATCTTACGATTATACTAGTTGTCGGAGTCAATAATGGCCCTTCGGAACTATTGGACGTTCTAAATCCCGGTATCCCTCAGATTGATCACAATGTTGTCAGTGGTCCAGGCAAATGTTAAGATGTGCAAACTGGCTACCAAAATATTTTGGCTCATCCCAAAGTTTTTCAGCATGTGTCACATGCTTGTAGGTAATGGCCATACAATCTTTTTTAGGAACTCATCGAACATGTCTTTCGTGCATTGATTACATCATGCAAATTTTGCCGATTGGGCAAACTTTTAAAAGTCCCAATAAGAGTAAATATTTCATTAGCAATATGGCAAGAATTAAATAAACTACATAGCTTTCCACCTAGATTTGACCTAAGAAAAATAAATATTCCTTTTTAAGTAGATACAACACAATTTAGATTTTCTTTAAAAATAGTTAAACTGGCAACTCCCACCAATCTGATTAATGCAGAATATTATTATTTCATGTTCAGCACATAATTAACTTTATCTTGTAAGATTATCCTTCAAAGTCCAGTAGAATCTGCAAGCCGGAACCTTTGTTAATGTAAATTATTTGGCAAGTACAGAAGGAGCAGTTGGATATGCTAATTAGTTACTTGCCTTCGGAAAAATAATGCAACTGAATAATGAGACTCTGTTTTCATAACGTTGAAATATATACTATAAAAATATTTTTTTCTTCAAGAATAGAAGTACCTTGGAAACTTGTAATAATTCATCACTTCTCCAACCCAACATAAAATAGCATTGGTGGTTATGCAAAGATAATAATTTTCAACAAATTAAGTAACAGTATGTATAGTGTTCAAGGAAAATTATACTCAAACTTTTTCCTAGTTTTTATTGTTTATTTTTAAAGTTTTCAGCTTAGAAAACAAAAATTCATAATTATAATTAAAGAAGGGAAAAGAAGAACTCAACCTGTGGAAATATAGATCTGTAGTATTTTCGAAAATAAATTTAATTTTTACGTTCAATTGCTTTGGATAAATTGCATTGTGAAATGTGTCCGCCATGATTTTCTGTTTTTTTTTATTAAATTGCTTGTTCTTTTTATGTTTTCCCCAAACTGAAGAAGTCATGCACAAATCTGAAAAAGAGATAATGCCCCTTGGTATGCACAGCGAATCGAACTAAAAACTTTGCGAACTTTTTTTTTTCATTTGGTAAGAAAAAATCAAGAAAAGTTATTTCGAAAAATAATGGCAACTATGTATGAACATTGAACAATGCTATGTTGTTATATTTTACATTTATTTGTATACCTTTTTGACAGGTGAAAGGGCAAACAAAAAATAAACATGATATGCAAGGATAACCAGCTCTTTTCCGTTCTAAAGAATCGAGATTTTAAAAATCTATTGATAGTAACTTGTCCTATTTACAAAGTTCTAAGTAAAACAACGGTGGTACGTTGGCTACACCAAATGAAATCAAAGCTTGCCAGTGTTGACCATCTTACGCTAACGAGTGAAATTTGGTCTGATATTCAAATGCGCAGCTTCTTAGGTGTCACAACTCATTTTGGAATAGGAGGGTGATTCTACAAACGATGGAATTTTTGGCGGCCCCAGAAATATTTTGAAATCCGTTCAGTTATTTAATCTGATTTTTTTTATAAAATTAAATCTGACTGATATCTACCTGGCCTAACAATATTATTAGAGTGACCTTATTTTATATTGCTCAAAAAATTCTTCAAAGTGTCCGATTCTCAGTCCCCTGACGTGTCCCCAGTGCGTTTTCGCAAAGAAAAATTATTACCGTTCTCTTATTTCAGGTCTCATACTTAGATGAATTGCACCGAAGTTACGCCAAATAATACATCTTTGCTACGAAATAAATAAATATTTTTTAGTGATTGATTTTATTACAAAAAAAACTTAATTAAACTTTGTCCCCCGTATTTCATATCAGTCCCCTGGAATATTGAAACAGTCGAAAATATCAATAACTAGGATGTCGATCGGATTTCCAGCACTGGCAATTTGAAGTACCAAGTCTCCTATCAATAAAATCATGGTGCAACTCGATTCTGTTTCTTATGTTAGTATTGTGAAAAAGACATTTGTGCATGAAGTCGTGGATTGTCCGTTTAGTTTATCAGTCCTCTGGTGAGTTTTTACGAAACAAATTCATATGTAAGTAGGCATCTTTTTTAGAAGTATAGTATAGGTTTCATAAAACTGTAATGTTAAATATATTGTTTTGATTTTTTAAGTAAAACCTTAATATCTTTTTTCCGCAAAAACCATGAAAAACCTCAGTCCCCTGGTCTCAGTCCCCTGGTTAATAAATAAACAAATGATATTTTATTCAGAAACCTGAGAATTTTTAAATTATGTTGAACTTCGAACTTCATTGCGAAATATTTTTAAAATTTTTAAAAAGAATATAATTTATTTTAAATTGATTTTAAGTAGAAAAAAAATGTATTGTAATATATTATTTTCTTTTAATAAAATGCTAAGTTATTATGTATTAACCATGAATTTGTAATGTTTATGAAGACTAATTAAAATTAATTTCTATATTTCAGTGTGTACCCAAGAGAAAATACAAAAAAACTAAAGATTTATTCAGTCCCCTTAAAAAAAACTCAGTCCCTGAACATCCTTTTTCAAAAAATGTCCTTAAAATCGTCATTTTTAATTTTTTTTACTGGCCGCTTTCAACAACGCAAAGAGACGTTCTAAGGATCAACTATGTAGAACGATTCTTACGACTGTTGGCTTCCAAAAATGTCGTGCCGAAATTTGTATCATTTTATTCCATTGTTTATAGAATCACCCAGGAACAGAATTCCAATCGGTTACATTAGGTGTTTATGAACTTGATGAAAGGTACATATCAGAATATATAGCATAAATGCTTACAAAAACGTGCAACAATTGGGGAATTTCAATAAAAAAATATGTAGCTGCAGTAGTAGTGGATAATGCGGCGAATATGGTTAAGACTGTTGCCACAGGTTTGAGAAAAAAGAAACACATCCCTTGTTTTGCACTTACACTGAATTTAGTGTTCTAAAGTTTTCAGCAAATTCCGGAGTTGCAAAGTATTCTCATCAAAATAAAGATTATTGTTACCTTTTTCAAATAAAGCTGAGTTGCAAGCGACGAATTAAGAAAGTCAGTAAGAGCTGATACAAAACTAGTTCAAGACGTACCAACTCATTGGAATAGTACGTATTATATGCTTGAAATATTTGTAGAATGTAAAAGCGCTGTGAGTTTTATACTTATATCAGAGAGTTAAACATTTCGTCATCACTACTTCAAATTTAACGCCCCCCTGAAGAAGCAACCAGAGAAATATCAGGAGTTAAATACTGGACAAGCAGTAAAGGTAATTGTCTTAAATTGAAAGCTCAAGTGACCTAAACTCCAAGGTGCGTTTCGCCCACGTACGACGCCCTTCTAACGGCTCGCGAACACCTAGTCCGTCATCGGCTGAAGTATACAGGGGCGTTGTCAGCCGAACTCAGCCGATCGAACCAAACGTATTAAAAGGAAAGAGAGCGCGTACACCATTGAAAGCGACATAGTCCAATGACACCCGATAATAAGCGATCAACCGGCATATCCCAAATCCCAAAATGTTTGGATTTTTCGTCAGTTGTCCGGTTGATTCTTGCGATGAAATTCATGTAAAAATAAAATGCACGACTGGATCGCACGAACTTGCTCTTATGTAAAATTACTTAGGAATTTAAAATACATTTTATAAATATACAACATTGATTTAATGAGATAAAAATGTTCAAATGCATGGAATTGCCGTCTGATTTGAATGAATTTATACACACAAAGCTTAAAAATGGGTTTATTATTTAAGTAATTTTTTATAAAACAAATTTCTTTAAAATTTTTGGAGAACAAAATTTGGCATGTCAATTTTAAGTATTTTAACTAATCGCTAACACGTTTTAGAGATATTGATTTTTCAAAAAAAAAAAAAAAACGTGGAATTTTTTTTCCATCAACCCAAAAAAAATGTTCCCAAATATTTTTATAAACAATATTATTTTAAATTAAGGGGCTCCTGCTGAAAATTTTTGGTTAAAATCGTTAGAGCCGTTGATGAGAAATTCGAAAATAAAAAACCGTTGTGACAGATGCCGTTAATAACATTTTGCCCAAAAATTTTGTTGACCAAAATGTAGTTTATGTCCATAATATCACAACTAATTTTTTTTTTATCAAAATCCTAAGAGCTGTTTTGGAGATAAAAACGATTATGCATTACGGGTGTATTGGGGTGTACCGTTGGCTTAAGAGCTAAAACAAATTCTCTTTCCCCTCTAGGGAATCACCAAAGACCCTTAACTGCCAAGGTTGAAAAAAAATAGCTCCAGTGGCTTAGGCTGTAGATCGAGGTAGAGACATACAGATTCAATTTTTTTTTTCAGATGTAGAATTTGCCCTATAATACCTATGTATATCGCAAGTAAAAATAAAATATGGATACTGAATAATGAATTCCATTTATAAAAGGGCACATCTCTGAGACATGTGAGATGGAAGAAAAAATCTTCCATTGAAAAAAAATTATTACTTTCATATCCAAGGTTCACAGTCAGACTCCACACCTGCACCATCCGAGATCAGAAGGAGTGTATGCAGACGAACGTCCGGGACGCGTATTGCCAAACTGTATATCAGCACAGATCTCCTTAGTCTAGTCTGTGCTCAGTCATTTTCTGCTCACCGAATTTGAAAGTATTGTAGAGCAAACTGTATGCTACCACAGAGCGCTCTGTGGTCACATGCAGTTTGCTTGTAAAATATTAAAAAAGCTGAAGCAAACTATGTATATACTATTTCAGATCGAGCAAAGTACCTGTGATTACAGAGCCATCGTTCACGTTGGTGTGCTTATTGTGTGTGGTGCCGTGACATAAGGCCAAGTGACAAAAGGCCAAATTTGTTTGTGACTTAAGGCCAAACATAAAATGTTTTGTCTTGAGCAACAGTACCTTGCGTGGCCCGCTTCGCGGGTTCTCAGGATTTTAACTCCCTTTTCGGGGCTCACACCCGCTCACGCAACTCCGTTGCTCTGCTTAGGGTATGTTCAGTCGCCAGGCAGGCGCCTGTAGCAACAGTTTTCCTGAGCAGCAGTAAGTACATAACTGTTAGTTGTTTACTCCAATTAATGTAAAATACAAAACTGTTGCTACAGGCGCCTGCCTGGCGACTGAACATACCCTAAGCGGAGCAACAAAGTTGCGTGAGCGGGTGTGAGCCCCGAAAAGGGAGTTAAAATCCTGAAAACCCGCGAAGGGGGCCACCCAAGGTACTGTTGCTCAAGACAAAACATTTTATGTTTGGCCTTAAGTCACAAACAAATTTGGCCTTTTGTCACTTGGCCTTATGTCACGGCACCACACTCCACACACAATAACCACACCAACGTGAACGATGGCTCTGTAATCACAGGTACTTTGCTCGATCTGAAATAGTATGTATATAGTTTGCTTCAGCTTTTTTAATATTTTACAAGCAAACTGTATGTGAACACAGAGCGCTCTGTAGTAGCATTAGTAATGGGAACTATCGAATAAAAACTATCGACTTATTCGATAGTAGCTAAAAGTTCATTCATTCGATAGTACCCAGTCATTCAGTTACTATTTTCAGTTACTATTTTCAGTTACTAGTTTTCATTATACTATTTTCGTTCGATTACTTTTTCACTCGATATTAGCTTTGAACGTTTTTAGTAATACTTTTTTCGTTCAAGTAGTTTTTCACCCGATAGTTACTTTGAACGATTTTAGTATACTATTTTCGTTCAATGAACGATTTCAGTATACTTTTTTGTTCAATTACTTCTTTTACCCGATAGTAGAACTAAACGATTTTACTGATTTAGTTAGTATTTTCATTCATTTAATTTTCCATGGTTGATGTTTGTGTTTAGTAAGTTTTGTTTACCTTTGGAATAATATTCTTATAGTCATTTGTGAGCTTTGGTTGAGACTCGGTAATATTTGAGATATTATTGTGGCTTAAGGTAGGATTTATTTTAAAATGTTGGGTTTAATATTTCAGTATTTGGCTATGAAAGATTAAATTTTAGGTTCTGTTTCGTCTTTTGTGTTCCTATTATTTTAACATATCGGTACATGTTAAAATTTTTCTTGCATAGAGCTAGTCAATTATGAAGATACAAAAGTGTTTCACAAAAGTTATCCATAACATATTTACAGCAAAAATAAAAGGTTTGCATTTTTGGTATTTTCTTAATCGATCGACATCGTAGCCATCCTTTGATGGAATTTTACATTTTATGACTTGACAAATAGAGGACAAATTCAGCTATGACGTACATATAGTATTTCGTTCCAAATGTCAGCCGAAAGCCCTAAAATTGCTCTTTTCCGGAGCAATAAATAAAATCTTTTTTTTTGCATTTTTGGACTTTTCTTAATCCACCGACATCGTGGCCATCCTTTGATGGAATTTGACATTTTATGACTTGACAAATAGAGGACAAATTCAGCTATGACGTACATATAGTATTTCGTTCCAAATGTCAGCCAAATGCCCTAAAATTGTTCTTTTCCGGAGCAATAAATAAAATCTTTTTTTTGCATTTTTGGACTTTTTTTTAATCCACCGACATCGTGGCCATCCTTTGATGGAATTTTACATTTTATGACTTGACGAATAGAGGACAAATTCAGCTATGACGTACATATAGTATTTCGTTTCAAATGACAGCCGAAAGCCCTAAAATTGCTCTTTTCCGGAGCAATTAATAAAATCTTTTTTTTTTTTTTTTTGCATTTTTGGACTTTTCTTAATCCACTGACATCGTGGCCATCCTTTGATGGAATTTGACATTTTATGACTTGACAAATAGAGGACAAATTCAGCTATGACGTACATATAGTATTTCGTTCCAAATGTCAGCCGAAAGCCCTAAAATTGCTCTTTTCCAGAGCAATAAATAAAATCTTTTTTTTTTGCATTTTTGGACTTTTCATAATCCACCGACATCGTGGCCATCCTTTGATGGAATTTGACATTTTATGACTTGACAAATAGAGGACAAATTCAGCTATGACGTACATATAGTATTTCGTTCTAAATGTCAGCCGAAAGCCCTAAAATTGCTCTTTTCCGGAGCAATAAATAAAATTTCTTTTTTTTTTACATTTTTGGACTTTTCATAATCCACCGACATCGTGGCCATCCTTTGATGGAATTTGACATTTTATGACTTGACAAATAGAGGACAAATTCAGCTATGACGTACATATAGTATTTCGTTCCAAATGTCAGCCGAAAGCCCTAAAATTGCTCTTTTCCGGAGCAATAAATAAAATCTTTTTTTTTTTTGCATTTTTGGACTTTTCATAATCCACCGACATCGTGGCCATCCTTTGATGGAATTTGACATTTTATGACTTGACAAATAGAGGACAAATTCAGCTATGACGTACATATAGTGTTTCGTTCTAATTGTCAGCCGAAAGCCCTAAAATTGCTCTTTTCCGGAGCAATAAATAAAATTTCTTTTTTTTTTACATTTTTGGACTTTTCTTTATCCACCGACATAGTAGCCATCATTGGATGTCATTTTGCAATTTATGGCTTACAATATAGAGCATTGAGTATAGAGTATTTTGGGAAAACTATCATAGACTCTAGTCAATCTTATTGTAACTATAAGTTCAGATCAGACCCATTTAGATTATTTTTACAAACATTTTGGTTACAGCAAACAAGAGTAGATAAAACTGGATATTTATTAGGTGAGGTGACCATTACCATTACTTACTTTACTTTAGATGGCGCTCACAGTCCAGGGTGGACTAAGGCCTCAACCAACAAGCCCCTCCAGCTAGCTCGGTCCCTAGCTAGCTGCCTCCAGTTACGCACTCCAAGTTGGTTGAGGTCGCTCTCCACTTGTGCGCGCCACCTGAGGTGGGGTCTTCCTCTGCTGCGCAGACCATCAGGGGTGGATTCGAAGATTCGACGGGCTGGTGCGTCGGTGTCCATACGCTCCAAGTGTCCCAGCCATCTCAGCCGTTGTATTTTCAGCTTCTTGACTAGGTCAACGTCGCTGTAAAGCCCGTACAGCTCGTTGTTGAACCTTCTCCTCCATACTCCATCGATACAGACTGGACCGAAGATCAAACGAAGAACTTTTCTTTCAAAGCACCCAAGCAGATTTTCATCCATTTTAGACAGTGTCCATGCTTCTGCCCCATACAGCAGGACCGGGATGATGAGGGTCTTATACAAGGTCTCCTTGGTTCTTTGAGATAGGGCTTTATTACTCAAATGCCTTCTTAGCCCGAAGAAACAGCGGTTGGCAAGAGTAATTCTTCGCTTGATCTCTGCACTGATGTCGTTTTGCGATGTTATAGTGGAGCCCAGGTAGACAAAGTCTTTGACGACTTCGAAGTTATACCTATCCATCGTGACGTTTTGCCCGAGTCGACGATGTTGAGATTCCTTTCTCGATGATAGCATATACTTCGTCTTGTCCTCATTAACAGCCAAACCCATTTTCGCCGCCTCCAGTTCAATACTTGCAAACGCACCGGTAACAGCTCGCTTCGTCCTCCCAATGATATCAATATCATCCGCATAAGCAAGCAGTTGAACTGACTTTTGAAAAATTGTACCTCTATTGTTGACGTTTGAGTTTCGTACAATTGCTTCAAGAGCGATGTTAAATAGGTTGCAAGATAGCGCGTCGCCTTGCCTCAGACCTTTCTCGACATCAAAAGGTTCGGTGGTGTTCTTACCGACCTTGACGGAGCAGCGAGATTTCTCCATCGTCATCCTGCACAAGCGGACGAGCTTGGCAGGGATTCCGAGATGAGACATGGCTCTATATAGTTGTTCTCTGTCCACGCTATCATACGCGACTTTGAAATCGATAAAAAGGTGGTGTGTATCGATTTGGAACTCCTGGGTTTTTTCCAAAATCTGTCGAAGTGTGAACATCTGATCCAGGGTGGATTTGCCGGGCCTAAAACCACACTGATAGGGGCCGATCAGCTCGTTGGCAAACGGTTTTAGGCGCTCACACAGTACAGACGACAAGATTTTGTATGCGACGTTGAGGAGACTTATACCTCTGTAATTGGCACATGTCAGGGCGTCTCCTTTCTTGTGGATGGGGCACACTATGCCGAGGTTCCATTCATTGGGCATACTTTCATCCGACCAAATTTTTGAGATGAGTTGGTGCATGCTCCCTACCAAGTCATCCCCACCTGCTTTAAATAGCTCAGCTGGCAAGCCATCCGCGCCAGCAGCTTTGTACGCTTTCAGCTTGGCTATCGCTGACCGCACTTCATTTAGGTCGGGTGGACGGAAATTTTGACCATCATCGTCCAGGTTGAATGGAATGTTCCGCCTAGTTGCGGAATTTTGGCCTTCCTCGCCGTTCAGCAGTCTGGAAAAGTGTTGTTTCCAGATCCTCAGCACGGACTGCGTGTCCACTACCATATTCCCACTCTCATCTCGACAGGCTTCCGTTCTAGCTTTGTAGCCCTGGGTGGATTGCCTCACCCTTTGGTAAAACTTTCGAACATCCCCCCTGCCGGTACAGTCCTCAATAGACTCGACCGTCCGCTTCGTATGCTCTCTCTTTTTCCTCCTTAGAAGTCGGCGTTCCTCCCTTCGTCTTTGCCCGTAGAGCTCCCGGGCGTCTCTCTCAGCAGCTCTGGTTCTTGCCTGCAGCATTAATTGGTAGGCCTTGTTCTTTGCTACATGCGCCAACCTGCATTCTTCGTCAAACCAGGGGTTTCGTTGTGGTGGCCTTGTGAAACCCAGCACATCAGTGGCGGCACTACTGATGGCATTCTGGCAGCGCTTCCACAGGTCCTCCGTAGATGAAGCTGGAGGCGGGCTTGCTGAGAGATTAAGAGAGACTCGGTCTGCAAAAGTCCTGGCGACCTCCTGCGATTTTAACTTCGCGACATTGAATCTTTTCACAGCATCCGTCCGTCGTTGTGGCGTCATGGATATCCGCATCCGTACTTGGGCTACCACCAAGTAATGATCCGAGTCTATGTTGGCTCCTCGGAATGTTCGGACATCCAGGATACTGGAAGCATGTCTCGCGTCTATCGCAACATGATCAATCTGGTTGACGGTTAGTTGATCCGGAGACCGCCAGGTCCCTTTGTGTATATTGAGGTGTGGGAATCGAGTGCTAGCTATGATGACATTTCGCCCCGCCGCAAAGTCAATCAGCCTGAGTCCGTTACCGGAAGTGTTGTCGTGCAGGCTGTGTCCTCCGACTATCGAACCAAAGATGCCCTCCTTTCCGATCTTGGCGTTGAAGTCACCAAGAATAATCTTGACGTCGTACTTGGGGCACCTATCATACGTTTCCTCGAGAAGGTCGTAGAATTCTTCTTTGGTTGAGTCATCTTTTTCTTCCGTTGGGGCATGGACACAGATCAGCGTCACGTTTTTGAATTTCGCTTTGATGCGGATTGTGACCAGGCGCTCGCTTACATTTCTGAAGCCCAAGACTTCTTGCCTAAGTCTTCCCCTTACCACAAATCCACATCCAAAAAGCCGCTGACCCTGCTCCTTGTAGCACTCGCCGAAGTAGATGTCACACGTTTTCATCCTTCGTATGCCCTCTCCATCCCATCGCACTTCCTGGATGGCTGTAATGTCAGCCTTTAGCCTATCCAGGCTCTCCACTATTTGTTCGGCAGCACGTGGCCTGTTTAAGGTCCGGACATTCCACGTGCAGAACCGAAAATCGTTGTCCTTGTTTCGTTTGCTGGGGTCGTCAACATTAAAATCATCCATATCCGAGGCTGGTTGTTGTTTCGGAACCGGTTTGTTTTTACGTGGTAGGGAAGTTACCCCGACGCACAACCCCCGACCTGGAGGACCAGACCCTTAGTATAACTCCAAGGGTAGGGAGCCGGACGAATCCGCTCCTTATAGGCCTGAGCTACGAATATGTCGTAGTAGCCCATATAAGGTGTTCACCAAGTAGTTCATCCTAACTGGAACTGTAGACGCCACCGTTGATTCCATCTGGGGAATTCTTCCGCTGCCGCCTGGGTAAAAGGAGAGGTGCCTTAGTGGGAACACCTCTCCCCCCCTCTCTCGTTTGCTACCCCCAACAACTTTCCACTGGGGTTGAGACCCAATCTCCAGTTGAGGTACTAGGTACCCGATGTTCACCACGGGGAGGTGAGAGTAGGAGTTGGTGGACAGAGGTGGGTTTTGAAAAAAAACCTGTGGACGCTTGTGTCCTCTTGGGTGCACGTGTCCACCATTCGAACATCGACCATTACCATTATTACCAACAAAAATATATTTTAGAACAAATAAGAAAGGTAGGGTTAGTGACAATGTTTCCTCATTGCTTTCATATGATACATTTGTATTATTCAAATAATAAGCAATTAGTAACAAATCCTACTTGAACTGAACGAATGAATGAATGAATGAATGAATTCGTTCGATAGTTCAAATCAATTAGTTACTAACTATCGATAGTTCAAATCATTCGATAGTGCCCATCACTAAGTAGCATACAGTTTGCTCTACAATACTTTCAAATCCGGTGAGCAGAAAATGACTGAGCACAGACTAAGGAGCAGCGTTACCACTTCCGGAAAAAATGTCGAAGTAGATTTGAAGAAAAAAGTGAAGTAAATTGAGAAAAATCGAAGTAGATTTCAAAGTGACTTTTTACTTGCTTTCAGAAAAAATAATGCATCCTTAAATGAATATTATTAAATATTTAAAATTGTCACTACATTTCTTTTAATTTTAAGGAAATTTCGTATACAATTACTCATTTGTGTATTTGTACTGTATTGACGTTCTTTTATTTTAGGTAAATATGGGGCTACATACTACTAATTAGAGTCAAATAGAGAAAAAGAAGTTGATTTAGGCTTCACGCCCGCGCTGTGTGGAAACATTTAAAGGGTAATCATAATCCCTTGAGCGCGGGTAGATTATACAAAAAAAAAAAAAAAAAATTAAAGTATTTTGGTGATGGTGTGAGTAGGAAGTAGATTTTAAAATATTTTGAAAAAACGAAGTAGATCTACTTCAATTGAAGTAAAGTGGTACCACTGCTAAGGAGATCTGTGCTGATATACAGTTTGGCAATACAATCGTCCGAATAGCTCCGACCCGATATCGGCAGATGATTCGGTTTTAGTGTACGCGAACTGTAAGACGCAAATATTGGTCGATGCTTATCAACTTATAAAATTATTATACAGGATGTCCCACAGTCACCGCCCCAAATAAAAACCATGGATTCCTGAGGTCATTTTAAGTCGAAAAACTTATGATTTTCGCCTTAACTGGCTTTATCTTTGCCAAATAACTTCCGATTCGTAAGATTTTTATTATAACCAATCAAGAATTTAGTACAGTTTTAGTTTGTTCCAAAACTTTTTTTTTTTGCGGACAACCATTTCTCCGAAATTTTGCATCAAACCCAATTTTTTCGTTTTTTAAGTTGTTTTTTTCACTTTTATATCATTCTATTCAAAAAAGCACGTTAATAAGTATTAATTTTTTTCGCTTATTATTAAAGCCCAGTTTATTTTCATAAGAAAAATAATTTTTTTTCCTTAAAATGAATACTTAATGTAATTAACAAAAAATAAACAAACTGAGTAAATTAAAAAAAAAAACGAGGATCTTTTAATGAAACCAATTTTTCAATAGCCGCGTTTTATTATCGTCAAAGATCCGCATAGATTAACCCTCGAAAATTAAACGATACGGATCATAGTGACAGTTGTGTTGTATGCTCATCTCCCCTTTGCTTATGTTTGTTGATTTTTAATTTTTTCTTGTCTACCCGCCAGAGTTAGAACTAATTTTTGAATTTATGAAATGGATCCAGATAGAGAACAGGATCCCAAATTGTTTTTGTAATACATGTTAAAAATTAATCCAGATCCGGATCCACGTAGATCCGTAGATAATAAAACGCACCTAATGATTGCTATGGCTTGTCAAAAAAATAAAGTAGGCATTTCACTGATTTGTTCCATTGATGCATTTCAATTAAAGCTATAACCGGCCTTAAACCTTTATTTTTTAACATTGTTGTTCATCCGATATGTTTCGAAAACATCGATGTTTTTATGCGATACATAGTATAATATCGATATTTTTATACGATGTGATACATCGTATAAAACATCGATTTTTTTTCAGTATGCATCTCTAAATACAAATAGTGAATGTTCACTAATCTAACCGCCTAAGGTGTGAAATTTAATCTAATAAAATTATTTAGTGGTAACGCTAGCCAACCTAAAAATTTTTATTTTGGAAGTAATGATTAAAGCCTGTTCTAAATCAATTTTAGAATGTTAGTCGACTCTAAGTCTAAATGTTATGTAAATAATATTATGTAAATAAACCGTACTTTGGCCTAAGGGGCTCGTCCAACTTTAAAAGTAGCAAATAATTTCTTTATCTTTTAAAAGTATAGGTACTTTATTTTACATTTTTACTGAGTTTAATTTTTTCTTTTAAAGATGTGTGCTGTTAGACTGAATATAAGAAATTTGAAACAATCGTACAAAGTGCCCTACGATCTGTAATTATGCTCTTTTGCGGCGCGGCGCACAGTGGCCATTTTATGGTATTAATTATTTTATAATGTGTTTTGTGTTTTCATACCGAAATTAATAGTTAATCAAGACTTGTAGAGTTTGACAATACAGAAATCTATAAATAAACCTGTAATCGCTTAATTAAAACTAAACTGACTAGTTCTACTTGTTTTTTTTTTAATTTTTTGTTCTTACCTAAATATGATCAAAAATTAATTTTCCAGAAATTCACATTTTTGAGATATTCGAAAAGGATCTCTTACAGCTTATTGAGTTATTACAATGTGAAAAAGAGGCTGGGTGCGACCCACACTGATAACTTCCCATTTGTGGTCTTGAAAACTTTATATTTAGTTTTTTTTCAAATAACCAAATTTTCAGCGAAACAAACTGTAAAATTCAAATAAACATTATTTTAAGATTGAAATCATTTTAATTATTTAAAGAGATTTGAAATTGAGATTGTTGATGTATAAGTTGTTTCCATGTGACCCAGGAGGTAAACTTCCATGCGTTTTTTTTAACGAGGTATCCCCAATAGGCCTATTCCTCACCTTTAGTTTGCTTGTGTCTTTTCAATTGGTTTTATAAACTCTGATAAATTTGATGTATTACTGCAAATCTTATACTATATTAAACAATTAAAAAACAAAATTTATCAACTGCCATGTTTTATCATTAAAATAATGTTTCCCCCTGAAATTTGTATTATCCGCCAAAAAAATTATGCTAAGCGACATTAATAAAGATCTCATTGTCGTGAGCAACAAAAAAAATTTGTTAGATGTCACTTAGTTTAACCAAAATTGTCTCTTAGCACAGTATGATTCAACTAGAACTTTCTTCGTTTTTTTTCGTTTCCTGAACAATTTTAGAAATGTCGCTTAGTATACATTCTTACGGGAAGGTATCGATGTATAAAACAACATACTTTAGAAGGCACTATCGGTGTTCATTCCCAAGAAATTCGACTTGAAATACAATTTTAACTAGTTTTCACTAGAATTTTTAATAGTTTTTTTATTTAAAAAAAAAAAACTATTAATTCAATATTTGTTAACATTTTACCAATTGTACAAAATTATACTATGTATAAAAAATAACGGTATGTTCATTTTTTTCCAAATTCATACCAAATCTGTATGATTTTATAATGAGTACATTAAATTTTATTTGAAATCAATAGCATTATTTTTTTGTGAGATATTTTAAACTAATCAAAATTTTTACTTTTTTTTTAAACTGTTATAGTGAAAAAACTACTAACTGGATTTTAACAAACGCCTTTTCAGGCTCTTTCGAAGTTATTATCTATTAAACAAAATTTATTTGAAGTCGATATCCTTACTCGTTCTTGAGATATCGACGACGAAAAATGGTACCAGAACGTACGAACGTACGAACGTACGAGTACGTACACACACACACACAGACCCCAACTAACATTTCAGCTTCGATTCGGTCTAACTAAATATATTTTCGAAGTTCTTTAATACATTTGTAAAGGTTGTTTAAGAACAAAAAGGAGATTATTACACAAGCTCACAAAACCTTTTATGTACTTCTATAAGTGATTCTGAAAATCCTCTTAGAAGTACCATGCACAGATCTTTTAAAGGTGCCAGCTTCGTGTATGAACTATTAGAAGTTTAACAGAGTCCTATTCGAAATTGAACTGAAGTTCAAGTTTTGACAGATGGCTTCAATAAAGCTTCCCAAAAATTACAAACGTACGACTTTTTATGTCCATTACAAGCTTACACTCGAACTTTTACCGAGCCTGAAAAATACGAAAATAAAAGTAAATTTATATTTCTTTGAAGACGTTTTTCCGACATTTAATCAATTTTAAACCTGAAACTATGTATCACATTGGAATTGTTATTAATTAATGTATTTGGAATAATTTTAAAACATGAATGACATTATACCTTATTTGGGGATCGAACTCGGCATCTCTTGTGTAATAGTCCATCTCTCTACGCACTGGGCCGTATTGAATATTATATGGAAGATGCAAAAACTTAATCAGCCTATTTCTTTCTCAAACTTCAAAATTAACACAAGACTGCGATATACAATTTTGCCAAGGCCACGTTCACACAAGAAAAACAAAACCTAAGCAAATGACTTATGTTTGCTTTGTTGGGTTTACCTACAAAATGTTTATTTAATTTTCAGTATTGAGTCCTAATCTTCATACCTAATGGGAGCGCACAAAATATCTTTAAATTGCTGACCGTAGTGATTTGTTTTATGTTTTACTTAACTCTTTCTTTGTTTTGATTTGTGTCCTTAAAAACGATTCATTCATTCATATATGTAAAATGTATGTATTCCGTTTAGTTTGACATTTGTTATGTTAAGTATACATTATGTCTTTCTTCAATATCGTGAATTATTTTCATGTAATATTTATTTATATTATTTGTAGTAAAACCATCAAACATTTTGGTCAGTTCACCCATCTATAGTTTTATGCATTTCCACTTTGAGGGATATATAGAGATATCATGCTGGATTTACATATATGCCTCTTCCAAAGAAATTCACATTTATATCTAATATATGGGCACAGAAGATCAAAATGAAGATAATCAAATAAATGCAGCTACATTATATGTTTGAAAACAAAAAAGTTCTCGGATATTCAGGTTATAACTTCGCACCTGTTTCGAAACGCTCGTTTTTAATTGCATTTCAACTTTTAAGAGCCGAATGGTTGATCTGAAATTCAGCTGCATGCTTTCGAAGGTATTTTTTTTCTTAAATTTTGGTTATTCGTCACTTCAACTTCATCTTCGCTAGACTCTTAGGGTAGGCGCGCACATTCAATTTTTAGTTTCGCAACTGCTTGGTTCGAGCAACTAAAAAGTTTGTGTTTTGACATAAACTAAACGATTGCCTAAAATGAGTTCGCTATTTTGTGTAACATATAATTATATGCACCTGCGCGGACATTTGTTTTCTATAAGCAACCAAACAGTTGTGCAACTTGCAAATTGCATGTGCGCGCCTAGCCTTAAGGTTCACAAGGCAAACAATCAAACTAATTGTCTATGCTATATATCATAAGGATCTCGATTTATACTCTTATACTTGCCTGAGTAATATCTAAAAAGTACATAGATGGATTACAATAAATGTGTACAAATAATTAGTTGATGCATGCAATTTAATATTCATAACTTTAATTAAGATTAAATGTATTAGTTTCTGTTAAGATTCATTTGCAGAGTTCTTAGAAGTTTGAACATTGACATTTTCTTTAAAGACTTTTTGTTAAAGTCTGCTAGGCTTAAGAGACGTATTCTATATAGCTCTTAGGAAATTGATATAGAAACCTTTTGAAAACTCACTGATGTAAACTTCTATATCATATCACATTGCAATATTTATACAAGTTCCAGCTTCTCTATTTTCATTTATAAAACCATATCCGAAAAATTGGTTCTAGTCTCTGAAAAACTTTGTGTCTTACTTGCAAAAGGTTTAAAAGAAGATGATATTGAAACCGTGACTTCTATAGGAAAATTATTTTTGAAGAAGGCTCTTTAGAAGCATTATATAAATTGAAACTTCCAGCATGTCCATATTTCTAGGCTAATAGAAACTGAAATGTTAGTTGGGACATCTCTCTAAACGTGATTGATATAGCCTCTAGGGACCTTGAAACGTCGAGAAATGTCAAAAATTCCAATTTGACAAATCGGACCGATTACAATAACTCCCTATGGGAAGATAATAAAAGAAAAATATTTTTTGTTAGTGTGACCCCCTTCAAAATTCAATTAATATTCTCTGAATGAATATAAGTTTTTTGTAAAGACCGTTGTAAGTTCGTTGAAAAAAAAACCTACTTCCACACGAAATAAATCAATAGAACGAGCTTCTTACACTTTTTTAAAAAGAATTTTTTTGTAGATTCGAATTCATATTGAAAAAATCATTGGAAAAGTTAATATTAGACTTTTGTGTAAAAATGTACTTTTACAGTAGTGTTGTCAATTGACGATTCATATTTAGAGTTAGATATGGGTAGAGCTTAACAACATTTAATGAATATTAGAATAGTTTGGCGATAGTAAAAATGAATAATAGATATGAATAATACTACGAAAATGCTATAATGGTCAACGGTCAGGGAATCTAAAACGTTTGATTGATGAGTTACATTTTTACTTGCGACTTATAGGTACTATAAGGCAAGTTATGCATTCCTAAAAAAAATCGAACTCGAAATTTTGATTAAAGTTGACATTACGATGATAGCGAAGACCAAAAAAGTGGGTCTCGCAATTCTGTCTGTCGTCTGTCTGTTCGATTACAGCTAAACGGCTCGGCCGATTTTCTTCAAACTTGGTAGATATGGGTTTTGATTTTTTACCCCCGGATGTTTTTTGATTTGATTTTTTAAGACCAAAAATAACGGTACCTGCCATACGATTTTTTTTTTCGAAATTTTATAAATATTTTTTTTTCTCAAAAACTGTCCCAATGATTTAAAAAAAAAATCATAAAATTTAGTTTAGTTAAACCTAGGTAATGATTGAAAAAAATTTCCAAAAAATGAGTAGTTTTGGTACCCCCCTTCGGACCATTTTTTTTGTTTTCTATTTTCTCAAAAACGGTACCACCGATTTCGATTATTTTTTTTATGCTAAAGCTTATCAGCAGGTTAAATATTATTGTGTATTCAAATTTTCCAAAAAAAATTTTTTGGATTTTTAAAAAAAACTTTTAATTTTTTTTTTTTTTGAAAACACAATATTTCGAAAACCCCATGCTCGATTTTTTCAAAACTTGATAAATAAAAGTTTGTAAAAATAATCTACAAGATAAGAGAAAAATAAATTCATTTTACCTAAAAATAACGGTACCCTCCATACAAATGTTAAAAAATGGTTTTCGAAAATAGTATTTTTCTCGAAAACGGTTCCGAGAATTTCGCTTAATTTTTTTTCTTTCTATTATTTTTTAATATGTGTAATCTATATAAATAAAAATGAATCGCAAAATGTGTTGCTAAGCGTAAAATTTGAGAACGGCTGGACCAATTTGGCTAATTTTTGTTCTAACTTTTTTGTTAAGGCACAAGGATGGGTCTTATGGAGAGAAAAAATGTAAAAATTACAAGGCGGTTAAGAACTTTCTGAAATTAGCGATTTGGAACAAACATACATTTACATTTTTATTTATATAGATTACTGTTAGTCAATGTTCGAAGCCCAATATCATTCCAACATTTACGAACTGTTAATGGTGAATTATGTAGTTCTTATAGAGAAGCCTGTTAGCGTTTACAACTGTTAGAAAATGATGCTCATTCTGATCAAATTTTAAATGACGCTGTAATTTCTTCAAAAGCTCAACAAATACGAACATTGTTTTCTATAATTATATCAACATGCTTTCCGTAAAACCCAATTGATTTATGGATCAAATACAAAGATGATATGTGTGACGACATCTTGCATCAAATGCACAATAGAACTTTAATCAAGAGTTGCAACGTGAAAAAGTGTTCGATCTCGATTCTTTAAGGGAATCGGTTCGAAAATATGTTCTGCTGTTGAACCTACAACAAAAGTATGTCTTCGATACACTTATGAAAGTTTTAAATGATGGATTTCATTGATTTTAGCAACAATTCCCTTACAGAATGGAATTGCACTCGCACTTGCTTCCTCTTATATTGCAGCTACATTGTTGGAAGGCGGTCGAACAGCCCATTCAGCGATAAAATTACCATTGAATATTCAAAGCAACGAAACTCCGGCTTGCAACATTTCAAAGAACTCTGCAATGGCAAAGGTTTTGGAGCAATGCAAGTTCATAGTATGGGATGATTGGACGATGGCACATAAAAAGTCTTTGGAGGCATTAGACAGAACTCTGAAAGATCTGTGAAACAATCAAAACTGATTCGGTGGATCGATGAGATTTTTTGTTAAACATTACCAGTTATTCTCCGGTCTGCACCAGCGGATGAACTGAATGCATGTTTGAAGTCCTCCATTTTGTGGAAAAAAATTAAGATACTAAATTTGGACAAGGATATGCGTGTCGAATTACAAAATGATTGATCTGGAGAAATATTTTCAAAACAACTTATTGACATTGGTAATAGTAAAATCCCTGTAGATGTTATGACAGGCTGCATTATACAGTGACGGACAAAACAATAAGACCAGTAAGGATGCCTTAACAATTAGCTCTCTCTTTCTTAAAAAAAAAATAGTTATAATTTTTTCTTTATGTAAGTCCAGCTAATAACGGTTAATTCTTGGTGCTAGCAACTAAAATTAAGAATAAACTGCTTATTACTGTGAAAAGGTAAGCAAATAAAAAAAAAATATTCATTAGAGCTGGACAAAACAAAAAGACCAGGTGAGTTTTGTTTGTTTTTAGGTTGAAATTAATAAGATTTTGATAAAACATTATACAGTACTCCATTCTTGGAATATTATACATATAATAAACAAGTGAATTCACAAGAATAAAGACAACATGGGTCGCGGCGTACATTGTTCCGAAACTATGAGGGAAACTATCATCAAACTGGTGCAGGATGGAAAATCGCAGCGGGAAGTGGCCAGAATAATTGGGAGATCCAAAACATTTGTGTATAACGCACTTCAACCCCAAAAAGCAAAAGAAAAAACAGGCAGACCACGGAAAACATCCCCAAGACTTGATGCTCAGATTAAGCGCCTGTCCAAGAAGGACCCATTTAAATCTTCTAGGGATATAAAAAAGGAACTGGACTTGGCCATCAGTGAAAGGACGGTTAGGAGACGGCTTGAGGAGCAGCATCTTTTCGGAAGAAGCCCTATGGAAGTACCACTGCTTACCAAAAGACATCGAAAAAATAGAATCCATTTTGCCAAACAACATTTAGATTGGGTGGGCCCAGATAATGGAAAAAAATGGCGAAACATTCTATGGTCTGACGAAACCAAAGTAAATTTGGTAGGATCAGACGGTAAGAGGTGGGTAAGACGTCCAAAGAATGCTGCGCATCAACCACAGTACACAACCAAAACAGTGAAGCACGGAGGTGGGAACATCATGGTTTGGGGATGTTTTTCGTGGTACGGGGTAGGTCCAATTTTTCGGATCGAAAAAAATATGGATCAGCATTTATACACAAAAATATTAGAGGAGGTCATGCTTCCGTATGCCGTGTATGAAATGCCTTTAAGGTGGAAGTTCATGCATGACAATGACCCGAAGCATACATCTCGCAAAGTTAAAAGCTGGTTAGAAGAGAAAAGGATTGATCTAGTGACCTGGCCGGCCCAATCGCCCGATTTAAATCCATTGGAAAACTTATGGGCAATTGTAAAAAAATCTCTGGCTGGTGAAAAATCAAAAAATAAAGATGAACTGTGGAACAAATTCAAAAAAGCCTGGTACGCTATACCGCAAAGTACCTGCAGCAAACTTGTCGATTCAATGCCAAGGAGAGTCCAAGCTGTGACTCAAAACAAAGGTTATACTACAAAATATTGACTTTCGGTAGAGAAAACTTTTAAAAGTATAAACAAATTTACAAATGAAATTAATGGTCCTATTGTTTTGTCCATTTAAAAATAACCTTATTTTCTTATTTTATAATTTAGTAAGTAAGTATATATTTTTTAAAAAATTTATGAATTAATTTAGTTTTAGACTCGTTAAAATAAGTCGTACAATAAAAAAAAATATGAAAAAATATAAAAAAAAAATATTTTTTTTACATATAATTGAGAACTATAAAAATGGTCCTATTGTTTTGTCCATCACTGTATTTCCTGTACATTTTTGTCAGTTTACTGAATCAAAAACCGAGCTTATAGAAAAGCTGTTCCCAAATGTCGCTCAAAATTATAGAGATCATTGTTGGTTGAGTGAACGAGCTATATTACATAGCTGCCAAAAAACTAACGCAAATGAAATAAATTTCAAAATCCAATATGAAATTGCTGGTGAATTAAGGACATACAAACCAGTTGATTGTGCAACTAACCAAGATGATGTTGTCAATTATTCACCAGATTTTTTAACTCACTAGATTTACCAGGATTACCTCCCAATAAAATTCTATTAAAAGTAGGATCGGTTTTCATAATGTTACGAAATATCAACCAAACGTGACTTTGTTTCGGCACACGGCTAGCAATGAAGAAATATCTGAATAATGTGTTAGAAGCAACCATTCTAAAGGGAAAATATAAGGGAGAAGATGTGTTGATACCCCGCATCCGAATGGTACCAACTGACGTACCGTTTAAATTTAAACGACTGCAATTTCCACTGCTGAATCTGGCAAACCCATGCTTCTCTTATGGAAAGTTGTATGTTGCCTACTCACGCGTCGGAAAACCGACAGCTTTATTTATTTACGCGCCAGGTAATCAAACCAAAAATATCGTGTACGATAAGGCATTATAATGAAAATACCACATTATTACTACTACTACTACTAAAGTCTTGCAATGTACAAAATAGAAAACTTATATTATTTGTAAGTAATCGTTGTGTATTATAGAGACATAAATCTATAAATAAAGTGATCACTCTAAAATATGTTTTATTACTGCGAAGGGCCAATAACTTTTGACAGAACAAAGTCTCTCGGAGAGGAACTATTAACATAAAAAATCAATGTTATTTTGTTTTACAGAAAATGGGCAGAGCAACGTCTGCCGGGGCAGCTAGTTTAATAAAAAAAGTTAAAAACAAGATATTACTGACTGTACCTACCATAGAACGATTTTTTTAAATTTTGAATTTCTCATTACCAGCACAACGGATTTTAATGAAATTTCGTAGAGAGAAGCTTCTAAAAAGTTTAAAAAACATTGCATTTCAAAACTTTAAGAAAAATATTTTTTTGAATTTTGAAAAAAAATCATTGTTTTGTTTTTTGAAAATTCAATGTCTCGAAAACGGCCCAATACTTTTTTTTGTAAATTTAATTTTTATTCATACAATAATAAAAACTTCAAATTGGCGTACCAACATTTTTTTCTTAAAAATGTTTTAAAATTTTCTTATATAAAACCTTATTTTTAAAGAAAAAACTACAAAGACTTATAATTTTTGTTCTTGCATAAATCTATATTTGCTTGAATCACATGGCCTTTAACTACTAAAGAATTTTTTTAATCATTTAAAAAATGAATTTTATGCTTATGATAAGTTTCTCTAATAACATTAGTGCAAAATTTTAAAGAGCCTATTATTAAGGTATTAGTACGATACTACTTAACAATTTGCTTACTTTATGGTAGTTTACTAAATTATTCTTAATTTTAAACATTTTCTAACTAGTAACGTACTAAAAGAATTTTCTTAATAAATTGCTTCTGAACACACCTATAAAACAATGAAATTTCGTGTAAAAAAGTAAGTACACGAACCTTTTTTTGATGTTTGCAAATGTCAAAGAGTCATATGAAGCTAGCACGATACTAAATAAAATGCACGACTGGGTCGCACGAACTTGCTCCTATGTAATCGACTGGGAATTTTAAAAACGAATGTTATTAGAGAAAACTGTTCAAAAGGATAAAATTAATTTTTAAATTCTTTTAGTAGTAACAGAATGCTATGCAAATATGAATTTATGCAAGAACAAAAATTATAAGTCCTTGTAGTGGTTTCTTTAAAAGAAGCTTTTATATACAAACTTTTTAAAAGCTTTTTAAGAAAAAATTTTGGTACGCTAATTTAAAGTTTTTATCATTGTTCGAATAAAAATTAAATTTGCGAAAAGAAATATTTACCCGTTTCGGAGATATCGAATTTTCAAAAAAAAAAAGAAAAAAATAGTTTTTTTTTTCAAAAATTCAAAAAATATTTATTTTAAAGTTTTGAAATGCAATGTGTTTGAGACTTTTTAGAAGCTTCTCTATACAAATTTTCATTAAGATCCGTTATGTGGATAATGAAAAATTCAAAATTCGAAAAAATGGTTCTATGGTAGGTACAAGCTGTAATATCTTAATTTCAAAATTTTTTTTATTAAATTAAAGATCGTAAAAATTAATTGAAAGAAAAAAAATTTTATCAAAATTCTAGGTGCCGTTTTCGAGAAAAATACGATTTTTGAAAACCATTTTTTTTAATTTTTTAGCATTTGTATGGTAGGTACCTTTATTTTTAGGTAAAATAAAAAAAAATTTTCACATTTTGTAGATTATATTGAGAAACTTTTATTTATCAAGTTTAAAAAACATCTAGCATGGGGTTTTCGAAATATTGAGTTTTGAAAAAAAAATTTTGAAGTTTTTTTTAAAAATCCAAAAAAACTTTTTTTGAAAATTTGAGTACACAATTCTATTTATGTTTTTGGGGAGCTTTAGTGATCAAAATCGGTTGAACCGTTTTTGAGAAAATCAAAAACAAAAAAATGGTTCCATGGGGGGTACCCTTAATAACCATTTTTCGGAAAATTTTTTTCAACCAATACCTAGATTTAATTAAATGAAATTTTTCTTTATCTTTATTTTTAAAATCTGTTGAACAGTTTTTGAGAAAAAAAAAATGTTTATAAAATTTCGAAAAAAAATTCGTATGGGGGGTACCGTTATTTTTGGTCTTAAAAAAAAAGAAAAAAACGTGTGGGGGGAAAAAATTAAAAATGATATCTACCAAGTTTAAAGAAAATCGGCCGAGTCGTTTAGCCTGTAGTCGAACAGACAGACAGACAGACAGAATTGCGAGACCCACTTTTTTAGTCTTCGCTATCATCGTAATGTCAACTTTGATCAAAATGTCGAGTTCGATTTTTTTTACGAATGCATAACTTGCCTTATAGTACCTATAAGTCGCAAGTAAAAATAAAGTAGGTATTCGATGATTTTAACTTTAATAAAAGGGTGGAGAAAGTATGATCCTATATTCGATTAAAATTTTCAAATTCGTTGTTTTAACCTAGTATCATACTAAAAAAGCTTTAGCATCGTACTAATTCAATTAAAATTTTGCGCCATTTATTTTTGAAATTCTTAGTCTTTTACATAGGTGCAAGTTCGTGCGACCCAGTCGTGCATTTTATTTTTGTTACCCTCATCTTTGTGTAAATCTTTTTCGATTGGAGTAGCTCTTGGTTTGCAATCTTTCATATCGAATTTGTGCAATACGTTTGTTAAATATTGCCGCTAACTCAGTTCAATCGATCCATCTTCTCTCTTCTGCTGAATGTGTATTCACAGAAAAGTACTTGCATTTCCCATGCATGTCAGTCATTTCAGATTCTTTTGACTACATCTGCTTTATGATGTTGATCATTTTAATATTCTTACAAAACAACAGGATGGTTGAGTGCGTAATTGTAATGTTTGTTGCCCCTACCCTGCCTGAAACATGCTTCAAATACATTTGTGAACACAATTACAACAGCATGGTGTACAGTCATCATACCTTGTTTAAAATGAGTTCATAATTGCTAAAATATCAAACATAGAAAAACTCAGATACATGTGTATCCCAGGAACTTTTATTTACATTACATTACATTTTGCACTACTCCGTAGATAAATCATTTTTATTTAATTCAATCTTAAAACTATCTTAAAGCTACACAAAAATTCATAAAAACTAGCCTAATTATCCAATAACTTAAAACTAACTTACTGGCCCTATGCGGGCGCTATAAGCTAAACTCTATCTTAAATCTAATGCCTTTCGGCCTAAAAAAACAATTTTTAATTCAAAAAAAAACTATATCTATTTTTTTTTGTTTTCTCGAGAAAATTTAAAAAACTCGGATTCATTATCTTTTTATATTTTTTATATAAAACTTACAGACTAAAGTAAAACTAATTAAAAACTACCTAAACCAACTTAAACTACTTAAAATAAACTAAAACTAAACTAAAACTACTTAAAAACTAGAACAGCCACAGCAGCAGATTTTTTTTTTTTTTTTTGTTTAATACATTAGAAGAATGTACTTCAATTTTTTTTTTTTGTGCCACCCTGACTGTCCCTACCTAAGAATACCCTTAAAACTATGTAAGTCGGCCAAGACAACTTGTCAACTATCGCTATCAATAGACAACCACCAAAACTGGTTCTCCTGTCGTACCCTGTCTTTCAGGTCCCGATCGGACACAGTCCTACTGAACCGAAGTCGCTCAGCTCCGTCTTGTGCGAGGACGTCTAGACTATAAAGGAGCCGCCTATCAGCGATGCTTTCATCAAAGCCAAGGCCGTTGACAACTTTTATTTGGTTTTTAATGTTATATTTAAAATGGATGGTAAAAACAAAATTTTAAAGCTTTTTGTCCTCAGTCTTTTGGAGGGAACCGATTTTGAAAACATTGGACAAAAATTGGTAAAAACTATAAAATTAAAAAACCGAGGACGAAGGAAAACATTTTTGAATAAAAGAACCTGCAGAAAGATGCTTAGGCATATTCCAAGAAATCGATATTTTTAAGATTATAAATTAATTTCAAAAAAATTACTCACATTTGTTCCTCTGGCATTTTCCTGTAAATTCAGCAACATAAAAAAAAACGCGGTGGTGCGTATGTATCAGTGCGTATGTATCAGTGTTATGGAATCCAGCTTTTTATTCCGCCTCTGAAATCGATATTTCTGTCATCTTTGGCCTCCTTAACACAGAATTTTTATTGAATGTAATATGTCGACCAATTACCAATTTATTCTGGTTTATGTCCCAGAGACGATAAGAACCAAGTGTTGAAGTGTAGCCAAGCATCAGACATTTGTTTGACTTTCCTTCAAATTTTGATCGCTTATTCTTTGGTTGAAAGTTGTAGCTTTGTGAACCGAGAAAAATCTGGTTTTCTTGCAAACCAAATCTCAACAAGTGTCTTATTTGTAAACTGCTTCCCAACTGCACTTGTTGGTGATCGATTTTTTAAACAATTCGCTGTAAGTTTTGCCTCATTGCAGAATGTACGGTCTAAACCACTCGCTAGAAGCATTGTTGTTGCTTTGTCTTGAAGCGTTCGATTTAATCTCTCAGCCACAGAATTCTTCTCGAGATTATAGGGAACTGTTTACATCACCTGAATACCTTTTGACTTGCATACCTACATTTTTGAACTCAGTCGAAGTATATTCTCCATCTTTATTGCCCCTCAGTTTTGCAACTTTCTTGGAATGTATAATGCTTCAGCCATGGCTATGCATTCTTTGAACGTGTGAGAACGTCACTTTTTTGTTGTATGAAAAAAACTATTGAAGCTCTCGAGTAATGGTCAGTGAATGAAACAAAATATGTGCATCCAGCATATGCCGATGCTGACATAGAACCACAGACATCACTGTGAATTCCAAAACGCAATTGGATCGTATATTTTAGTTCTTCGGAAATGACGAAGTGATTGTTTTTTAAAAACACAAGATTTGCAGAATTTTGATTCAATGTCAGTTTCTCTAATCCCTTAGCCATTTTATGACCTACCAGCTTTTTAAATTCGTCAGTTCTGAGGAAGTAGGCGGATACCACGCCCCTGAATGGAAAACCTGAAATTTTATATTTTTTTCCTTGTATGCAATTTAAGCCCTACCGTTTTACCAAATTTCATCGTTTTATAGCAGTCGGAAGTGCCCCATTAAACCAACACCAATTCGGAGAAAGTGGGCGGATACCACCCCTCCTGAATGAAAAACCTCAATTTTTATTTTTGATCCTTAATATGCAAATTGAGCCCTACCGTTCTACCAAATTTAATTGTTCTACTACAATCGGAAGTTTGCCATATAAATTACATCAGTTCTGAGGAAGTGGGCGGATACCACGCCCCTGTATGGAAAACATCAAATTTTCATATTTTTTTTCCTCTGGTTGCATGAAAAGACCTACCGTTGTGCAAAATTACAAGATTCTATGATTTCGGGAAGTGCTCCATAATTTTGATGATCTGTCAGTTAGTCAGTGAGTGAGTCAGTTACGGTTTTTGTGATTTTTGAGGCCTTATATCTCAGGAAGCTTATGCTAGAAAATTGAAATTTGGTGAGGCGCCTGTGCTGTGACTAGCTTAGCAAATATTCGGAATTTTAAGTTTCTGACTTCATTGGTACCGAAGATATGGAAGGGTCAAAAATCGCCTGAGTTTGTTCCTGTAAAAAGGGTGTAGTGCCAGAACAAGGCTGGGCACTACCGTGCCCTTTGATTCTACCATTTTCTTTTTGCACTTCGTTGTTGAAGGATCTTTTTACTTTTCTTAGTACCTAAATTTTAATAAGTAGGAAACTCCTATTTCCCGACTGAAGATGCAGATCATCTTAAGGCTTCAAACAAAGTTTGCCCACAATGCCCTTGCTAAATTTATTAAGGACTCTCACACTTCTTTAAATAACACTATTACCAATTCTTGGGGTTCGTTTTATGTGGCTTGATTTGAAATAAGCACAAATGTGGCTTTGTTTAATTCAAAACATTTAGAAGCTACGTGAAATCATTATCCAATTTACACATCGATTTAATCAAACCAGGGTATGATTTTGCATCTAAAATGCACATCACGTTCTAATTAATCTCTGTCAGGACAATAATTTTTGAAAGTACATAATTATATAGCTCGACACGAGGAGTGGAATAAGTGGGTATCTTACTCATTTGCATTACGCTATTTTAAGTTTATTTTTTGGTGCTGTGTCAGAGTGTTTTAGTTATGGATACTCATTTTCTACTCCATCACGAAATTAATTTTGAGCAAGAATGTACGTATGTACTCGTATATATGTAAATAAGCTGATGCAACTTGCGACGAACCCTAACTTGCTATCTTCTCTGTTTGCTGATGGATTTGTAACTTTTGTATCAATTCTTCCCAATTTAAAGCATTTTTTTCGTGAAGAAGAGCTAGAAGGACATCGACGCTTACTTGAATTCCTGCAAACATACTTTAGCATACAAATCAATAAAGCATGTGCTATTGGCCAAAAAGTTTTTAATTACTTCGTTCACTTTGTCACCGTGTTGTACATAAGTACATAGATACTCGTATTTCGATGAAGTAAGCAGAAATTGACTGTGATTAAATTTTCAAGATAATTAAAATTTTAAGCACTCCATACCTACTCTTTCACAGGAAAATGTTTCATTATGGCTGGTGCTATAATTATTCCTTTTTGATCCGAAATTGATGATGATAATAATGGTGGAAATTTGACAATATTTGGCTATAATTGTAATTAACTCAAATTGTTGACTTAATAGATAATTTTCACAACAAAATATTCACCCCCTGAGAGAAAGTCAATAATCAAAGACTAGTGGGAAAATTTAAAGTTTGAATTGGGGTACTTTTTAATTCAGGTTATTATACTCTGTTCAACAAAAATTGTCAGTACAGGAAAGATAGGACGTTTGCCTCTCATTCTGGTTTCATTTGCTTGCATAAGTGTGTCGCCTTTTAAAGTTCTCACAGGGTGTCCCTAGTTTGCATTATAAATCGCCAACACTCAGCATACTCAACTTCATAAAACTTGTTCTCAAAAGCTTCAAATCCCAAAAGCTCCTTAATAAAATCCACTGAATAAGCTCCTTGCTTGTAATTTAGAATTGTAATGGTAACTCTGTTCTGATGTATATAACAAGCGCGCGATCGTGTTGACTTGACATTGATTGACAGTATCCCTTCAGCAGTGGGATTCAACGGTCGCCCTGGGGTGTACAACTTTTTGCGAAGAATTACAACAACAATTCTTCAAGGAAAGTCAGTGGCTTCCCAACGTAGTGTAGTGATAAGTGCATCAGGCGCCACTGCTTTGGAAAAAGCTCTCCCATAAGGCCTGTACTGATAATTTTTGTTGAACAGAGTATAGATATTTACCAATTGGTTATTGGTCGGGAACGCAGCACGTATTGGCGGTTGACCAATACTTAAAGTGCGGTGCTTCATGAACTCTTGAGCGTATTGCGTTTGCCGAACTTGTCTGGTCGTGGCTTTAGGAGCTAAGACGAGAAAGGACAACAATTAACGGAATTCTCCGGGATCATCAATTACAGCGACGTCAGCAGGACATTTAGCTTGGCAGGAAGTTTTGCACAGTCGACGTAAATAGGAACGAAAAATTGCATGCTGTACTGAAATACAGTAACAACAATGCACGATATTTAAAAAAAAAAACAATTTTGGAACGTTTTCGAATAGCACGAACACCTGTGACCATTTCATGTGTTCATGTGTCTGTACTAAGTACATATATGTTTAAAAGCTGTCTGCGTATAAAAAAGCTGTTTGGACGATTTGCCAGAAAAAAACCAGACGTCTGTAAGCACAATCTGTCACGTTGGCTGCAGTTTTCAAGGGAGCATATTTTAAAAGGTTCAAAATTGGTGAAGGAATATCTTATGGAGCGATGAGTGTAAATTTAATCGCTTTGGGGCAGATGGGAAAAACTATGTGCGACGCGGAATCCACCAGGGATATGTACAGAATATACACAATAAAGCCTGTTAAGCATGGTGGGGGTAGCATTCTTGTTTGAGATGTTTTTCTTGGTCTAAGGCATAATGGACCATTTATAATACAAGGAAATTCTACGCAATACAATTCTACCGGAAGAAATTCCCTTGAAGTGTAAATTTAAACAGGATAACGACCCTAAGCATGTGGCTAAGTCTGTGAAGCAATCGCTATCCACTCAAAAAATCGCTTTTAAGGAATAAGCCATCCCAGTCCCTAGATCGTAATCCTATTGAGAACTTGTGGAATGTCGTGGAAAAAGCGATAAATTGATCTAATACTTCAAATTTCAAACTTTGAGAGGAAGTTCTGCAAGTCTGGTACTCAGTACTAGTTAAACGATGCCGGAGTCTTCCTTCGTCTATGAAACGAGGACGTTCCGCTGTGATTAAAAATTAAGGTTTCCCGGCAAATACCGGATATTTTCTTTAAATTATGTTAAAATGCGCTATTTATTTTTCTCTAGTATACTTAAATTGTATAAATCAATTTGTTGTAGTTTTCTTATGAGTTCAATAAACTTTATTTTATTTTTAAATCAGAGATATGTATATTTGTTCTTATTTCTTCATAAACAGAAACAGCTCTTTGAAGTTTAAGAAAGTGGGAAAAACTTGTATCACAGAAATTTAAGAGTACATGCTATTTATTTTGTTACCACTGTATTATGGCCTTATTAGTTGAAGCAAACATCAAGTGGATAATCGTGCGCCTTCATTTTCTGAGTGGATTGAACCTTGTTAGCGAATAATCCGAGCGCATCGTAAGATGACGGGGACCATGAGTGTTGTCCAGTAGAATACCAGTCTCACGAATTTTTTGAACAAACTTGCGTACAGCACGCGTGGTGCGTGTTTCATATTGGTCAAAACTTCTTTTCAAAAAACGCACTGTTTCGGCTACATACTCGTAGCACTTAGTTTTGAAATAAGTTTTCAATATTTCGGGCGGGAAACAGCTGTCAGTGTCAAAATAACCTATGATTTAAAAAGAAATCACTAGATGTCCCCCTGTAAATAGTTTATGTCACAAGTAAGATTTGATTGGAGGCACAGTATCTAAATATTTTTGGATTGTTTCAATTTATTTTTATTTAAATCTATGGAATAGAAATAACAACTTTAAAGAAAATCGACCAAGGCTTTTAGTCTCTAGCCAAATAGACAGACAAATCTTGATATCACAAGTTAAAAAGTCTACTTGATTAATTGTGAGACTTGTCATTATTGAAGTTACAATAATTGAAGGTGACAAACAATCTTAACCTAAATAGTAGAAACTCAAATTCTCACAGACTTCTTTTAAAGCTTCTGAACCGTTTTTGAGGGTACACCCTAATGGACCTATTGCTTACCTGATTTACATACAAATACAAAATTTTAAAATTTAGAACATACATTTTTGTTTCCTTTTCCTTCTCGAAAGTAAAAGTTTTCCTGAGAATCATAAACTGAGTAATGAATAAATCCGCAACTCAGAGTTACTGAAGCCTACAAATGCAAAAATACCACACTGGCCTTCAATGTTCCATTAGCAAAACGTTCTTTTAAAAGACTGATGTCGTTAACTGTCAATCGAAAATCAATTAATAATTATTATTCGAAGTAGTATCGATACATTAATAGATCGACCCTACCTATTCTATAGCAGTCTATTTTTATATTCGTAGTCGTACATAACTACAGCTGAGAACTAGATAGCAATTTTGAATTTACTTTCCAATCAACTACAGGCAGGTGTTGCAGCAACGAAGCCGGCACCCTACACTCGGCAGTGACAATGACATCAACGATGACTATGACAAACGCAGCTTTGATAAATCAAAAGCCAATTAAAATCAGCCAGAGAAGTATAAAAGCCAATTGCAAGCATGATGATCATTAAACACGATTCTTATCTGTTTTACAATTGACAAAGCGCATCATTTTGCAATCACTTACAGTGTTGCACCCGCTAACTGCGTTATTATCTAACACGGCTTGTTTGCTTGCTTGCCTGCTTACCTACCCCTCTCAAAGGTTGTCATCTTATTGTTATTGTAAAGCATCCGCAAAAGCGATTGTAAATAAAACCCCATTCACTCTCGATGTAAGAAAATACTTCGCATAGCTTTCTTGCGGAATGGAAACAAATTGTTCTATGACCATGACGAATGCCATTGAGGTAATTATCTTACAAGTTAATATCCGTCCTCGTTGCCTTTTATTTTTGCAGCAATGAAAAAAAATAATCTATTTTGAAAAATTAAGGGAAATGTTCAAGTATCAACAAAGAATTTTAAAGAAAATTGCGCAAAATTTTAGTCGAATTAGTACGATGTTAACCCTTCTTAAAGTTATAGGGTCCATTTTTAAACACTCATACCTTTTTTGTTTTTCACTTTTCGCCTTGGGATTAATACTGAGAGAAGAAAATGCGACTTCTATTAATTTTTAAAGTGTTCAAGATCGCTGAAATTTTACAGAATTTTTTTGTAATTTTTTTTTCTCGATATAGTCCATACTCCGAAATGGGATTCATTTGGACCCCACTACTGAAATTCTAACAAAAATCACATTTTTTCCAATAATCAAGTTTTTTAATTTCAATAAGAATATAGTAATACTAATTTACTCGTAGATTAAAGTTGTTGGCAGTTCCGAGAGAAATTTGACATGTACGTTATTTGTGTGCCGAAGGCAACAATATCTACCACAGCATTCAGATTGCTCTTCGGCAAAGGTAACATCTGCCTCTTTTACAAAGAACCCTCTCGGGAAATGTTCGTAAGACCGACTGAACTCTCCCCATAAATAGGCGTTTTTCTTTTTTAGTTCAGAACAAATCGAAATGAAGAGAGTACAGCACAAAGTATGTGGGATCTCCTACAGAGAACTTGCAACGAAAAAGCCAAAACACTGTTAGGGGTTTCAAAAGGACAAAACCAACAAGGCAAAGAAACATGGTGGTGGAATGATGAAGCTAAATCAGTTATAAGTAAAAAGAAAATGGCTTTCAAGGCTTGGTCGAAGTGCCCCTCTAATGATACAGAGCAAAAGTCACGCCTCGAAGTGGAATATAGAAACTGCAAGAAAGAAGAAGAAGAAGTGCGCCCAAATTCAAGCAAAGAATACAGAAAACCTGTATCGGGAGCTGGATGAAATTTCTACCCCGACAGCTGGTGCTATTCAAGAGCTACGGCAAAACACGAATAAGGGCGCAACTATCTTCAAAATAGCCGCTCAAAGAAGAAGAAATGCCCAGGAGATTTGTTCGCCAAAGTTCATTAACAATGCTCAAGGCCAACTACTTGTGGAAGACAACGAAATTCTTCACAGGTGGCGACAGTATTGTGACGGACTTCTAAACGAACAATTTCCAAGGCTATACTTTCCAATAGCTTCACCTAACTTAAGCGAAGTATCCGATGTCACAGTCGAAGAAGTTAGTGAGGCGGTAAAATACTCCAAAAAGGGAAAAGCTGTTGGCCCAGACGAAATACCCTCAGAGTTTTGGAAAAAGATGGGAGATATCGGGTTTAGATGGCTCATGATTCTTGTCTCCAAACTTATACGAGGTGATTGCATGCCTAATCAATGGAGGGAAAGTTACCTTCTTCCAATTTATAAAGGAAAGGGTGATACTCGAAGCTATGATAATTACCGTTCGATTAAGCTGATGTCACACACCATGAAGATCGTTGAGCGAGTCTTGGGTAGCCGACTGCGAAAAATAATTAGGCTATCTGATGACCAGTGCAAATTTCAGAGTTGTCAGTGAGCGTATGAAAAGGTCGGTCGATGTCCTCCTGCCGTGCTGTGCTTCCGTTCGTTTTTTTGCCCCCGTCTCTGTCCCCGTCGCAGACGCGCCACAAAATATAATAATCTAATTAAACAAAAACAAAAAAATAGCAAACAGAAATTTTTTTTTTAATAAATACCAAAAAAAAAAAAAAAAAAATAATCACCCAAACTCAATATAAAAAGAACCAAATAGCCACAACAACAAAACAAGAACAAAAAAAAAATCAAGCACACATAGGAACAAATAACAACAAAAAAATACCTTTGTCAGTAGCACGGTAAGTGACATTTTCCCTCCCTTCCTTTTTTTTTCCTACAGTTGTGTGGCTTAGTGGGTGCATGCATTGAGCTGAGCTTATATAAGCTCTCTCATATGTTTGCATTTGCTAGGTCATACGATAACAGATGTATAGAGGATTACTGATTGATTGTTAGGGTTCGGATCAATTCAACGTCACTACTAAAGGCATAACACTTTTAGTGATGTTGCGTTGAGAAGGCTTTTTAATTAATCTTATTCAGTGATTTTTTCTCTTAGATTTCGTCTGTTTTGGTTTTAGTTTTTTTGTTATATTGTAATGGCTGGTAATTTTAGAGTTGATTATTGTAATATTCGCGGGCTGAGAGCGAATTTTCTGGCTGCGTATATCCACACTGTTTCTAACAGGCCAGCTGTTTTGGCACTGAGTGAAACCCAAGTGGGTGAGGATTCCGATCCTGCTGAATTCTTTATTCATGGGTATAGCTTGGTGCCATTATTCTTTTCCCACCATGGTCTCGCCATATATATTAAGAATGATGTTGCTTATCAGCTCTTACCACAATATGGTCGCTGCACCAACTCCTTCTTCAATTTTATGTGGTTTAAATTTTCCATTAATAAGCACATCATTCACTATTGCTTTCTTTATAGAAGCCCAAATTTGGATAGAGTTTCAACTTCTCACGAATTTGATGCTCTGTCCGACTCCATCCAAAGAATTGTTTCCCTAGATCCTCGCACTGAAATCGTTATTACGGGTGATTTCAATGTTCACAATTCTTCTTGGCTTCTTCATTCGGGCCAGACAACACCCGAAGGAATGTGTGTTGAGATTTTTGCTGAGTTTAACCACCTTACTCAGCTTGTCAACGAGCCTACTCGAATATCGGACGTTAATGGCCGAGCGGAAAATACTCTTGACTTGTTTCTTACTTCTGACCCTGATAAATACACAATAAGTGTATTGACGCCTCTAGGCACATCTGACCATAGTGTTATATCTGCAAATTTCTCGTGTCAAACAAATCCAGTTAGAGAAAGAGCTCCTAGAAGAACCGTATGGCAGTACGAGAAAGCCAACTGGAACGGTTTGAACAACTTTTTCAGGATCTTTAACTGGTCACTATGCTTCCTCGATAGTGACGTAGATTCCAGCGCAGATATGATAACTAACATAATTCTTTTGGGAATGAGAAATTTTATCCCGAATAGGGTTAAAAGTATCAGACCCAAGGATAAATCATGGTTTGATTTGAGCTGTAAAGAGGTTATCAAGGAAAAAGAGGTAAGCTTCCGGTGTTTTAGAGCCAACCCAACTGAGGAAAACCGGAAAAAGTTCAAACAAGCCAGGAAGGCCTGCAACGCCCATATTCGACGGACCAAATTTTTACATGATCAAAAATCAAGGCAAAAAATACTGCAATGTCCCAAAGGCAGTAAGAATTTTTGGTCATTTGTAAAAAATATGAGGAATTCTTCCTCTTCCTCGGTTCCTACGCTTGTTTTCAATGACACTCCTTTCGTTAGCTCTATTGATAAAGCTAACTTGTTTGTAAGGCAGTTCGCCGCAAATTCCACCTTGCCGGATAGTGTCATGACTCCCCCAATTCTTGAGCGCGTTAGTGATTCTATGGGACAAATCTTTTTTCGCACTCGTACCGTGGCAAGAGTCCTGAAAGATCTCAACATTCATAAATCCGCTGGTCCGGATGGTATCCCCGCTATTATTCTGAAGAGGTGTTCTTCCACGCTAGCAAAACCCCTGCGTAAGCTTTTCTATCTATCCTATTCTTCTGGGCTCGTTCCGAGTAGATGGAAAACAGCATTTGTTCAGCCGATTCCAAAAAAAGGCGACTCTTCTTCTCCCTCAAATTATCGACCGATCGCACTAACGTCCCTTCTTTCTAAGGTCATGGAAACGCTGATTAATTATCAGCTCAAGAAATATCTTGAAGAACGAAAGCTTCTTAATGACCGGCAGTATGGCTTTCGTAGCAATAGGTCTACTGGTGATTTGATGGTTTATCTAACCGAAAAGTGGAACAAATCTTTACATTGTTTCGGAGAAAGTAAGATTATTGCACTCGATATTTCAAAGGCATTTGATAAAGTCTGGCATCTTGCTCTTTTATCGAAAATGCGTGCTTTCGGCATCGACGAATCCCTACTTCTTTGGATTAGAAATTTTCTTTCGAACCGTTCAATACAAGTTGTACTTGACGGATTCAAGTCTGAAACCCACAATATAAATGCTGGTGTGCCCCAGGGCTCCGTTTTGTCCCCAACCCTCTTCCTCATTTTTATTAATGATCTCCTGTCTGTAACTTCTAATCCAATTAACTGTTTCGCTGACGATAGTACTCTTAGCTTTTCATATTCGTTTTCAGACTCACATCCCTCCTCTTCGGATGTGGAACTGCAACGACAAAATATGATAAGCTCATTAAATCACGACCTAAACAGCATTGTACAATGGGGAATAAGAAACCGTGTCGAATTTAATGCTTCAAAAACTCAATGCTGTCTTGTATCGTTAAAGCGTGATATACCCCCCTTGCCACTATCTATGAGTGGCACTTGCATCAACGAAACTGAACATCTCGATATTCTCGGTATGTGCATCACGAACCACCTCTTGTGGAACGATCACATACGCGATGTTGCCAAGAATGCCGCAAGATGTTTGGGTTTTCTGAGACGGTGCAAGAAATTCTTCTCTCCTTCTGATCTGGCTACAATCTATAAAACCTACATACGTCCAAAACTTGAGTATAACTCCCATCTATGGGCTGGTGCTCCAGTAACTTACTTAAGTCTCTTGGACAGTATTCAAAGAAGAGCTTTTAAAATGATTGGTGACAACAACATAATTGGCTCATTTACGTCACTCCAACATCGTCGTAATGTTTCTTGCCTCACCCTTTTTTACCGTTATTTTAACGGACTTTGCTCTAGTGAAATAGCCAGTTGCATTCCTCCCCTTAAACAATTCAACCGTAATACTCGCACTTCTAGGAATGCCCATCAATTTACCCTCGAGCCCAACTTCGGTCGTACTGTGAAGTACAGAGATTCGTTTTTTAGCCGTACTACGCGAATGTGGAATTCCATACCACGCTCTGTCTTTCCCAGTCATTGTAATGTTCAAGAATTCAAAACCAATGTACACCGACACCTCCTTTCTAACCCCTCCCTTTTTTCCTAATGCTCACGCTGTGTCTCTGACATATTAAGGGTATACAAAAAACCTTTGAGTGTGTGCTAATTATAAAAAAAAAAAAAAAAAAAAAAGTGCGGGTTTGTCGGGGGTAAGTCAACCACGGATGCAATCCAGAGTATAAGAATAATTATGGAAAAACATCGGGATTCTTTGGAGGATTTGCATGTCGTATTGGTTGATTTTGAAAAAGCATTCGATCGGCAACCACGAGATCTAATATGGGTGGCCCTCAGGCAACGAGGAGTTCCAGAAACCTATGTGCGGATAATTATGGACATGTATGATGGAGCAGTTACTAAAGTAAGATGCGCAGCTGGAATCACCGAAGAATTCGAAATCACAGTAGGTGTACACCAGGGAAGTGTCTTGAGTCCCCTGCTCTTTATTACAGTTCTTGATTACCTGCTTGAAGGCAAAGTGATGGATCCAAAAGTGCATCAGTTATTCTTTGCTGACGATGGAGCCATCATAAGTGAAGACCCGATATCCCTACAACGAGCACTTGACGTATGGGTGGATGTTCTAGAAGGAAGTGGGTACCGCATAAGCGCGAAAAAGACAGAATACCTATGCTGCCCATTTTCTGATCCACACAGGCCTATTCCAGACATTTATTTGAATGGAGTAGTGCTTCCCAAGTGTGAAAAGTTTAAATATCTGGGGTCTATGATAAATAACGAAGCTACTTGTGATGACGATATCAATCATCGCGTAAGCGTAGGGTGGATGAAGTGGCGGGAAAATTCTGCTATCTTCTGTGACCGAAAAATGCCCCCTAAGCTGAAAGGAAAGCTCTACACTTCAGTTGTGCGTCCAGCACTCACATACGGTTCACAATGTTGGACAATGTACAAAAAGTATGAGAGTAAGCTAACGGCAGCTGAGATGAAGATGCTTCGTATGACAGCAGGAGTTACAAAGCTTGATCGAATTAGAAGTACGAAGATCCGAGGAAGCCTTCATGTTAAGAATACCATTTCCCAAAAAATTGAACACGACCGACTCAGTTGGTATTGCCATGTTCAAAGGAGAGATCCTGAGAACCCCGTCAAAAGAGCAATATCATACAACGTTCCAATTCGGAGTAAAAAGAAAGGTAGGCCTAAACACTCCTGGTACAAACAAATGCAAAAACACCAGCATTCAGTTGGCCTCAGAAATGGAACAATACAAAACCGGGAGGCTTGCCGCCGATTTCTGAGGTCAACCCGGCGAACCCCACAGGCGGATCACTAGTGTGAAGCAGATACGTGGGAGAGTTATGATCCCCTCGACATCGAGATCATAACAGCGCCGAAACAAGGAAGAAGAAGAAGTTCAGAACAAATCTCTGAACAGAGTTCGAGCATGTTCTGAACAAATCCCCGGGAGCCGATGGCATACCAGCCGAATTATTTCATCACAGCGGGCCAGCCTTACGTCAAGCAATTTCGGGAAATTGCAAGGCCGATGAGCTCGCCAAAAACGGAACACTTCTGCCTACTGTTAGACAAAAACATAACATAGGAACACCACTTGCTACATGCAACCATCTTCTCAAACAATATGCTCTAGAATCAACAAATGCTAGATGGTCACAGGGTACCACCTGCCTGGCAACTAAACAAATATGGCCAAGCATAGACCTAAAACGGTCAAAAGGCTTGATCTCCCTGAGCAGACAAAATATAAGCTCTACAATCGGAGTTATAACAGGACACTGCCTCATAGGTAGACATGCTTTGAGGCTAGGAGTCTACACAAATGACTTCTGTAGAAGCTGCATGGACGAGGAGGAAGAGGAAACAGTCCAACACCTTCTATGTACATGTCCAGCACTCTCCAATAGAAGGAATAACTATCTCGGTAATCTCTTCTTCGATAATACCAGTGAACTGGCAACGATCGACACAAAATGTATCTCTAACTTCATTAAAAGCACGAAATGATTTGTTTAAATTCATTACTCTCCCATGAGTTACTTCTTTAGTAGTATCACAACGGATCCTTGAGGTCTAAGTAAATCAACAACAACTAGACAGCCACTCCAACCTTCCTACCTACCTAGTCGAGTTGGATGGGTATCCATTGGTGGTATGTATGCGCTTTGCCATAGATTTCCGAAACACTCATGATTTGGACAAAACAATACCGAAACGGGGTCGTTGTCTGTAGCATTTACTGACCGTGCAGGACGATTCCTCATAACGTTGTCAATTCTGGAAACACTAAAAGTCTCCAGTAGTTCAAAACCTTTTGTCACGCTATGTAGTTCTGTAATGTGACAGTTTCTCAGGTGAGAATGAGACAAATAAATGCTTGGTATCAAATGATCTGACCATTCCTCATCGAGAACCTGCGTCCATTCTAAGCAACAGTCGAAATTTGCACGCCAGTGACAATTTTGTTTCTTTTGTTATTTTTTGTTGGACTTGTCATGCAAATTACTATTGTTCGTTGTTTTATTACATTTTGCTTTTATTTTTGACATCTGTGCTTACTTGAATGAATTTATATTGTATTCCAAACATTTTCATTCATTTAAATAACAATTGCATACATTATTTTAAAACTCGCTCGAAACCTGAAACTGTTTTCAAAAAGTATATCACATTCGGTTCATTGACCAAAGTTTACTGACTGACTTTGACTGACATTTAACACCACCGCCATAATGCGGCGTTAAATTGACACAACGGTATTGCCAATGTAAACCAATACACTTGACACTGTAATAATATTCGATTACATTGAAAATTAATATTGACAGTTGTTGGAGTGGAATTACGATCGTCTCATTTTGAATTGTATAACGAACACATAAAATCATACAGTAAACCCCATTTCGTTCCGCCTCGCCGCCGCTACCGCTAAGGTCACATCACGATGACGTGTTTACTATCGCTTTGGTGTTAATGCTAGTCGCATTCAATGCCACTGCACTTAGCACTGCATTGATTCTAATTTGTGTATTTTTTTTTAACAAGTAAACAAGGTAAAATGATTCCAAAAAACACACCTTTCGAAAACTTAGGTACAAAAAAAAACACACATATGTATGTAGCTACACTTTTAATTGAAGACAGCCACAAAACAGCGATCAAATTATTTGGACGAAATATAAGACTAATGGACAGAAAATTCTGCTGCGTCAGGCGAATTCATTTGAAAGTTCGTAACGGTTCAACAATCAACAGAGCTAGCTATGGATCGTTTGGAAGTTCATTAAACTATAATTAATTTATAGATGACGTGACTCATTCCATGTTTCTGATATAGCCGCTTAGATGATGATGCCAAAACCAATGGCAAGACTATTTGAAATTAAAGCAAAGCTGCTATGTTTATTTTAAGAAACATTCACCCTTGCGTAACGCCTTGCATCAATTTCGGTTCATTGAAGTTACTTTTGAAGGATAGCCGTTTGGAATAATTGCCATCGATCATTGAAGGCCGGCCAAGGAACCTTATGAATTGAACTCGAGTATATTTTGCATTTCGAAACAATTGAGATATGTTCGATTGAGAAGTGCATACATTTACGAGTATTTATTCAAATTCATTTATATTTATTGTCATAGATTTACGCAATAAGATACAATATCTTCTAAGACTAAACTTGATTAATTATTTACATGATATGTGTAACTAATTTATTAACAATTTACAGCAAATAAAAAACTTTATTTTTAACTTTGAAATATTGAATCATAATTATTTGAAAAAAAGTTAAAGATGAAAATGGAAATGGAAAAAGAATTAAGATAGGTATATAATAAAATGCACGATTGGGTCGCACGAACTTGCTCCTATGTAATAAACTAGGAATTTTAATAACAAATGTTATTAGAGAAAACTGTTCATAAGGATAAAAATTGTTTTTTAAACTCTTTTAGTAGTAGGAAATAAAAACAAAATGCTATGCAAATATGAATTTTTGAGAGCACAAAAATTATAAGTCGTTGCAGTTGTTTCTTAAAAAATAAGATTTTATATACAAAATTTTTAAAACATTTTTAAGAAAAAAATTTGGTACGCCAACTTAAAGTTTTTATTATTGTAAGAATAAAATTTAAATTATCAAATAAAATATTGAGCCGTTTTTGAGATATCGAATTTTCCAAAAAAAAATTATTTTTTTTTTCACAAATTCAAAAACTATTTTTATTTGCGACTTATAGGTACTATAAGGCTAGTTATGCATTCGTAAAAAAAATCGAACTCGAGATTTTGATCAAAGTTGACATTACGATGATAGCGAAGACCAAAAAAGTGGGTCTCGCAATTCTGTCTGTCTGTCTGTCGGTTCGACTACACTCGGCCGATTTTCTTCAAACTTGGTAGATATGGGTTTTAATTTTTTTCCCCCGGACGTTTTTTTCTGTTTTTTTTTAAGACCAAAAATAACGGTACCTGCCATACGATTTTTTTGAAATTTTATAAATATTTTTTTTTTCTCAAAAACTGTCCCACAGAATTAAAAAAAAAAATATGAAAAACTTCATTTGGTTAAAACTAGCTAATGGTTGAAAAAAATTTTACAAAAAATTGTTATTTTTGGTAGACCCCCTGGGTCCATTTTTGTTTTGTTTTTGATTTTCTCGAAAACTGTACAGCCGATTTAAATCATTTTTTTATGCCAAACCTCCTCCAAAGTTTGAATATTATAACATATTCAAATTTTCAATTTTTTTTTTTGAATTTAAAAAAAAAATTCAAAATTTTTTTTTGGAAGCTCAATATTTCGAAAAACCCAATATTGATTTTTTTCAAACTTGACAAATAAAAGTTTCTTAACATAATCTACAAGATTTGAGAAAAAAAATTGTTTTATCTAAAACTAACGGTACCTTTCATACAAATTTTAAAAAATGGTTTTCGAAAATCGTATTTTTCTCGAAAACGGTTCCGAGAATTTTGCTAAAATTTTTTTTGGATCAGTCTTTACGATCTATAATTTAATAAAAAAAAAGTTGAAATCTAGATATTACTGACTGTTTCTACCATAGAACAATTTTTTCGAATTTTGAATTACTCATTATCGGCATAACGGATTATAGCGAAATTTTTTATAAAGAAGCTCCTAAAAAGTTTAAAAAACATTGCATTTAAAAACTTAAGAAGAAATATTTTTTCAATTTTTAGAAAAAAAAGTAATTTTTTTTTTTGAAAAATTCAATATCTTAAGAACGGCTAAGTATTTTTTTTGGACATTAGACTTTTATTCGTACAATAATAAAAACTTAAGGTTGGCGTACCAAAATTTTTTCTTAAAAATGTTTTAAAAATTGTGTACATAGAAGCTTATTTTTTAAGGAACCACTAGAACTACTTGACTTATAATTTTTGCTCCTGCATAAATTCATATTTGCATAGCATTCTGTTTTTATCTCTTACTACTAAAAGAATTTAAAAAATTCATTTTATCCTTATGAACAGTTTTCTTTAATAACATCCGTTTTTAAAATTCCTAGTCTATTACATAGGAGCAAGTTCGTGCGACCCAGTCGTGCATTTTATTTTTCTCACATCTTATAGATAATATAGACAAACTTTTATTTATAGAGTTTAAAAAAATATTGGGTTTTGAAAACAAAATTTTAAACAATTTTTAAAAATCCAAGAAATTTTTTTGGAAAATTTGAATACACAATTCTATTCAAATTTTTGGTGAGCCTTGGCATAAGGAAAATGATCGAATCGGTTAAGAAAATCAAAAACAAAAAAATGGTTCCAGGGGGTACCATTAATAACCACTTTTCGGATAATTTTTTTCAACCATTATCTAGATTTAACCAAACGAAATTTTTTTGCATCTTTCCTTTTTTAAATCTGTCGAACAGTTTATGAGAACAAAAATTCTTTACAAAATTTCGAAAAAAAATCGTATCGCAGGTACCGTTATTTTTTATTATTATAAAGGTTGACATGTTAAGTTGTTAAGTTATTTTTACGTTCTTAGTTTGAATAGATTTTCAAGATTGACGCCATATATTGATATGGAAAATTGTGAAATGTGGTCGTATTTTCTTAATCCTTTTCTTAATCTTATTCCAAATACACAAGCAAATTTTCGACCACCTGCATTTTCGCCAACCTGACTCTTTTTTAAGTTCACTATGATTTATCTGCTGATTTGTTTTTTGTTTAAAGGATATTTTCGCAAGTAACAAAACATTTAAACCCTTATTTCGCCCAAAAAATTGTGTCATCGAAACGTTTTTTTATTATTTGTGACTCTAGAAAAATGTACCTGGTGTAGCTAGAGCAGTGACTTTAACTGGTGCCGGGTATAGCCAACGTCGCTCGTACGCTTGGTGTACCTAAAACTATGATTGCGGATGCCATAAGACGATTTCGGGAAACTGGCTCATACACGAAGCTAGGTCAAGGTAGTCATCGATGCACTTCAGCTTGGGATGATCCCTTTGTCGCCAGCAACATACTGACAAATCGGTTCTGCACCGCTACTGAAGCTTATACACGTCTTTTTGGGGTATGTAATTTTATTGTGGTTGAACACACAATAAGAGAACACATGCCCTACCACTCTAGGAGAGCTTTAGGCAGCTGCAGTAAAGGAGTGGCACAATATCCCTCAGTCGGATATTCAGGACATCATCGACGGATTGTCAAACCGGCTTGATGAAGTAATAAGAGCCCGCGGCGCAAGACACCCATTATTAAAAATTTAGTTTTTCAATAATTTGACCACATTTTTAACAACAAAAGATAACATCTTTTTCAGTATTTTTTTTTTCAAAAACTTGTTTTTTTGTGTTAATTCTTTAATAAACGTGTTTTTTTTTTGTTTTCTCAATATTACTTACACCCAATGTGGTCTAAGCTTGAAGGTTTCTATAAATTTACAGAAATACGAAGTGGTCGGTTAAATGAGCCTTTGAGTGGTGTACATAGCTATACCTAAATTTATTTATTTATTATTGTCATTAGTACTGCCAACTCCATCTTAGGCAGCAGTCGTAAAAATCGGAACGAATGGTTTGATGATGAATGCAAGCTAGCGACTGAACGTAAGAATGTTGCGTACCGAGCAATGCAACAATCTCATAGAACGCGGGCACGCAAAGAGGAATATAAAGAGCTCAGAAGAATAGAAAAACGGCTACACAGACAAAACAAATCAGCCTGGGAGAAGAACCTAATCTGTGAAATAGAAAATAGCCGAGAGCGAGGTCCGCACCAGGCGCGGAAGTTCTACCAGTCCGTCCGAAACATGACGCAGTACACACCACGCTGCACATACTGCAAGGACGGAGAGGAAAATCTGATCACCGATCCTGAAAGCATACTGGAGCGATGGGAAGTGTACTTTAATGAATTGCTAAATGGTCAGCTCACTGCAGAAGTGGAGGCTCCACTACTTCAAGAAGAATACCCTATGTTGCCGCCACCAAGCATAGAAGAGGTTGAGAAGGCTATAGGCCGGCTTAAACAGAACAAATCCCCGGGAGCCGATGGCATACCAGCCGAATTATTTCATCACGGCGGGCCAGCCTTACGTCAAGCAATTCATGATATTATAGTGCACGTATGGGAGCAGGAAGAAATGCCAGAAGACTGGCGAAAAGGTCTAATACGCCCCATACATAAGAAGGGAGATGTCACAACGTGCAGCAATTATAGAGGTATCACGTTGTTGACTACCGCCTATAAGATACTCTCCTTTATCCTACAAGACCGGATAACCCCATACGCTAAAACCGTTATCGGACAATATCAGTGTGGTTTCATTCCAGGCAAATCAACAACTGATCAGATCTTTACCCTTAGGCAGGCGATGGAAAAATGTCTAGAATTTAACATCCCAACATACCATCTGTTTATAGACTTTAAGGCCGCCTATGATAGCATAGCCAGGGTAGAACTTTACAAAGCCATGAGAGAATTCGGCATCCCAAATAAATTGACACGACTATGTAGGTTGACCATGACCAACGTAACAAGCCAAGTAAAAATAGCCGGTTTGCTATCCAGACCAATCAACATCTTTAATGGACTCCGACAAGGGGACGGTCTGGCCTGCCTCCTCTTCAACCTGGCGTTGGAGAAAGCAATCCGTGACTCTGGCACGGCAACAAGAGGGACCATCGTCAACAGGTCCAGCCAGTTACTGGCTTACGCAGACGACATTGACATCATCGGAAGAACCGAACAAGCTGTACACGATTCCTTCATCCAGATCGAGCAGGCGGCACAAAATCTGGGGCTGCACATTAGTGCAGGTAAAACTAAGTACATGGTGGCGTCGAATGCGAGAGGAACAGTCGGTCAAACAATCAAGGTTGCGGAGCACGAATTTGAAGTGGTGCAATCCTTTAAATACCTTGGGTCAATAGTAGCAGCCGATAACAATATAGAAGAAGAAATACGCGGGCGGCTTCTAAAATCCAACAGAACCTACTATAGTCTGTCAAAGCTCTTCAAATCCAGAAATCTCACCATAACTTCAAAACTGCTGCTGTACAGGACCATGGTCCTGCCAGTACTCACATATGGATCCGAGACTTGGGTGCTTAGCAAAAGGCACTCCGACCTCTTAGCTGCGTTCGAGAGAAAAGTCTTAAGGAGAATTGTTGGCCCCATATATGAGGAAGGACGATTCCAGAGACGGTACAATCATGAACTGTACGCAATCTACCTTGAAGCAGATATCGTGACAAAAATTAAGCTCGGTAGACTCCGGTGGGCAGGCCACCTAGCTCGCATGAGCGAAGAGGAACCTGCTCGGAAAGTTCTTTGTGGTACATTCTATGGTAGACGACAGCGTGGTAGACCATGCTTGCGCTGGAGAGATGGCGTAGACCAGGACGCCCGAAGCCTTGGGGTGCGCAACTGGATGGCGTCGGCTAGAGACCGGGATAGGTGGAGAGACTTGTTGAAAGAGGCCAGGACCGGAACCCGGTGTCGAGCCGATGATGATGATGATACTTACATTTATAAGCAACATTAAGTTAACACTTGTGCTCACAATCAGTTCGCAGCCATAGAGAATATAGGAATAGGTAATGTTTCGGCCAGCATAATTCGTGGTTTTAGAGAAGTTATCCTGTGATTGGCTCACAATAAACGAAGCCCTCCATAAACTCTCCCTATTGTCAATCTGAATCTGATATGGTAATTCCAAGAAAATGTCTTTGTGAACGTGATACCTAAGTTTCTAGAAGATTCGACAAACTCTATTTCCTTATTATTTAAGTATATTTTAAGAAAGTTAAGCAAAACACTTAGATTTCAGTGGATTCACTAGTCCAATTTTCTGAGACCAACTATATGTACTAACCATACCTATAACAAATGTATTTCGTATCTGAAATTCATCAGTATACATACTTATCTACTTGGCCGTTTTGCTTGAAGAACAACATGGGTCCCTCCCAGTACTGAACTCTGTGGCACTCCCTGGATCAACATAGCCGAAGAAAATGAGAAATTAAAACGTTTCATCAGCTTTATTGCTGTGGACCGCGTATTAAACGCCTTAGAAAAGTCCAAGAGAACCAGAAAAATAACATTATCACAGTCAATTATTTTTTAAACAAACATTTATAAGAGTTATTGGTAGAGATGTGTTTTGGATGAAAACCGGACTGATTAACACATAACTGATTGTTGTTATTAAAAAATGTTCGTATCTGGAAATTCATTATCCTTTCCAAGACCATATCCAGAAATGGTTAAATGACAATAGACCTAAGCTCATTTTGACTTATTGGAATTAGTATAATCTTCGCATGTTTTCCAGCAGAAGGAAAAACATTAGATATTAAGATTGTATTCAAAAGATGTGTTATGTATTTGAGAGTAAATTGTGGGCCAAATACAAGTTTCTCTTTAAAAATGCAATAAAATTAACAAAATTAAATTTGTTCCATGTATTATGGCTTTATTAGAGAAATCATTGCCATTAATTATGGAACACAACGTCGTTCAATTGGCTGCCTCGGCTAGTTTCGCAATACATTACGAGATCTTTGTGCAGAATTTTTCTCAGGCTATAGGTAGTGCGTGAAATGTTGAGCTGTTGAGATCGATGGCGAGTTGATTTTCGTGAAGCTGTGAGTCTGACATACTCGGCTACGGCAGCAAAATTCTATCCACTAGCATACCAGTCTCACGAACTTTTTGCACAAACTTGCGTACATCAAGCACGTGCTTCATTTCGGCCAAAACTTCTTTTCAAAAAACGCACTGTTTGGGCTACATAGCACTCACTTTTGACAACGTTGTTCAAGAGTAAAGTGACTCATTTTGTTCCGCGGAGGTATGATACTGACCTTATGTCAAAATTTCAAACAGAGAACAGCTGTAAAAATAACCTATGATTTAAAAAGAAACCACTAGATGGCCCACCTTTTATTTGAGTATTATAGCGTTAATGAAAACCCTGCATGGAAACGAAAACAAGCTGTTCTCATCTGAGGTCGTTGTATCATCAATGACCTCTGAACATGGAAGAGATATAAGTTTCCTTTTACAATCAATATTATCATAAGTGGAATCTTCTTGTTTACCAACACCAATTTCGCGTAGGTTTTTCCAAAGTCTATACCCAACTTAAGCGGGATCCATTCGGGAGGCAAAATAGCGCTTCCCTTCTTCGTGTATTCCAATTGCTACCTTATTTCTGTTGAGTTTCAGTAGCTGTCAAAGTTACCAATGAGATCCAGCCAGCTGTCAAAATATTAAGTAAGGTTTGCCATTTAATGATTTATCCGGACAACCATTAACAATGCCTTGAGTTCGCTAATCGGGTGCTCTATATGTCGCCTGAAGATCGAACTTTGGTGAAATAACATCTTGCACGAGACACATTTTTGGCTTAGCGACAAGCAAAAGTATTACCAAGGATACATTTATTCACAAATTGATTGTTTGGTAACGGCTTATGAGGAATCCATTGTTATCAAATTTCTTTAAAAACTGACAAAAATTAAAGTTAAAAACCCAAAACATTTCAAGAGCAAGTACAAAAAAATGTAAATGTATCTCAGAAAGAAAATATCTAACCTAATTTTTTTTTTAGCTTTAGGGCCAATTTATTCATTTTATTTTTGTTTACATTTAGATATTTGTGTTCTTATAAAGCTAAAAATAAAGCTTCTTCATAGATACGAGTAGGCACCATTACAAAGACATTTTTGGAGTTTATTTTAAACTTAGATAAATGGTAAATATTTGTTAAAGGGGTAAATATTTAGGAAAAATCCCCACAATCTGCGACCAAATTAAACATGCGAACCTTGTTAATCAGAATGAATATAAGGGAAATTGATAATTAATAATATGTATATATTCCTTTCAAATGTATTATGGCCGATTAAAATGGCTAGTTTTTCACTGAAATCACGCAAATAACTGCTGAAAAAGATGTATTTTTGTACCCACATCAGCGCACTTTTTCCAAACTACCTATATTTCATCCGGGGTGTTGCCAATTGGCTCGATTTCTTTTGAATGAGTACTTTATAATTTGCCTTAAAATAAATATGTACTTATGCAGTATAAGATGATGCTATTTGATAGATTAATTGTGGAAAAAAGATATATGTTCCTATATTTACTTGTACTATAGGAAAGTTTTGCATTTTCGAACAAAGCTGACATTACGATAATAGAGAACACGAAAAAAGTGGGTCCGACAATAAAGTATATGTATCTATCGGTATGTACATATGTATATCTGTTTGTCCAGTGGCGGCGCAAGACCTAAACTTAATGTGGGCAAGATACATTTCGCGAGGCCCTCTGATGGTGCAAGAAGAAGGCAATATAAAATAAAAAATCACTTAATTAAACAGGTTTTTTATTTATTAAGAAACAAACCTAAATTTATACTCATACTTCTTTGGAACATTAAACAAAAACTCCTCATACAACTCATAAGGTTGGAAGTCACTGCTCTCACCTTCTTGCAGAACTGTGTGTAAATCCTGACAGTTTTTCAATATTTGCTCTTTTGGAATTTTTTTTAACTTGTTCAGGGTCAGTTGGGGTAAATGTAAACATGGGGTAAATGTAAACATGGGGTAAATGTAAACGGCCGTTATTTTCACGTTTTAAAACAAATTGTAGCAACCCAGACGAAAAAAAAAATCAAAATATGGAATGTCGCGACACCGGTGCATTTTATGTCTTTCAGTGGTTGTTCGGATTTCGTTGAAAATTTTAGTCGTGGAAAAAAGCTGTTTCTGAAAAGTGAAATTCAAGTTTGTGAGTGTTTGTGACTTTGAAAAAAGAAGTTGTAGCCCGGTCAAATTAGCTTCAAAAATAAGGGTAAGGTTACATTAATTCGCACAAAGCTGAAAATTGGCATGAATGTTGAGAACACTATTACAAACAATTTGTCAAAAGTCCCCATCGATCCGACGTGTGCAAAAAAAATTATTCAAGGTCAAATGTTGCAAAAATCGGTTTTTTGCATTTTTCAGCTGAACGGCAAGTTTTATCATAAGATAGGTGAGACAAAAGTTATTCATCATGCAATTATCTAAAGAAATTGTCTTAACACTTTTTCTCCTAAGAATCACCATTTTGGAGATATAGCGAAGCAAAAAGTTGAAAAAAAATTATTCAAGGTCAAATGTTGCAAAAATCGGTTTTTTGCATTTTTCAGCTGATCGGCAAGTTTCATCATAAAATAGGTGAGACAAAAATTATTCATCATGCAAATATCTATAGAAATTGTCTTAACACTTTTTCTCCTAAGAATCACCATTTTGGAGATATAGCGAAGCAAAAAGTTGAAAAAGTTGTATTCTTCATAATATGCACACGGTTCCGCGCCACCCGTGAAGTAGTACACTTGGCGCGTTTTTTTAAAGGTGGCTTTCTCGGTAGGCCTATTCAACGATCTATTGTGGTCCTATTGAGTTGAAAATTTTGTATCTAATTGAAAAATACTACTATTGGAAATGACGAAAGCGATTATGAGTATTTTTTACAAAAGATAAGTACCAAAACTTATCTAAGCACCTAATTACATTACAAATTTGACGCCGATATTGCAGTGCTTTTTTTCATTTCAAACGCTTTATTCAATTCATTGCCACAGAATAAACAGCACTCTTTTAAACAAAAAACAATTCTGACATTCACTGTCTCAAATGCTTCATTGTTAATGGTTTAACGAGTAAGATTGATTTTTGAAATCCTGTAGTATCACAACGGACCAAATATTGGTCTAAGTGTTTTGGCTTTTCCGGTCAGCAGCCACCTTAACCTAAGGTAATGTAACCTAAACAAAAAACTGATTCATTTACGCGTGCTCTAGTACGAGGAGGACTTATTATTGATGTACCAGCTTGTTCTTGTTCGTGACGTCTTTTAACTACGGTAATGGTACTCTTCCGAGTGTACTTTTTCCGCCAAATGTTTACTACAAATAAAGCAAAATTGATGCATTTCTCTTACAAACAAGAAACTGCACAAATTCTGTTTGCAATAACTACTTGTTCTTACTACGAAGGAACGCTTGGGACTAATAGTTACTATTTTGTTTGGGCCCTTAGAAACGGAGCTGGTATACGAGCGTCGCAGACAGATGCTGCTCAAGGCCGTACGGTCACATAAAATGAGGGACTGGGTTTTCTTTCGAGTTTATATTCTTAAGCCAAATATACATTGTGCAAGTGTATTCGAAAATTCGGATTAAAGTTGCATATACACACACCAAGCATGAATCTTCAATCTTTTATTTTAACATGGACGGTGTGGTGAGAGGACGTTGCGCTTTGTGAGTTTTTTTTCGGCGAAATTGTGAATATAAGAACGTCTTTGAGATTTTTTCAATTTTATCCGAGTAGGTAATTTGTTTTATTTTGTCTGTCCATTTCATCATACATTTTTTGTTCACTATTTTAATATTTCAATCAGTGCTTATGTTGTACTGTGTTCTCATCTCTTCAACGAACTATACGCAAATGAACCAATAAATGCATGGTCAATCATCAATCTTGCATATACACTACTTCAATGCAGGACGCTAGATTGAAAGAAACTCAAAATATTTTCATTTTGCTTTAATTCTAAATCCAATCTATACGTGTGATTTTTTCACCAATACACTTGCGCGTGCTTGTCATGCATTTGAACAGTGTATATCTGGCTTTAGAATTGTATAATATGTATCTATACGCCACGAAAACTAATATTTTTACTTGTATTACCGTTGTGTAATGTATATAACGGTAATTGACATACATATTATGAAGAACACAAATTTTTCAACATCGCTGTATCTCCAAAATGGTGATTCTTAGGAGAAAAAGTGTTAAGACGATTTCTATAGATAATTGCATGATGAATAATTTTTGTCTCACCTATCTTATGATAAAACTTGCCGTTCAGCTGAAAAATGCAAAAAAACGATTTTTGCAACATTTGACCTTGAATAATTTTTTTTCAACTTTTTGATTCGCTATATCTCCAAAATGGTGATTCTTAGGAGAAAAAGTGTTAAGACAATTTCTTTAGATAATTGCATGATGAATAATTTTTGTCTCACCTATCTTATGATAAAACTTGCCGTTCAGCTGAAAAATGCAAAAAACCGATTTTTGCAACATTTGACCTTGAATAATTTTTTTTGCACACGTCGGATCGATGGGGACTTTTGACAAATTGTTTCTAATAGTGTTCTCAACATTCATGCCAATTTTCAGCTTTGTGCGAATTAATGTAACCTTGAATGTCTATTTTGACCGGGCTATTGATTATATTGAAAATGTAAGTATTATTTTCTTGTTATATATGTAAATAAAAGTGCATTGAAGTAGTTCCTGTGAAAACACCAAGCTCTTGTCATTCCTTGTATGTTTTTTTTTATGTTTACATTTACCCCAGTAATTTAAGCATATGGGGTAAATGTAAACATGTTTTTGGGGTAAATGTAAACGTCGCTTTTCCTGTATCTTTTTTTCGCTTGACTCTATTTTTAGCGTTTAAAATGCCCCCAACATATACAAAGAAGAAAACAAAAGTAAATTATAGTATAAACGATCTTCAAAACGCTGTACGAGATGTGTTGAATAAAAAAATTACATACCGCGCAGTCGAGGAAAAATACAAAATCCCGAAATCGGTCATCTTTCAAAGAATAAATGGCCGAAAATCATCATTAGATGCAATTGGGTCAGGGAGAGCGACCACCCTCCCTTCTAAAAACGACTGAAGATGAACTTGTTGAAGAACATGTAAAAAACAGCGGAATAAAAACTCCATTCAAGGACGATACCCCAGGTGAGGACTGGTACTTGGGATTTATGAATCGCCACTCGGAGATAACTTTAAAAAAAAATCAGAACATCTGCAAAAATTGAGAGCTCGAGTTCTGAGGAGTCAGAAAATGAAAACATCATCGAATATGACGAGGATAGCCCATGGAATGAGGAGTTTGATGACGACGATGACCATGAGCAATTAGAACCTGTTGGTTCCAAAACACTTAATGAAGGCCAGTTTCTGCTGATACAATTAAAAGGAGGTAACAGACTATCAGTTACCTTCAGAAATGTTTGTGTTATAGAGTCTGTTGGCGAAAACAACGAAATTCAAGTGGTGCTATTGAAAAGTATGGACACCACAAAAACAACTTTTGCATTGATGCCGACTGAAAAAAGGAAAGTTCTTTTGGGAGATACTCGTATACTTGGAATTCTACCAAGTCCAACTCTTAATGTGTTAAAAGCACGTATTTACTACAAATATAAGAAAACCATCAATGTAATAACTGCCTACCTATGTATCTGTATCTTGTTCCTAACAAAAAGCTTTGAAAGCATAAGATTAAATATAATTTTTTTTTAGTAAAAAAAAATTTTGTTTTTATTTAAAAAAAAATATTAAGGTCCTTTTCCAATTCTTTTTTGATGGGTAATATTCATTTTATGGGGTAAATGTAAACATTGCCGTAACCAACTTTTCAAGTGAATAATTCAAATGAAATTTATATCTGTCTAACCCCGTAGGCGATCTCCTAGCACTTAGGGAACAGGAGTTAGTTGTCCACATTTACCCCAGAATTTTTAAAATTTTGGGGGAAATGTAAACAAGGAAGGGGTAAATGTAAACACTGTCTAAAATCGTGTTTGTGTTTTTATGCATTTATTTACACTTAATAAGTAGAATACTAGTTTTCTAATTATATAATATCCGTTTTCAAAAGCTAAAAAAAAAATAAAATTTAATACATTTATATTTTCTGAAAAAGTATTTCTCTAAAAAATGCAAAAACTGTCCACATTTACTCCAACCGGCCCTAAGTTATAGAGAAAACCAAAACTTTTCAAAATGTTAATATAAAGACATAAATCTCGATTCTATGTTACTTATCGCAGAATCAATCATGGTATTAAAAAAATCTGTTTCATACCAGCTTTTAGCAGACTTTGTAGGTTGATCGCTACCTTCATAAATCAAACATCCTTTTCTTTTAGGCTACTCTTTTATTTTTAAAATCTTTTGGCAAATCATAACTGCCTTTCTCACTAAATTGACGAGCGTCAGACAAGCACTTTTGGAATCCTGTTTGTCGATATTCTTTGATCCAGTCACAAAATGTACGAAAATTTTCAAGAGTAATGTTTAAATGAATGATGATCAGAAACGACAGAGATGAGATTTTTTTAATTAAGGAGAGGTTCTCCTTTTTCGGCGGCCAAAAATGCATTTTTTTCCATTTTTTTTTATAGAACAGAAACGAAACCTACATTTTTGTTTCGGAAATTGACATTTAGTGGTATTTTGAGCGTAGCATGTTTTACATAAATATTTTTGAATTTGGCGCCTACATATCCATACCATAGTAAGCAGAGGTACCATATGGGCCACCAGGTTTCGACACATGAGACATGAACCACCAGGTGTCGACACATGAGCCATGAATCGAAAAAAAAACTTTAAACGCGTTTTTCTCGAAATCACGTTTTTCAAACTGTTGGCCACGATTACTTTAAAACTATGTGATGGATCGTCATAATTTTCTTTGTCTTAAAGCTTATTAAATTTATTAGAGTCTGGACCAAGATCAGGCTGATATATCAAAAACTTTTTCTCAGAAAAGCGAAAAAAAGTGAAAAAAAAACGAACACTAAAATTCAAGCGTCCGCCATTTTTTTAATTTTTGAATTTGGGCAATTAAATTGGTCCAGACTCCAACTACAATCCTCTGTTTTATAAAAAACTTTGATTTTTTAATTTTCGATCATTTTTGCAGGAGCTAGAGTGGCCAACAGCGAACAACTTTTTTTGGAGGTGGTCTCGTTCCGAGGAGCATTGTTTTTTAACGGCCCGGTATTTTTTGATGAAAAAATTATTTTTTGTACTTAATATGATAATAAAGAAGTAAACAAAATTTGAATTGATTGTATCATTCCTTCCATGAAAAAAAATTCATGAAAAAGTGTCATTTTTGACACTGAAAAAGGAGAACCTCCCTTTAATTAATATAACATAATATAATATCGATTTCCTTTACACATGAGAAATCAATTTCTGTGTGAAGATTTCGATCTCTCGACAGATTTTACGTTCCTTCACACCAAAAATATTGAATTTTTTGACAAAGATTTGAAGAGGGATTTACATGTATACGAAATACGCACACCACAAGAAAAAATTTGACACGGGATCGAAATCCATAGTTTACACACAGGAAATCGACATAAGTACTTTATCAGAAATATCGATTATTGACATTGACATTCATTTCGTGCGCCGAATGGTGGAATATCTTTAAGTTGAGAATTAATTCTAATTATTATAAGAAAAAACTTGTGGCGTGTACTTTTGGATTTTCCATACTTTTTCAAATTTATTTTCGGTTGTGAGGCGCGAGGCCCTTTGCACCGCGAGGCCTTACGCCGCTTCTGTGTTTGTCTGTATTTCGACTTACAGCCTAAGCTACTTGAGCTATTTTCTTCAAACTTAAGGGTCTTCGGTGAATCCCTAGAGGAGGAACAGACATTTTTTTCGGCTCCAAAACAAACGGTAACTTACGGCTCTAACGATTTTGTTAAAAAAAATAGGTGGGCTTTTATGGACATGTACTACATTTTGGTCAACAAAATTTTTGGGATAAAATGTCATAGAACCGTTTAATTGATTTTTGAACGAATTTTTTTTTAATTATTTCCTAAAATTTATATTTCTGAATACTTAAAATTGGCATCTCAATTTTTTTTTTTGAAAAATTTAAGGAAATTTGTTATTTGTTTCTGGAATCAGAACTTGACAATTTAAAGCTCTTAATACAATCTACAAAAAATGAATGTTGTTAGAAAAAACTATTCGTAAGCATTAAATTCATTTATTAAATAACTAAAACAATTCCTTTAGTAGTTAAAGCTAAAAACAGGATGCCATGTGTGATTTAAGCTGATGTTAGTTTATGCAAGAACAAATATTATGAGTCGTTGTAGTTGTTTCTTAAAAAAAATTACAAAAAAAATATTGAGCCATTTTTGAGATACATATCAAATTTTCCAAAAAAAAAATAGATTTGTTTTTTATTTAAAAAAATATTTTTTTTTACAAACTTGAAATGAAATGTTTTTTAAACGTTTTTAAAGCCTCTCTATGAAAAACTTATTAAAATCCGTTATGCCGATAATGAGAAATTCAAAATTGAAAAAAAAAATGGTTCTATGGTAGGTACAGTCAGTAATATCTCAGTTTAAAAATTTTTTGTATTTAATTTATCAAAATTCTAAGAGCCGTTTTCGAGAAAAAAACGATTTGTATGATGGGTACTGGTTTTTTAGGTAAAACAATTTTTATTCTAACATCTTGTAGATTATTTTAAGAAACTTTTATTTGTTAAGTTTAAAAAAAAATCGAGCATGGTGTTTTTGAAATACTGAGTTTTGAAAAAATATTTTGATTTTTTTTTTAAATACAAAAAAAAAAAAATGAAAATTTGAATACATAAACTTCTGAGGACCCTTAGCATAGAAAATGACCAAAATCGGCTGTACCGTTTTTGAGTAAATCAAAAACAAAAAAAAAATAACTATTTTTTGTAATTTTTGTTTATTATTACCTAGCTTTAACTAAATGAGTTTTTTTAAATCTGTCTGACAGTTTTTGAGAAAAAAAAAATTTATAAAATTTCAAAAAAAAATCGAAAAAAAAGAAAAAAACCTGTGGGGGAAAAATTTAAAAACCTACCAAGTTTAACGAAAGTCGGCCGAGCAGTTTAGGTTGCAGTCAAGCAGTTAGATTTTTTTTTACCAGTGCATAACTTGCCTTAGATTATAACTTTTAAGGTTTTCGCGGTTGTTTACAATAGACATTTTAAACTTTTCGGATTAGCCGCGTTATAAATATTTAATATTTAGCGAGTTTAGGGAAACAGTTTCCCGGTGACCACGCTCGATGCAATTCGCAGCGAAATGTTCGGGGTGAGTACTGTATTGAACTCGCTAAATATTAAATATTTATAACGCGGCTAATCCGAAAAGTTTAAAATGTCTATTGTCTTATATAACCTATAAGTCGCAAGTTAAAATGGTTTTGGTAAAGATATTACTGACTGTACCTACAGTACCAAAATGAAGCTTATAAGTAGTAGTCATTGACAGGATCTTTAACTGAAATTAATTTTTCAATAATTGCTATAACTCGCTTGTCGAAAAAATGAAGTCTGCATTTCACTGATTTGTTCCAATGATGCATTTCAATGAAAGCTATAACTGGGGCCAAAATTTGTTCTTAAAAATGTTTAAAAAATGTTGTACCTATTTGTATAAAAGCTTATTTAAAAAAACAGCTAAAACGATTAATAATTTTTATTGTATGTAGAACATGGCATTCTGTTTTCAGCTGCAACAACTAAAGAAGTTGATTGATTTAATCATTATTATTGTCATTATTTAAGAAAAGAATTTTATGGTTGAAAGTTCGTGCAATCAAATCGTGCATTTTATTTTTAGCTAAATTTACATTAATTTGCAGATTTTTAACAATAATTGATGGAAAAAATGTTTTCAATTTAGTTTTTTTATACAAAAACATTAAGTAAGAAATGCACTTTAAAATACTCTCAACAATAATATGAACATATCTTTTATTGTGTTTGGGATACATCTTATTTCTATGACTTTTTAGGATGTCATTAAGTTATAAGGCATTGAAGGCTTGTTTATTTTTGGCGGAAACCCAGTATATACCAAATTAAAAAAGTTGTTCGAAATATTGGCGCAAAATTTTAGTTAAATATGCAAGTACGATGTTATAGATATTTTAGTCTGAAACTTCGTTAAAACTATGATTTTGGAAATTGTATTCGAATATCGAATCATCCTCATTCTACGCTTTTATTAAAATTAAAATCATATACCAATTTTATTTTTTTTAGTATCGTGCTAACTTCATACGACTCTTTGACATTTACAAACATCAAAACAGGTCTGTTTTTTAGTTTTTTGCATGAACTGCCATTGCCTTAGGTGTGTTCAGAAGCAATTTATTAAAAAATAGCCTTAGCACGATAGTAGTTAGAAAATGTTTAAAATCAAGAAACTGTAAGTAACCGAAAATATATAGTAGTTTAAAATTTTGCGCCATTGTTTTTTACCACTTTTAGCAAAAGCTTTTTTAATTTTAAACTAATATAAACCAAGACAAATGACGTGCTTCTTGAATTCATAAGATTAAAGATGGCAGCCACTCTACACTCTATTCCTTTTCGATATTTTTGTGGGAATATTCTTTTGGTGATAGCCTTGTATATAACGGGTGATTTTTTTGAGGTTAGGATTTTCATGCATTAGTATTTGACAGATCACGCGGGATTTCAGACATGGTGTCAAAGAGAAAGATGCTCAGTATGCTTTGACATTTCATCATGAATAGACTTACTAACGAGCAACGCTTGCAAATCATTGAATTTTATTACCAAAATCAGTGTTCGGTTCGAAATGTGTTTCGCGCTTTACGTCCGATTTATGGTCTACATAATCGACCAAGTGAGCAAACAATTAATGCGATTGTGACCAAATTTCGCACTCAGTTTACTTTATTGGACATTAAACCAACCACACGAATGCGTACAGTGCGTACAGAAGAGAATATTGCGTCTGTTTCTGAGAGTGTTGCTGAAGACCGTGAAATGTCGATTCGTCGCCGTTCACAGCAATTGGGTTTGTGTTATTCGACCACATGGAAGATTTTACGCAAAGATCTTGGTGTAAAACCGTATAAAATACAGCTCGTGCAAGAACTGAAGCCGAACGATCTGCCACAACGTCGAATTTTCAGTGAATGGGCCCTAGAAAAGTTGGCAGAAAATCCGCTTTTTTATCGACAAATTTTGTTCAGCGATGAGGCTCATTTCTGGTTGAATGGCTACGTAAATAAGCAAAATTGCCGCATTTGGAGTGAAGAGCAACCAGAAGCCGTTCAAGAACTGCCCATGCATCCCGAAAAATGCACTGTTTAGTGTGGTTTGTACGCTGGTGCAATCATTGGACCGTATTTTTTCAAAGATGCTGTTGGACGCAACGTTACGGTGAATGGCGATCGCTATCGTTCAATGCTAACAAACTTTTTGTTGCCAAAAATGGAAGAACTGAACTTGGTTGACATGTGGTTTCAACAAGATGGCGCTACATGCCACACAGCTCGCGATTCTATGGCCATTTTGAGGGAAAACTTCGGAGAACAATTCATCTCAAGGAATGGACCGGTAAGTTGGCCACCAAGATCATGCGATTTGACGCCTTTAGACTATTTTTTGTGGGGCTACGTCAAGTCTAAAGTCTACACAAATAAGCCAGCAACTATTCCAGCTTTGGAAGACAACATTTCCGAAGAAATTCGGGCTATTCCGGCCGAAATGCTCGAAAAAGTTACCCAAAATTGGACTTTCCGAATGGACCACCTAAGACGCAGCCGCGGTCAACATTTAAATGAAATTATCTTCAAAAAGTAAATGTCATGGACCAATCTAACGTTTCAAATAAAGAATCGATGAGATTTTGCAAATTTTATGCGTTTTTTTTTTTTTTAAAGTTCTCAAGCTCTTAAAAAATCACCCGTTATTATAGTTTTCATATCAGAGAGTTGTTTGTCTATTTAATTTGTGGTCTTTGGAAGTGACAGACCTTTTAGTATTTTCGACATTTTTTATAAGAAAAGCTGATCAGAAAATAGAGAGTAAGTATTTTTCCTTATTTGTTATCAATACAGTGATATTTGCCATACTTTATGTTGTGTTTTATCTATACATATGTATATATATATAAAAATCAATTGCTTTTCGTTTGTCTCGCTAAAGCTCGAAAATGGCTGGACCGATTTTGCTAATTTTGGTCTTGAAATATTTGTGGAATATCAGAAAAGTTTAAACGGTGAGAAACATAAATAATAAGTAACGGAAAATACTAAAAACGACAGTTTAATTTTCCAATACAAAATGTTCCTAGGTGTGAAACATTTGATGTCTTTACACTACAAATTACTGGCAAAAATTTACAAGGAGACATTGATCATGATAGAAGATATGTGTTTATTGATTATAAATAAAGTTTTGACAGCACCCAATCTTCCTATGCACGATGCATTTAACCACGAGTTGCATAAAAAGCAACAATTCAATACCGAAGTATTGGCCGCAACAGTTCGTTCAAATGTTCCTCAATTGAATGAACAACAAAGAATTGCGTACGATACTTTGATGGAAGCTGTAAACAGTGAATCTGTTGGAATTTACTTCCTTGATGCTCCCGGGGGATACCGGAAAAACGTTATTAATTTCATTGCTGTTGGTGAAGATCAGATCGTTTGGGATGAATGCACGATGGCCCACAATAAGTCACTGGAGGCACTGGACTGAACGTTAAAAGATCTTCGTGACAACCAAAGCATTTTTGGTGGAGCCATGATTCTGTTGAAGCATGTGAAGACACTCTAATTAACAACTAACTTGCGAATATTTTAGCAACAAGATCAAACTGCGATTATGATTTTGAAGCAGTTATTAGATATTGGAAATGGTAAGGTCGCAGTTGACACCTCGAACGAATTAATACACTACTCACGGATTTTTGTCACTTCGTCGACTCAAAAGAGGAGCTTATTCAGAGTGTTTTTATGGACATATGTAGAACAACAGTTCAGAAACTATAATTGGCTAAGCAATATTGGCGGCCAAAAACAAAGATGTCGATGATCTCAATGCAACCATTCAGAATTTTCTTCCCGGAGAGTTGTTTTCTTACAAATCAGTTGACACAGGATGACGTACTCAACTATCCTGCAGAGTTTTTAAATTCCGTGGACTTGCCTTGCTAACACCTTACAATTTACAATTAAAATTAGGATCAGTTGTGATTATTCTGCGTAACGTAACGTTAATCAGCCTTGACTGTGCAATGGAACGAGACTAGCTGTAAAAAAGCTAATGAATAACATCATCGAGGCCAAGATCATCAAGGGAAAGTACAAAGGAGGGGATGTCTTGATCCTGTATACCGATGGTTCCAACGGATTTGCTATTCGATTTTAAGCGTCCGTCAGGCCTTTGCGATGACCATAAATAAATCGCAAGGCCAGTCTTTGAAAACCATCATATTTTTATATTCACGCACCGTAAAAAAAAGACAAAAAATATAGGACATCAGAAAGCCTTAAATTGATTAAATGTATAACTATGTTCCATTTAATGTAGATACAAATTTTGTATTAGGTTTTGACCATATTTTTTAAAAATATACATATGTAGGTGATACGAAGTTCACCGAGTCACCTAGTTACTAATATATGTAAATTGGTTTTACTTTACTTTGCTCAACCTGAAATTTCACTGTAAATTTTTTTTCCTGTCTCTCCCATGTGGGTAATGCGCCGGCCAGTTGACCGGCATTACCCTGATTTATTTTCATAAACAGTGCTCTAGTGAAATACCCTTGCATTCCTCCCCTCAAATAATTCAACCGTAAGGCCAGGCGCGCACATTCAATTTTTAATTTCGCAACTGTTTAAGCCTAATACGCAGATCGGGAAAAATTTTGTCTCCCATACATTTTTTTTTCCTGGAACAAATTTTATCTCGGATATTTTTCCGATCAGTACGCAGTACGCAGTTCGCGCGCAAAATTCATACTATTGTGAACTGTATATTTCTGAAAGTGCTGATGCTTTTCTTGAAAGCATCAAGAGGAGATTCCAAAAAGGTATGAAAAGGTAAGACAACCCGTTCCCGAGATACACTAAAAAACACACTAAATTAGATTTCATCTATCCAACTTCAAACTTTTGCGCGAGATTTGGAAAAGTTTTGTAGAGATTAAAATTGTAGAGATAAAAATTGTCTTGTCTCGATATGCGTACTAGGCTTTAGTTGCTAAAATGAAACATATGGGCTTATATGAGACACCGCGCACTTAGAGCAACTCGATTCGTACAACTAAAAAGTTTGTGTTTTGACACAAACTAAACGATTGCCTTCGCAACAGTTGAGCTGTTTTCTATAAGAGCAAGAGAGAAAAGAGTGTGAGCGTGAGTAAGGAGTTGGCAGTGCGCGGTTCTCTTTCAACTGGTGATTAAACTATTTGCTTTCGATCACAGTTGCCAGTGCGCGACTAGCTTTATACTCGTACTTCTAGGAATGCTCATCCGTTTACCTTTGACCTTTGAGCCCAACTTCGGACGTACTGTCAAGTGCAGAGATTCTTTTTTTAGCCTCACAACACGAATGTGGAATGCTTTACCCGGTTCAATATTTCCCACACATTTCAATGTGCAGACATTCAAACCCAATGTGGATTGGTATCTCCTTTCTCATCCTATTTATCTTACTTTCCTAATTGCTCGCACTGTGTTCAACATTACAAGGGTATTTATAACCACTCAAGGGGTATAATATAAAAAAAATGTGATTATCAAATGTTGGTTTTGTTGTCACCTTTAATTCATTGTTCATTCCATCAATAGCAAAAAACTGTTGAAAATTCTGGCCAAGTAAATTCTGACAGACACTGCCAGTTCAATTTAATATATAAACCGATCCACTTGACAGTGAACATTTCGCAATTGCCTTAATTTTACTGAACGTAAAACGAGCGATTACAGTGAGAGGTTGAATTATTTGGAAATAGATATGCGGAATTGCAGAATAATGTAGATACCTAAGTGTAATCCAGTCTTGGATTAAGTGACAGAGCTTTTGTAAATCAAAACGTCTTTTGTTGTTGAAATTTTAATTCTATTTGAAGCGGCTTAATTTGAGGCAGCAAGCTGCATCAGTATGAGAATTAGAGGCAAATCCAACGGAGCGGTACTAATTGAAATGACTGTGATGCCATTAAAAGGTGCACTTTCAATATTGTCATACCAGAGTGATGCAGAAAAAAAAATTAAATCATCAAAAGAAAAAAGGGAAGGCATATTGTAGATAAAGTGTATTCTACTGCGTCGTATGTACTTGCCCTGCAAAAGTAGGAAATTATGTAATAATCCACGAGAAATCTTATTAAAATAAAATGCACGACGGGGTCGCAGATACTTGCTCTTATGTTCAAAAGAATTTTAAAAGTGAATGTTATTGGAGAAGAATGTTAACAAGCATCAAATAAATTTGTTAAATGGCTAAGAAAAAAACAGCAAACAGCTAACAGCTATATGAAATATGAATTTATGGAAGAATTACACATATTGTTGGTTGCAGTTTCTTAAACAAGTTTGTAGGCATTTTTAAGGAAAATTTCTGATACGCCAATTTAAATTTTTTATGATTTTACAAATAAAGACTAACTTGCCAAGAAGAAGAAAAATCTTCGGCCCGGTTTTGAGATATCGAATTTTCAAACAAAAATTAATTTTTTTTGACTCAATGGTTCAAAAGACCGTACTATAAGTAATTTCCTGATTTCAAAAAGTTTTTATTGAATTTTGAAAAGTTCTTATACATCGTAAAAATTAAGCAAGAAATAAGATTTTTTATCAAAATTCTAGTTTCATGCCATTTTCGAGAAAAATAAAATTGTTGAAAATATTTTTTACATTTGTATAGTGGGTACCATTGTATTTAAACAAAAGTACAATTTTGTTCTACTTGTTGTAGATAAAAAGTATTAAAAAAGCGATTTTATTTAAGTTTTAAAAAATAGAGCATGTTGTTTTCGAAAAACACATTGAGTTAAAAAAAAATTCTTTTAAAATCAAAACAAAATTTTGTTTCAAAATAGCTTTTTTGGCCTTTAGTCCACAAAAAATGGCGATTCGTCCCGGCGATCTCACATGGACTCATCAGTTAACTGTGAGGACCTTGCCAATATGCAATTTTTGTTAAATTCAGTTCATCTTACATCAATTTTTTGACAAAAATCCAATGTGAACCATATTTTGTCAAAAAATCGATGTAAGATGAACTGAATTTATTTACAAGGTCCTCACAGTCAACTGATGAGTCCATGTGAGATCGCTGGGACAAGACGCCATTTTTTGTGGACTCTAAAGGCCAAAAAAGCTATTTTGAATCAATAATTCAACAAGTCAATTAATAGTGCTAAGTCTTCTACTGGGCTGATTTATTTCAGTAGTATATAGAATTTGTATTATAAAAACCTTCATACAAAATTAAGTTTATTTAATTTTAATACACAATACTATTTAAAGTTTCCAGGAGCACTCGCGTAAAATAATGTTTCAAAACCATCTGAAACGTTTTTGAGAAAATCGAAAACGAAAAATGCTTCTATGGGAGGTACCATTTAAACCAATTTTTTTCCAAAAATTTCCTATCTTTCTCTAACGGAATTTTGGAATTTAAAAGTCTTTTTCATCTAGATATTAATAGGTAAAAAATTAATAATGCAAAATTTTATTTGAATTAGTACGATGTTAAAGCTGTTTTAGTATGAAAATAGGTTCAAACAATGATTTTGCAAATTGTAATCGAATACAGCATCATACTTTCTCTACCCTTTTATTAAAGTTAAAATCTATTTATTTTTTTTAGAATTGTGCTATTCACAACGCTGCGACGCAAAAGGTCTGTTTACTTAGTTTATTGCACGAACTGTCATTGTTTTAGGTGTGTTTAGAAGCAATTTATTAAGAAAATTGCGATACTAGCTCGAAAATGGTTTAAATTTAGAATGAGTTAGTAAAGTACTTTAGAGTTAGCAAATTGTTAAGTAATATCATTCTTATATCTTAAGAATAGACTGTTTAAAATTTTGCGCCAATGTTATTAGAAGAAAAGGTTCAAATACATACATTTTGTGTTTAAATTGCTGTCTGATTTCTGGAGAAAATATGGCTTTATGTAAACGAAATTAAACAAAAAAAAAACGTTAGAGGAGTTTTGCTATAATTTGCTGTACAGGTTGCGCCTTAATTCCTCAAAGATATTTTGAGATATGTATGATTCTTGGGTTTTACTAACTCCAATATTGACAGCGTACCATGATTCATGTTAGCGAATATTGGTCTGTTAATATGACTGGAAAAAAACTTCGTATAGGACTTTATTTTTAGATTAGATATAATGCTGCTAAGAAAATCCTGTAGCATATACAAAAGTAATTTAAAGATTATTACCTACGGTTCTAACAACAGGTTGACAATAAGAGTTGCTTTTCAAGAATAAATAATGCAGCAAATATTTTTGTAATCTTGAAAAGCTATTCCTATTAGCTTATAAGAATTCTCATTCCTTACTCTGTTCTTTAAAAGTCTTGAGAAAGTGTTAGGTTTGTGGTATGAGGGCCAATTAAGAAAATTTGCAAAACAAAAATTGTATAAAAGATAAGATAAAACTTAAGTCACCAGTTAAATGTTTTAGATTAGATTAGATTAGAAACATTTTATTTTTCTTATTACACAATGCTACACTTGAATTTTCCGATCGCGACCGCGGGATACAATTAATTAAAATATTATTATTGTTATTATCAAAAAAAGAAAAAAAACAATGAAACGAATTTGCGACGGCGCGACGACAACCACCACGAGTTAAGATGAAGGCGAAGTGTCAATTGACAAAACAAAACAAGTGCAGCTGACAGCGGGTAAGATGCTGCCACCACGGCTAGAGCAGTTGGGGTGGGTTCACAATGGGGTTGGAAAATTTAATTGTGGATTTTAAGGGTGATTATGTTTGATATCAAATTGATATGAAAAATGTAATTTATTACGTTTAATCGCCCCAGTGGCGTACTTACTGCGTAATAAAATAAAAAAAAAGGGCGCCAGCAATTTTTTCCTGAAATAAGAAAAAGGAAATTGCAAACCTTTGCGAAGAAAAATGAACAACGATGATGAGCGGAGATGAAAAGTGAAAATGAAAGATAATTTTTTGAATTTTTAAAGATTTATTTGCCTGGGAAACCTTACTAGTAGGATTAAAACCCAGGATCTTTTCAAGCAGATACAACGAATTAAAACAATAAGATGGACCGTTAAGGTCTGGTTCCCAGAAACACAACGGATATTATTAAACGGGGCACGAGTTCCGCAATTTTCGGAACAGAACGTAAAGCCGTTAAAACCCAATCACGACAAAATTAACAAAATATCAAATTTATATACCTAAAGACAGCACAAAAAGATACTTAGCTTTTTTTTTTGACAAAATCCCTTCTGTTTGATTTTCCTCGTTTTCCTCTTCCTTCCTTTCCTCTTCCTTTATTTTTCCCAATAACTTCGATGTTTTTATCCTCCGTAATTTTTCCACTTCCACTATTATTTTCTTTAAACTATCTTTTAATTTCTACTTTTCTTCTTTTAAAACAAAATTTCTTCCTTTTTAATTTCACTTCAGATTTTAAAAACTTTCTTTTTACCAGCTTGTATATTCTTTCTCTATCAAGATAAGAGTGACTTCCAAGATTTTTCTCCTGGATAGCCGCTCAAAATTTCGCCCCATACCCTCGTGCTTTCAGCCAATTCGGTATCGCGAATTTCGATCACGTCATCGACAGCCAATCTCCGCAAGTTTGCTGAAGAGCCTTTGGTGTCGAAATATGGCGATCCTGCTTACTCGCAAATTCTCTTTAAGTCAGTTTCTCTAGAACTTTCCATGGAATTCGCCGCCCGCTGGAATTTCCTTCCAGGTCACGACGTTTCCTTGGTTAGTTCACAATTATCCCCACAGTTTTTGCGCTGATAGAAAAAAAATCTTTAAAACCTAAAGTAGAATTAATAAGCACTCGCGCACATTCTTCCCCACCGGATTTCTAACAATAATAATAATTTGAGAGGAAAGCAAAAGAAAGAGGAATCGATCAAGTTGAATAACTTTACTCAAAAGGTCGTGATTGGCTTTAACTCAGACAAGGGGGAGTTTGGGAACTCACACTTAACGTTCCATCTTTTACAAATTAGTTAATTTTTAGTTTTTAGTTTTAGGTTGGGCACTCGGCCGTTCTCCTTTAAGAGCGACATCTACGTTTAAAAACCAAGTGTCTTCAACGTTTTCAAATTCGAACCCATGGAACAGACCGCCCGTCTGTCAGTACTCGTCGACGATTTGTTTGTTTTACGATACTGAGAGAGAGAACCACTGGCTGATGGACCATGGTCGCCCTGCTCTCTCGCACTATCGCAAAACGAACACCTGTGTAATTAAAAAGGAAAATTGGAAGGATGCAAGGAAAAGGAAATAGAAAGAATGAAGATTGTTGCGGTGAATTTTTACCGTAACAACAAGTCTGCATCAAAAAAGCTGTCTGGATTTTTTCAACTAATTTGTATGTATTTAGGTGTTCTGAAGTTTTTAATTGTATATAGGCCATAACTATCATTTCTTTCTAATTAAAGAACATCCTGGGTGAGCTAAATTAACAAACATAAAAATGTTGTAACCTGAACGTGCGCGCTCTGCTAGTGTAGAAAGTGGCGTAGATGGGAAAAACCGGCCGTTGTGTGGAACCTGCGAAATTATTCACCACTTCAACCTTTTCTCTTATAAGTAATTTAGTATAGTGGTAGGAAGTTTAAATCGTTTTAAAAATTGAGATTTTGTGTTAACTAGATATGTATAAATGTCTGTTTTTTTTTCGAAAATCATTTTATTTCATTTCAATTAAAACAATAGCATGTAAGTAACACAACACTTTCACTGGATGATTTTTTTTTTTCTGAAAAAAGCTTATATACATGTACATGTTTGTATAGTTTATTTGATATGAACATACATATTTTAAGACTTGAAATTTTTTTTATTTAAAAAACCGAAAACCTGTTATTGAAAAAAAAAACGGTTTTTTGTCCGATTAAAAACAAATTAAATCGGTTTGGAAAATAGCCGGAAAAACCGAAAACTAGTGAAATGAGAAAAACCGTCATCCCTATGGCGCAGTACAATTAGGTATTAACTCGTCATTGTTTTATAGATCTTGGTTCAATATAGTGCAATGTCGTCTGTGCGGAACAAACAACAAAAAAATCGTTGAAAAAATGTTAAAAGCATTTCAAGCTTTAGGTTGCCTTATGAGTTTAAAAGTACATTTTCTAAATTCCCACCTCGACTACTTTCCAGATAACTTAGGAGATGTGAGTGAAGAGCAAGGTGAACGATTTCACCAAGATATTAAGGAGATGGAAAAAAGATACCAGGGAAGATGGAGCGTCTCAATGATGGCAGACTACTGTTGGACGCTTCAGAGAGACATTCCAGATGCTTCCCACAAGCGAAAATGTACCAAAAGGAGTTTCACTGGGAAAAAGATATGTGTTTAGTGCTTACTAATAAATGTATTTTAGATAAAAAAATAAGTTTTGTTACGCAATTATAAATTTAAAAAAATATTTTTAGTCTTTTATCTTTTATTTTAAGATATGATAAATTGTTTAACATGGATACCCATATTGTCAGAAAACGTGACGTTCTGTGACAAAATGAAAGTCATTTTCGGATTCAGCACACCCAAAATCATCAAAATTACGCAAAAAAATCAAAACAGCTCTCAATTTTTTTTTTTGCAGACTTGTGTTATTTAAATAACAAATTTCATACTAGTTCATTTACAAAAAATAAATAATTAAAAGTGTATACCTAACTTATGTTACTAAATGTGAAATACCCGTATTTTCAAACCAAGAATACACAGACTATTAACTGTTATGGGCTCTGAAATTAAAATTCAACTAGTGCGTTACAAAAATACCTTTATCTTAATTCCTACCAACCTATTTGGAAATATATCGCAGACTTCGAGAACCGGTGTCACTTTCATATACACGACCTAGCGCGGGAGCTGCACAAGCAAGAAGAATTCCGGCTGATGGCAGAATACTCAAAGCTGTTACAAACTTACGAGTATCAATCAATCAACATCACACGCGTAGCTTTTTACTTCAATGTTTCCAAATAATGTTTCTTTTCTTTTCCACCGTTTCAACTAGTATCATAATATTTCCAAAGGAGCATTAATAATATGGTAATCGTTGGAGGAAGAAACGGATCAGTTCATTGGCCGGCAAGATTACCTGACCCAACAGCATTGGATTTTTCGTATGGGAAAGAATGAACGAACTTTAAGAGAATTAGAAGAATTGAACATTTTTTTTTCAGTTTTAATTTATGGGTTTTTCCGCAAACATGGTATTGATTTTTATATTTAATATTGTTACGTTAGTTAAAAAAAATAGTAGAACGTTATTTTTATTACGTATTTTCTGGAGAAAATTGACCTTAAGGTCAAAACTTAACGTGGGGAAGGAAACATTATAAACGATCTTAGAAATTGGATATCTGAAGACACAAATAAGATATCAACTTCATTCAAACTCAGTTATAAAAACTTGTGTGTCTTCTTAAAATATATTCTTAAACGAATTTTCTACCATTTGTAGGTCTACCATCAGGGTAGACCAAAGGAGGTCTTTTTCTGAAATACCCGAAAAATGATGTCAACATTGGAGATATACACATATTGAGCGTCTATTGGAAAACCATTAATATCGTTTCTATTTTTCATTCATCTTATGGTTTAAGCAAGAACAGCAACTAACATCAGCGCTTACATAAAATATGAAAAAGCAGTTACTTGAGTTTGATAACACTAGGAAAAATTAAAAAAAAATGCCAATTTGCGGAAACCCCAGTAGTCAAAATTTTCAAGCACAGTTCCTCAATATTTTGACATGAAAATACTATACAAAAATTCATTGCCAAATGTTGCTTGCATGTAAAGTGATTCAAGGTAAAAATTCAAATTAAAAGAATGAAGAGTTTGCTTAGTTTGGCAATGCCAAGTTACTTGAGAAGAACGATGTTGGATGATCTCGGTAAATGCTGAAAAAAGATGGGCACAATGTAAATTGTCCCAAATTGTTTAAGGCTTTTGTCGGGAATTTAGTGACATTATATAATTTTTTCTCAATTCACATTTGAATATCTTTGGGAAAAATTCTTAAGAACTATCCAACTTATCTTTGATTTACAAGTTACTAACTGGAGCTATGCCGATGCTTTAAGTTGAACTATAATATATAAATGCAAACGCCTTCCAAACAAATCCAGAATCCCATAGGGAATCTATATGAGGGGAATATGTAGCTAATCGCGTTCACCCTGTCGTCCAGTCGGCTTCTATAAAACAACCATTTAGTCAAGGCCAAAGCTCCTTTAGCCCTAGCAGCATTTTTTTAGGTCTATGGAATTACTAATGCTGGTCCAACCAGATGCCAAGGAACTTTACTACATTTTTACTTGCCACTAGCTGTCCATGTGGCCCTCCAATCATTAGTATTTTCCTTCTCACTCCCTTCAAAAAAATGTTTCTGATCTTTGAAAGTTAACTTTCAACTTCCAGTCATCGCTGACAAGACTTATTTTCCGATAATGGACTTTTGGTAACAATTCATGGTCAGTTCTAGATGGAGTGATCATTTTTGTTTCCTGCTAAATAACCAGTGGAACAGAGTTCTAACATGGTTCCCCATGCTATAGAACTACGCAGATGCTTAAGTTGTATTGACAACGAGCTTCCATCAGCGACAGAAATTCAAGCTACAAACGAAGTTCTCCAAGACAACAAGGAAGCTGGACTTGATACCGGCTGAGTTCCTGAAAGCGGATAGGGAAGCTATCCACAACGGTTAACATTTTTTTTATTTTCCTTGATATAATCTGCTCTAGGAGGGCGAAGTTATTGTTAAGATTTCAAAAGCAAGGTGACTTCAAAAACTACAGTTACTGATATTAACAGTTTGCCTGTTGTAAAATTAATGAACTATCATTCTTAACCGAATAAAGCTCAGAACCGAGTATACATTCAAGAGGCATCAATCGGAGTTTTGAAGCAGTCGATCGTATCCTGTGTGCGTATTACCAGGAATGGACGGGCCCTACAATTTTCTAATGAGTCCAAGCGTCTAAGATGAGTAGCACACTTCATGACATTCTTGCAAAATGTTTCACTTTTTCTTAAAGGGCAGTACCTCCAGCGGCAGAAAAGATTCCTCTGCATGACAGCCCAACGCAGTAACCATTATACCCAAACATACTACTGAAATTATTATGAGAATAATTTTACAAAAAGTCCTACCATAAGCTTCCCTTATTATCCATTTACATAGTAAATCAGCTAAAATTGCAATCATCCAACGCCAAGGCCATTTTGCTACTTTGATTAAATTTGCTTAAGCAAATTCAATTTTTAATCAAAATGCGACTTCTGAGTGTACTGTCAAAATACTATATTCTCATTTCAGTGTGTTCAGAACGCTACTTATGTTTGTATTGTCTCATAACTTCTACTTACCTTTCATTTATTAATAAATAATCATGGTCAAACCACGACCACGAACACGATGGAACTCGTTAAGTCTGTCGGAATCAGAAACCCAGCGAGCCTAAGAAGGAGGCTCTCAGAGGTTTAATGTCCTCTTTAAATATTGTGAAAATCAAACTTGAGATAATCATTTTATTTCCTCCACATGTTTTTTTTTTAATGTTTTGGAAATATTTTTATTTTTATTTTCAAAAACTGTTCGAAAACCATTAAAACGAAATTCAAAAAATTACAATTAGTAAAAATTAGACAATGGTTGACAAAAAAAGTTGTGTTTATTTATTTTTATTTTGTTTATTTTGTGTTCGATTTTCTCAGAAACTGGTTTACTGAAAAGCTCCTTAAAATTTTTGAAAAGTATTAAATTTTTAATTTTTAAAAAAGTTTATTTTTTCTTAAAACTCAATAATTGGATTGCTCGATTTTTTGAAACTTTTTAACTAACGGTTTCTTAATACATACTACGCGGGCGGTCCGACAAGTGGTTAGCCTCGCCGCCCGATGGCGCCAGTATCGCAAGAGAGATTTACTATCGTCTAGTATTTACATTCTCTTAGACGGCTACTGTCAAAATTTCAGCCGAATCGGACTCGTAGTTTTGTTTTGACCACGTGTGGAAGCCAGCTTGTCCGCGAATTTTAGAAAAATGGAAAAAGAGGAGATTCTTATTTTTGGAAGGAAAATGTCGCAGCGAAATAAAAGAACGCTTGGATGCTGTGTACGGTGACTCTTTTCCTTCGATGTCGAGCGTCAAAAATTGGTTTAACAAGTTTCAACGTGGTCGCATACGATAAGCCCCGCCCAGGTGCCCCTAAAATGGCTACCCCGGAGGATAACGTGTCAAAAATCAACGATCTTGTATTGGCAGACCGCCGCCGATTGAAGGTGTGCGAGATAGCTGAAACAGTAGGCATCTCAAAAGAGATGGCGAGAGTCATATCCTCCATGAAATTTTGGGCATGAGAAAGCTGTCAGCGCGATGGGTGCCACGTTTGCTCATTCCGGACAAAAAGCGCAAGCGTGAGACTACTTCAAAGCAGTGTTCGAAATTGGTCGAATTGTACTACGAACTACCACCCCATCCACCGTATTCTCCCGATTTGAGTTGAATGAGTTGGTCATCGCTGCCACGGAGCAGAAGAGAAAACATATTTTCCTGACGAGGCTTGGAAAATCCGCACGTTATTATCCAGAAGCCAATGCATCCACATAGAGTGATTTTTTGATGCGGGTTGTGGAGTGGTGGCATCATTTGCTCGAAAATAAGGCTGCGTACAATGTTTCGATCAACGTTGGAGGTTACAGAGCCATGTTAATGTTAACCGACTTTTTTTTAACTGTAATTGAAAAGAACAGTCTGAACCTCAACCCGACAAAATGTCAAACTATGACTTTTTCTAAAAAACGTTTTCCTTACTCTCATGAATATGTTATCTCACGGCACATTTTAACTCGTGTTATGACTGTAAGGGACCTTGGAGTTATTTTTACACCCAATTTTTCTGCTCACATTAATAAAATCGTGAATAAGGCCAATTCAATGTTAGGGTTTATTAAGCGCTGGTCTAAAGAATTTTTTGATCCCAATGTCACCCGGGCTTTATACTCGTACAACCCCTTGGTGCGTCTCCATCTTGAGTATGCATCGCAGGTTTGGACTCCTCTTTATGATATTCATATTGAGAGATTAGAATCTGTGCAAAGAAACTTTATTCGTTTTGCCTTGAAAGGACTTCAATGGAGTGATCCTTTGTATGTCCTCTCTTATGACCAACGATTATCTATTCTTCAGATGCAAACTTTGGAACAAAGAAGAACAAACAATGATTTGGTATTTTTCGACCAAATTATAACAGGCGTCACAGACGCACCAGATCTTTTATGTTCGGTTTATTTTAACTATCGGGGAGGAGGTTATAATCTTCGAGGCATCGATATGATTAAGGTCCCAACACATAGGACCAACTATGGCATGCATGAGCCCTTGACACGTATGAGTAGACAGTAGACTTGTAAATTGGAATTCAAATATTTTGGATTTTAATATAAATAAAAGTAAATTAAGAAACCTACTCAAAACCAGTGGTCCACGCTCCTAAATGTTCTTTGTTTCATGTTATGTTATTGTTTTGTTCTTACATTATTATTTGTTTATTTTTCATGTTTTCTTGTGTCAGTGTTAATTGTAATAGAGTTTGCCTACTAACAACTAACACTGCACTAAATGATGAGCCGGTGGTATAACACAGTTCTCTGTGTTGGCAAACCATTGGTCGAAAGATGGAGCTTGCTATAAGCTTTCTTAGACCAATTCTGATAGTGTGTAAAAAAAATAACAATTTGAAAATGATTCAAGCAATTAAGGCGAATATCATCCAAGCAATCATTGAGATACAGCCCGAAACCATCAACAAGATCTTGAAAAACTGAAGCGTCACAATGCCCTTTTTTTGCCCTAATTCTCGAAGTGGATCCGTTTTTCAAGACTTTTTCTCCTTTCAAAATTGTCTCAACTCCAAAAAATTTTCCTCACAGATGGAATTCAAAATCTTTAATTTATTAATAAAATTAACACGATATATGTTAACTGATTTTTCGTTCTTCTGTAAAATTTATCTAACGATCCGTTCTCACACAGAATCTTGATAAAAGTGCCATCATGGCGCACTCCTTCGTTCATTTTTGCTTTCTCTCATTGTTTTGCGGTTATAATGCAAAAACTTCGCCCATTGGCTGGCAGCTTGCTCCGTTTAACTGGTGACTTGTTGAACCCTATTTACTCTCTGATTTATAACTCTAATCTCTAGTGAAAGGGATTATTCACAATGGAGATAGCTCAATGAACGAATTCAGCTCACCTCCGTCCAATTCCACTATTTGCCCAAGCAACGCCCCATTCCACATCGATCAGTCTAATATGGAGAACAGTATCTCTGACGGATGCACTTCCACCATTTGGCATTTTTAAATGGTGAGAAAAATTCCATTCCAATCGGAAAGTTGCAATTCCTTTAAACCTTCTTGCAGATTTGGGGGATTTTAGGAATCACCTAACAAAGTCATCCTCGTTTTACTTGCACAGACACTCTATGGTGGGGTCTTGGCCGTTTCTTTTATGAGCTGGGCTCTTGGTCATTTTCGTTTGAATTACTGACTCTGTTCTCTGCGACTTCACTGGGTGACGCGCATCCGAAACGTCAAATTCGTCCATAATTTTGGCGAATAAATTATGCTGAATTTCACTAATTGCATTGACTATGTTGGCTTTGGGGGCATTGGTGATCTGTGGTTGAATGGCATAGATTTGTGACTCAAGAAATCCCACAAAATGAAGTCTAAATCGCACAATCTCGGTGGCCAATTAATATCACTGGCGCAAAATGCACATTGTGGCACGGGCTGTGCGGTACGTAGCGCCATCCTGTCGTTCTTAAAGGAGAATAGACTGGTGACTTTCGCGTCGGAATTAAGATCGTCCAAATTCGACAATTTTGAATATGATTTTCGACCGAAAGACTCGCGAAATTTTGTCAAACATAAGGCCTTCTTTTATAAAACAATTTATTCATGTAGAAATGTTATGAACCATTATAATATTCCGAGTGGATTTGGAAAGACACGTTCAATAAATGACAGCCAATTTGACAGATAACGCTTGAACAATCTGTCCCCAATCGCCTCTCAAGGTTCAGAAATTCTTATTGGAAAACCTGTAACAACCGATTTGGGCTTAAAAGAATTATTTTAATTTCAATATTTCGTAAACTTCTTTACTAAGAAAGTCATTTTTTGTACCTTTAACAGTTTGTAAGGGTGATTTTTTTGCTATTTTATTTTTGGCATCACTGGTTTTGACAGCTCAGGCACGTTTTGTGTCACTATCAAACATCTTCAGTTTGGTCTATAATTCAACCATGAATCGTCTTACAAACGAACAACTCTTGCTATTTATTGAATTTTATTATCAAAATGAGTGCTCTGTTAAGAAAGTTCATCGCACACTTCTTCCATTTTATGGTCAGGTTAATCGACCTACTGAGACGGCACCAAATTTTCATTGTTGGACATTAAACCACCAACACGCTTACGTAGAGTGCGAACTGAGGAAAATATCGCAGCTGTATCGGCTAGTGTTAGTGATGACCGTGAATTATCGATTCGGCACCGTTCGCAGCAATCGGGCCTCTGTTACTCCACTACGTGGAAAATTTTGCGGAAAGATTTAGGTGTGAAGCCTTTCAAAATACAGCTTGTGCAAGAATTGAACCCGAACGACGTACCACAAAACCGAATTTTTGGTGAATAGGCTCTTGAAAAGTTTGCCGAAGATCCACTTTTTTATCGAAAAATTGTATTCAGCGACGAAGCTCATTTCTGGTTGAATGGATACGTGAACAAGCAAAACTACCGCATTTTGAGTGAGGAGCAGTCAGAAGCATTACAAGAGCTACCAATGCATTCAGAAAAAGTCACTGTTTGGTGCGGATTATGGGCTGGCGGAATCATTGGGACGTATTTTTTCAAAGATGCCGTTACTGTGAATGGTGAGCGCTACCGTGCGATGAAAACATACTTTTTTTGCGCAAAATGGAAGAGCTTGACTTTAGTGACATGTGGTTTCAACAAGACGGTGCCACATGCCACACAAAACGCGTAACACTTGAGAGGCGAGTTAGCTGAACAGTTTATTTCACTTTTGGAGTCGGTCAATTGGCCGCCTAGATGGTGCGATTTAACGCCTCTAGACAATTTTTTGTGGGGCTATGTTAAGGCTGATGTCTATAGCGACAAGCCCGCTTCGATTGACCCACTGGAAGCCAACATTGAAGCATTTATTCGTGAGATACCATCCGAAATGTTAGAAAGAGTATGCCAAATTGGACTAAGCGGATGGACCATTTAAATAAATGGACTATGAAATAATCTTCAAACATTAAATTATATCGACCGTACCTACTATCGATTCAAATAAAGATTTCAAGCATTTTTTTTGAATCACTCGTTATATCATTTCCCCTCGGAAATAACATCCTGGGTCCGACTTTCGCTCGTTGTTCGTGGAAGAGATTTTCCACCCTATTGTACCATGATATTCTTAAATATTTAATGTCGTGAGCCGACTTATTTCATAAATGTTGGTAGACGAAGTACCACCTATACTGGTAAGGTATCATATTATGGCATTGAGTTAATGTAACAAATCGGGAATTCTGGGCTGCTTTGCAATGTTGTTTTCATCCTGAAAATGGAAACGGTGTAGCTCATAATTTATTTCATACGTGTTAAATGAGATTTAGTTCCACGAGTATGAGGAACTCAATTTAAAGTGAAAATTCATGCATTCAGAAGAGTTTACAATAAATTTTAAAGTCAATCAAAAATGAGCAATAAATAGTTGATGATACATTGAAAAAATGCCAGCAACGAAGGTGTCAATCTCGATACAAAATTACGTAAAACCCATTAGGAAATCAGTGTAATAATTTCATTCCCAGCTGTTACTATTATCATCTTGAAAGCTCTACTTAGCCTTCAACTCAAAGTTGTACATGATTTTATTTATGACAATCACTAGATGAATTTAATAGAAGCCGAGGCTTCGAATGCACAATTGAAATAGTAACCGGATGCACAGACCATAAACACACAAAACCGAGTCTCTATAGAAACTCAAGTGTGCTTGTCCGTCGTCTTCGTTGTAGGTTGCTTAAGTATTTTAGAACTTAGGTTACGAGCAAGACAGCCAGCGCCTAGTAACCATTGACTAGGTATAGTTATATGGAAAGAATTTTTTCCCATGCTTGATTGAGTTAATTATAAGCTGCCACCAGTGGTGTTGTAATTTGAAATCACGTTTATAGCAATTACATGTATTGAAGCTTTAATATGAATCATATTTTTATGTGAACGTGAAGCACATTTTGCACTTTGGAATATAATATGCTCCAGAAGGTGGTTTCTAATTTCTACAACCCTCATTTAATGAAAAGATGAAACTTTGGACACCGAGATATGATTCCCCGTCAAATACAAACACCATTCCGCGTGCCTTTTAAAGAGGCCTTCAGTTTTAAAGTATCAAAATCAAAATGTAGGATTGCATGAGCTTAAACTTCGCTCTGATTCATAAGCTCAAGCTGGTAAGTGACTTATGAACTGAAAAAATTTTAATTCATAAGCTAGCTACTGACTTATGAATTGAAAAAATTTACATATGTCCATAAGTTTCTTTGTGAATTATGAATTTAATTCATAAACTAGTTGAATTTGAATTGAATAAAAAGTAATACTGGTTAAATAAATAAATTTTTCAATTTGTATGCCCTTATTTGAGTGGACGTATATCAATCCCAAGGTGGAATATTTGTCTTCAAATTAATAATTATATATCTATTTAATTAAAAATAAAACAAACATAAAATATCTGTGTAGCCTGGCCAATTCTAAGTTTTAAAATTTTTCAAGTGTAATAAAATTACTATTCACTTTTGTTCACAAGCAACTTACATGTTGTTCTGTGCCATTGATTTTACTTGGGACTTATAGGTACTATAAGGCAAGTTATGCATTCGTAAAGATTTTGATCAAAGTTGTCATTACGATGATAGCGAAGACTAAAACAGTGGGTCTCGCAATTCTGTCTGTCTGTCTGTCTCTCTGTTCGACTACAGGCTAAACGGCTGGGCCGATTTTCTTTAAACTTAGTAGATATTATTTTTAATTTTTTCCCCCCACACGTTTTTTTCTTTTTTTTTTAAGACCAAAAATAACGGTACCCCCCATACGAATTTTTTTCGAAATTTTATAAACATTTTTTTTTTCTCAAAAACTGTTCGACAGATTTTAAAAATAAAAACACAGAAAAATTTCATTTAATTAAAGCTAGGTAATGGTTGACAAAAATTTTCAGAAAAATGGTTATTGAGGGTACCCCCATCGAACTATTTTTTTTGTTTTTGATTTTCTCAAGAACGGTTCAACCGATTTTGATCATTTTTTTTTTGCTAAAGCTCCCCAAAAACATGAATAGAATTCTGTACTCAAATTTTCAAAAAAAAAAATTTTGGATTTAAAAAAAAAAAAAATTGAATTGAATATTTCGAAAACCCCATGCTAGATTTTTTTTAAACTTGATAAATAAAAGTTTCTCAATATAATCTACAAAATGTGAGAACAAAATTTTTATTTTACCTAAAAATAAAGGTACCTACCATACAAATGCTAAAAAATTAAAAAAAAATGGTTTTTAAAAATCGTATTTTTCTCGAAAACGGCACCTAGAATTTTGATAAAATTTTTTTTCTTTCAATTAATTTTTACGATCTTTAATTTAATAAAAAAAAATTTGAAATTAAGATATTACAGCTTGTACCTACCATAGAACCATTTTTTCGAATTTTGAATTTCTCATTATCCACATAACGGATCTTAATTAAAATTTTTATAGAGAACCTTCTAAAAAGTCTAAAACACATTGCATTTCAAAACTTTAAAATAAATAGTTTTTGAATTTTTGAAAAAAAAAATCTATTTTTTTTTCTTTTTTGAAAATTCGATATCTCCGAAAGGGGTCAATATTTCTTTTCGTAAATTTAATTTTTATTCGAACAATAATAAAAACTTTAAATTGGCGTACCAAAATTTTTTCTTAAAAATCTTTTAAAAAGTTTGTATATAAAAGCTTCTTTTAAAGAAACCACTACAAGGACTTATAATTTGTGTTCTTGCATAAATTCATATTTGCATAGCATTCTGTTTTTGTCTCTTACTACTAAAAGAATTTTAAAATTAATTTTATCCTTATGAACATTTTTCTCTAATAACATTCGTTTTTAAAATTCCTAGTCGATTACATAGGAGCAAGTTCGTGCGACCCAGTCGTGCATTTTATTTTTATTTATTTTCTAATTTATCACGAATAGCACTAATAATAATTTTTTCTTTCGATTTATCATCCGTCATTGAGAAGTAGTAGTAGTTACTTAATTGAGATTTTCTTTTTTTTTTTCAGTTTACAAAACTTAATAACAAAATGTTAATGCACTTAATAACTAGAACAAACATTTTTGTCGACTTGGATTTGGTCTGGCTAAACAGAATTTTTATAAGGCGTGTTTTTTGCAAGTCCATAAGGTATAAGGCGTGTTTTTTTGCAAGTCCATATGGAATAATTGTAGAAAAAAACGAAATCGGGACATGCAAATACAATATCTACTAAAGTCTATATAAGTTCAGATAATTTTCGAGTCTTAACTTAAGTCGTGATAAAAACGGTGATGCAAAAATGATATTATCTATATTTTATCGATAATTTGTTCAGAGAAGTCCAGAGTGACGTTTTTGCTAGTCTCAATGCAGCTGATCAATGCCATAGTGCACAGTGCTACTAAGCCCCGATTTCGCTTTTTTCTACAATTCTATATGGACTTTCAAAAAAAAAAAAAACACAGCTATTTTAGAAAAAAAAAATCGGGACTAACCGCTGAAAACGTAAATACAACAAGTCCAGTCCAGATAATTTTAGAGACTTACAGCCCGATTCTACCCCTTGTGAGGAGTCACAAGTCACAAGCTCTTGTGACTATTCCTTGTGAGGATTGTTGTGATTCGATAACATTTTGGTATTCTCCTCCTAATCGTCACAAGAAAACTCACAACAAAACTCACCACAGCATGGTGAGATTTTTAAGTGTCATTATTAGAACAGATAATTATTTAAAACGAAGAAATTACTTTATAAATGTATTGTTTTGGAGAGCGAATGGATCATTTGTATCTCAAAGTTTTTAAAAGCCGTCTGCAAACCTCTTGATACGATTAATTTCTTAAAAAAAATGTTGTTTATGTAAAAATGTTACGTTTCATTTTCGTGGGAAAGATCAGCAATAATTCACTAGAACAAAGTCCACTTCCATTTTTGTGTAGGCACTCACAATTATTCACAAATCTAGAAAATTTTTTACAAAATATACTCAATCAATTCAAGAAACTTTAAAAATTTATGAGTTGTGACCTGCTCTGAAGGAGATCATAGTTTCGATTGTTTTTGTGACTCTCACAAGTTGTGACTGAGCGGCAGAATTCGAAAAAGTCACAAAATCAATTTCACCTCTTCTTGTGACTTGTGAGGCATCACTGACTTTGTGGGAGAATCGGGCTGTTAATCTAAGTTCTGATAAAAACAATACATAATGCCAAAATAATATTATCTATATGTTATCGATAATTTATTTAGAGACGTCAAAAATTACGGTTTTGGATGCTGGTTGAATGACAAAATTTTTTGGATTTGAAAAAAAAAAAAATCGCAGACCAAGCAAAAGGTAAATTAATATATATTTGTGTATACCTTTTTTCAACTTTTGATTCGGAAAAAGTGGTTAAAGGAGGAAGTGTTGGGTCTGCTAGGAGCTGCGGTGTTATGCGGCTAAAAAGGAGTTTTCTCATCCCAGAAAGTAGAGAAGGGCATACGAAAATGTCCTGGAGAAAAGTGATATATCAAGTTAAATTGCTTGTTTTATTTATTTATTACATTAAATTAATAAAGAATTATTCTTCTTTGTTAACTGTGTTTTTGTGTCAAGAAAATTAAAACCCTTCCATTTATGGCTTCCCAATTAATTTACCTGAATGAAAACACACGTAGCTATTATGGCGGCCAGTTTGGTATGTGTATATTTTGTTTTGCCATTTTGAATTTTCTGGTCATCAATACAGCTGACAAATGTCCTAGCGGGCACAGTGCTCCTTACTTTTTGGGAAGAAGTTCCTAAGTTCCGATGTCGTTTTTTTCTACAATTCTATATGGATTTGCAAAAATACACGCTTATTTGACTTTTATGATTGTCGAGTATGACAAAATATGCAAAGAAAATTTTATTCTTCCAAATTCAACGCAAGAATTAAAATAGTCTACTCACCACGACCATGGCCGTGATTGAGAATCAGTAAGCAAATTTGACAGCATGAGAAAAAAACTTGCCAAGTAAGCCCATCAAATTTTAGTCAGTAGTCATTAAATAATAAAATTTCTCTATTACATTGTAGCTGTTTCAATATTATTCTACTTTAAATATTCGGTATTAAACCTTCATGAAGTAAGAACTTGGCGTACTTTTAGATCTTAGTACTTTTCACGGCTGACTTGTTACACAAAGGTTTTGTATAGAAGAACTTGGCTCTTTTTTTTAACATTTATGTTTTTTGGTCTGATCTCACTCCTTTTTGCAAAGATTTTAATATTTTGCCATGTCAAAATCTCGAAAGATACGGAAGGATAGAAGGGTGGACTCTACCTACTAAAATCAACTTAGTTTATAGCTTCCTATTTCTTTTGGTAGGTATATTTTCTTTTTGTTATTGGTTGTTTTGATTTGTGCTTCAATTATTTCTTCTTGTCCTGGCAAGATACCTAACACTAACAAACCTACCTTAATTACAGCAATCGGAAGTGTTCCATATAAATTAAACATTTTCTCAGAAAGTGGGCGGATACCACGCCGCTGAACGGAAAACCTCGATTTTTATTTTTGTTCTTTTATATGCGATTTGAGCCCTACCGTTCTACCGAATTTCATTGTTCTACTCCAATCGTAAGTGCGCCATATATAATTTACATCAGTTCTGAGGAAGTAGGCGGATACCACGCCCCTGAATGGAAAGCCGCTAATTTTATATTTTTTTCTTTGTATGCAATTTAAGCCCTACCACTTTACCAAATTTCATCGTTTTATAGCAGTCGGAAGTGCTCCATTCAACCAACACCAATTCGGAGAAAGTGGGCAGATACCACGCCCCCGAATGGAAAACCTCGATTTTTATTTCTGGTCCTTTATATGCGATTTGAGCCCTACCGTTCTACCAAATTTCATTGTTCTACTCCAATCAGAAGTGCGCAATATATAATTTACATCAGTTATGAGGAAGTGGGCGGATACCACGCCCCTGAATGGAAAACCGCTAATTTTATATTTTTTTCTTTGTATGAAATTTAAGCCCCACCAATTTACCAAATTTCATCGTTTTACAGCAGTCGGAAGTGATCCAAAATTCGGAGAAAGTGGGCGGATACCACGCCCCCTGAATGGAAAATTTCAAATTTTCGTTTTTTTCCTCTGGTTGCATGACAAGACCTACCGTTGTGCAAAATTACAAGATTCTACGATGTCGGGAAGTGCTCCATAATTTTGATGATCTGTCAGTCAGTCAGTCAGTCAGTCAGTTACGGTTTTTGTGATTTTTGAGGCCTTATATCTCAGGAACCGCTTATGCCAGAAAATTGATATTTGGTGAGCCGCCTGTGCCTGACTAGCTTAGCATATATTCGGAGTTTTAAGTTTCTGACTTCATTGGTACTAAAGATAGGAAGGGGTCAAAAATCGCCTGAGTTTGTTCTTGTAAAAAGGGTGTAGTGCCAGAACTTGGCTGGGCACTACCGTGCCCTTTGATCTCCAATCGTCAGTACACGTACCGACTTTCAGGTGGCGTGGAAAGCAAAATAAATGGTGAAATTAAAATGCAATTAAAAACGGCAGACAAACGTTTTTTTCATAATTATGCCCGATTCATAACGCGACAAAATAACGGGACGACGTGAGAGTTTGAAGTGATTCAAGTGATTCACTGTCACCTTTTTGTAGTAATAAGATCGTTTCCCAATTCCCAAGGCCTCGAAATTATTCACTACGACCTTTAATTAAGCTAGGCGCGCACACGCAGCTGTGATCGAAATCAAATAGTTAAATCACCAGTTGATTAAACACAGTTTGCGCAAATGAAATATGAATGATACTCGTATGTGACACAAAATAGCGTATTGATTTTAGACAATCCTCTCGTTTGTGTGAAAACAGAGATTTTTGTGTTGCTCGAATCGAATTGCTGTATGCGTGGAGTCTCATAAAATACCCATATGTTACATTTTGGCAACCAAACAGTTGGGCGACTGTCCTTACTTTATTTATTAATTTCATTAAACGTAACGACCAGAAATGCTATATTATATTAAAGGGCACGGTAGTGCCCAGCCAAGTTCTGGCACTACACCCTTTTTACAGCAACAAACTCAGGCGATTTTTGACCCCTCCCTATCTTCAGTACCAATGAAGTCAGAAAGTCAAAATTCCGAATATTTGCTAAGCTAGTCAGGCACAGGCGCCTCACCAAATTTCTGACTGACAGATCATCAAAGTTATGGAGCACTTCCCGATATCGTAGAATCTTGTAATTTTGCACAACGGTAGGTCTTACCATGCAAGTAGAGGAAAAAATCGAAAACTTGAGGTTTTCCATTCAGGGGCGTGGTAGCCGCCCACTTTCTCCGAATTGGGGTTGGTTGAATGGAGCACTTCCGACTGCTGTAAAATAATGAAATTAGGTAAAGTGGTAGGGCTTAAATTGTATACAAAGAAAAAAGTATAAAATTTGAGGTTTTCGATTCAGGGGCGTGGTATCAGCCCACTTCCTCAGAACTACTAATGTAAATTATATGGCACACTTCCGATTGCAGTAGAAAAATGAAATTTGTTAGAACGGTAGGGCTCAAATTGCATATAAAGGACCAAAAATAAAAATTGAGGTTTTCCATTCAGGGGACGTGGTATCCACCCACTTTCTGAGAAAATGTTTAGTTTATATGGAGCACTTCCGATTGCTGTAGAATGATGAAATTTGGTAGAGCGGTATAGCTTAATGTACTTTCAAAGCGAAAAATAGAAAATCTAAGATTTTTCATTAGAAGTGTCTTTTTATTGTCATTTTGAAACTATACATGCATCTTAAAAATTCATGACTTTTCTTAGAACAGAGTGCTCTAGAGAAAACATTTGCATACCTGAAAAAATTATGAGTTTACATAAAAAGAAACTTAACTGTGATGTGAATTATAATCAAACCACTACTTAGGCTATTATTTTTTTATTAAAAAAAAAAAAGAGTTAAAATTGCATCAAAAACATCATCGCATCCTCAACAATAATTGTTTTTTTATGACTTTGCTTTGCACAGAAAAGTGCAATGTTTCAAATTCCGAGCAAGTCCTTTTGAAGAGTTGGACGATGGAGAATCTTATTTCAGTTATAGGTATAGGTCTGACTAGAAAACAGTTCAGTTCTTCGTTAAAAACCTGAAAATCCAATTCTGAATTACATATACCATGGGCTGGAAGGCTTGGCAGGTGCATTTTGAACCTGTTGAAAATAAATAAAATGCACGACTGGATCGCACGAACTTGCTCTTATGTAAATGTACTTCGGAATTTAAAATACATTTTATAAATATAAATCATGAATTTAATGACATAAAAATGTTCAAATGCATGGAATTGCTGTCTAATTTACAGAAACGGAAAAGTATCTATGAATTTATGCAAACAAAATTTAAAAATTGTTTTATTATTAAAGTAATTTTTTATAGAACAAATTTCTTTAAAATTTTTCGAGAACAAAATTTGGGATGCCAAGTATTTAGTAGTACTAGCCGACCCAGCTCTCGAAATTCGAGTGTCAATTTATTTATTATTTATTATTTATATTATTGGCAGTGTTTTCAAGCAAATTTATTAAATTAAATTTTATTTTATGTAATATGCAAAGTGTTCGACAGTGCAAAAACAAAAATGACCCACAGTGTGTAAATGCGTGTCTCAAGTATATTCTGCACATCTCCGTAACTGTGGCTTTCCAACCATATAAAATTTATCGAAATCGGTTAAATAGTTTTGGAGAAAAGTGTACCACAAAAAACATGTTTGCCGTTTTATTTAATAGTATATATTTTAGCAAATAATTTAAAAAAATAACCGTTTACACGTTTTCAAGATATTGATTTTTCAAAAAAACCCAAAAAATATTCTTTCGAATATTTCTATATACAGCTCCTGCTGAAAATTTTTGGTTAAGATCGTTAGAGCCGTTAATGAGAAAGTCGAAAATAAAAAAAACTGTTCTATGACAGGTACCGTTAATAAAATTTTGCCCCCATTTTTTTTTTACCAAAATGTAGTCCATGTACATAACCTAATTTTTTTTAAATCAAAATCGTTAGAGCCGTTTTCGAGATAAATAAGATTATGCATTACGAGTGTATGGGTGGTACCGTTAGTTTTAGAGCTAAACAAAAACTTTCGATTTCTCCTCTAGGGAATCACAGAAGACCTTTAAGTACCAAGTTTGAAGAAAATAGCTCCAGTGGCTTAGGCTATAGGGAGAGGTACAGACATACGGACATACAGACAGACATACGGAATTGTCGGACCCACTTTATTCGTCTTCGCTATCATCGTAATGTCAACTTTGATCAAAATCTCGAGTTCGATTTTTTTTTCCAAATGCAGAACTTGCAAGATAGTTCCTACATACATACATATATCGCAAGTAAAAAATAGAGCAATAACATAAATGTTTTAAGAAACAAGAATAAAACTTTTTTATTGTATTCTTCTTCTGCCCCATTTTTCTCAAATTTTCGCTATTTGGTGAAAATGAGATTATTATTTTGAATTGAAATAATATTATAAAATAAATATATAGGTACCTCCAACAAACAGGAACTAGGCAAAATAAAGTTACTAAATAAATTGCTGAGATGCCACAAATAATAATAGGCGCGTTTTATTGGTAATCTATATCTAGCGCAGTAATACAAACACAAAAAAAACGCTTTATTCACTCTTTAACTCACTCTTCCTTGTTCTTTCCTACTTGTGGAATTAAGAATTAACTTACACGGATGTGTTCGAAAGATCTGTATCTCGTTTTTAAGCTGGAGTTGAAATATTCATGAAAATGCAGATCAAGTTGATTTAGAGTTTTTCTCACTGTTAAATTTGATTTAAAACTTACCAAAGTGCGAAAATATATCGCTTATACATATGTATATACTGAGTATCGGACAAAAAAAAACATAGATAGTATTACTCAATAAAATGACATTGGCGCAAAATTTTAAACAGCCTCTTATTAAGGTAGTAGTATTATACTTCTTATATATTTCCTAACTTTAAAGTAGTTTTCTAATTTCAAATATTTTTTAACTACTATCGTCCTAAGGCTGGGAGCGCACATTCAATTTTTAGTGGCACAACCCTGTTTGGATACTTATAGAAAACAGATGAACTATTTGGTTGAATGTCCGCGCAGGTGCATATAATTATATGTTACAAAAAATAGCGAACTCATTTTAGGCAATCGTTTAGTTTGTGTCAAAAAACAAACTTTTTAGTTTCTTGAACCAAACAGTTGCAAAACCGCCTAGTCTAAGGCAATTTCTTTTAATAAATTGATTCTGAGCAACCAAAAAACAATAGTAGTTCGTGCAAAAAACTAAAATGTTAAAGAGTCATATGAAGTTAGAACGATACTAAAAAAATAAAATAGGTATTCTGAGAGTTTAGCTTTATTTTTTTCAGTTGTTATATAAATTCAGCATAATGCCGCAGTTATACGACATTTTTGAACAAATGCCAGTGAACTGATAAAACATATCAATCGAATTCAATATTTCAATATTCAATATTTTATGACAAAATTAGTGGCAGTAGTGTAAAGCCGGAATGAATTAAAGTTTTGCATTTGAAAAAATATTTGTTCTATAAATTTCGGAGAGATCACACTTTTGATTAGTAAAGGCAAAGTATAACAAAATAAATACCAACGAACACACCCTCAAGTATGCCACATATATATTTTTTCGGACACCACCTAAACACCTCCTACATTTCAACATCCGAAACTCCATCTTCACTAAATTATCCATTTCAATTACTAGCTTATTTTTATTCACTAATCGTTTGTTGTTGTTTTCCATCATGTTCAATTTTGCGATGTAGTGTATTCACTAACCAATAAAACACGGCTAATATACGTATCACAAAATAAATTGTAGGCTGTCGCTTTGATTTCTGACATATCAAATTATTAGGTGCGTTCCTCAGATTTTTTCACGAACTGTCATTGTTTGGACGTGTTCAGTTGCATCGTTTTTAACAAAAAGGGAATTAGTAATTTACTAGTTAGTAAAACGAAAAAAAGGGTTTAAAATTTTCGAAGAGCGAGTAAATAACTAAAAGTTTAACAATTTGCTAACTAGTAAATTGCTAAGCCTCTAATATCTAATAGATAGGTTGTTTAAAATTTTGCGCCATTGAACTAGATCATTACTGCAAATCGATAAAAGTTTTTCACTGGTATTTGTTAAGGTGTTTTCAGCATTTATGCCTTTTTAAAGCTTTTGAGAAGAAATAATTTAAATTTAAGGATTGGTGTTTTTTCTTTTGTATTCATTTTTTCTTTTAATGTATGAAAAAACCTTTAATATGCAATTATATAAGTTTTGGCTATATTCTTTTGGGACGAATTGCTATTTACGCGAATATTTGAGGAGTTCAGCTCAAGTTTTGATTATGCAAGTAACTGTAAGGCTTTGAATGATTTGAATCATTACTCCATGATTTGAATCATTACTCCAAAATGTATTAAGATAAACAATCAATTGCAATAACTACTCTCTTCAAAAACAAAAATTAAGCTTCGCTGCCTCATCTAAGTTATATCTTTAGCCAGCGTAGACTTTAGTGAAGATAATAAACATGTTGAAGACTTAACACACAAACATCAATATTATTAAGGCTAATAAAATTTATTTATAATGCGTTCACTGAACTCTGCAATTACAAATTTCAATTTGAATGTCTGAAACCAAACGGTAACAAGTGGTTCACCACATCTACATCATCGATGCTGCGAACCGCCTTTCAAATATAAGTCAACAACCTCCCAGAGGTCATATGCATTCATTTCGTCTATTGCCCCCAAACGTCGTAGTCGCGACCGTCGCGTCGTGCGTCGTGGGTGCTCGAGTACAGCATGTTTTGACAGCACTTAGGCCAATGTCTAGGTCAAATTGGAGATAAATCATGCACAAGAAAGTTCCCGAAATAAAAATCGATCAAAATTGTTTTGGCGGAAATATAAACTTCCTATTGAAGTAGGCGAGTTATTCAGAGCTATCCATTGAAAAGTTCGATGATCGAGGAGGATTTAATGATTAGGTTAATAGCGTTAAGGCTGTATGATATAAGCTTGTATGATATATTGGGAGGTAGACATATTTTCTTGGATCTGAAATATGCGATTCTCAACCAAGAAATCAAACGGAAGAGTACTTCGTTTGAAAGAACTTATGTGTGTCGATTCTCATACATATGTCGGGCAAAGTCGATAACCTAATTAGTCATTACTTATAATTTATTATGCCGACGGCGACAGCGACGGCTGGTCTTTTACGAGAGCTTAAGGCATACGAGATTAAAAATGAGATCTAATCAACTATTAATTGAATTTTAAACCATAGACATTTGTTGAGTTTAATGCTACGAGTATATTGATGTTGATGGACGATACCTTGACTTCATCCTTTGGAACTTCCTCTATGAACCTTGTGTTCCATTTCCGATTAAATTTCATTCGTTGCAAGAATTTGTGAACATGCTAAAGCAAAGTCACGTTTGCAAGACCATCAACATGCAGTACACCTTCTATGCTGAGTAAACTGAATATTATGTAGGTGAGTAAGACTAGTTTTTCTTTTTCTCTTTGATTGCCGACTGCAATCAGTGCAGCACATCCTTTTCGATGGTGGAATGTGTTGAAAGAAAGTTTCCCGGACTTATATTGATTTTTTTTTAATACTGTAACACAAATTTAAGGGTTGAAAATGTTTTGTTGTTATTTGTTCAATGGCCGTTGAAACTAGGTGCTGTAAGCTGAATAAATCTTGGATGATAATATAGCTTGTTGGCGTACATATGAGCAAAAGTGGATAGCATCTAATTTAAGAAAAGAAAAACTTATAGGAAAAGTTGGTTTATATCTTGTTGTCTCTGATATATGTATTGTAATATTTTTCCAAGGTTCGTTAAATAAAACTTATTACTCTTTCTAATACTTCTTCTTTATTTTTACTTTCGAAATCACAACAATAAATCTCAACTTATAATCAACTCAAATACTTTATTCAAATTAAAAATCACACTTGTTTTACACAATCCAATAAGCAGAGTTTTGCACACTTCCGTAATCAAAAATCAACTGTCTCTCGCTCACCGTGAACACTCCCTTATATACTCAAATTAGTTGTTCTCGAATGTTCTTGTCTTGGAATGTTCTAGATGTTTGGAATAAGGGGAAATACATTTGACATTGGAAAAGAGCTTTTTGTTTCTTCCATAAATTAGATATGCAGTTTTCCAACAGATGGCGCTGTAGTAGTATAAATCTCTGTTCACAACAGTATAATGATGTGAGAGATATTTTCATAAAAATCTCTTCCTGTTAATAGCAGATATTACAAGGCTTATATGTGGTTCAGCGGGGATTTTCAAGGTGTTATAATAAATTCATTCATTACTATTTATACAAAATAGAGTTTGACATTGTTGATTTCATGTTACAGGAACAAAATTGTCTAAATGCTGTCCATTTCTCTTCATACACTTTCGCAATCTCTGAACACCCGAGAGTAATGTTTGTATGTTAAATGCCATCAATTTTTTTGGGAATTGTTGCTGTAAGCCGTCGACTTAAGGTAACCTTAAAAAAAGTCGCACGGGGTGAGGTTCGGCGACCGAGGTGCTGGAGCGTACTTGCTGTTTTTTTTTCTCGGAAAAACTAGACTCAGCTCATTCATTGAAGCCGCATTTGATATTGCCCGTTTTTGCTGAAATTCTGTTTTGTTGTTGAATCCGGGAAACAGCTGCAGTTGGTTGCGGTTCCAAAAAGTCTGCAGAGAGCGATAGTTTATCCGAGAATGTACTATGGAAACTACCTTCAGAAGCAGTTGGCATGAATATTGCATATTATCCACAGTGGTTGAAAGCAACCTTAGTACTTCAAAGGTACCCAAAAAAGTTTTAAATGGAGTTCCGTCATAGTTCGCAGACGCTGCCGCCTGATCTTTTCGATATTTTAGACGGGACAATGTATGATTCATGCTGCATCTAATATGGTCTCTGATATTCAATGAAAAAAAAAATTCAAAGGCAGTACAATCATATGGTGCCTATCTGATTGATTTGGAGAACGTCTTATTGTTATCATCGCTCTTAGATCATTGTAGACCCATTGTGATACCACATTGATGCTCCTATTACCGAGTGGCAGTCGCTGGTATGAAGGCAAAGTGTCAATTCTCCGTTTGTTGCTGATCCTACAAGAACCAGGTGCATCGTTCAGTGGTTTTCGTTCATTCTATCATTGTCGTCCTGGACCCTTTTTATGTATTTTGACTATGTATGTTTGGAGGCGATCTCCTGATCGGCTGGTTGATACAGTTAAGAATTTTTAAGCCATTTGGTAGCGTTAGTAAATTTCAAGGAGTTTTTGCTTGGAATGTCAGAGAGTTCCTTTATGTCGTTGAAGAAGTGTCTCCCGAGGAGCCTGTTTCTCAGATAATATTGCGCAGTGGCGTAGGTAGTGAGGAGTATAAGTCGCATAAGTCGTCTATACTAAGTTTCATCATTTTATTGTGCTAACCAGGCTAGTTTTGTCGGGTTGTGATGATCACGAGAAGAGAAAGATGATTTCAGTAATTTTTTTGCTGAAACTTGCCAACATAGTTTTTTGGTTAAAAGAGAGGTATTGAGTGAGCTCCATTTCTTGTTTGTTGTAGCTAAAACTTTGCTACCGATTACATGTTTGAGATTACTGGGTGGTACCTGAACTCTTATTTCTGCCTGATAAAGATCAAGTGGTGATCCTATTCTTGCCAGCTTATCAGCACTTTCATTAGCTGGGGCATCACTGTGACCCGGAACCCAACAGAGTTTTATGTTGTGCCTTATACCAAGAACCCTTAGCTCTTCGCGAGAACAAGTTACAAGCTTTGATTTGATTTCAATGGCAGAAATCGCTTTTATTTCCGCTTGGCTATCAATGAAAAAGGTGATATCAGCTTATTATCATTGAGACTTGTCTAGCAGCTTTGTTACTGCCATCACCTCAGCTTGAGAGACAATATTGTAATCAAGAAGTCTGAATTAGCTGGCTAGTCAAAGGGTTTCTGAAAAGAACCCTGTACCAACACCAGTATTGGTCTTATAACCGTCGGTATACTCGTATACTGCGATTCGCAGGTTGATGGCTTGTTGATTTGCAAGTCCTCTCTGCTAGAAAAGGCGGTCGTGAACGGCTTGTTAAAGTCTGAACGGGGTGTTATTTAGTCAGTGCACTGTATGGTTAGAGGTTCTCAACAAAAAGCTTGCAAGACTTGGCTGGCATTGTTTTTTCCTGAGCAGGTGGGGGTGTAGAGTCGGTAGTAGTTTAAGGCTTGTCCGAGGCTCTGAGAATCTTGACCAATGGACTTGTGTTGCTACTGAACCATATATCAGACCATGGCAGCGAACGTAAGTCCAAAATTATGCACGGCATCATGGTGGCATGTCAGTCCGCGTACATCATGCGTAATTCCATGATCATAATGGGTAGCGGCTAGCATAAGGCCATGGTTGTTGGATAGTGGTGAGGTGGTAAATACATGGTTCATGGTCTTGACTTTCGACGAGCTCGTCCACTTCGGTGGGCCGGTATTGCTACTATTAGACATTAGACTCCAGGTTCCTATCGACCTCCTCGTGGTGCCTGTGGATAAGATAAGGTAACTTAAGTAACTGAACCAACTAGATGGGAACAATCTGGACGGTGTCCTTAAAGTAGGAATCCGCTAAGGAGTGTGTAACAACTTACCAGACGAGTGCACATTCTTGGTTGATGGTTTCTACCTCGACTATAGCTGGGTGTGTGTATATCTGGGGCTGACAGGCCCTGAAGAAGACAGGGACCTTCATATGTAAGTGACCTTCATGGTGGCGAAGATCAACCGGGAGCTATATTCTGGTACCATGCGAGATAGTGCCCTGAAGTCTGAGAGCTATAGCGTACGTCTTCTTGCTCTCCTATTCTTTCTTCGGATAGTGAGGTGCAGCTGACGTGTACGTGCACTCTTTCTTTGAACTATCTATGAGGTAGGCCCCTTAGTGGGAGTATCATGGTGGCTTGGTTTATTCCGAATGCGGAGACACATGGTTTCCAGGCGTGCCTGGATTCAAGAGGTGTTAGATAGATCTCGCCTCCAAGCATATTAAACAAAACGACGATTCTGTTTCTTCCTGAGATACGGCAGATTTCAATCTGGTTATTAAACTTTAAGACTTTGATCATTGTAGACGTCATGTTTTGGCTTTCTAGACTAAATCCATATATTAGTGCAGCTCTTGGAGTATGCAGTTGTATCTTTTGCGCCATCCGCCATCCTCTCACATGACCAAATATCAGTGAAAAAGTAAGGTTCTTATGAAGTCTTTAGAAATATGGTGAGTCTGGATTTGATTTTGCTCAATGTGAAGATTTGGTCTATGTATGTATGTTACCTCATGCCGGGCTGGAATCTAAACTAGAACTTGCCGACTATATACCCAGTATTAAAGAACGGCTTAGGAGGCTCAAAACAGCACTTTTTAAAGTATTCGTATCGTTTATGCGACGTTTAAAACGGATATACTTCAATAGATCTTTGAGGACTTAGTATAATATTTTTCTAGATGTGGCATATGGAGCTGATATGAAGTCAAAGTGCATTCTTCCGTCAATAATTGGTCCATGATTTGATGCATTGTCCCTAAAAATATCACCTCCGAATTTAATGAGCTCTGCAGGTAAGCGATCAGATCATGAGACTGCTCTTCTTAAGCTTTTTTATAGCTACATTAAATCTAAGTTATAGTCTCGAAGCATAAGAGAAAGTATTTATTAAATAATAATCCTACGCCTCCTCCCCCTCCTTAGATACCGCATGCGCCGGGATTCATGTTTATATGAGCATTTTATTTACTAGTGTTGCCTTTTCAACTATACATTTTTTTTTTAAGTTTGTATTGCAGATTTTTTTTCTCATTATTACGGATTTATTAAAATGTTTCCATCGGGCCAATGGTTACAACGCAATTCACTCAAGTTCATTTGCAATCTTAATTTTATCACTTCCTTAAGTCTGAGCTCCATACCTCGCTTAGAACAAAATTTAAAGTAATTGATGAAAGTACAAGTTTTAAATTTAGCAAAAATAGTTTTTTTTTTTTTAGTCAAGAAGTTGTAGGAAATTAATAATAAAGAGTAAACCCCCAATCTTTTGTATTTAAGAACATACATATGTACATACCCAAATAGTACATAAAACACACGACCCGACGTTTACTGATGAATCTAATCGATTTATTTAAATTAAGAACAGCACCGTCACCGCGCGCCGCCGCCGGGCGTCGCGCCATACGGCCGTGGCCAAGTGGCATCGTTAATTCAAAAATGAAGTATGATGTCAGATGTCATTTTAAGACACGAACCCACATAGTGGAATTAATCGCAACCAGATATATAAAAACTTCTATGTCGGTATAATCTCTAACAAGCCACGCTGGCGACGACACATGCCACCTTCACCACCACCACCAGCTGAGCAACGTCCACGCAGATACATTATATCTCCAGCTTGCTTAAGTTATACATCTTGTTGGTCAATGTTTCCCAAAGTTACGAAGGCAAGCATTAAGGAAGGTTAGTGTTATACCTACATATATGTAGGTAGCATCAGGGGCAGTTATGTCTAATATATTTAGATTGGGAGCGTGTTAACACTTACTTGTCACTGTCAATAAACGTTCTATATAATTCACTCTGTCATCCTTAATCTTTCAAAAGACTTGAAGCATAAAAGTAACAAGTACGAGTGTGTTGAAGTTGTTAAACTTTTTTATTCAAAGATTTAATGAGAGTGCTAAAAAGTGAACCTCAATCCTACACTTCCGATGTTGATTGTTGTTTTTTGGACAGAACCGAAAAAAAAAAAATAATGTATTCACAGTTTGACATCTACCTACTTTTTTTTTGTCTTGCCCTTAATCACGTGAAGATTTAAATCTCCAACCACGCTCACGAACGATTTGATATGTACGAGTAAATAATGAACACGGGATCAAGAAAATTTGCACATAAAATTAGTTTATTACAAAAAATGACAGACAGAGCGGCACCACAGCGCCAGACATCTTCAAGTTGAACATGTGAAACAGACGTGCTTGCTCATAGAAACTCGATTTGTGTGTATAAAAGTCAGGCCATTCAAAAATTAGAGGAACTTAAGCTATAAAAATAAAATTAGCATTTCTATTTTCTTAGTAAAAAGGACAGATTTCATGTAGGTTTATGTTTAATATTATAGATAAGTGATGTAAATATAATATTACTTTAATTTATTACTTCTAATTGTTCTGCCGTATATCCACGCATGTTTTCAACACCATACTTACAAGTTACAACAGGGGAATTTCCTTCCGATAGGAAATTAGCGAAAGTCCTACCCATACACAAAAATGCTGAATATAATGGCGCAAAATTTTAATTGAATTAGTACGATGCTAAGTCTGTTTTAGTGTGATACTAGGTTAAAACAACGAATTTGCAAATTTTAATCGAATATAGCACCATACTTTCTCTACCCTTTTATTAAGGTTAAAATCATCGAATACCTACTTTATTTTTTTAGTATCGTGCTAGTTTCATATGACTCTTTGACATTTGTAAACATCAAAAAAAGGTTCGTGTACTTACTTTTTTAAACGAAATGTCATTGTTTTAGGTGTGTTCAGAAGCAATTTATTAAGAAAATTCTTTTAGTACGATACTAATTAGAAAATGTTTAAAATTAAGAATGAGTTAGTAAACTACTATAAAGTTAGCAAATTGTTAAGTAGTATCATACTAATTCCTTAATAATAGGCTGTTTAAAATTTTGCGCCAATGAGCTTAGGCCGATTTTAATCTTAGCTTTCCTTTCAAAAGTTTTTGAAAAGATCTTGAAAAATCAAATGGGTGGTCGATTTTCTTAAGACGAATAATCTTCTTAGTGCAAGTCAGAGTGGTTTTCGAGAGAAACACAGCCGTGTCACTGCTTTTCTAGATATATTTGAGGATCTTCGTCGAGCACTGCATGAAGATAAAGTAAATTTTTAAGTTCTGCTAGATTTTTCAAAGGCATTCGATACAATTATACACGGGAAACTTGCAGATAAGCTTCGCCAGCTTTAAAACTTCTCGCCTGATGCTGTAAGACTTATATCTTCGAAATTATCCGATAGAATGCAAACAGTTGAAATAGGTAACAATTTATCCAATTTTCTCCCTACCACCAGTAGAGTTCCACAAGGATCCATTCTTGGGCCATTGCTTTTTTCGCTTTACGTCAATGATATTCCCTTCATCATTGATAACTGCTCGTTACATATGTATGCTGACGATGTAAAAATGTAGCTCGACAGCGGTATTGGTCTCATTGAAGATGGTGCTTGCCGCGTAGATGAGCACCTCGAAAAACTAGCACTTTGGGCTAAGACTAATGGCTGGCCTTTAACCCATCAAAATCTAGTGCTTGGTAATATCTAAGAACATTTTAGATTTAACCTATTTCCGTCAAGTAACTTTAAATGATACAAAAATGTTGAAAATGTGAACTCCGCTCGAAATTTCGGAATAACCGTTACGCGCAATCTTACATGGAATAAGCACATTAACAGCACAGATAATTATATACAGATGTCTCACCTCCATACAAAATTCTGTCATCGAAAATTTTCTCGAGCAGACAATCTCGAGCAGACAAAAGCTTTCTTAAGAAGGTTTCATAAGAAGAAGAGAATTTTATAGTCGCCGTAAGAAAGCTTTTCTGAATTAAAAAGAGAACAACATAATATTCTCTCTTCTGTTTAAGAACTTTTTTTATTATGCGCAAGAAAGATAATACTGGCAGACAATGCGGCTACCTTCATTCATGTGGAATATATATATGTAGGTATCTACCAAAAAAAGCAATTTGCTATTGGGGTATCGGGTATCCTATTTTTGTTAAAGAAAAAAGGCAAAAGGTAAGGCATTAGGTAGATAGAACATATTCTATTAATATCTTCATCATTTGTATTATATTAATTTATAATCTGTTTTTTTTTTTTTTTTTAAATACTTTACACCTGTTTGTCATGTTGATATTGTTTGTTTGTGTGTGTACATCCATGGAACAGCCGCATGTATAGGTTGGTATTCTATGAAGAATGTGCATGTTTGCAATACAGTTTTTCAGTTTTTGTACAGAACATTTTTATGAAATTTCCTAAAGTGTAATTCCACAGTCAAGAGTGTTTAATTTTTTTTTATAAAATCTACAGGGACTTCCTAAGAACCAATAATATTACTATACTAATTCATTTTTGCTGAAATTGAAAAAAAAAACACCACCTTTATGTATTTTTAAAATAGTCAGGATCTTTTTTCTGTCACGGGTGAGACAAATAAAAGACATAGGCGCAAAATTGTAAACATTTAAAACCAGCTCTAAATCAATTTTAGAATGGGAGTCGACTCTAAATATTGTAGATATATAAAACGAGGACCGACATTATGTTAATTTTAAAGGACATAAATTATACTTTAACGTTAAAGAGCTCGTCTAACTATAACAGCAGCAAATAGCTAGTTTGTCTTTTAAAAGTGTACTTTATCCATATTGTAAAGGGTTATTTCATACCAAAGCAAATCTAAGTAAAAATGTTTACTGATGTTTTATTTGGTTTTTTAAAAGATGTGCTTTGTAAATAGACTCAATTACTGAATATTAGAAATTCGAAACAATCGTACAAAAGTATTCTACGATCGGAAAATCTTTACATACAAGTGTACATATGTTATGTACCTATGCATGCCAAGACGAGTATAGCCAAATGAATTTGCACCTTGAAAAAACAAAATTGAATATGTACGAGTATGCTATTAATTAACTACTTATATATACTTCATTTACATCTTAAATAATGTAAATAACTTATAAACAAGCAAAGTACGGAGGTAGTATATAAATTATTCTTTTTCCGGCGAAAAATTATTTGGTTTAAAGTTGGCTTTTATGTTTTTTTAATTGTGTTGTTGTGTTCAAGTTATGTATCTGTCAAATTAAGGGTTGTTCAACGTAAATTCGCTTAGGTTCTGTTGTAAAACCCACATTAGTTAGAAGAGTTGTCTAAAGTGTTAAAAATTATGAAAAAGTTAGACAAAGCCCCCAAGCTATACGACTGCGTTAAGTAAAACCGATTTTATTGTTTAAAATTTTGCGCCATAATTTCTAAAGAGGGTATATTTTAACTTCGAATTCATTTCACAAAACGTTCATAGCTTCTATTAGAAGAACGAATAAAAAAATAAATAAAAATAATTATTGTCTTCATAAAAATTTCTAAGCAAGGAAAGAGTTTTCTAAAGTTAAAATAAAATAACACAGAAAGTTTTTAATGTTATTATAAAGTGTTAATTATACCTACACTTTTATTTAAAGATATTAAAATCTAATGTATCGTTTTTAAACAGAAAAATCACGGCATTTGATATTAAAAAAAATATTAATTTGACTTTTGGTTGTCGTTAAAACTCATCATTGAAAATTTTTCACTTATTAAACACCATCATCAATTATTATGTGTCAAAATTAAAATTATTCTTTTTTTATAAACTATTTTATAAAAAAATCAGAACTTTTAAATTTTCGGATTAGCCGCGTTATACATATATACCGCGACCACGCTCAGTGAAATTTCTAGGGAAACATTCGGGGCGGTTACAGTATTGCATATTGCACTTGCTAAATATATTTTATATACGCGGTTAATCGGAAAATTTAAAATAAGAAAAACAAAGTAATAATTATTGAAATATAATAATTGATTTTATGTGGGAGATTGGTTAAAATAATTTTTTTCAGGGCCAGAAGAAATGATTGAACGAAAAAAATAAAAAAAAATTAATGATAGCACCAAAATAATGATTGATTGTGCTTTTCAGAAGCTACAATTTTCCTTTGAAAATTCATCTTTATGAGTTTCATAGATATCTTTAACTAAACCTTAGACAAAATATATTTTTTTTGATTTATTTTCATACGGTTGAATTTTACATATTAGTCGAATACTACTTGTAATCAAAAGTATTTGTTTCTTAATTAAGTAGGTGGTATAAGAGACAAATATTTCTGCGAATATTGGAATATAAACACTCCTGATTCTATGTAAATATTCTATGCCTATTAAACAAACATTCAGTATATAGACAGGTTTTTCAAAAATACATATTTTTTTTCCAATTTTTATTGGTATGTAGTTTTAAGTTTTGAAATATTTTGTTCGTCTTTAATTTCGGTGTACTTACATTATATTTACTTACATCCTTGACTTCTATTTTTTGAGTTTTCAAGTTGTGTAATAATGAAATATTTATTATAATAATAAAATATAAAATTAAAGTTTTTAATTAAATTGAAGTTCAAGGGACCTTAGCTCCAAAGTGCTTTCGCCCAGTTATGACAGTGGGCTCATCAGTAAGATGTTGAAGGGTATGACAGCTACCTGGGCTAAACGCATATATTCTTATTTCATGTACCTACGTTGATTAAAGTTTGTTTTTATTTTAAGAACCACCTGATGAATTTGTTAGCTGAAAGGTAATCGAATTTATCTTCAACAATGAAAAAATAAAAAAATTATGACCAAAGCTTACAAACTGGCACATATACATTATAAAGGTTTTCAAAAAAAAAAAATCAATATCGGAATGGTGGTACGGACAATAAATTAATCAGTTGCTATTAGAAGAGAATTATTTCAGCTTTTACACAAATTTTCACAACATTTAGTTGAATACCTATGCAAGCCCAACATACAATTTTATTAGATAAATAAATAGATTATATGATTTATTAATAGGAAACAAGCGTTCACACGTGATGGTAGAAACATAGGAACAACATTTTAAACAACATATTTTTTAAGGGCTTAGCATTTTATTAGTTAGCAATTTGTTAGTAATTTGTTTAGTAATTTACTAGCTCTTCGAAATTTTTAAAACTTTTTTTCCGTTTTACTAACTAGTAATAGACTAATTCCCTTTTATAAAAACCGGGGCATCTGAACATATTTAAATCATGACAGTTCGTTAAAATTAACAAACCAAACTTAACTAAATCTGGGGAACGGATAGAATAGTTTGAAATGTCGGAAACTCAAAAGTCAAAGGGACAACCTTAAATTTATTATGTTATTTGTTTATTTTTGACAATTTTTTTCGAAATGTTTTTTTTTATTATTTCGCCACTTTGGATTGGACTATTCCAGTCTTCTTCCAAAAAAGTGTAATGTAAATAGTAGGTACTTGAAATTCTGCTGCAATCGGAAGCCTACGGCTTACAATTCGATCTCTTTCAAATAAAACTGCCAAGATAGTTTTTGTTTTTAGGAAAATGACAGATTTCATATTAATTTAGTAAATTAATAAAGGTTAAAGTAACCAATTTGTTATTTTAATTTTAGTACGAGTAAGATGTTTAGAGATAGTAAGATGATGAAATCGTTTAAAATTAGCGAAATCCTCTTTTTAACTTAGTAACTTACTAAAATGTCTACAATGCTTAAGATTTTGCATTAATATATTTAAACAAAAAATAATATTTTTCAAATTGGTTTGACAATAAGAACGAATGTCGTACGCACAGACTTGATACAGTTTCTTGATAATTGTTTTTCTCTCAAAAATTTGTAAATGGACTCATGACAAGAACGTTAGAAAAATTTAAAACCTTAAAATAAAAATAAGAAGCTACAGAACTAGTGAATGCTTGAAAAAATTAAGAATTAAACAGTATGAAAAACCAAAAATGGATTGTAAAAATAGTAAATGTAAAACAGGACTAAGGGTGGGTGAACTAAGCAAATACGTAATTAACAGTATAAATGCTTCAGACATTTTATATGGAATAGGCTAAGAGCAGAAAATACCTATTCAAAAGCTCCTTTTTTCTTTATTAAAACTATCATTATTTTTTCACTTACAAAAAAATAGAAAACACAAAAACCGTTCTTATGTACCTTCGTATGTACATACATACATACTACGTTTTCTTATTTATACTGAAATGAAATAATTTTGAAATTTGTAGTAGGTATAAATTGTTTCATTTGACAATTCGTAACATTTATAAATTAACTTCTGCTACAGTAAAGGTATGTTTGTATCTAATTGATAACTAGAAAATTGTCATCTTTTAATAAATTTTCACAAACGCAATGAATTCCTAGGCATACGTTTTTGAAAAATTGTATGTACTGCATATACATATATGTACCTATGTATGCACCTGCGTACAATGTATAACTTTTCGTACCTACAGTTATTCTTCTGGTTGCATACATACAACCTATCATATAAACTCTTCGAAAATTACGGAAAATGATACTCGTACTTTTATTTGTATAAAATAAATACCTTATCCGTAAAAAAATCTGTATCCACAATTTCTTAAGATTTTATTTTCTTCTTCTTTGTCGCCCTATTTCAAATTGAAGTTTTAATTTAATTAATTTTTTCAGATTGTTTTTATTTTTATCAAACCCAAAAAAGTCAAACACGCTATTCTCGCCATCATCAAAAGATCGCACCAAATCAACAAAAAATAACATTCCTGCCTGCAGGTGTCATCATAACCTCATGAACCTGAATGCAAAACACGCACATACATAATGTATCTACGTATGTTATGTAGGAACTGGGACAAGGAGTAACAAACAATACTGTGTCTATTTTTGGCTCTGATAGACAAAATTGAGCAACGAAATTAGAATAATTTGTATCGGAATTGCAAAGAACAAATACCTAACTAAAAAGATAGAAAATAATTTTTACAAATCCATCAAAGTCTTTGACATACCTACATAAGTTCCTTATTTGCTTCTAAATGCAACAAAATATCTAAGGCCCATTTGCTGATACGGAACATAAGTACCTACTTATGTTCCACATAAACTCTTATGTGACAGTTTACGTAGAGGAAAAAGTAGAACATAAGCGCTTAAGTTGAACATAAATATTTAAGTTTCGTATCAGCAAATGGCCCTAAGTGTCCTTTTTATGAAAAGAATTGCCTTATATTCCCAGATAAACACACAAAATACAATTTTTTCTTGCCAAAATTCCTCTATGAACAATGTAGGTAACTTGTGTTCTTGTGTTCATAACAAATCTATTTAAAAAAAAATGGTCTGGCGGTATTAAAAAAAAAACGAAGAATACAGATACAGAGTTGAATACGCAAGAGCAACAGACTAAATAGATTTTACTCGTGAATTCAGAGAGCACACATTTTAAAGAGAAAAAGCACTTCTCACATATCTGAAAATAATAAATTGAAAACAGCTTTCTTAAAAGCTCTTTCAAATGAAGATTTTCATTTTCATATGTCAGTTTTTTCTATGGGCATGCGACATCTGTATATAATTATCTGTGTTAACAGTGTATTCGGTAAGGCATACAGAACGTTTCATACAGCGGTTTCGGAAATACGTTATTGCTTGACGCTTGGTAAAGTTGAACTCAAGAAAGTTTTTCTGACAAGGTGGAGCCGAAGAAGGTCGGATTCAAAAGGGGAGGGGATATATCTGTATTTTTTTTATAATTGACACATATGTACATAGATGGAGGAACCTTTGATAAATCTGTCAACATCATTGATTGTTAAAATGAAAATCAGAAGGCCAAGATGGCTTCCCTGTATAACAATGAGGTTGCAAAAATTTGGTCGGATTCTTAGTTCCTAAAAAGGACCTTGTATTCACGTTCGCTTAAATAAGATTGAATCCATGCAATAAAGGAAAGTGGAAAATCGCCTAAAGCACTTTCAGAACTCTCTCTACAGACCAGTTTAGAACACAGCAAACCTCGACCAGATTACTTTCAAAAAGAGAAGAAAGAAAACTACCCCGGCAACAACTCCAGCATAGTAGGCTGAACATTCGAAGATCATCTTTAACAATTGTTCAAGTTACTTTTCTGAAACATGAAAAGACGAACAAAATTTTCCAGTCCCAGAAGAGACTAACTGACCAAACGTGAAAAAAATGTTTGCACTTAAGACAACACCAAATGCATAAGCGTAAGCCTCAGAGACAAGAGTGGAGAAAAAACGGACTCAACAGGAAAATCAAGCTTCTTATCTACAATCAGCTTATTAGTCCCCTTCTTACATATATATACCTGTCCCGTTAGGTTCATAATTTCTTCACAAGCAGTGAAGAAGATATCCACCCCTATTACAGAATTCGACGAATGAGCTAAAGTGACAGTTTCAAATCATTTCCAAACTTTTGCTATTACAGAAACCGACAAATGAAAGTTGAACGAATGTCGGTAACAATCCCTGCACCACTGACATTTTGTTCAACTTATATGGTATTACAGAATTCGCAATCCATTCGCACTCCGTACAATTTCTATCATTTTACATTCGCACCAATTTCGAGACGAATCTGAAGTGAATTTTTGATTAAACGAAAATAAACAGGAGAGTACAAAAATGTAAGTCAAAAGCTTATCATACTGAATGCTAAAGTGTTTGTTTAACAAATTTTAATAGAAAACGCACAAATAGCAACGCAACCAGAGAGCAAGAAATCAAGAAATCTAAAAAAAAAAAAGGCAACCGGTTGGTTTTGAACCGTCCTCCATTTTCGTACTAACCACTCTCAACGATGCTGATTTAGTTGATCGATAGCGATACTATTATCACAGCCTAGGCCAGTTGAATAAATGTTTGTAGCTGACAGTGTCGATACTAAAGTTCATAAATGATAAGGTAATTTTAGGAATCGACAATGTAGTTCATCCGACGAATTTCATAATTGAGTTTCACAGTGGATGCGAATCGAGTTAACTCACCGGGAGTAAAATTCTGCGAGTTCTGTAATAGACATGATAGATTTTAATGAGGGCGATCTTGAAAATGATTCAAATTAGCTTTTTTGGCCTTTAGTCCACAAAAATTGGCGTTTCGTCCGGGTGATCTCACATGGACTCATCAGTTGACTTGTGAGGACCTTGTCAATACGCAATTTTTGTTAAGTTCAGTTCATCTTACATGAATTTTTTGACAAAAATCCAATGTGAACTATATCCAACAAAGATTAGGATTGTAATCATTAATGTTGGAATTTTTTTTTTGCCCGTGGCCTGGCATTGAATATTTATATGAAGGTTTTTATAATACAAACTCTATATACTACTGAAATAAATCAGCCAAGTAGAAGACTTAGCACTATTATTGGACTTGTTGAATTATTGATTCAAGTCCAATAATAGTGCTAAGTCTTCTACTTGGCTGATTTATTTCAGTAGTATATAGAGTTTGTATTATAAAAACCTTCATATAGATCTTGAAAATGTTCATACCGCCTAGAAATCTATCGAAATCTCTTTACAAGGAAGTATTGACCAAAGAAGTTGCTCTTTGAGCAGGGTTGCAAAAGCTTAAGTCACTTGTTAGCTTAAGCTTGGCTTTAAATCACAAGCTAGTGAGTGACTTATGAATTAAAAAAAATATAATTCAGCAGCTAGGAACTGACTTATGAATTAAAAAAATTTAAATCATAAGCTTCTTAGTGACTTATGAATTAAAAAAATTTAAGTCATGGGCAAGTAAGTGACTTATGAATTAAAAAAATTTAATTCCCAACCTACTAAGTGACTTAGGAATTAAAAAAATTCAAGTCATGAGCAAGTAAGTGACTTATGAATTAAAAAAATTCAAATCATCTGCAAGTAAGTGACTTATGGATTAAAAAAATTTAATTCAAAACCAACTTAGTGACTTATGAATTAAAAAAATTTAATTCATAAGTTAATGTATAAATACTGATTAGAAAAATTATGAAATGGATAATTTATAAGCTAGCGTGATAATCTTATGATTTAAAAACTAGATTTGAAAGATTCGAAGTGCTTAATTAAGAAAACGGAATGTTTTTTATTTTATTTATTGAAAATACATATTGAATTAGTTTCAGGTACTTGAAACAATTTTACAAAAAAATATCAAATAATCAACTCATGTAAAATATGAAAACCAAAAAATTTAAAGGCATATGCATACAAATATGCACTCACGAAATTTATATAATGATAACCCATCATTTGCTCAACACAAAGATTTTATCAATATTGCTTTTTATTTAATTGAATTATAGGGACTGCATAAAGGGCAACTCCCAAAAAATTATCCAAAAGCTTTCATTATAATTAAATAATTATGTAGTCAAAACAAGCTTAAAAATTTCCAATCTACCAACTAACTTATGAATTAAATATTTTTTAATTCACAAGTCACCAACTGACTTGTGAATTAAATTTGTTTTAATTCATAGGTCACTTACTCCCTGATGACTTGATTTTTTTTATTTTCATAAGTCATAAGGTGGTGAATTAATTTTTTTTAATTCATAAGTCATTTAGTAGCTTAGGATTTAAATTTTTTTAATTCATAAGTCACTTTGGGGGTCGTGAATTAATTTTTTTTTAATTCATAAGTCACCAAATATCTTACGAATTAATTTTTTTTAATTCACAAGTCATCTATAGACTTATGACTTAAGGATTTTTTAATTCAAAAATTCGCAACCCTGTCTTCGAGAATGTATGTGTAATACCCATTGGCCAGCATATATTGGATTAGAACTGACCAGCGAATAATATAACGTAAGGTAATTAATTTCAACATTATTTATAATGGTTTTTTGACTCATCATCAGTTATGGGCTCACTCAAATGCGCTTCCTACCATAGCAATGGCGGCCATTGTCCTAAGTCCTTGACTTGGTGGAATTCGGGCCTGACCTGTGGCTAGATGCTGTGTGGAGCTTGGGTTGTCTAATACATGTCCTTGGTTGTTCCGATCACGTGCCTGAACAAGGTACACGTCGATCTTGTAATTCGTGCGCGAATTTACTACTTACACTGGTGGTTGTCGATCTGGGGTCAAATTACCGCTTCAGTGACCGAGTGAGTGAGTCCCATCAGTGATCGAATGAAAATGCAAATTAGAGTAATCGATTGCTCGATGACGCAAGCGGTAATGCCAAACTCACATAATTCAGTCACGTATTACTCGAAAACTGATGCCGTAATTTGGTTTTAGCTTTGGTCGCTCGTAAGTCGTTGTGCATACCCGAGGTTGCTAGCTTTGTGGCGTTCAACTAGAAATGATCTTTACAGTCGCGAAACTCCACCGCAAGCTATCGTAGGATATTTTCATAAGCGTTTAAACTGGAATGTTGTCTTGATGCGCTTGACATAGCATTTAGCTACATCACTGTTAGACACAGAAATGTTCAGTGCTTTATCGAATATAGTGTGTGTTTTTACTCATAGTCATATGCATAGAATCTAAATAAATTCCCACGGATACATTGCTAATCTAATGGAAAACTTCACCATTGACAACAGCAAGGTCATCTCCCATCTATAATCCATTAATCAAAGGACACGGTAGTGCCCAGCCAAGTTCTGGCACTACACCCTTTTTACAGCAACAAACTCTGGCGATTTTTGACCCCTCCCTATCTTCAGTACCAATGAAGTCAGAAACTAAACATTCCGAATATTTGCTAAGCTAGTCAGGCACAGGCGCCTCACCGAATTTCAGTTTTCTAGCATAAGCGGTTCCTGAGATATAAGGCCTCAAAAATCACAAAAACCGTAACTGACTGGACTCACTGACTGACTGACTGACAGATCATCAAAATTATGGAGCACTTCTCGATATCGTAGAATCTTGTAATCTTGCACAACGGTAGGTCTTATCATCCTTCGCGTGGTAGTCACCTTGCCGCGGTGCGGAGGCTTAAGTTTCAAAAATTCATCTGACCTACAGGTTTGGGAAGTCCCAATCCGGTAGTGATTTTGAGGAGTTACGAACTAAGAACTGCCCCCCCTAATCCAGGGTGTTACGTGAACCGTGCCTATTGGATGGTTTGCAGCCAGGGGGTATACCGGCTGTATTCTAACGGTACCTCTTCGACACCAGGTCTAATCGAAGAGTAACCATGACCTTACCATATCATGCGGAGCTCTGATATGGCGGACCTACCCTTCTCTAGCTACTCGTGGGAACAATATGCCAAAAAACAAAAAAACAACTCAAACCACAATAAATTCAACATTCCGCGGGATGTCACCGCGAATGAGTATGCGGATCGCATGGAGTCTAACCTCCGTGGTGACGATTCGAGACCGAACATCAGTCACTTCTTCAAGAGAAAGCCTCATGGGCAAGTGCAAAATCGGGCAGCTAAAGGAGAATCGTCTACAACGAGTCAGGGGAAAATGCCACCCAGGCGAGTTACAGATGATACTCCTGGCACATCTGAAGCTAGCATGAGGAGAATACCTCCCAAGCCGGTGAAGGATGCTGTCAAAGCAATCAGTGATGGGAAAATGACACCATCAAAAGCTGTCTCTGAGTCTACGAAAATGATGCACCGAGAAAAAGAAAGCGGCCGAACCAGAAAAAAGAACGGCCCACTTCCGAAAATGGGCGAGCCAGGTGGCCGGGACGACCCAAATAGGAAAGGACTCAGCGGTGCAGGTGCAAGATGGTACCTCCGGTTCCTCGCCGAGGGCATGTCCTCGCAGGATGCCCGGAAGAAAGTAGACGAGAGAAAGGCGGATGCAAATAAGGAACCTGCACAACGCCAAGAACAGGGTAAGAGGAAGAGCCACCTTATAACTCCTCCCCTAAGGCAAGACAAGACGTCAAAAAAGCCAGAACGTCGCCAGCAACCACAGCGGGAACAAGCACCGCTAAAATCGGAGCCGACGTACAACAGCTCTCGTACGCGAGCGCGGCCAGTACATTGAGGATTGCGGTTCTGCCAAGGGAGTACCCTCAGGTCTCCCTCAATGCTGACGAATTGTCGGTATTGGAGGATGCAATTATTGAGGAAGTCTCCCTTGGTTGGACGCATAAACTTAAATTTAATGGCGTGCACTTCAGGGCGGGACTGTTGTTAGTCGACTGCGCTGGGCAAGAGACGGCAGATTGGCTCAAGGAAAAAGCCTCCAAGCTGAGTACTTGGAAGGGCAGCGAATTGATGGCATGTATGGGCGATGACATCCCCAAAATGCACAACATCACGCTGTTTCTGCCAAGAAGCACCGGGCAAGACGACAAAAAATCGCTCGCGCTCATCCAGGCCCAGAATGAGGGAATCATTGTCAATGCATGGAAGATCCTGTCGAGCAAGGTCGAAGGCAAAGGACAGCTCCTGGTAATAAGCATTGACGGTCAGTCAGCGAAGGCCATAAGTAATGCAGGACATCAACTGCATTACAAATTCGGGAAGATCCCCGTTACTGGCCTACGTAAAAACAGTAAGACGAGCTGTATGGAATTAGCAGGTAGAGGAGCCAACACCATCCCTACCACGGCCGTATCCAGTTTGCCTGCCAACACCCCCCTCCCTCCCTCAATAACTCCCACCACATCAACAACCACAACCCAACCCCAATCCAGTTTGCCTACCAACACCCCCCTCCCCCCCTCATCAGCTACCACCACAACCACAACCCAACCCCAATCCAGCTTGCTTACTAACACCCCCCTTCCCCCCTTATTAGCTTCCACCACAACCACAAACCTACCCTCCCAAACCTCCCAACCCACCCAAACTTCCCAACCCGTCCAATCCTCCCCACCCGTCCAATCCTCCAAACCCGTCCAATCCTCCCAACCTTCACAAACCCATTCAACCTCCTATACTCCAAAACCCTCCCAGACCACCGAACTAACCCACACCGACACCGTAGCAGTCATCCAAAGCCAGGTAGAATCACTGGCAACAAACGAAGCAAGTCGGATGAGCGAAGAGATGGAGGGCATTGACCTCTCTCCTAGCCCATTCGATTTGAACGAGTCGCTTCCCATGGACGAGGAGGATGATCTGCTTGCAGATGAAGGGGCATTTGCCCCTAGCCAATAAAACAATGTCTGGACGCGGGATCAGAACCAGGCTAGCTCAGGTGAATATCCACCACGCTAAGGCAGCATCAGCTGTCATAGCCAGAAAATTCATAGCGGACAACCTAGGGCTAGTTCTGATCCAAGAACCCTGGATTTACGGGGGCCAAGTTAGGGGCCTAACATGTAAGGACTCTAAGTTAATATGGGATACGAGGATTGACTCGCCCAGAGCATGCATAAAGATAAGAAATAACATAAATTTTATATGTCTTTCAGAATTTATGACGCGGGACTTGGTACCAATACAAGCCCAAATCGACATCGAGGGCAACCTCCGTACGATGGTTGTAGCATCAGCCTACTTCGCCGGTGACGACGCCAACATACCACCAGTCGAAGTCAAGAAGCTCGTGGACTACTGCATCAGCAAAGGACTACCACTTATGGTTGGATGTGACGCAAACGCCCACCATACAACGTGGGGTAGTACCGATACTAATCAAAGGGGTGAGTACCTTTTAGACTTTATTATCGAGAAAAATCTAGATATATTTAACGTAGGGAACACACCTACATTTGTAACTAGAGTAAGGAAGGAAGTTCTGGACTTAACGTTTGGAACCTCGAACTTAAGTCGATTAGTTAGAGACTGGAGAGTCTCCAACGAACCTTCTATGTCTGATCATAGAATTATAGTGTTTACTTTAGAAAACCTGTTGACAGAGAACACCTCTGGCAGGAATCCTAAGAAAACAAACTGGAACCTGTACAAAAGCGTCCTAAAGACTAGTCTTGAACGAATAGGTCCACAAGAAACGACTAGTAGTAACCTTGAGTTAGAACACTTAGTTAATGAGTTTAGCGGGGCCATAAATGAGGCCTATGAACTCAGTTGTCCCCTTAAACCCATTAAAAGGCAGAAGGATGCTCCATGGTGGAACAACAATCTGTCAAAACTAAGATCCAAGGTAAGAAAGCTCTTCAATAAAGCAAAGAGTACTGGAGAGTGGCATAACTACTCTGCAGAATTGACCAAATATAATGGGGAAATAAGGAGAGAGACACCTGCAGCAGCAAGATTACACAAGGCTCTAGCCAAAGATAACACATTAACCTCTTTGGCACTTCGTTACGCCGATGGTAGCTTCACTGAAAACGAGGAGCAAAGGTCAACCCTACTGCTAAATACTCATTTTCCAGGCAGCTTACCAATAGTAGGAAATATGATAGAGAGAATACCTCTAAGGCCTAACCGGGAAGACTGGAAGATAGCTGCGACTATCTGTTCAGGCAATAGGATTGAATGGGCGTTAAGTACCTTTCAACCTTTCAAATCACCGGGCGTAGATGGCATCTTTCCTGCGCTCTTGCAGAAAGGTAAAGAGGAACTGATGCCCTATCTTATTAGACTGCTTCGAAGTAGTATTGCACTTAGGTACATACCAAGTCTATGGAGATGAGCAAAGGTAATTTTCATCCCCAAAGTGGGGAAAAAAGATACCACACATCCAAAGTCATTCAGGCCAATAAGCCTAACATCCTTCTTACTGAAAACTTTGGAAAAGGTAATTGATAACTTCATTAGATCGGAAGTATTAGTAAACATGCCCCTAAATCACCGTCAGTATGCTTACAGAGCGGGTAGATCCACAGAAACCGCTCTGTATGAACTAACGAATATAATACAGAGAGCTTTAGATATTAAAGAAACGGCATTATGCGCCTTCCTTGATATTGAGGGGGCCTTCGACAACACCTCTCACGAAGCAGTTCATTCGGCTCTAGAAAGGAAGAGTGTTCCTAGCACTATAGTCAGATGGATAAGTAAAATGCTTAGTACAAGAACGGCGGAAGCATACGCAGGACTAAACGTCCAGAAAGTCATCACAACAAGAGGCTGTCCGCAGGGAGGGGTATTATCACCCTTGCTGTGGAGTCTTGTAGTTGATGAATTACTAGAAAGTCTAACCTCCCAAGGGATTCGATGTATTGGATTTGCTGATGACATCGTTATAACGGCACTGGGGAAATACGAAGAAACTCTCTGTGATATAGTCCAGAGAGGACTGTCTATAACCAAGAAATGGTGTATATCTGTAGGACTTAACATCAACCCTACCAAAACAACGATAGTACCATTTACCAGTAAAAGACTTTTACCTCGCATGAAACCCATTCGGTTGGCGGGAGATGTAATCGACACCCAGAGGGAGGTCAAATATTTAGGAGTTACACTAGATAGCAAACTCCTCTGGAACAAGCATGTCGAAATAACTGTCGGGAAAGCCACAAAGGCCCTCATGATATGCAAGAGACTTGCAGGTAAATCATGGGGCTGCAAACCAAACATCATAAGATGGATGTACACCATGATGGTAAGACCCATCATTACCTATGGGGCAATTGCATGGCATAAAAGAACCGAACTAAACACAACTAGGAAATCACTAGACAAATTGCAAAGGCTTGCATGTATATGCATAACAGGAGCAATGAGAACATGCCCTACAGCAGCGATGGAAACCATCCTTCATCTGACGCCACTACACGTGGTCATTGAAAATGCTGCTAAGGGAGCCATAATGAGATTTGCCAAGGAGGGTACTGGGATGGGTAAGATTATTGGAAACAGGGAAAAAGATTCGATAATCCGGTCCTCAGTAACAAACCTCATTGACATCCCAAGAGATGGTATGATCAAAAGATATAACTTCGAAAAACATTTCAAAACGGAGTTAAGTTGCAAAAAAGACTGGATAGGCGAAACAATAAACTATAGTCTTAAAGAAAATACCATCAAATGGTACACAGATGGATCGAGGACGGCTGAAGGGACTGGTGCTGGAGTTTTTGGGCCTAGAACTAAACTCTCCTTACCGATGGGACAGTCCACTAGCATATTCCAGGCAGAAGTAAATGCCATAGGCATATGTGCTGGAAGAAACCTCGATAGAAAATATAAAAACCAAAACATTGCCATCATGTCAGACAGTCAGGCTGCACTAAAAGCACTAAGCTCCTACACCATCAGCTCCAAACTTGTTTGGGAATGCGTGATTAAGCTTAATAAACTGGGCAAGAATAACACTGTCACGCTTCATTGGGTACCAGGCCACGTTGGTGTCCAGGGCAACGAAGTGGCAGACTCCTTAGCAAAAATAGGTGCATCGACACCCCTTACAGGGCCAGAGCCCTACTGCGGAATAGGAGAAAACGTGATCAAAAACAAAATCAAAACAGAAGAGGAGACAAAAAGATCAAAGATCTGGAAAGAACTCCCTAAGCTAAGACAGGCAAAACTATTACTCGGGGACTACAACCGAGAGCGTTTTCTAAACTGCATTAGCTTAAGTAGGAACAACCTCAGGAAAATCACGGGGCTTCTCACAGGCCACTGTAGGTTGAGAAGACACCTCAACATCCTTGGCTTAGTGAGCAACGCGACCTGCAGATTCTGCAACACTCACGAAGAGACTCCCGACCACATGCACTCGTGCATCAAAGGCACAGGTATCTGGGCAAGCACCACATAAAGGAGAGTGAATTATCATCCCTTAAAATACTCCAAATACTTCGATTCCTCAGAGGAGCAGATTTGGAGGAAGAACTGTAGTAATGAGCCAACCTCATCCAGTTCTAGATGGGGGACACAATAGATCTTTAGGTCGCAGTGTTTTTATACCCCAATTTTTCATTCATTCATTCATCATGCAAGCAGAGGAAAAAATCGCAAATTTGAGGTTTTCCATTCAGGGGGTGTGGTATCCGCCCACTTTCTCCGAATTGGTGTTAGTTGAATGGAGCACTTTCGACTGCTGTAAAACGATGAAATTTGGTAAAGTGGCAGGGCTTCAATTGCATACAAAGAAAAAAATATAAAATTTGAGGTTTTCCATTCAGGGAGCGTGGTATCCGCCCACTTCCTCAGAATTAATTTGAATTATATGGTGCAGTAGAACAATGAAATTTGGTAGAACGGTAGTGCTCAAATTGCATATAAAAGACCAACAATAAAAATTGAGGTTTTCTATTCCAGGGGCGTAGTATGCGCCCACTTTCTGAGAAAATGTTTTATTTATATGGAGCACTTCCGATTGCTGTAGAATAAGGAAATTTGGTAGAGCGGTATAGCTTAATGTATATTCAAAGCGAAAAATAGAAAATCTAAGATTTTTAATTCGAAGTTTCTTTTATTGTCATTTTGAAACTATACATGCGTCTTGAAAATTGATGACTTTTCTTAGAACTGATTGGGTACTCTTTGTTATGTTTATATTAACATGAATGAAAAAAAAAAACATTTGTATACCTGAAAAATTTATGAGTTTACATAAAAAAAACTCTTAACTGTGATGTGAACTATAATCAAACCACTAATTAGGCTATTAACCGGAGGGCTACCTTCATTTAAAAAAGAGTTACAATTGACACAAAAATATCAATTAAGAGACAATTAAGGCGTAATTCTACGGCGGGCCTACCCACAGAAACAGAGTTTAATTGAACGTTGACCACCGCCCTTAGATATCATGACACCATCCCAATAGCGATTCGGCGAATATATTAAGGTGTGTTCACACAACTTACTCAGGAACGAGGCCTATCTAACGCCTCTTACATCCAAGATAACTTGAACACCAACTATCGCCCGTGGTACCAGATTATACTCGTATTTTTACATTTTTTGTGCGAGCAGTGTATGAATATGAAATTAAAGTTTTAATTCTAAAAAGTGCAGATATTGTTGAGGTGTGTTGTAGTATATATGATGAATTATTTACCTTTGTTTGCGTTTATAGATTACATGATTCAACACACCGTACCTTTATAAATGAAATGTCTAATTTTTTGAGTTATAGACGGTCAAAAAATCTAATTATTGTAGGTGATTTAAACATCGATACCTTAGTGAACAATTCCATTACTGATCTTTATAAGGCCCTCATAGCTTGCTTTAATTAACCTTGAACTTAATATAACTAACCACTGTATGACAGGAATTCTTATGGAAAGTGTTATATGTGGTACGTGGGAGCAATGAACGTTCTATCCAACCCCTAAGTACTAAAGTAAATTATCAACTTTGAAATAGCAGATTACTAGTGGAAAATTGGAAAATCGTCATGAATGAAAGTGAAGTATCAATTTCCTATATGATTTATTTATTAAAATTTTAAAAGATCACATAAGCTTATCAACTTTTACTGTAATGCAGAACAGTTCAAAAAGGAATCTCATACCATGGGTAAGCTCATTAATAATCAAAAAAATACAACATAGAAATAATTTAGGCAAAAAATGTTTTAAACATCCTATGAATTCAAGTTTGAAAATCAAGTATATATAAGAAGCTATGCAAAAAAGTTAACGAAGAAATAAGAATGACAAAGCATTCCGTTTGTCAATCTAAAATTTATACGGCAAAGGGCAACATAAAAAAGAATGGGAAGTCATTAATAACATCTTACGAGTAAGCAGGAATATGTCTAATAATAACAATCAAATCGTAATTAAGAATGGCGGTGTTGTCATTTCGAATCCGAAAGATGTGGCAAATGAATTCCAGTAACTTTACGTCCTTTGGACATGGTATACATCCTTCATTTAATTGTTGTTATGAGACTGATACTCAAGAAACACGTACGAACAGCTTCTTTTTTGAGCCAATTATAGGACTTGAAGTACTAAAAACAATCAACTCTTTAAATAATTCATCCTCTTATGTCAAAGATGATATATCTAATATAATGCTTAAAAAAGTCGGCCCTAATTTAGTAGATACGGGTATATTGACACATATTTTTAATTTAAGAATATACATACTCTGGAAAGTTTCCTGATGAATTTAAAAATGTATGATAATTCCGTTATTCAAAAAAGGAAGTAAAACAGATAAAGGCAAATATAGACTATTAACTCTGTTGTCTTCAATTTCGAAATTGTTTGAGAGAAGTTTGTAAAAACAAGAATTCTGTCTTAACTTAGTAAAATAAACTTTTTTATTCCAATGTAATTTGGTTTTAGGGCCGGACTTTTAACCGAGGACGCCCTTCTAAATTTTTGCTGAATTTTAGGTTTAGATACTAAAAAAACTGTGCTGGTCTGTTCGTAGACATTACTAAAGCCTTTAACATGGTGAACCATAACATACTCTTAGATAAACTGTATAAAATTGGTTTTCGTGGATTCATTTGGAAATGGTTTGAGCCTTATCTTAAAATTAGATCACACAATGTGCAAGTTGGGTGCAGCATAAGTTCTTCTAAAAATAGTCTCTTCCTCTTGGGAGTACCCCAGGGATCAGTACTGGGTTCTATTTTATTTTTAATCTGTATAAATTCGCTATGTTCACTTCCTTTCCGAAGCAATGATGACCTTTGTTTTGAAATTGAAAAGTTTGAATACTTTAAGTACCTCGGCATCTAAATACATAAGTATCTTAAAAAACTAACTTCTATCATTCACCTGCTGTTTCTACCACAGGAGAAAGCATTGCATTTCAAATTTGTTGAAAATGGTTTATTTTGGTATTTTTCATTCCAAGTTGCAATATGGTGTATCCTGTTGGGGTGGTGCATATGTTAACAAACTGCAACAACTCACCATTAGATATTCACAAATCAGCTGTACGTAACGTTTGTAAGACCTATCGTTTAACATCATTTTAATACGCTTCCTATAGAAATTCGTAAAAAAAGAAATATTGCCGCGTTTTTAAAAGAAACAAGGTTATGGCTTCTTGCCGTAGATCACCAAGAAATAGAAACTTTACGTTACACTGTTTAAATTTACATAAACCTACATGCTACCAAAAACGATTTGTCTGTCGAAAATAAACTTTTTTAAGAAACTTATAAGCTATTTAATTTTTTTCTAATTTTCATTTGCTTAAATAATTTTTCTAAAATAATTTTTTTTAAATTATAATTTGTATTAATTTTGTTTCCTTCTTATATACTTTTGTTAAACCCACACAGAATAAGATCGATGTGGCATCACCACTGTTATTTTTTTAAATAATTGTCACTAACTATTCTTATTATACAGGGGGATTTGCATAAGGTGTGACAAAAAGCTAGGGCGTGTAGGTTGGACTTAGACAAGAAAAAAATCGTATAAAGGGGGGGTCTATTTCCCCCCGTTTAGGCGGGAGGGGCAATTTAAGAAAAAAATCACTTAAAACAGAAAAAAAATTATTAAAATATAACGGTGATACCTACAGAGTAATGCTATAGCATTTTGAAAAGCCAGAAATACATTCTTTAATTTTGTTTTCAAATAAAGTTGTTCGAGTGAATAGTTTTTGAAAAATTAATTTTCAAAATCAAAATTTTGAAAAAAAAATGAAAACATTTTTTTTAAACATTTTTTTTTCAAAATTTTACGTAATTAAGTATTATTTTCTTATTCAATATTCAATGCTCTTATTAATTTTTGATCAAACACAAAAAACCGGATGTCAAAATGTTTTGCAGTTTTTGAGAAAATCAAAAATAACAAAAACTACTTTTGTTCTAAGAAAAGCCTTTTATTTATGAAGCTGAAGATCGCTGCATCGAAATTTATGTTTTCATTTAGGATAGCAGATCTCGATAAGTATCAAAGATATTGGAATATTTTAAACGCCAAAATGTTGGGCGCAAATTTTCCTAGGGGCGATGTCCGTTACTTTTTTTAAATTGTATCTCGTTATATTTTATTTTAGTGAGTTTTAAAACTTTTAAGACAAAAAAATTTTTAGGAGAGGATAGAGACCGCAATAATTTTTTTAGAAATAAAATAAATATGACCCAATGTAGAATATACGTTTCTCTAGGGGCGATGTTTCTCCTTTTTTTTATTTTTTTTTTTTATTAAGCTTATTTAACCATGATTTAACCATGAAATTAACAAAAAAAAAACAAAAAGTTTGGACCCTTATAACTTTGGATTGACTAATCGTAGGTAAAAAATCGGTACATGAAAAAATTAGAATTTCCAAACTCTAGGTGCGATGTTTTTTATCTTTTTGTTTTATTTCATGTTCTTGAGTCATTTGTTGTCTAGCAACAAATTACAACAAAAAGGAAAATAGATATCTACGTTTTGTGTTAGTTAGTTAAGATGTTGGTTATTTGTAATATTTTTATATTTTTTATTGCATTATATTAATAATTGTATATTATCAAAATTATAATATTTACTTCATATGAATTTTTATTTTTTCGATTCAAGTTTTAATAATTCTGATAATAATTATACAAAATTGGAATTATATAAAGAAAAGATTAATTGTTATACAAACAAAAACAAAATTTCAGCAAAGACAAAGAAAAAGAAAATTCCAGAATGAATATACTTTATAGAATAACTATTATAATAATTAGATAGATATTATGAGATATGTTTAACAAATTTGAATTGAAAAATATGTATTGCTTTTAGTTTAGCTAAACCAAAAAAGGATGGTGTTGAGCTTTTAGTTTAGCTAAAACAAAATTATACTAGGTTTAGTTCTAACGATGATTCAAGTTTTATTCCTCTTGTAATGCCAGCCATCTAGAACAACAGTCACAACTGAAGAGAAAATATACATTTTGAAACTCTTCCTCAGTTTTTTTCAAGTAGTTCAGACATCCAAATTCTGCCCACCGTTTACAAGTATGGCACTGGCACCAAGTTTGCTAGAACACAAATGACTCAAGAACATGAAATAAAAGAAAAGAAAAGAAAAGACATCGCCATTAGAGCTTGGAAATTCTAATTTTTTCATGTACCGTTCTTATACATACGATTAGTTGATCCAAAGTTATAAGGGTCTACTGGCAGACGGTTTCAAAACCAAGGCCATAATTTATTTATTACATATAAAATTGTTTAAAATGTTTAGAATCTGAAAAATAAAGCTATTATTATTATTATTATTATAAGGGTCTAAGCTTTTTTTTTATAACTTTCATGTTTAAGAAAATTTAATAAACAAAAAAATAAAAAAAAAAAGAAAAAACATCGCACCTAGAGTTTGGAAATTCTAATTTTTTTCATGTACCGTTCTTATACCTACGGTTAGTTGATCCAAAGTTATAAGGGTCTAAACTTTTTTTTTTTTTTTTAACTTTCATGTTTAAAAAACTTTAATAGACAAAAAAATAAAAAAAAATAAAAAAAAAAGAAAAAACATCGCCCCTAGAGTTTGGAAATTCTAATTTTTTCATGTACCGATTTTTTACCTACGATTAGTCAATCCAAAGTTATAAGGGTCCAAACTTTTTGTTTTTTTTTTTTGTTAATTTCATGGTTAAATCATGGTTAAATAAGCTTAATAAAAAAAAATAAAAAAAAGGAGAAACATCGCCCCTAGAGAAACGTATATTCTACATTATTTTATTTCTAAAAAAATTATTGCGGTCTCTATCCTCTCCTAAAAATTTTTTTGTCTTAAAAGTTTTAAAACTCACTAAAATAAAATATAACGAGATACAATTTAAAAAAAGTAACGGACATCGCCCCTAGGAAAATTTGCGCCCAACATTTTGGCGTTTAAAATATTCCAATATCTTTGATACTTATCGAGATCTGCTATCCTAAATGAAAACATAAATTTCGATGCAGCGATCTTCAGCTTCATAAATAAAAGGCTTTTCTTCGAACAAAAGTAGTTTTTGTTATTTTTGATTTTCTCAAAAACTGCAAAACATTTTGACATCCGGTTTTTTGTGTTTGATCAAAAATTAATAAGAGCATTGAATATTGAATAAGAAAATAATACTTAATTACGTAAAATTTTGAAAAAAAAATGTTTAAAAAAAATGTTTTCATTTTTTTTTCAAAATTTTGATTTTGAAAATTAATTTTTCAAAAACTATTCACTCGAACAACTTTATTTGAAAACAAAATTAAAGAATGTATTTCTGGCTTTTCAAAATGCTATAGCATTACTCTGTAGGTATCACCGTTATATTTTCATAATTTTTTTTCTGTTTTAAGTGATTTTTTTCTTAAATTGCCCCTCCCGCCTAAACGGGGGGAAATAGACCCCCCCCCTTTATACGATTTTTTTCTTGTCTAAGTCCAACCTACACGCCCTAGCTTTTTGTCACACCTTATGCAAATCACCCTGTATAAAAAAATTGTTAACTATGTAATCCATGTACTCGAGTGCATTGTAATATTTGAATTTATAAATAAGATAAAAAGAATAAATCTACATAATGGAAATTTTCAACTATAAGCATTTACTGCCATTTATGCAGTGTCTATGATTTAATGATTTATTTGAATTTTTTTCATTCCGCGATTATTTATGTTTGACCAAAATCATGCAAAGTACAAGAATCTGCATAACAGTTGTCTTAAATCAAATTTTCAATAGACAAAATTCTTTTGTATCCAAATGTTTAGCGAAATCAATTAATCATGTATCTAAATATAGAAACACAAATTATCTGAACAATGAAGTAATTGTTGAAATAAGCCCCCAGAGAAACTGTGTACATTCTACAAGGTCTCTAAAGCATGCAAGTTCAAGTCCTATACATCCCCACGTAAATTTGCTAATGCTTCAATTCTCAAGTAAATGGATTCGACCCATTGTCTTGCCGAACTCCAAAAAGAACAAGCTCAAAAAGTTGTTTAATATTATGACACATCAACACAACTAAATAATACCTTTCAATTTAATTTTGTGCCATATAATTTGCAAGAACTCGACATTAAGTTTGGCTTCTCTTACTTTCACAAAATTCTAACACAAATTGGGGGAATGCACCCCATTAGAGTCGATGTTAAGAGCGTTGTAGGTGGTATAATAACATTTCACCATCAGACTGATACTATTATTGCACGTGTCGGCGTTTGAGATTTGATGATGACTTCTAATAATTTTGATAAATCTGCCTTTTTATGGCGACTGTCAGAATATGGTTTCTTTGTTTTTGGTGACAGACAACATTGCATTCATACAAACGAATGTATTGTGTTACATCAAATTGTTCTGTTCTGAATGTTTCATCAGCAAAATACAAAAACGTCTGCTGTAAATTGACACTCTTTTGTGTTGAACAGGGGCGGATTTAAGAGGTTCAAAGACATCGGTAATGGGCATACATTTATAAGAACAATTTTAGGGAACAAATATTTTGAGAGTACAATCTAGAAAAGGTTTTCTTCTGGAGTGAGAGTATATGTGCTGCAAAATAATTAAAAAAAAGATCAGTTAAAATTGTAAAAGTGCTTACTTGATACGAATACATAAGAAAGGGTCGGGAAACAAAGTAGCTAATTGTTTTTATTATTATAACTAGCCGACCCAGCTCTCGAAATTCGAGTGCCAATTTATTTATTTAATTCATTATAATTCAATAAAAGACAGAGAATTCATGATTTTTTTAAATTGTTGAATGCAATGAGAAGTACCTACTAAGCACTCAATCCTGGAGTCCAAAGGAAAACAGTTAATGGTAAACAAAATTTCAAACCTATACACATTTCTGACACATTGCAGATTTTTGACACGTTGCAGATTGGTTGTTGATGTTGTATGTTTAATGTGGATTTTTGGACGTTTCTTAATCCATCGACATCGTAGCCATCCTTTGATGTAATTTGACAGTTTATGACTTGACAAATAGATAATTCAGCTTTGACGTATAAAGTGTATTTCGTACAAAATGTCAGCCGAAAACTTTTTTGACACTTTTTAATCCATGTACAAAGTAGACATCATTCGATGTTATTTGGCAATTAAGAGTTGTAAAAAATGCAGTCTTTTCGGTACTGCAGTTAATTGACTAAAAAGACTAATTTTCTTAAGTCTTTTAACTTACAAAAAGACTTTAACTGTAATCCAGGCAGTCGCAGTCAGTACTAATATTAGTACTGTGCAGTTAATAAAAGCAGTTAATTGACTAAAAGTTAATTAACTGCAGTACTTTTTAACTGGTTTTAGTCTTTTTAGTCACTCAAAAGTCTTCAGTACTGGCCTTGTTTTGGTTTTAGTCAGTAAGTCTTTTAACTGCAGTTAATTAACTGTAAGTTAATTAACTTAATTTTAGTCTTTTAACTAAAATACTTGAGACTTGTACTTATAAAACCACAGGATGTGATATTTTGCATGTAGAATGTTGGGATTGGCATGTGGCATAATAACATATTGCATGTTATACATATGTTACATACGGCATGTGCCATTGGGCACCTACATAAATGTTATAAAAAAAACCATTAATTTTTTACATTTATTCTATACTAAATGTGTTCATTATATTATACGCAAATACATATATAAGATCACATGTAATTGAAGTTATTTCAATAAAAAAAAAATTGTCCAAATGTAAAATACATACATTACATACATTTATACATACATACATTGTGGTAATACAGAAAACGAAAAACAATTTCTTTGTATAGATAACATAAATAAAACAAACAAAAAAATACCTAACAAAAGTTAATTCATTGAATCAAAATAAATTGAAAAATAAATGAAAAATTCTTTTTAAAGCTCCTTTTAGACGATCATTTCAGTTTCAGTTTCAGTTCAGCTATCAGTTAAACTTTCAGTTAAACTGATGTCTAAATGCAAAAACTGAAGCGTTTAACTGAAACTGAAACTGAGACTGAAACTGATGAAATTCCCATAAGTTTTCAGTTCAGTTATCAGTTAAACTGATGTGTAAATACTTTTCAGTTCAGTTGTCAGTTCAGTCCTCATTCGAGTTCATGTTTTTTTTCAATGTGTCGAAACAGAATGATAATTTGGTCGATTTCATTGAAATTTATCGCGTGTGTTTATGTTTATGGAAGAAATGTTGCCCTTTTTATCACAATTCAGTTAAGAGAGAAGCAGAATACAAGCTCAACTGAACACCGGACTGACGTCTTAATACAATTCCTTTTTTAGCTGAACTGACAACTGAACTTATAACTGAAGGAACAACTGATCGTCTAAATACAATGCCTTTTTTAACTGAACTGACAACTGAACTGATAACTGAAGGAACAACTGATCGTCTAAAAGGGGCTTAAGTTATAGAGGAGTTTTTTTGAAAATTGTTGTCTGAAATTGCTCCTCGCCTAGGAGTATTATATTTTATGAACTTCGTTTTTTGTTGGCGAGGCCACGCTTAACTAGATTATTTCTTTTTAAACTAGGCAAATAGGTTTATAATATTGTTAAGGATCTAGGTCAAGGTACAGACATAACATACAGCCAGACAGAATCAATTATTTCATGTTATATATCATTGTGGTATTATGATCTGCAGTTCGATTTTTATACGAATCTTAAACTTGTCGTATAGTAGGTTTATCGCTGGTAACAATTATGATGAGTATCTATAGTAACTGAATGAATTGTAGTGGGGGTTTTTGCACTGCGACCTATAGATCTATTGTGCCTCCTCTTAAAAATGATAAGCTGGCTCATCCTACAGTTCCTCCTCCAAACCTATTGCTTTTAGGAATTTTAGTATTTGGGGCACTTTTAGAGAGGATAGGTTGCTCCCTTCCACCTGGTACCGTCCCAGATGGGTTTTCCTTTGATGCATGATTAGACAACAGTATGTGTTCCGGTGTTTCTTGATGCATGTTGCAGAATCTGCAAGTTGCACTGCTTACCACACCAAGTAGATTAAGGTGTCTTCTAAGTTTTCAGTGTCCTGTTAGAATACATGTTATATTTCTTAGGTTATTGCTACTCGTACTTAGGTTGATACAGTTTTCGAAAAGTTGGCGGTAGCAATTTCGCCTGTCTCAGCCTAGGGAGTTCATTCCAGTTTTTGAATCTGTTTGCCTCCTCTTCTTGTTTAATTTTGGTTTTGATGACATTTTCACCTATTCCGCAATAGGGTTCAGGTCCTGTTAGGGGAGTTGAGGCGCCTATTTTTGCTAGGGAATCTGGCTTTTCGTTTCCAAGAACACCAACGTGACCAGGTATTCAGTAAAGTGTGACCCTGTTCTGTTTACCTAGTTCATTTAGTCTGCTTATGTACTCACACACTAGCTTAGAGCTAGTTACAAGGTGGGATACCTTGTACGATTCCGTACGTGACGTAATAAAACATAAAAATAAAATCAATGACTTGTGCAAAAAGTTGGGAGTTCAAAGCTTCTTCGATATAGAAATTCAGTATTTGGAAGAGTTTTCCATAATCCTTCAACCAATTGTCGAAGCTATCGAATTTCGCCAGCATGAAAAAGGTATGCTCTTCGGATTTTTGCTACCAACTTTGGCAACCATCAGGACAAAGCTATACGTAAACTACAATTATTAAATATACGACTTTGAGGATAATTCCCCTAGAAATTGTAATTAAATTAGAAAGTTCTTTGGTGGCAAGATTTCGGGAGTATTTTGATTTATCGCCACAAGTCAATGATACCATCGTTGCCTCAGTGTTATGTCCCTCTGTCTCTGTCAAGCTGAAGTGGATTTTGGCTCTTAATCCAAATTTTAAAGACCAACAAATTTGGGAAATAAGCTCATTGGCTTTGATTAGATTATTGATTTAAAAACAAACATATATGTACATTAATAAAACTTACAGATGATGTAGAAAGTGGTTCATCAAATAACATGGCTGATGAAAATTTTGATCTATACCTTGCCCAACAGACAACATCACTGGACAGTCTGAACAAATACCCTAATTTGAAAAACGCGTTCATAAAATATAATACTCCTAGGCGAGGAGCAATTTCAGACAACAATTTTCAAAAATTGCTGCTTCTGAAAGTTAACTCCTCTATAACTTAAAAAGAATTTTTCATTTATTTTTCAATTTATTTTGATTCAATGAATTAACTTTTGTTAGGTATTTTTTTGTTTGTTTTATTTATGTTATCTATACAAAGAAATTGTTTTTCGTTTTCTGTATTACCACAATGTATGTATGTATAAATGTATGTAATGTATGTATTTTACATTTGGACAATTTTTTTTTTATTGAAATAACTTCAATTACATGTGATCTTATATATGTATTTGCGTATAATATAATGAACACATTTAGTATAGAATAAATGTAAAAAATTAATGGTTTTTTTTATAACATTTATGTAGGTGCCCAATGGCACATGCCGTATGTAACATATATGTATAACATGCAATATGTTATTATGCCACATGCCAATCCCAACATTCTACATGCAATATCACATCCTGTGGTTTTATAAGTACAAGTCTCAAGTATTTTAGTTAAAAGACTAAAATTAAGTTAATTAACTTACAGTTAATTAACTGCAGTTAAAAGACTTACTGACTAAAACCAAAACAAGGCCAGTACTGAAGACTTTTGAGTGACTAAAAAGACTAAAACCAGTTAAAAAGTACTGCAGTTAATTAACTTTTAGTCAATTAACTGCTTTTATTAACTGCACAGTACTAATACTAGTACTAACTGTTGACTGTTTATTTTGCAGTTAAAGTACCCATGCACAGTATTAACTTGCATTCAATTGTTAAGTTCATTAACTGCGACTTTACTAACTGCATTACCAAAGTACTGCAGTCTTTTACAACTCTGACTTGGCACGTGGTATGCAAGCCTTTTATAATTTTTTTAGCTTTTTAATGGAAACTTAAGCATTGTATTTCTAAAAAAACGGTACACATATGTATGTATATGTTATAAAAAAAATCATTAAATTCTTACATTTATTTTATACTGAATGTCTTTATTATTACTCGTATTATACATAAATATCAAATACATATAAAATCGCATGTAACTGAAGTTATTTCAATTTAAAAAAAATTGTCCAAATGAAATAAAGGGTGGTTAAATTTTAAGGGCCGATGTTTATTTTTAATAAAACACAAATTATTTAGGATATTATTGTCATTTCTTTTTATTATGATAATATTGGTACTATTGACCCAAGGTATTTAAAGGATTGCACCACTTCAAATTGGTGCTCCGCTACCTTGATTGTTTGACCATCAACTGTTCCTCTTGCATTCGACGCCACTATGTACTTTGTTTTACCTTCACTAATGTGCCGCCTGCTCTATCTGGATGAAGGAATCGTGTACAGCTTGTTCGGTTCTTCCGATGATGTCAATGTCGTCTGCGTAAGACAGTAACTGGCTGGACCTGTTGACGATGGTCCCTCTTGTTGCCGTGCCAGAGTCACGGATTGCTTTCTCCAACGCCAGGTTGAAGAGGACGCAGGCCAAACCGTCCCCTTGTCGGAGTCCATTAAAGATGTTGATTGGTCTGGATAGCAATCCGGCTATTTTTACTTGGCTTGTTACGTTGGTCATGGTCAACCTACATAGTCGTGTCAATTTATTTGGGATGCCGAATTCTCTCATGGCTTTGTAAAGTTCTACCCTGGCTATGCTATCATAGGCGGCCTTAAAGTCTATAAACAGATGGTATGTTGTGTAACGGTCTAAACAACAAACAATGTTGTTTGCCCTTTTATCCTGCAGATACAGGTTCTGCCAAACGGATAAAAGGGTGTCCAGAAGACGAGGACCAGTATAGGCATGCTTGCATTGTTGCTTAGCTCGTCGGATGTGGGGTGGGTTCTTTGGCCTGTCTAACTGGACTACCGTAATTTAATAACATGCCTTTTCAAAACCAAAATTACTTAAAAAAAAATAAAATATAATAAAAAGAAAGAAACAAGAAAAAAAAGCAAAATAAACTATTGACAGTGAACTATATAAAGAAACAAACGGACATAACAGACAATTGAAAATAAACTACGTTACATTAAATTATGTTTAGGATGATTGGAAGCAAACGAAAAATTTCCCTGTACTAAATCACCTACTTGTCCTATCAATGCACGGGTACCTTTGGTGTTATTGGTACCCTTGAGCTACCCTCCCTCTGTCAATCTCATTGCTGAGATGACACCTTGGCTGCCACGCGCTCAACTATTTGCGACAGCCCCTAAATAAAATCGGCCTAAGCCTCACCTGCGGAAATCTCACCTGTCAAGGACTCTCATGTCCCATCGACCACTAATCACTCCAATAGAAAAATTAAACTTCCATCTTTCAAGAAGTTTTCTTAGTATTCGATTTTAAAAGAAAATATTCCCTTGAAATAAATGGTCAAAACTCAAATTTCATTTATAGGTAAACTAATTTATTATACAAAATTGTCATAAATACTAATCGTATTAATTATAAATACTAATTTTAAGTTATAATACTATCAACACTATTGTTAATATTTAATTATTACGTTATTTCAATTTATTTGTATTTTGTATGAACAGAATTTTTAAAATACTTTTCAATTATTAAAAACAATTAAAGTGGCATTACTAACATAAACTTGAAAAATTTTCAAGTTCAATGTCATAGGTGAATGCCCTCAGTTCTTAAAATTTAACTAGGACAAAACAAAACAAACAAAAATTTAACAACAACAAAACATACCTGTATCCGTCTACTTATGCGCATATGTATCGGGATCCCAGCGTAGCAAGCCTGTTTGAAAGAAAATAGACAAAAAAAACAACAACAAAACACACTGAGGGAATTTCCAAGACGATTGACAAATTGATGTATGTATATGTATATATACATATGTAGCTTTGCACACAAATTATTGTATAACTCTCATTTGACAATTTGAATACACTTATTTCACAAACAAACAGAAAAAATTACACAATTAAACAGAAAGAGATAGAAAAAACACAAATGGAAGGAAATTGGAAAATTACAATGAAACTAGAAGGACTAAGGAAAACTTAACACTATTTATGTTTAACTATAAAAAAAAAAAAAGAACAAAACAAGAATTAACACTAGAAATCAATCAAATATACTAGTTATAAAATAATTTAAAAGAAAACTATATAGTTAAATATGTTGAACTTCGATGACGGACAGGAACTCAGAAAGGGACATGCAGGAATAGATACTGTAGAAATCGTATTTATTTATTTATTTATTTTTTTTGTTTTGTTTTTGAAAGTATGTAGGTCTAGGTATTATGTTTATGACAATTTAAGTATTTCTTCGTATCAGCAATTTTTGTTAATTTATATACATATTTATACAGGTAGGTATGTAGGTATTTATTTTTATCGTAGATATGTAGGTAGTAGTTTGTTAGCAATATTTCACTATTTGGAATAACGTCAAACACAAATATTATGGAAAGCTACCATCAGTAGTTTAGGGATGCATTCTCGCAGATTACAGATATGGGCTTTTTATTGTATTTCAAGAAAGATGCAATATAATATTCGCGATGCACATTTCAGTAGGTATTATAATTTAGTTGGTATTCCTTAATTGTAGAACGTTGATTTTTATTTTTATTTCTTGTTCGTATTAACACACAAAAAACTCATACTCGTAAATTGCAGGACTCGAGAAAATTTTGGTTAAAAGAGGGACAGAACAATTTTTATTAATTCAACACAAAACTTTTTTTGTTAACTAAAACTCTATAAAGGGTATCTTTTAGTTTTTCTTTTATCTTTTTTTTTTTTTTTTTTTTTTTTTGAGACCAAAAATATTATTTTTAGCTCACTCGAACGAAACTTGAATAATAATCCTCTCGAAAATTCCAAACAATCCCAAAAAAAACTTAATTTCCAATATTTTTCCAATTTTCTCCTCAAAAAAATCAAGCAACTCGATTTTATTTTCTCTATATTAGAAAAGTAATTTTCTATACAGTGTTTTGTTTTTGATTTGAAAACAAAAGTTCGTTAGCATATTTTCATTTATGACGACCCTACAAAACATTTCATTCTGAAGAACGCCAGCGTCCAAGGAATGAAATGGAACAGGAGTTATGAGGCTTAAACATGATGATCACTCAAGTATGTTGTTTGAAGTTAAGGTTCTAAGTCCGTATATCTTTTGCGTGAAACACACCAATGACGTTACCGTTCATGTCTTCAAGTTCATAAAGACTATTTCCAAGGGTAGCCTTAACTTTTGCCTTGATGAACTTCGGACATAGTTTTGCATTTAGGCGCTTAAAAGCATCACTCTGCACAAAGTTTCGTTTAAACACCAAATCACCAACCTTAAAGTGCACATCTTTACTACGGGTGTTATACGTCTTTTCATAGACTTTATGGGCTTGCTCAAGTGATTCTTTAAGATGGTTGTGTATCATATTCATCTTTGACGATTTTGGCAACAACTGAAATTCCGGATTATTCATGGCTTTCAGTCTTCTCAGTAATTTATAGTCTGAGCCGTGTTCAATTTTAGAGTGTCCAAATAGTGCCTCGTATGGTGACATGTCTATAGCCGAGTGAATTGTTGTTCTTAGGGCACTACCTATCGAAGATAGGTGTTTGTCCCAGTGCCTCTGGTCTTTATCCAGGTATGAACGAATAGCACTTAAGATTGAACGATTCACCCTTTCGCTGGCATTCGCCTGCGGTGAATAAACTGCAGTTTTGACATGTGTCACCCCATACGAAAACAAGAATTTGGAAAACTCTTTGCTGACAAATTGTTTTCCGTTGTCAGATAACAACGACTCTGGAACTCCAAATACTGAAAAGATCTGCTCATCCAGAAATCTTACCGCATTTTCGGTGGTTGCTTTTTGAAGAGGATGAATATGGACGAATTTCGTTAACTGGTCTAAGCAGACAAGAATATGGGTGTTACCTTTGATCGATCTGGGATACGGTCCCAAGAAGTCGATGAAGATATGCTGGTACGGCCTCTCTACTTCATACGCCTTTCCCATTTTCGGCCTTAAGATGGTGTTAGGAGCCTTTGAGACCTTACATATATCGCAACTCGCAATCATAGACTTTACTTCAGCCGCCATATTAGGCCAGTAAAATCTATCGCGAAGACGATACAGGGTCTTAGCAATACCGCCATGCGAAGCTTTAGTTGGTTGATGTGCGAGAAGAATCAGGGATTCAGTCAACGCCGATGGAACCCACAGCTTCCACACCATGTCATCTTCAACTGGGTTACCTGTACAGTGTTTTACTTTTTTGTACACAAACCCATCAGAGACTTGAAGATCAGGAAGCTGGTCTTCATTATCTCTGACTGTCTGAATTAACTTCACATATTGCTCTGATTTGAAACTCAAATCGTCAAGGTCAATATGAAGGACGTCGTGGGGATTCTTTGACGAAAGAACATCATCAATGGCATCAACAGCGTATACTCGCGATAACGCGTCTGGAACAACGTGCTGAGAACCTTTGCGATTTTCAATTTCAAAATCGAACCCTTGAAGCTTTAGACTCCATCGAGCCAACCTACCATGTAAATCCTTTTGGTTCATCAACCACTTCAAACTGGCATGGTCGGTAATGATCTTAAAAGGATGGCCTTCCACATAAGGTCGAAACTTTTTAACTCCCAAAACCGCAGCCAAACATTCCTGCTCAGTAACAGAAAAATTTCGCTGGGATTTTGTGAGTTTATGGGAATAAAAATATATAGGACGTTCCACACCTTCATCGTCATCCTGACACAGCACACAGCCAACGCCGGTGTTAGATGCGTCACAAAGGATTTTAAATGGTTTACTATAGTCCGGGGTTACGAGAAGTGGGGCTATAGCGAGTGCCTCCTTGAGCTTGTTAAATGCATCTTCTGCATCTGTCCCAAACTCGAATTTTACACCCTTCTTGAGTGTGTTTGTTATTGGTGCTGCAAGTCCTGAGTAATTCTGTATAAATCTTCGGTACCAACCAGAAAGTCCAAGAAATCTTCTTACCTGGCGAGAATTCTTGGGAACTGGGAACTCCATGATGCTAGACACCTTATCTGGGTTGATCTTCAGGCATCCCTCGCCCACAACATAGCCAAGATAATCCAACTCCTTGAAGCAGAACTTGGACTTTTCTAAATTAATAGTAAGCCCAGCCTCCTTCAATCGAGCAGCAACTATCTTCAACATCCGCATATGCTCCTCAAATGATGGCGTAGCAATTAACAAATCATCAACGTAAGGGAAAACATTCTCTCTGTACTCATGCGGTATTACCTTGTCAATTAATTTACACATACGTTGTGAAGCGTTGCATAAACCAAATGGCATGACGGTAAATTGAAGCAAAGGTAACCCTGGAATAGTAAACGCAGTCTTTTCCTTTGATGATTCATCCAACGGAATCTGCCAAAAGGCGTCTTTCAAATCCACACTTGAAAAGAACTGTGAATTTGAAATACGACTTAACAAGCTCTCTATATTCGGAACCGGACCTGCATATTTCTTTGAAACGGAATTGACCTTCCTGAAGTCTAGACAGAGTCGGTGTTTGCCATTTGATTTCTTAACCAGAACAACAGGAGAGCTCCAAGCACTGTTGCTTTCTTCAATCACGCCCAACTGAAACATACGATCCACCTCCTCATACAGAAGCTTTTGAACCGCTGGTGAAACGGGATAGTGTCTTTGTTTAATAGGCTCAGCATTACCGGTGTCTATATGATGCTTTTCAATTTTAGTCCGTCCTAGGCCATGTACCGCAAAAGAGGGAAACAATGCTTTCGCTTCCTCGAGCGTCACTAATTGCTTCGATGTCAATTGATGAGCATTCGGGTTTGTTTCTGGAGCTTGGGTAGTCTGCGGATTTAACTCGGAAATAATATGTGGAGCAATGTTGAACAGTTTCCAAAAATCAACCCCGAGGTACAGTTTCTGTTCCAAAGTTGGTATTACAAACAAGCACATCTCTTTCTCGACACCATTATACCTCACATTCAGACTAACAAAGCCGATAATTGCCTGTTTCTGTCCACTAGCAGTACTGACAAGTGAAGAAAACTTTTTGCATGGAATTTGGTTTTCCCGTAGAAATTCCAATGCTCCTAGACCTAGGCAACTGATAGATGCTCCTGAATCCAAGAGACCAAAAATTTCCTTGTTGCATATCTTGACATTTGCATAGGGTCTAGGGTCGTCACTCCCCAGTAATGTTGTGGAAGAAATCGCTCCATGTAAGGCTTTCTTCGCAGCAAAGCGTTGGCGAAGTTTTAAGATCTTATCATTAGTGCAAGGCTGAATACTTGGCTGGCTATTGAAAATACGAGCTCGTACCTGCTCATAATTCATAAGTCGTTCATGTAGGGTTGGTCTCTTTGGCTGTTCCGGAGAAGATACAGGAAGGTTAATGTCTTTGGTTTGTCTTGCAAGTATTTGTAGTGGTTGGTCAAGTTTAATGTCTGGTAAGTTTATGTTGGGTTCGTTGGTTGTCTCCTGAAGGGATTGCCCGGTCTCTTTGTCTGAGAGCAATTTTCTCCGGGATTCGTATTGCTCCTCAAATGGTTTTCCGAACAAGAACAACGAGAAGAGATGGTATCAGCACGACCACATTTGTAGCAGAAAAGTGATCGTTTAGAACTAGGACATTCACGAAATAAATGTCCTGAACTCTTACAGTTCCAACATTCCTGACAATTTTTCTCTTCAGTAGACTTTGAAATTTTGACAGCTTCTATAGATTGGGAGATGTAGGCTTCGTCATCGTAGTCAAAGTCAAGTTCATTGACTTTTCTATTAAAATGTTGTTGTTGATGTTGTTGGGCATACTGTCTAGATCTATAGTGTTCTTGATTATATTTTTCGATATTTCGACAAGTATACACCATTTCGGGCAAACTGGCTGTTTTGAATGTCAAAAGCTTACTTCCTATGTCGGATCTAACGTTCTGTCGTAAAAGAAAGATTAGTCTGTCTGAACTTCTGGGCGTTCGCAATTTTGCATTTAACTTAAGGATATCGGAGTAGAAATTGTCAAAGGATTCATTTACAGATTGTTTCCTGTCATCTAATTTCCTACCTAGTTCGTCATCGGTTTCGAGACTCCCGAAATGTTCTGTAAGAGCAATTTTGAAGTCATTCCAATTTTGTCTTCCGTGCGTTTGGACGTGCACCCAAAACCACGTACTAACATCACCATCAATGAAATGGTGGAAATTATTGTTAATATCTTCCCATTCAACACCATAAGATTCTCGGAAATGTGCAAGTCGGAATAAAAAGTCATCGACAATCATATTTTTGTTATCATACTTTAATCCCCACTTATGAAAATTATGAGTTTTGGGATACCTACTGGGATGATCCGGATTATGCCAATTGTTATTGCTGACATGACTTTGGTGTCTCGCATTGAAATGGTCATTGTTATGTCGCATATCTTCAAAGAGGTGGAAATTAGCAGGAGATTCATTTGCTTGTCCGTTATTCAATTGTACATTTTGTCTATGGATTGGATTGTGTGGAATGTTACCTGGAGTTGGAGGAATTGCAGAGTTTGAAATGCTCAATGTTTCCCTAATAACTGCAGCTACTTCTTCACGCAATGTTTTTCGTTCGTCTGTCAGTTTTAAATCTAAACCTTTCATAATTTTCTCATTTTGAGCTACTAGTTCAGTTGCAACGACTTCCTTAATATGATTGTTTAAATCTGATAAGTCAGTTGCTTGACTAAGTCTAGTACTTTCAACCGGTGTTGAAGTGCGTCTTATATGTGAATTATTATGTTCTAAAATACTGGGAGTTTTATTGGGATTCAGATTAGGGAATGGTAAAACTTCCCGAAACAAAGAAAATGGATTGGTGTAATGAGTGCGGTTAAAAGAATGATTAGAAGAAAAACGCTCCTCGTCTATTCTACTTTGAGCTGCCCTTCTTAAAGGAAAATTTGTTTCCTTGTTCCCACCTGGTAAATGAGACATTCTTACTGTATGAAATAAGCAAACAAAAAAAAAAAATTAAGAAACAAAACAAAACTAACTCTAGTAGGTACTATAAATCTTCTATGAAGATTAAAATTTAAAAATTAAAAAATTTGATAAATATTATATTCTAAAAAGTTGAGAAATAAAAAAAAATTGAAAAAGAAACCTGAATCAAAAAAAAATTATGGAATTTATCTAACAGAATTTGTTTTAAAAACAAAAGTTAATAAGCTTGAGACTAAGTATCGGAGTGACCAATGGCTTTTAGGACGAGACTTCCCTATATAATGAGATCCGCTTGTGCAGTGAAAGAAGTTTCAGATCATCAGCATATTCCGTTCCTGGCCTGACACAACTTATGGTGTTTGCAAAATGATATGCAGCAACAGACGAATAGGTACGAGTACTGTATTTCCCTATTCCGGACAGCAAATACTAAGCTTCCATCACAAGGATATCAAACAATGAACAGAAATGGTTTAGAAATTGCAAGATTGTATCACAGCAACAGACGAGAGGTATCACAAGTCTTCCTCTTCGGACAGTGGCACAAGAGCTTGCAAAATAATAAACCGATATCGAGAAAGTCAAGAGCAATTTAATCAGAAGCGATTCCAATCAAAGACACATGACCTTCTCTTTCTTCAAACAATCTTCAAAGACCCAGATCCTCAGCAACAAACAACAGTGTAATATAACACCCATTGACGGACAGAAAATTCAAGACAAAAAAGATTGCATGAAGTAAAGAAAAATTCTTGGTTCGCATCCAAACATAAAGAACAAAAAAGTTGAAAATTTAATAAAAATCAAAAGTTAAAAATTAATCACGATAAAACTTAAATTTCAAGAAACGAAATCCCACAGAAAGAAAAAAAAAAAAAAAAAGTTTTGAAGAAAAAGTAAAACAAACTACGAAACAAAAATTTCAGAGCAATTATTCTAAGAGCTTTGCTCTTTCAGAGCTCCACTTTCATAAAAATTGCCCCACGTTGGGCGCCACCTGTAACGGTAATAAACAACAAACAATGTTGTTTGCCCTTTTATCCTGCAGATACAGGTTCTGCCAAACGGATAAAAGGGTGTCCAGAAGACGAGGACCAGTATAGGCATGCTTGCATTGTTGCTTAGCTCGTCGGATGTGGGGTGGGTTCTTTGGCCTGTCTAACTGGACTACCGTAATTTAATAACATGCCTTTTCAAAACCAAAATTACTTAAAAAAAAATAAAATATAATAAAAAGAAAGAAACAAGAAAAAAAAGCAAAATAAACTATTGACAGTGAACTATATAAAGAAACAAACGGACATAACAGACAATTGAAAATAAACTACGTTACATTAAATTATGTTTAGGATGATTGGAAGCAAACGAAAAATTTCCCTGTACTAAATCACCTACTTGTCCTATCAATGCACGGGTACCTTTGGTGTTATTGGTACCCTTGAGCTACCCTCCCTCTGTCAATCTCATTGCTGAGATGACACCTTGGCTGCCACGCGCTCAACTATTTGCGACAGCCCCTAAATAAAATCGGCCTAAGCCTCACCTGCGGAAATCTCACCTGTCAAGGACTCTCATGTCCCATCGACCACTAATCACTCCAATAGAAAAATTAAACTTCCATCTTTCAAGAAGTTTTCTTAGTATTCGATTTTAAAAGAAAATATTCCCTTGAAATAAATGGTCAAAACTCAAATTTCATTTATAGGTAAACTAATTTATTATACAAAATTGTCATAAATACTAATCGTATTAATTATAAATACTAATTTTAAGTTATAATACTATCAACACTATTGTTAATATTTAATTATTACGTTATTTCAATTTATTTGTATTTTGTATGAACAGAATTTTTAAAATACTTTTCAATTATTAAAAACAATTAAAGTGGCATTACTAACATAAACTTGAAAAATTTTCAAGTTCAATGTCATAGGTGAATGCCCTCAGTTCTTAAAATTTAACTAGGACAAAACAAAACAAACAAAAATTTAACAACAACAAAACATACCTGTATCCGTCTACTTATGCGCATATGTATCGGGATCCCAGCGTAGCAAGCCTGTTTGAAAGAAAATAGACAAAAAAAACAACAACAAAACACACTGAGGGAATTTCCAAGACGATTGACAAATTGATGTATGTATATGTATATATACATATGTAGCTTTGCACACAAATTATTGTATAACTCTCATTTGACAATTTGAATACACTTATTTCACAAACAAACAGAAAAAATTACACAATTAAACAGAAAGAGATAGAAAAAACACAAATGGAAGGAAATTGGAAAATTACAATGAAACTAGAAGGACTAAGGAAAACTTAACACTATTTATGTTTAACTATAAAAAAAAAAAAAGAACAAAACAAGAATTAACACTAGAAATCAATCAAATATACTAGTTATAAAATAATTTAAAAGAAAACTATATAGTTAAATATGTTGAACTTCGATGACGGACAGGAACTCAGAAAGGGACATGCAGGAATAGATACTGTAGAAATCGTATTTATTTATTTATTTATTTTTTTTGTTTTGTTTTTGAAAGTATGTAGGTCTAGGTATTATGTTTATGACAATTTAAGTATTTCTTCGTATCAGCAATTTTTGTTAATTTATATACATATTTATACAGGTAGGTATGTAGGTATTTATTTTTATCGTAGATATGTAGGTAGTAGTTTGTTAGCAATATTTCACTATTTGGAATAACGTCAAACACAAATATTATGGAAAGCTACCATCAGTAGTTTAGGGATGCATTCTCGCAGATTACAGATATGGGCTTTTTATTGTATTTCAAGAAAGATGCAATATAATATTCGCGATGCACATTTCAGTAGGTATTATAATTTAGTTGGTATTCCTTAATTGTAGAACGTTGATTTTTATTTTTATTTCTTGTTCGTATTAACACACAAAAAACTCATACTCGTAAATTGCAGGACTCGAGAAAATTTTGGTTAAAAGAGGGACAGAACAATTTTTATTAATTCAACACAAAACTTTTTTTGTTAACTAAAACTCTATAAAGGGTATCTTTTAGTTTTTCTTTTATCTTTTTTTTTTTTTTTTTTTTTTTTTGAGACCAAAAATATTATTTTTAGCTCACTCGAACGAAACTTGAATAATAATCCTCTCGAAAATTCCAAACAATCCCAAAAAAAACTTAATTTCCAATATTTTTCCAATTTTCTCCTCAAAAAAATCAAGCAACTCGATTTTATTTTCTCTATATTAGAAAAGTAATTTTCTATACAGTGTTTTGTTTTTGATTTGAAAACAAAAGTTCGTTAGCATATTTTCATTTATGACGACCCTACAGTTGGGATGTTAAATTCTAGACATTTTTCCATCGCCTGCCTAAGGGTAAAGATCTGATCAGTTGTTGATTTGCCTGGAATGAAACCACACTGATATTGTCCGATAACGGTTTTAGCGTATGGGGTTATCCGGTCTTGTAGGATAGAGGAGAGTATCTTATAGGCGGTACTCAACAACGTGATACCTCTATAATTGCTGCACGTAGTGACATCTCCCTTCTTATGTATGGGGCATATTAAACCTTTTCGCCAGTCTTCTGGCATTTCTTCCTGCTCCCATACCTGTACTATAATAATCATGAATTGCTTGACGTAAGGCTGGCCCGCCGTGATGGAATAATTCCGCTGGTATGCCATCGGCTCCCGGGGCTTTGTTCTGTTTAAGCCGGCCTATAGCCTTCTCAATCTCTTCTATGCTTGGTGGCGGCAACATAGGGTATTCTTCTTGAAGTAGTGGAGCCTCCACTTCTGCAGTGTGCTGACCATTTAGCAATTCATTAAAGTACACTTCCCATCGCTCCAGTATACTTTCAGGATCGGTGATCAGATTTCCCTCTCCGTCCTTGCAGTATGTGCAGCGTGTCATGTTTCGGACGAATTTGTAGAACTTCCGCGCCTGGTGCGGACCTCGGTCTCGGCTGTTTTCTATTTCACAGATTAGGTTCTTCTCCCAGGCTGATTTTTTTTTGTCTGTGAAGCCGTTTTTCTGTTCTTCTGAGCTCTTTATATTCCTCTTTGTGTGCCGCGTTGTATGAGATTGTTGCATTGCTCGGTATCGGTACGCAACATTCTTACGTTCAGTCGCTAGCTTGCATTCATCATCAAACCAGTCGTTCCGATTTTTACGACTGCTGCCTAAGATGGAGTTGGCAGTACTAATGACAGTATTTTTAAGACGTGTCCACTTCTCATTTACGCCCTGCATACTGGCTCCAGCACTTACTCTCCCTAAATCAGGTGTTTCTAGGGCGAGTCCTAACGCATTATCAAAGGTGTTACTGGTGTTTTCATTGCGCAGGGCAGCCGTGTTGATTCGAACCTGATCGGCGGATGCAATGCGTCTTCGCAAAGCAATCCGCCCTCGGAAAACCATACCAACAAGATAGTGATCCGAGTCGATATTGGCACCTCGGTACGTTCGTACCGTCATCAAGTTCGAGTAGTCGCGACGGTCTATCAACACGTGGTCTATTTGGTTACGAATGACTCCATCAGGTGATACCCAGGTGGCTTTGTAGATATCTTTACGCGGGAACCTGGTACTCGCAACGACCATGTTTTTCGATGCTGCCAATTCTAAGACTCGAAGTCCATTGTCATTAGTGTTCTCATGCAAACTATGGGTGCCTACGTAATGCCTGAATACCGGCTCCCGACCTATTTTTGCGTTCAAATCCCCAAGGATGATTTTAACATCATACCTTGGACAGGCATTGAGGGCCCTCTCGACTTGTTCGTAGTAAGTCTCTTTTTCTTCGTCTGAGGACTCCTCCGTAGGTCCGTGAACGTTAATGAGGCTGATGTTCGTAAATTTGCCTCGCACGCGAAGGGTACATAGCCTTTCGCTTATAGCGTTAAAGCCGATGATAGTAAACTTCATTTTTTCGCTGACTAGGAAGCCTACCCCGAGCACATGGTGTTTTGTATGACAGCTGTAATATACGTCATATCTTCTGTAAAACACCATTCCCTGTCCATCTGATTTCTTGGAGAGCTGTTATGTCAGCTTTATATTTTGACAGGGCATCGGCTAGCTGCTGAGCAGCTCGAGCTCTATAGAGCGATCGTACGTTCCATAAGAAAATAAGTACGTAAATCGTTTTTGCGTTTTCGTTGCGTGGGTTATCGTCGTGAGATCAGTCCATTTCCGAGGCTTGTTGTCGGTCTCGTAATTCTTTTAGTTTTACGGGACAGCGAATTAACATGTCACCACCCTGAGGAACCAGCCATCATTAGCCAAACCTTTTTAATAGACTTGTTTCTAGCGGCCGCCGTGGAGAGGCTATGATCAGACTTCCACCAGTCCCGAATAGTTGCGGCACGTGCATGTTTTCGTATGCTACATGTTATTCCCCCTATTCGTCTGATGGCTGACCGCAATTCAATTATGTATCGGCCAAATGGCCGCCGCGACCTCGGCGGCGGACACCTCCATCCGATGGCCCAAATTTTCGATGACGCTGAGGCATAATCGAGGTTCTATGCCGTTAATGTGCCGAATTATCTCATCCTTCAGCTCTTGAATTGTTGCTGGCTTATCGACGTACACCTTTTCTTTCAAATAACCCCAAAGAAAGAGGTCAAACGGTTTCAAATTACATGATCTTGGCGGCCAATTGACATCACCACCACGTGAGATAACACGGCCATTGAATGTGTCGCGCAAAAGAGCCATCGTTTCGTTAGCTGTGTGGCAAGTGGCACCGTCCTGGTGAAACCACATATCGTCCACATCCATATCTTCCAATTTGGGCCATAAAAAGTTCGTTATCATCTCACGATAGCGAACACCATTCACAGTAACTGCCTGACCGGCCTTATTTTGAATACGGCCCGATGATGCCGCCAGCCCATAAACCGCACCAAATAGTCACTCTTTGTGGGTGCATTTGTTTTTCTACAATCACTCTTGGATTATTATCATTCGCCCAAATGCGGCAATTCTGCTTATTGACGAATCCACTGAGGTGAAAATGTGCCTTATCACTGAAGATGATTTCTCCGGAAATTGATCATCCACTGTTGCCGTTCCTTTCCACCATTCTGACCATTGACGATGCTTGAAATGGTCAAGAGGCTTTAGTTCTTGAGTCAATTGCACCTTGTAAGCGTGTAAATGCAAGTCTTTATGCATAATGTTCAACAACGACGAGCGTGAGAGGTGCAATTGTTGAGCACGACGACGAGTTGAGGTGGACGGCTCTTCAGCCACACTATCGCGAACAGCAGCAACATTTTCTGCAGCACGAGCTGTACGAGCATGCACTGGTATTTTCACATCGCCTACAGACCCGGTTGGCTCAAATTTTTGCACGATTTTTCCGATTATACGCACATTTGGACGATTAAATTGACTAAAAAAATCACGAAGTGCACGATATGCATTTTGATTTGAAATGCAAAAGTTTTAATAGATGATTCCACTATGGTAGTTTTTATAATCATGTAGAACGACTTTTTTCAATAGCTGGGTTATTGCATGTTCCTAGGCGAGGAGCACTTTCAGACAACAATTTTCAAAAATTGCTGCTTCTGAAAGTTAACTCCTCTATAACTTAAAAAGAATTTTTCATTTATTTTTTTAATTTATTTTGATTCAATGAATTAACTTTTGTTATGTATTTTTTTTTTTTGTTTTATTTATGTAATCTATACAAAGAAATTGTTTTTCGTTTTCTGTATTACCACAGTGTATGTAATGTACTTATGTATAAATGTATGTAATCTACGTATTTTACATTTGGACAATTTTTTTTTTTCAATTGAAATAACTTCAATTACATGTGATCTTATATGTATTTGTGTATAATACATATAATAAAGACATTTATTATAAAATTAATGTAAACATTTTATGATTTTTTTTATGGCATTTATGTAGGTACCAAATGGCACATGTCGCATATAACATATAACATGCAATATGTTATATGCCATATGCGACATGCCAATCCCAACATTCTACATGCAAAAGATCACATCCTGTGGTTTTATAAGTACAAGTCTCAAGTATTTTAGTTAAAAGACTAAAATTAAGTTAATTAACTTACAGTTAATTAACTGCAGTTAAAAGACTTACTGACTAAAAAAAAAACAAGGCCAGTACTGAAGACTTTTGAGTGACTAAAAAGACTAAAACCAGTTAAAAAGTACTGCAGTCAATTAACTTTTACTCAATTAACTGCTTTTATTAACTGCACAGTACTGATATTAGTACTGACTGCTGACTGTTTATTTTGCAGTTAAAGTACCCATGCACAGTATTAACTTGCATTCAATTCTTAAGTTAATTAACTGCGACTTTACTAACTGCATTACCAAAGTACTGCAGTCTTTTACAACTCTGGGCAATTTATGGCTTACAATAATAGAATATTTTGTGAGAACTATCAAAGCCATAAGTCAATCTTATCATCGAAATCGAAATTAAAATCGAATAGGAACAGTATTGAATCATTTCAGTGAAATGAAAGTGATCGAATGACCGGTTGGTTGAAATGATCGGATCATTTTCGTAATCGATTGTTGAACGATTCAATCATTTGAAATAAACGATTTACTCAGCTTTTATTCGAATTTGATATTTTGTTTGTTTGTTAACGCATTCTTGTCAAACCAGGGGGATATTTTATTTTCAGGGAAGATTTGAAAACTGTAACGCATAGAATAAAGCTAGAACTACTTGCTCTCTTTTTCCAACTCATTTCGAATTTCTATCTTTCATCTCGAAAAACACAAAAAGTAAAAGTTGAAATGGTTCTAAATTTCACTTTTTACTTTTTGAAAACACTACGGCTAGGCGCGCACATTCAATTTTTAGTTTCGCAACTGCTTGGTTCTAGCAATTAAGAAGTTTGTGTTTTGACACAAACTAAAGGATTGCCCAAAAAGAGTTCGCTATTTTGTGTAACATAACGGGTGATTTTTTAAAAGCTTGAGAACTTTTTTTAAAAAAAAAACGCATAAAATTTGCAAAATCTCATCGATTCTTTATTTGAAACGTTAGATTGGTCCATGACATTTACTTTTTGAAGATAATTTTATTTAAATGTTGACCGCGGCTGCGTCTTAGGTGGTCCATTCGGAAAGTCCAATTTTGGGTAACTTTTTCGAGCATTTCGGCCGGAATAGCCCGAATTTCTTCGGAAATGTTGTCTTCCAAAGCTGGAATAGTTGCTGGCTTATTTGTGTAGACTTTAGACTTGACGTAGCCCCACAAAAAATAGTCTAAAGGCGTCAAATCGCATGATCTTGGTGGCCAACTTACCGGTCCATTCCTTGAGATGAATTGTTCTCCGAAGTTTTCCCTCAAAATGGCCATAGAATCGCGAGCTGTGTGGCATGTAGCGCCATCTTGTTGAAACCACATGTCAACCAAGTTCAGTTCTTCCATTTTTGGCAACAAAAAGTTTGTTAGCATTGAACGATAGCGATCGCCATTCACCGTAACGTTGCGTCCAACAGCATCTTTGAAAAAATACGGTCCAATGATTCCACCAGCGTACAAACCACACCAAACAGTGCATTTTTCGGGATGCATGGGCAGTTCTTGAACGGCTTCTGGTTGCTCTTCACTCCAAATGCGGCAATTTTGCTTATTTACGTAGCCATTCAACCAGAAATGAGCCTCATCGCTGAACAAAATTTGTCGATAAAAAAGCGGATTTTCTGCCAACTTTTCTAGGGCCCATTCACTGAAAATTCGACGTTGTGGCGTTAGTAAGTCTATTCATGATGAAATGTCAAAGCATACTGAGCATCTTTCTCTTTGACACCATGTCTGAAATCCCGCGTGATCTGTCAAATACTAATGCATGAAAATCCTAACCTCAAAAAAATCACCCATTATAATTATATGCACCTGCGCGGACATTCAACCAAAGAGTTCATCTGTTGTCTATAAGCAACGAAACAGTTGTGCAACTAAAATTGAATGTGCGCGCCTAGCCTAACACGGAATTTGCCCGATAGATGTAGTTAATACTCTAAGACTTAACCACATTCAACTTCAAAGGCCGTTTTTCTTTTTTCATTCAGAGTAAAGCACTGAACAGAGCACGAGCATATCGAACATGCTCTGAACTTTCGCCGAATTGAGCATGTTCTAAGAGCTCTGAATTATTTTATAAACACACGCGAGTTTTTGAGTTTTTTTCTTGTCTGTCAGAATGATTTTAGCATTTAACTCTCTCTGCTCAGCTATTTTATACCGAGCTCATAGAGTGCGCTCTGAACAATCTCTGAACACGCTCTAAATGAAAAAAGAAACACAAATTTGAACTGTTATACACTCTGATCTAAAAAAGAAACACGATTTTTTGTTTGACAGTTCAGGTTCTACTCTGAACTAAAAAAGAAAAACACCCAATGAGTGAAAAGTGAACAAAATGTGCTGTATGTCCCCTATTACACGTTGCCTCATGAGACATGTCTCATTTTTGACTTTCCTTTTAAATTTGTATCCCGTGAGGCAAAAGCTATTACACGTTGACTCATGTCTAAAATTTGACTGTTGTTCGTATTTTTTAATGCACAACACAACATAAAACGAATATGAGGAAAAGAAACGTCAAAATGAGACTACTACTAAAAATCAGACCGGTACTCACCGAGAATATTTTTTTGCATCTTCTTTCCTCATATCCGCTTTCTTTTTCGCACTTACGTGAGCCTCGTCTCGTGAGACATCGTGTAATAGGGGACTAACTGTATGACAGTAGAGTGTAAATGTATGCTCAGCAACAGATGTCGCTAGTCGATAATTATATGTGCTAAAACTGTTTTCTCTATTCAGCAACAGATGTCCGGGCATTTTTTTTTGCAATTTTTATTTGTTGTTTTAAATATTTTCTGTGTAGCATATTTAAATAATTTGGTATTGCGCACATCTATGCAAAAAATGCTTTCGTTTAATATGTAATTTATGCCCCTTCGGTTTTTGTGGGCCGCGTAAAGTGTACCACAAAAAACATGTTTGCCGTTTTATTATATGATTTTATAAATTAAATGTTTGAGTCCGTTATAAATATCGGAATCTCCAAATTATTCGGATATCCGGATACATATAATTGAAACGATTGAGATCCGGCCTATCCGGATAGTGTTGGATAATAATATAATTATTTAAAGGTACGAGTATTTAAAAGAGATATATTCGACACTAACCGGATAGTATAAGATACCCAGATCTAAATTCAGATCCGTTACCAGTGAAACAGCGGATGTAAATAAAATAACCTAGAACTCGTGAAAGTTAGCAAAACTTGTTTAAGAAACAAACTTAAAAATATCTAAGTAGGAAGGGTATTTCTTTGTTGAGGGGATAGGTGAAATTGTAGGGCTGTACAACAAAAAAAAAATTATTTTGGACCAATACCTATCTACTATATAGTTAATCAATAAGGCTAATGATGTTAGGGGTATTTTTATGGGAAATTTAGTAGAATCTTAATCAAGAAAATAAGATCATTTTAAATAAAGTTACATTGCAAAGAATGCAAAGGATGCAATCAATAATATTAATTGCAGTATAATGAATGGGAATAATATCAAATGAATAGTGATTGCAAACTCAAAGTGAAGTCAATTGCGCAAATCTAAAACGATTTATTAAAATGCTTAAGGGGGGAAATACAATTAAGAGACCAATAATCAAGCGTTTTTTAATATTTTTCTTAACTCAAAATTTTTTATTTAAAATTGCCTAATCTTGACCCGACTTTTACAACATATTAAAGCTTCAAATTCATATTTTTATTTATTTTTTTCATAGAAGTATGTCAGATTTATAGGCCTTCGAAAACACTAGCGTCGAAGGTGATGCATAGATCTGCGTGCATTCTGGAGGCCACAATTTCTGTCTGGCATAGACCTTGAAAAAAATTACATATTAATTGATGATATAATTTCTATTTGAATTAAAAAAATGGAGAAATTAAAAATTTGCACCGATTTATCGAAAAATCGATGGAAAATGCACGCCTTTTTGCATGAATTTTTACATTTTTTAAAGTCCAATCACAAATATTTTTAGTTCATATCGATTCTAATGATTAAAGAAAGAAGCCTACAAAGTAGAGCAATATCGGTTGAGAACTTTTTGAGTTCTTGTGCATGCAAATTTTAAAAATGCTGTTTCGAGAAAAACGCGTTCAAAGTTTTAATTGCTGAAAACTGATGTTTACCTACTACGTGGCTTTCGACGCGAATCTATATTATGCAGATACACATGTATGTATACTCGTATATACATGTATAAAACCATAGCTGGGCATTAACTCGTTAATCCGCTAATCTTTAATTAACGAAGTTAAGATTTTGATTAACGGATTAACTTTTAAGTTAACTTTTAAAAATGTTAACGGACACGTTAAATCCGTTAATCCACGTTAAGTCCGTTAATCGTTAATCCAATGCCTACTAGTTACCGCGCGGTGCGAAAAAAAGGTTCAGACAAGTATGAGACAAGTGCCATGCGGCGCGTGCCGCGGGTGAAACAAAAACAGCTAGGTACGTATTATATTTTGACGGCGCGTGCGAGTGAGAAAATTGCGAAGAGATTCATTTCGTTTGATCATTTCATTATGCCGGTCGTCCACTATGTGCGCGATAAGTTTAACCAACTTCATTCAACTTTTTATTCAACTCTTTCGTTGCATAAACGATTTACAACCTCTTACCATAGTGCAGCAACTTACGTAATTCAAGTTGAGCAACTAAAGTTGAACAAAATGCGTTCGGAACCCCGTACACATAATTGACCAACTTTCCCATATGTTGATTAACCTCGCACACCTAGTTGATCAACTCTTAAAACTTATTCCAGTGTTGAATAGCTCCGTACACCTAGTTGACCAACTTACTCAAATGTTGAACAACCTCGTACACTAGTTGATAAACTTGTTCGATTTTGACAGAAAAAAAAGTTTTTCGAGTTGATCAACTGCGTTTTCGATATTGCTGTTTAACCAGTTGATAAACGAGTTGATACCTTCGTACACTTAACCAAGGAACCAAGGATCACTCGTTGGGGAACGCGTTGAACGCACCACGATAAACAAAAAACTCAAACGTCAAACCTGAAATAATTTTGACTTCAGTTCGGTACATACATTTATTGTCGACGCACGCCTTCGCTTTAAAATATTCTTAAATTTGTTCCGTATGAGTATGATTTCCTCTAAGAAAAAAAAGTGGCTGCCGCATTAATAATATTAGAAAATGAATGACAAAGGAAGAAAAAACAGCCAAGATGATACTGGGTAGATGATATTTTCTTGAGTCGCGAAGAAAATTGTTTTTTCAATGAAATATATGAGAAATTAAAATCGATTTGTTCCACCGCGCCCGTGAATTCGAATTCAAAGTTTAGGCAATTGCATTTTCGAGGAAATTTGAGACCATCTGGCATCTCGATTTTTATAAGAGGGGCTCTTAATGTCCCATATATTGGCCTTTTCCTCAATTGCTGAAATCATTTGCAAAATTAATTCCGTGGTCCACTCTGTTATTTATCACCTTCCATGACGAAAAACCAAAATAAACTACAGTTTGCAAGTTGCAACAACTGCAAGTTCATGGCAACGCAATAGTTCAACCACGTAGACATATTTCACTGCAGCCAACGCAACGCAACACAATATTACGTCAAGAAATCCCAAAGAAAATTAAAAAGTTGATCAACGCGTTGAACAAATAATGTGCAACACATTATCTTGAAAATGTTGCTCAACGTGTTGATCGAAAATTTTCAAGAAGCAACACGAGCTCGTACACTACCCGTACACTGGTTGCGCAATTCGTTGAGCAACGGCCAACAACTAGATCCAACCCGTTGGTTGAAAAGAATTGAAGGCACCGTACATTAGAGTTGAATGCGTTGAATTCGAAATTTGTGCGTTGATCGCCTAGTGGACGACCGGCATTACTTAGCGTCGGTGCTCAGAGTAAAAAAATATAAAAAATGCAATTTTTATCACATGTTAACGGATTAACGATTAACGTTAACTTGCGTTAATTCTTCCGAAATTTAACGCTTTAACGTTTAACGAAGCTAACTTTTTTAGTAGCGGATTAACGATTAACGAAGTTAACTGTTTGATTAACGGTGCCCAGCTATGTATAAAACCCCTGTAATAAAAAAAAATACATTATAAAACGGATTCCCTCGTCGACTTTTCAAAAATACTTGTTGCGCGCTCCGAAAAATGTCTTCAAAAAACGTTAGAAAAAAAAAAGATGGAGTTCGAATTTCAAATTCAGAGTAAGACTATCGTATTCTCCATAAAATTTAGAATTTTTTAGACAAACAAAAAGATCGATTTTTTGGAACTGCTAATTGTATTTCCCCCCTTAAGGTATTTAAGTAACTAAGTTAAAAAGAAGATTGTTCTAATTTTAATTATTGATTTTAGCATCTTTCTATCTCTTAACATTTTATTAAAATTAAAATCACAAAATTGCTTGTTCTACTTTTAGTAACTAACTATATTCTATATCCATATCTGTACTTTTCTGGAAACAAATTTTTTGGAAATTTTATTTGAATCATTTAAATTATGTTTTTTTTTTTACAATTCGTGAGATTTTTGTTTTCCAAAAGACAGAGATTTCTATATGTTTGAAGCTCAATGTAGAAAAGTGGGATGTTTTAAGTTCCGAGCAAATTCTTTTCAAGATCTAGACGTTGGAGAATTTTACTCCAGGTAAAGATTTGACAAGACAACAGATCGGTTCTGGGTTGAAAACCTAAACACCCAAAACCGAGCGAGCTATCAGCCGTGGGCCTCCGATTTCACCTGAATCACAAGTACAAGTTATTACCCTTTTTGGGAGAAATATCCATCAGACTAATGTTCATAAGTTAACTTCTTAATTGGACACAATACCTATATACCTATGCACAACAATTATTCTTAGAGGAGCATTACATGGAAGGGTCCAGTCCAGTCACAAATAACAAAATAAACTGTAGGTTGTCACTTTGACTTCCCGTTTCCCAGAGTTAGGTTAGTTTACTTTGTTTTTTTCTCGAACTTTCATTTTTTCGGATGCACTCTTTTTAGTAAAAGGGAATTGGTATTTTACTAGTTACTATTACAAATGAAAAAGGATAATAATTTTTGAAGAACTAGTCATTTACTAAATTGCTAACTAGTAATATACTAAGCCCTTAACAATAGGTGGTTTAAAATTTTGGCCCAAATGAATACAATATTTTGATTGAAATCATTAATTTTATTAGGTGTTTTTTATTCACTGCTGCATAGCTAGCGCAGAAAAATTTCCTTCGACAAACAACAACAATTTGATTGCTGGCGAAAAAGAAGCCGGTAAAAAAAATGACAGTTGTGCTGGTGATAGAACTTTGAATTATCGAAATGAAAATGGCGCTATGCATTAAATTTTAGAATTAAACATAATATGTACAGTACATACATGTTTTGACATCAGATTTTGATATTTTCTATAATAATTGCCAACATTGAAATATAAATTAAAATTGACATATGGAGTGAGTTTGATCGTTTTATTCACACTTGAATGCTGCGCTGGCTATGCATCAATGAATAAAACACACCTATTATTGCGTTCTCTTAAAACCGTTTAAGTACAGGCGTCCATTTTCTCTGTGTATGTGTTGGGACTTAAAGCAATGCCAAAAAAGATTTCAGTTTCTACTCTGGTCACAAATAGTTGTACTTTGAATCTATTCTATTTATGTTTCAAAATAAGAATAGTAAACTTCAAAATGAGAATAGTAAATTTCAATTTGAGATTTTTTATTTAAATTTAATTTAAAACGATTAATATTAATGTCACATATTAATGTAACATATTTTCTAGGTTAAGAATTGCAGGAAATTTATTTTGAATGCTTGCGATGCAATCGTGACACTTTGTTGTGTAATTGTCTGCGAACCTTATATAAGGCGTTCTAAGGCGTTTACTCTCTGTTCTCTTATAGATGAATCGTTTCTGCTGTTAACAATCCTTGACAACTTTTTTGAGAGCTCTCTTTTAACGCGATTTTCGACCCCTCCCTATCTTCAGTACCAATGAAGTCAGAAACTTAAAATTCCGAATATTTGCTAAGCTAGCCAGGCACAGGCGCCTTACCAAATTTAAATTTTCTAGCGCAAGCGGTTCCTGAGATATAAGGCCTCAAAAATCAAAGGGCACGGTAGTGCCCAGCCAAGTTCTGGCACTACACCCTTTTTACAGGAACAAACTCAGGCGATTTTTGACCCCTCCCTATCTTCACTACCAATAGGCGTTTTTCTTTTTTAGCTCCGAGCGGGGCACTGAACTGTCAAAAAAAGAACTATGTTACTTTTTTAACCCAGAGCGCCCTGAGCGCTCAACTTGCATTTCTTTTTTAGCTCAGAGCTCGAACGGGGCTCGCTCGATGAGCTCGATAATAAATGACCGAGCAGACGGAGCAAAAAGCTGAGCGCGGCTAACTTCATTTAATTTTTTTGGAAGGGATGATAGTAAAAGAAAAAAAGAAATACAAAATCAAAACAATGGAAATGGCGGGCGAAGTTGGTTGTTCTCCCAGTGAAGGTAAGGAAAAATAAATATATGTAATTATGAGCAGAGTATAATATTTCTTGTTTTCAAAGGGGTGATGTGGACGAAACAGATGATGTTGTTCTTGATAGAATCATTAAAAAGGAACAAGTTGCGGATAGACACCGCAGTGAAAAAAATAGCGTTCCAGGAAATTTCGCTGGAGATAAATTTGGCATTTGGTTTACTTGAAAAATGATACAATGACAATTCGGTGCTCAGATGTGTTTCTTAATTAGCTCAGAGCGCTCAGGTCACGCTCGGTTCGGAGCGAGCTCTAAGCGCTCAGGCCCCGCTCTGTGCCCTGCTCGGGGCTAAAAAAGAAAAACGCCTAATGAAGTCAGAAACTTAAAGTTCAGAATATTTGCTAAGCTAGCCAGGCACAGGCGCCTCACCAAATTTCAATTTTCTAGCGCAAGCGGTTCCTGAGATATAAGGCCTCAAAAATCACAAAAACCGTAACTGACTGACTGACTAACTGACAGATCATCAAAATAATGGATCACTTCCCGACATCGTAGAAACTTGTAATTTTGCACAGCCGTAGGTCTTGTCATGCAAGTAGAGGAAAAATTTGAGGTTTTCCATTCAGGGGGCGTGGTATCCGCCCACTTTCTCCGAATTGGTGTTGGTTGAATGGAGCGGATGTACTCGTATGATGCTGACTTTCTTTATTTATTTATTTATTTATTTATTTATTTATTTATTTATTTATTCATCAAGCAGAGACACAGCTCTTAAAGACTACTTAGAACAATAGTAAGTTTATATAAATAATAATAAATAAAACAAAACAAAAAAAAATAGAATGTACAATTAACATTAATCACCGAAGTTTATTATTAATAACAATTTTTTTTAAAACAGTCCCTACTTAAATATAAATTAAAATCAATAGCATTACAAACAGAATTAGCTTGTCTTAAACAGCGAGTTAAGGGTTCATTGATTCCATAATTGACCCTATGAAAGGGTACACAAAATAAACGATTATTACGTAATTCACGACAAGGAACATGAAAGCCAATCAACGAAAGCAAGTGATCAAGATTTCGAGGGAGAAACAGCTGTCAGTGTCAAAATAACCTTTGATTTTAAAAAGAAACCACTAGATGGCCCACCTTTTTTTTTTTTTTTTTTTTTTTTATAATCTACCCGCGCTCAAGGGATTATGATTACCCTTTAAATGTTTCAACACAGCGCGGGCGTGAAGTTAAGGAAGAGAAAGAAGGATAGGAAAGATGTGTGGCACGATGTTCTGAGACTGAAGGTTGTTCTCTCAGATATTTTATCTCCAGGGATGGCGGCTGAACTAAAGCGGAGAATGCCGTGTCTTATTTCAATGTCACTTATAATTCACATTATTTTATTCGTGTTCATCCTTGTTGGGCATACTAGTTTAATTCAATTACATGTTGTTAGTGTTATGCCTGAACAACATGCAATGAATAAACCAGCAACCCATTGATGACAATTTTTAGAAGGTTTTTAATGGAATTAAAACGACATAGACGACGGCAGGGATCGAACCTGTGATCATGAGGTTCACAGGCGAGCACACATCCATCGCGCCACGGCCACCCCCTTGTATATACAATATTTTTAGAATGCCCGTTTCAGCTCTTAACGGTGACATGGATCATAGTCGGCGCCTCGGCGGCATTGCTTATGATAATGAACTTTGACCCACTGGGATAGTTGGTTCTTATGCTGATGTAAGCCCAAATCCGTAAGCAATTCGCCAAGTTGAAGTCAGCGAAAGACCGAGCTCTTGTGCACGGCGAGGAATCGACTGCCTCGGGTTTCGATGTACACTTTTACTGACCACGGAGATTTTCTCAGTCGATCTTGCGATCGATCAGAATTGTAATATTGATAAACAGTGCCAGTGGCGTAGATAGCTTTTCGCTATGGGGGGGGATAGATCTAGTTCGCTCATTTTTTTAAAAGTTTTAATAATTAAAAAAAAAAAACAAATAACAAGAATTCATTGAATTCATTATGTATGCCATAAAAAATTATATTTTTTAAAGATAATGGGCCGTACCAACAATCAAATTAAGAGACGACTTTATTATTTGAGCGAAATGGACCATTATTTAAAGAGCTCTATAAAGTTAGCCATAAATGATATGAACTTAATATTTATGTAAACTCTAAATTATGAACCATTTATTGTACGGAACCTAAAAAATAAAATGTAGCATATATGGTCAGTTATATAGAGTCCATTAAATAATGCTTCATTTGGCTCAAATATTAAAGTCGTCTCTTAATTTGATTGTTGGTAAGGCCCAATATATTATACGCATTAATTTGAATATGAACTAGAATAAATATTGATACTCGTATACAGTGCCTTGCATAAGTATAACCGCACCTGTAAAAATGCGTTTTGTAGAAAATTAAAATGGGAATGACACTTTACTATTTTTTTTATTGAATGGCATCACTAATCAAGTAAATTGAGAAGAAAAAAAGTTCCGTTAGTTTCTCTTCTGGTGTTTAAAAATTAAAAACAGATTTTTATATATTGCAAAAGTATAATCGCACAATGCAAACCTCTCTGAAGCTTCATTCAGTTATGTGCTTCGAAATGACAAGAAACAATGTAGCGTGGTAAACATTTAAGCGATACGGAAAAAGTCAAAATTCAAGCTTTTCGGTTAACTGGCCTAAGCTTAAGGGCTATTAGTAGGGAAATTTAAAGATCCGATCGTTTCGTCCGAAATTTCTTACAAGATCCAGAATCTTATGAGACGAAAATAAGACCCGGTCATCTGCATAAGCTGACACGTCGAGATAAGAGGCGTTTAATAAATGCTGCATCCAATTCGGAGCATTCTTTGCCAGACGTTCGTGACGAATTGGGCTTAGGAATTTCGGTTTCAACGGTTTTTCGTGCCTTAAAAAGCAGTAAAGTGATTGTTCGGTGCAAAATGATGCCAGCTCCAAATTTGACAACAGTCTACAAAAAAAAGTAAAAATTTGCCCAGCAAAACATGAAACGGAGTTGGAAAACCATAAGTAACATTCCATTGATTTACACTTAAATCTTGTTATTCCAAATGGCATAATTCAATGAATGTTTTTTTTTAGATTTTTAACTTCCCATAGGGAGTTATTGTAATCGGTCCGATTTGTCAAATTGGAATTTTTGACATTTCTCGACGTTTCAAGGTCCCTAGAGGCTATATCAATCATTTTTAGAGAGATGTCTTTGTGTGTGTGTGCAGTGTGCACGTACGTTCGTACGTTCGTACGTCCGTACGTTCTGGTACCATTTTTCGTCGTCGATATCTCAAGAATGAGCAAAGATATCGACTTCAAATAAATTTTGTTTAATAGATAATAACTTCGAAAGAGGCTGAAAGGGCGTTTATTAAAATTCAGTGAGTAGTTTTTTTCACTATAACGGTTTAAAAAAAAAGTAAAAATTTTGGTTAGTTTCAAATATCTCACGAAAAAATAATGCTATTGACTTCAAATAAAATTTAATGTACTCATTATAAGATCATACAGATTTGGTATGAATTTCGAAAAAAAATGAACATACCGTTATTTTTTTAAATAAAAAAAAAAAAACTGAAAAAAAATTTCATAACCCAGATATTCTAAAAACGGAAAACAATTTGAAACTCAAAATAATTTTATTTTACGAAAAATAATGTGTTTGACAACTGGTGAAAATTTCAAAAAAAATCAGTTTACAGTTTTTTTACAAAAAATAAAAAACTATATAAAATTCTATTGAAAATTGGTAAAAATTGTTTTTCGACTCAAATTTCTCGAGAACTAACGGGTGATTTTTTAAGAGCTTGAGAACTTTTTTTAAAAAAAAAACGCATAAAATTTGCAAAATCTCATCGATTCTTTATTTAAAACGTTAGATTGGTTCATGACATTTACTTTTTGAAGATAATAATGAAGATAATAAATGTTGACCGCGGCTGCGTCTTAGGTGGTCCATTCGGAAAGTCCAATTTTGGGTAACTTTTTCGAGCATTTCGGCCGGAATAGCCCGAATTTCTTCGGAAATGTTGTCTTCCAAAGCTGGAATAGTTGCTGGCTTATTTGTGTAGACTTTAGACTTGACGTAGCCCCACAAAAAATAGTCTAAAGGCGTCAAATCGCATGATCTTGGTGGCCAACTTAGCGGTCCATTTCTTGAGATGAATTGTTCTCCGAAGTTTTCCCTCAAAATGGCCATAGAATCGCGAGCAACACTCTCAGAAACAGACGCAATATTCTCTTCTGTACGCACTGTACGCATTCGTGTGGTTGGTTTAATGTCCAATAAAGTAAACTGAGTGCGAAACTTGGTCACAATCGCATTAATTGTTTGCTCACTTGGTCGATTATGTAGACCATAAATCGGACGTAAAGCGCGAAACACATTTCGAACCGAACACTGATTTTGGTAATAAAATTCAATGATTTGCAAGCGTTGCTCGTTAGTAAGTCTATTCATGATGAAATGTCAAAGCATACTGAGCATCTTTCTCTTTGACACCATGTCTGAAATCCCGCGTGATCTGTCAAATACTAATGCATGAAAATCCTAACCTCAAAAAAATCACCCGTTAGTAGTGATATTGACTTCTAATTTAGTTTATTTTATACATAGTATAATTTTGTACAATTGGTAAAATGTTGACAAATATTGAATTAATAGTTTTTTTTTTAAATAAAAAAATTATTAAAAATTCTAGTGAAAACTAGTTAAAATTGTATTTCAAGTCGAATTTCTTGGGAATGAACACCGATAGTGCCTTCTAAAGTATGTTGATCGATACCTTCCCGTAAGAATGTATACTAAGCGACATTTCTAAAATTGTTCAGGAAACGAAAAAAACGAAGAAAGTTCTAGTTGAATCATAGTGTGTTAAGAGACAATTTTGGTTAAACTTAGTGACATCTAACAAAATTTTTTGTTGCTCACGACAGTGAGATCTTTATTTTTTTTTAATTGCTTAATATAGTATAAGATTTGCAGTAATACATCAAATTTATCAGATTTTATAAAACCAATTGAAAAGACACAAGCAAACTGAAGGTGAGTAATAGGCCTATTGTGGATACCTCGTTAAAAAAAACGCGTGGAAGTTTACCTCCTGGGTCACGTGGAAACAACTTACATCAACAATCTCAATTTCAAATCTCTTTAAATAATTAAAATGCTTTTCAATCTTAAAATACTCGTAATTTCTTTGTGGTTCAGTCTCCATGTTGATTTTATAACTTTGATTTTAAAGAATTAAAATATAAAATTTAAAAAAGAACTTTTTATTTTATTTATTTCAATTTAAACTTTTATCCACAATAATAAGTAAAAATAATAAGAAATATTATATGTTGTGGATAAAAGTTTAAATTGAAATAAATAAAATAAAAAATTCTTTTTTTAAATTTTATATTTTAATTCTTTAAAATCAAACTTAAAATAATGTTTGTTTGAATTTTACAGCTAAAGTTTGTTTTGCTGAAAATTTGGTTATTTGAAAAAAACTAAATATAAAGTTTTCAAGACCACAAATGGGAAGTTATCAGTGTGGGTCGCACCCAGCCTCTTTTTTTAGATTATTTTCAGTGGCGAAAAAAAGTTTAATCTTGATGGGTCAGGTGGTTTTAACGGATATTGGCACGATCTGAGAAAGGAAACAAGTTTGTTTTCAAGAGGAACTTTGGCGGTGGCAGTTGTAAAGTTTGGGGGCCTTCTGCGACTGTGGTAAGGTTGCACTTGCCTTCACCTCTGCAAAGATGAACAGTTCAGCTTGCACCCAGGTGCTTCAGGATAACTTGGTACTCTACTTAAGACGATTTCGTCGAGCTCGGCATGTCTTCCAGCATGATAATGCCCAAATTCGCGTTAGTCGTCAAAGTTTGGGATGGCACGAATCGAATAACATACATTTTATGGTGTTCCCGACACGTTCTCCAGATTGTAACCCTATTGAAAATCTTTGGGGAATTTTGACCCGCAAAATGTATGCCCATAATAGGCAATTATACAGTGTTGCTGAGCTGCGAGAGGCGATTGTGAAAGAATGGAACTGTATAGACGATTCCATATTAAATAACCTTGTCAATAGTATGTCAAAAACAATTTTTGGATTGGTCGAAAATAGGGGCAGCAATGTCCTTTACTAATTTAGCCGAAAAAATTTACTTAAAATAAAAAAAAAACAGATCAAAATAAAAAAGCGGTTATACATACTTTTGCAATACAAAAAAAATCTGTTTTAATTTTTAACCACCAGAAGAGAAACTAACGGAACTTTTTTTTCTTCTCAATATACTTAATTAGTGATGCAATTCAATAGAAAATAGTATGGTAATGGTATCATTCCCATTTTAATTTTCTACAAAACGCATTTTTACAGGTGCGGTTTTACTTATGCAAGGTAAGTAGGTAAGTAAAATAATATTAATTTAAAAAATAAATCACAAAATAAAATCCAGTTTTCAGTTCTTTTTAGATAAAACACTTATTATCTCGTCTGCTAGTATATAGGTATTTCGCCATGAATAGCTAGAGCAGCCAAACCATTCTAACGATCCTGCAAATAAGTAAACATCCAAAGCTTATCAATCACACTGTTATTAAAATAGACATATTTTTAATAATCTCACTTCGTTGGTCATGCTTCTTTGTATTGTTTTTATTCTCTTTACTGACTGGAGAAAGTTCTTTCGGAAGTTGACGTTGAAACCGGCAGTGTAGCTAATATCTTTAATAAAATGTATACGAGTATATAGCTGGATGGAAGCTCTTTTTCTTGCACGTTTACCTATTATCAATTGGTGAGAGACGTAAAAAAAAATTTCAGAGTGCGTTTCTTTAACTTATTAGGTTCATGACTGGTTATGTTGAACAATTATCGATCCCAATGGGGGGGGGATATATCCCCCTGATCCCCCCCCTATCTACGCCACTGAACAGTGCTCATTTTTCTGAAGTCGACCGACTGCTGGACAGACACTTTACTGAACTACAAGTCTTCATTTCGAGAGCTGTCTGTTTTGTCGATTTTCAAAATTATTTTTTGCGTAAGCTCCAACTAAGCTAATGGAATTCGGCTTTATCCTTATTCCCAAGTAACATCGTTTGAGCTTCTCGTTATTTAAATATTCCTGAATAGCTCTTAAAGAGTTAAATACCTTCTCCGGCTCTATTTTAATATTACTTGCAGCTACTGATAGATTTTTAAAAAAATATGTCTAATATTTGTGCGTTGTGCTCTATATATATATGCTTAATAATGTTAGCAACGATTGTTAACTAACATATTCAAATATGTCTATTTAAGCTTTAAAGTAAAGCAGCAAAAATGGTGGCTAAGTGATTGTTTATAAAGTTATATAGAAACTCTATAAGAAAGATCTAGTTTTGTCTAGAAAAAATGGCGAAAATTTAAGATATTTAAAAAAAAAAAAAAAAAAAAAACAAAATGAATTATAATCTGTGTGTAAAAGCTCCACAGAATTACATATGGAGCCTAGAAATAAAAACCCAATATATCAATAAGTTTAACGAAAGTAATATTTTTTCAGGTTAATTTAAATTTGAATTAAAATAAATTAGCTTTAAGTAAGCTGGGCAGTAGCTCTAAGGGCACTGTTAGAGTTTATTCTAAATTATTTAGCTATTAAGGCCAGCTTTATAAGGGCATCCAGAATTTTAAACAAGCTATAATTGTTTATTGGTTTTTTTTTCTGGATTGGTTTTGAGAAACCTTTAATCGATTCAGCTTCAAACGCTACCTTCAATCTTCGACAGTCTAATTGAATCGACGATCAACGCCAACCGAAATTTCGGCCCTTAAAGCAGGTACCCCACGTTATCACATCCACTCCTGGTATCGAAATATGGAATGAAGGAATTTGTGCAACACACGTTCTTGATTTATTATTTTTTTGCGAAAAATATGTGCGAAGTGCGATCAACTTTCAACAACTTTGCTATTTCTATTTTTAGAATTCTTTTGTATTGTAGCTGAATCCATATGGTATTGCAACAACTCGAAGGTATTTTTTTGTATCTAATGCAAATTGATTAATGTTTGTTTTTTTGATATACTGGAGGCACTTAGCAGATGTTTTTTTTTAGATCAGAAAGCAAAGCTTCTATGAATGTTGTATTGGTAATTCTATTTGGGGAGTTGAGCATAACCCAGATATTGAGGTCCAATTTGTTCGCTAACCTGTAAAACAAATCTACATACATATGTAGATACATAAATCTATGGATATATCATTATTAGTAGTGGGAGAACTTGGAGTAGTGGTTTATTAACTTCTTACTTAAAGAGTAAAAGATAAAATAACAGTGGTCATTCCTTAATTAAAAAACTTAGTGGTGTAAATGTAATTCATAATAAAAATAATATCAGATGTGGGGTGGTAATCAGAGTTTATATAGTATGTAAAATTAAAAAAATCAACAAAGAATTAAATTACAATTCCGCGTTTCGGTTTTGACTGGGAGAGAAAGTCATTTTGAATTTCATATCATATTTTAAATTCTTTTTTTTACTCAACCAGAGATCTAGCGCCTTTATTGACCTTAAGCTTACGTCTAAATGCTGGAGCTTTAATTATTTCAAGACTAAAAGCACGTGATTCTAATATAAACTAGGCAGATGAATATTCAGTTTCAGCTTCAAATAAATCCACAGTTTTAAAAACGTACCTTAATGTAAAACTCAAAAAAAAATTTGAAGAATTCAATTTAAAAATAAGAAAAGTTCAATCCAGTCAATATCCCGATGTAGAAGCTTATTTGCTTACCTGTTTGAAGGATCAAAGAAGCATTAATATATTATGATAAGATATGTTGGCTCTTTCATTAGGAACAAAAATTGGCTCTTACTAATTGGATATAACGAACAAATTCCCCAGTCCATTCTTGTCCAACTTTTTCCAGCCTGTTCCTCAAAACGGCAACCAACTTTTATTCTTTGGATTATAAATCACCTTCTAGATTTTGTTTCAAGTCCGATCTTCACAAAACAAATGCTGGTGTTCTCCAGGGCTCCGTTTTGTGTTCGACTCTCTTCCTCATTTTTATAAATGATCTCTTTTCTGAAACTTCTAATGCACTTCATTGTTTTTCGGATGACCCTACTCTAAGCTTCTCACACTCGTTCTCAAATTCACATCCATCTCATTCGAAAGTGGAATTGCAACGGTATCGTATGATAAGCTCATTAAACTCTGATCTTTACAGCATTGTTAAATGGGATATACAAAATCGACCTTTGTTGGAATGACCACAAATGCTGCTAAATGCTTGGGATTTCTATATCTATATTTATATCTTCATATATATCTATATTACCCTTTCTGATCTGGCTACAATTAATAAGGCATTTGTACGTTTAAACTCGAGTATCTTTGGACAGGTACAGCACAAAATTGTCACCATTTATTGGATAGAATTCAGAACAGAGCGTTAAAACTGATAGGAAACAGAGCTATCACGGATTAATTCCCATCTCTAGAACACCGTCTGAATGTTTCATATTTCTTTGTTTTATCGCTTCTTCCACAAGCAATGCTAGCTCGAAGAAGCCAGTTCACCTGTGACCTGTGATACCTGTTTCGCTGGGAATGCTCATCAGTTCACCCTCGAACCTAATTTTGTTTGTACAGTCAAAGTAAAGAGATTCGTTTTTTAGTCCTCATAACACTTTTTTACTCTACGTATATATATAATAAAGGGTGGTTAAATTTTAGAACATGCCAGTGAACGAGATGTAAAATGTTAGAATTGGTAAATTGAACTTAGTCAGTAGGACAAGAAGAGGATAATTAATGTTTTTGAAATCATCAAAATCAAAGGCAACGTATAAAAGATCATATCTCGAAAAAAAGGCTGCCTTTAGGGCTGACGAGGAATAAATCCAGCAACGAATGGGAATTCTCAGAGAAATGAGTAAAAACATTAGTGTTGAAAGAGAATAAGTTGAGTGAACTCATTTCGTCGATAAGACTCTATTCAATCAGGAGATTACTGCTTAAATCTCCACCTTTAAAGAATATCGGGGTAAAATGTAGATATAAGCTCAAGTTCGGGAATAAATGGCAACAAGTTAACGTACTTATTAGGTCGATTAGCAGTACCAACAAGACACGATAGTTCCAATGACACTTTTTATAATGAAATGTTTAAGATAGTGGCGCTCTGTGGTGAGGGCACATTTAATTAAATGACTTTTAGAAAAAATGCATCAAATACAACTACAACAATTTAAATCCATCAATATTTTTCGGAAATTGCAAACCTTCCAAAATTAAGTACGTAGTGGACCCTTTAGTTCATGAAAGGTACCTACCATTACTAATGTAATTAAATTTCAAATGATTTTTTTGGTACAAATTTTGAATGGTAGGTAGTGTTGCTGTTCGCTTTAAATACATTGATATAACAGACGCTTTCTATATAAATTCATAAGTGTACCATATTCACTATTACAAGTTGCATTTACCCATCTCAATATAGCACATAACTAATTTTCATTCGTTTTGTTATATCTCAAACGATTTCAGTAAGGCCTTTGACAAAATTTCACATGACCTTACTCTATTCAAACTGTCCACCCTTGGTTTCGATTCTATATTCTAAAGATGAATTTCTTCCCATCTCAAAAAGCGTTACTACAAAGTTCGATTCAGATTTACCTTCTCTGATGATTTCTTATCTACCTCCAGAGTCCCATAAGGTAGCCACTTAGGACATCTTTTTTTTATTCTTACTATTATCCATACCATATCGCATTCTACTCCGACTATACCAAGTTTTTCAAGAGCATTTCTTCAACATAATGATTCTACTCTCCTTCAACTTGATCGTGAGAGTGTAGAGAATGCTTACAGATAAGTCATTTATGTTATGAATAAATAAAAAAAAAAGTAAATACATCAAGAAAACTAAGTTCAGTCACTTAGGCGTATACGTGTTATTTTTGAATAATTAATTAAATTGAAAAAAAAAAATATGAATTCGCCACATTAGAATGATTAGAAACCAAACGTTGGCTTTGACGATCACCATCAACGCCTTATAAAATTTCCATCTGCCAACACTAGCTCTAGTAACAGAGATGTATATCTATACTACCATTACTTTTTCTGGGATTATTGAAATCGGAATGCCGCAGTGCGGGCGGCTTGTTTAAATTTTTGTGGTTTTTCTTGAAAGATATTCCAAGAAACGAAGAAGAAAGTAAAATAGGAAGCTTATATAATTAGGCAGTCGGTGATCAAAAGTCAAGTTGTGCGTATTGGCGACGAAATTATATGCCAACTAGTTACACAAAAAAAAGAATTGTTAACTTAAACCAAATTAATGTTATTTTTGCGCCAAAAATATAAAATAAAGAGTTTAAACAAAAAAATTATTTGCAAAAAAATATGAAAATTAAAAAAAAGTTTACATAAAAATTACTGTTAAAAATATAAAGAAAATTAAAGAAAAAAATATTTCCAGAAATTAAAAGAAAAATAAAGAAGCGTAGGAAAGATCTTGCTGAAATAAATACGTTTTTTTTTGAAGAATTACTACCGAACAAAGTCATACAAAAATCACGTCACGGGTTCAACTCGAACCACATGTATTCGAGCTAAATTTTTGAATTAAGTTTTTCAAGGATTTCGAGACATTTTTATATGGCTTCGCTCACCCAGGCATTCACAGAAATTCCAGCGAAGCCATATAAGGGTGCAGCCACGTTGGCGTCTGTCACCGGCCTCAAATTTGGATTTAAGATAATTGTAATCCTGTTCCAAAACCCCTTCCTCGTCCTTCTTCCTGAGTAAAACGGAAAAAAATCAGTGTCTAAGGAAGGAGGATTTCAGTCGTTCGAGTAAAAAAATATTTTTTTTTTAACCACCTACTAGAAGTTTTTAGAAAAATCGCTACAGCGACTACCCTGTTTGTTCCGGAGAAGATGTGCACAGCTTCACCAGGGTTCTTGGGCAAAGGAAAAGGATAAAATACATACATATATACATAAACGTAACAAAGTAAGTTACCCTTTAAATTTTATTTTGAACGTTCTGGACTTGGTGAGTCTCACTTTCAAGTTTTAAAAGCAAGGACATTTTTTTTATAATATCTACCATTTATAAATTCCTTTACTGAGTTTTTTTTCTTTTACGACCTTTAATTATTATATTGTATGCATTTAATTTTTTTTTTTGATGAATAAAGATTTCATTTATAATTTGAACTAAGAAAAAAAAATAATTGATTAATTGATATTCACTTTGTGAACATGCCCACGATTCTTTTTTTTTTGGTGATATTTGAGAATGCTTATAGTCACTCTCTATGTTCTTAATTAGTGTGACCATCTCCTCAAAGGTAACCAAATTTCGGGTTCTCTTTTATTTTTTTTAATATTAAAAAATTCCAATCAACATCCTTGGATCAGGCCTGAAATAAAAACGTAACTTCGTCTTACTTCTTCTGACAAGATCCCACCCGTCCGACGAGCTAGGATGAGCAAGTGCTTGCAAGTCTATCGTTAGATGGAGGTAAGACAAACTTTTTCACTTCCTTTTTGGTTGATTAGGAAGACCTGTAACCTTCGATCTCCAAAAATGGTTAAGTTGGGAAGGGATATTGCGCGCTTAAAACAAAAGTTGAGAGAATACTATAGAGTAACAATAAATACCAGAGAGTGCTCTCCGAAGTATAGTTCTGCGATTTTCAGTTGTTGAGTGAATACATTCATTAATCTTTTTTAGTTATTTCTATTTTTTTTTTTACAGCGCGTATAGTTATTACTTTGCGAATTGGCAAAAGCTAACATTAAATCGTAACAAGAGTTTCTCTGCCTGGTGCCTGAAATTTGCTTAGAGCTAAATATTTCCAAACGTCATTCAATCACTTTTTTGTGAAATTTCAATTTCACCCTTGAGTCAATTCGCGACTTTAGGGTCTTAGGTGATAGACGGCCCAACTTCCTCGCACATATTGACAAGATTTAACGTTTTAAGCTTTGTTAAACAATGGTCCAACGAATTCTCTGATTCATACCTGACCCAATCATTATTACTATGGTCCCCTTATCAACAATTTCATATATCCAGAATAAAGAGCATTGAACGCAGTTTCCTACTTTTCGCCCTTCGTCGTCTGTCTGAGAATAAGGAAATTGTTCATTGATGTATACCGCACTAAATATATTTATTTTCCTTTATTTTGAACAAAACATTGATCAAAGTGTTATGATATCTACTAATAGATTTTTAATATTCTCCACTAAAAGTCTGGCAATTATTAAATAGATCAAAGAAATTAAATTAATTAGCTTTGTTTAAAAATAAATCAACGAACTGTGCTAGTAATTTTACATAACTTTGATCTTTTTATTTTAGAACCTGGTATCATTCACTTTTTAGTGCTGTTATAATTTATTGCAGCTATTTTAGAACTAAATTATTTTAATTTATGTATTACCTTAGTATATTCCAACCTTAATTGTTCTTGCCAATTCATCGGTCTTTTGTTTGAAGGTGTATTAAAGCACAATGTCAGGGAGTTTTTTGAACCTTTATTGTAGATTATCAATTTAATTTAGCAGAAAACGCATTGCATGACTTAAAGATAACCAAGGAATTTGACAGAGTTGTAAAAAATGCAGTCAGTTGAAGCCGACTTTGAAGCTAGCCAACAGAGTAGTTGACTAGCAGTTAATTGACTGCAGGACTTTCTCAACTGTTTTGAGACTTTAAGTTACTAAAAAATCTAACTTCAATAAATCATTGTTTCGAATAAAAATATTCATTTTGGAGTAGTATTAAATTATTTTAGCTTTTATCGCTTCAAACAGTGACAAGTACTCAAGTCTACATCACTCTCAAAAAAGAATATAGCGACAAATAAAAGTTCCTGAAAAATTAGCTGGGACCGTCTAAGTTGGTCTGATGTGCCTAAAAGAGATAATATACTAATAGTATATTCAACAGGGTTCGAAGTAAGAAGCAAGTCTAGAGTGTTGGCGGATTGAAGTACAACGTCAGGAATTGCTTCAAAATATCTCAGTTCCTTGAATTTTATGTATGCGAAAGAAAGCTGCTTCATATTTGAATTAAAAACTTTTAAATACTTTCAACGCTATGATGATATTTAATTTAAAGGGTGGTAAAATTTTAAGAGCCGATGTTGAATGTGAACTACACCTAAACGTCAATTTTTTTTCTGCATTTCATTTGACATTTCTCAATTTCAGACTAATGGATTCAGGTTCCCTGCTACTGATTGTCATCATTCCGTGTGAAATGTGATCTCTCAATTGTTGGCGTGTTGAGAGATCTTTTAATCTGTCGACGTTGAACCTGGGTAAGCGGGTTATATCGTTGGATGTCCGAGTTGCAGCTGTACGAAGTTTTACAGTAGCAACCATAAGGTGGTGGTCTCGAGCAAGTCCCATATCGGCCCCTCTTTTATTTCGAACATCCAGGAGACTGCTTCTAAAGCCCCGGCTAGTCGCGAAATGATCAATTTGATTCCGTCCGTGATTTGACACCGTTGGACAAATATGATATAATTTTTATTTAATTAATTCCGGATAAACCATTTGCAAAAAATTTGATTGCACAATGGCTACGCCAAATCCATTTTACAATTGAAGCCCAAGATCGTGCTATTCTGATAATTTTTGGATTTTTTTATATTACATTACATTACATATTACACTACTCCGTAGATAAATCTACGAAGTAGAGACACTTAAAGCACTGGCAACTGAGGCCATCGGCTTAGACAACACAACAGAGAGAGACAGACAGAAAGAAAGAACAACAGAAGAAACACATGTCAACAGCACACGGTTGGTATTTGAACGGTCCCCATCCAAGTACTAACCATGCGCAATGATGCTTGATTTCGCTGATCGATGGGAAGCGATGCTTTCATCAAAGCCAAGGCCAACTTTAAATGCAAATATCTCAAAACACAAAAAATGGACTTAGAGAGTTTTCATAGAACGACGACGATATTATGTTCACAAATATGATCTAATGAGCTTTATAGCAGTTTGTTATAAGAGTTGAATAGATTATATGATAATTAATACACCTATAGTGATGAACTAAATATTCTCTGATCAGCTTATGGACGTAGATTATCATATAGTACCTCTATAACATAACGATAAGTATGTTTTTCGCAGTAACACAATTTACGCCATAAAGGTGGAATAGGAGTTAAAAATAAGGTTTTCTATAAGAAAATTTTAAAACATTTTTAAGAAAAAATGTTGGTACGCCAATTTGAAGTTTCTATTATTATACGAATAAAAATTAAATTTACAAAAAAGAGTATTGAGCCGTTTTCGAGACATTGAATTTTCAAAAAACAAAAAATTGATTTTTTTTTTCAAAATTCAAAAAAAAAATGTTTCTTAAAGTTTTGAAATGCAATGTTTTTTAAACTTTTTAGAAGCTTCCCTCTACAAAATTTCATTAAAATCCGTTGTGCTAATAATGAGAAATTCAAAATTTTAAAAAATCGTTCTATGGTAGGTACAGTCAGTAATATCTATCTTGTTTTCAAATTTTTTTTATTAAATTACAGATATTAAAAAATAATAGAAAGAAAAAAATTCAAGCAAAATTCTCGGAACCGTTTTCGAGAAAAATACGATTTTCGAAAACCATTTTTTAACATTTGTATGGAGGGTACGGTTATTTTTAGGTAAAATGAATTTATTTTGCTCATATATTGTAGATTATTTTTTCAAACTTTTATTTATCAAGTTTTGAAAAAATCGAGCATGGGGTTTTCGAAATATTGAGTTTTAAAAAAAAAAAATTGAAAGTTTTTCTAAAAATCCAAAAAATTTGTTTTGGAAAATTTGAATACACAATAATATTCAAACTGCTGGGAAGCTTTAGCATAAAAAAAAATTATCAAAATCGGTGGTACCGTTTTTGAGAAAATCAAAAACAAAAAAAAGGTCCCAAGGGGGGTACCAAAACTACTCATTTTTTGGTAAAAATTTTCGACCATTACCTAGGCTAAATTAAATTTTTTGAATTTTGTTTAAGAAAATCGCAGGGACAGTTTTTGAGAAAAAAAAATATTTATAAAATTTGGGAAAAAAATCGTATGGCAGGTACCGTTATTTTTGGTCATAAAAAATCAAATCAAAAAACATCCGGGGGTAAAAAATCAAAACCCATATCTACCAAGTTTGAAGAAAATCGGCCGAGCCGTTTAGCTGTAATCGAACAGACAGACAGACAGACAGAATTGCCAGACCCACTTTTTTCGTCTTCGCTATCATCGTAATGTCAACTTTGATCAAAATCTCGAGTTCGATTTTTTTTACGAATGCATAACTTGCCTTATAGTACCTATAAGTCGCAAGTAAAAAGTAATGGTAGTATAGATATACATCTCTCTTACTAGAGCTAGTGTTGGCAGATGGAAATTTGATGGGGCGTTGATGATGATCGTCAAAGCCAACGTTTGGTTTCTAATCATACTAATGTGGCGAATTCATATTTTTTTTTTCAATTTAATTAATTATTCAAAAATAACACGTATACGCCTAAGTGACTGAACTTAGTTTTCTTGTTTTCTTAATGTATTTACTTTTTTTTTTATTTATTCATAACATAAATGACTTATTTGTAAGCATTCTCTACACTTTCAAGATCAAGTTGAAGGAGAGTAGAATCATATGTTGAGGAAATGCTCTTGAAAAACTTGGTATAGTCGGAGTAGAATGAGATATGGTATGGATAATAGTAAGAATAAAAAAAAGATGTCCTAACTGGCTACCTTATGGGACTCTGGAGGTAGATAATAAATCATCAGAGAAGGTAAATCTGAATCGAACTTTGTAGTAACGCTTTTTGAGATGGGAAGAAATTGATCTTTAGAAGATAGAATCGAAACCAAGGGTGGACAGTTTGAATAGAGTAAGGTCATGTGAAATTTTGTCAAAGTCCTTACTGAAATTGTTTGTAATAGTGAATATGGTATGTTTATGAATTTATATAGAAAGCGTCTGTTATATCAATGTTCTTAAAGCGAACAGCAACACTATCTGCCTACCATTCAAAATTTGTATCCAATAAATCATTTGAAGTTTAATGACATTAGTAATGGTAGGTACCTTTCAGGAACTAAAGGGTCCACTAGGCACTTAATTTTTAAAGGTCTGCAATTTCCGAAAAATATTGATGGATTTAAATTGTTGTAGTTGTATTTGATGCATTGATTATTCAAGAGATATATTTTCCTTTCATAACCATTTCAACATTTTTTTAATTTATTTCTTACAATTTATTTCTTACAATTTATTTCTTACAATTTTATTGTTTTTTTTTTTCTAAAAGTCATTTAATTAAATGTGCCCTCACCACAGAGCGCCACTATCTTAAGCATTTCATTATAAAAAGTGTCATTGGAACTATTCTGTCTTGTTGGTACTGCTTATCAACCTAATAAGTACGTTAACTTGTTGCCATTTATTGCCGAACTTGAGGTTATATCTACATTTTACCCCGATATTCTTTAAAGGTGTAGATTTAAGCAGTAATCTCCTGATTGAATAGAGTCTTATCGACGAAATGAGTTCACTCAACTTATTCTCTTTCAACACTACTGTACTTACTCATTTCTCTGAGAAATCTCCTTCGTTGCTGGATTTATTCCTCGTTGCCTTTGATTTTGATATAGAGATTTCAAAAACATTAATTATCCTCTTCTTGTCCCACTGACTAAAGTTCAATTTACCAATTCTAACATTTTACATCTCGTTCCCTGGCATGTTCTAAAATTTAACCACCCTTTATTATATATATACGTAGAGTAAATAAAATGCACGACTGGGTCGCACGAACTTGCTCCTATGTAATAGACTAGGAATTTTAAAAACAAATGTTATTAGAGAAAACTGTTAATAAGGATCAAATTAATTTTTTTAAATTCTTTTAATAGTAAGAGACGAAAACAGAATGCTATGCAAATATGAATTTATGCAAAAACAAAGATTATAAGTCGTTTTAGTGGTTTCTTAAAAAAAGCTTTTATTAACAAAATTTTTAAAAGGTTTTAAAGAAAAAATTTTGGTACGCCAATTTAAAGTTTTTATTATTGTTCGAATAAAAATTAAATTAAAAAAAAAATATTGAGCCGTTTCTGAGATATCGAATTTTCAAAAATAGAAAAAAATAGATTTTTTTTTTCAAAAATTCAAAAAATATTTATTTTAAAGTTTTGAAATGCAATGTGTTTTAGACTTTTTAGAAGCTGCTTCTCTATAAAAAAATTCATTAAGAACCGTTATGTGGATAATGAGAAATTCAAAATTCGAAAAAATGGTTCTATAGTAGGTACAAGCTGTAATATCTTAATTTCAAAATTTTGTTTTAATAAATTAAAGATAATAAAAATTAATTGAAAGAAACAAAATTTTATCAAAATTCTAGGTGCCGTTTTCGAGAAAAATACGATTTTTGAAAACCATTTTTTTAAATTTTTTAACATTTGTATGGTGGGTACCTTCATTTTAAAGTAAAATGAAATTTTTTTTATCACGGCTTATAGATCATATTAAGAAACTTTTATTTATCAAGTTTAAAAAAAATCAAGCATGGGGTTTTCGAAATATTGAGTTTTGAAAAAAAATGTTTGAAGTTTTTTTTAAAAATCCAAAAAAATTTTTTTTGAAAATTTGAATACACAATTCTATTTAAATTTTTGAAGAGCCTTCGTAAAAAAATGATTAAAATCGGTGGTACAGTTTTTGAGAAAATCAAAAACAAAAAAAATGGTTCCATGGGAGGTACCCTCAATAACCATTTTTCGGAAAAAATTTGTCAAGCAGTACGTAGCTTTAACTAAATGAAATTAATTTGTGTTCTTAGTTTTTAAATTTGTTCAGCAGTTTTTGAGAAAAAAAAATATTTATAATATTTCGAAAAAAATTCGTATGTCAGGTACCGTTATTTTTGGTCTTAAAAAAAAAAGAAAAAAACGTGTGGGGGTAAAAAATCAAAACCCATGTCTACCAAGTTTAAAGAAAATCGGCCAACTCGTTTAGGCTGTAGTCGCAGCGACAGACAGACAGACAGACAGACAGAATTGGCAGACCCACTTTTTTAGTGTTCGCTATCATCGCAATGTCAACTTTGATCAAAATCTCGAGTTCGATTTTTTTTACGAATGCATAACTTGCCTTATAGTACCTATAAGTCGCAAGTAAAAATACAATTGTAGTGAAGAGGTTTCTTTATACAGTTAGAATTACATATTTGTAATTATCGGTCCATAAGAGGAGCTTAAAGCGTCTTCAAATGTCCTCGAAAAAAAATTATCAAACTTTATTTTATAAGCCACTAGAGCCGCTCATTACACAATGTTTTTTTTTTTTGAAAATTCAATAACTTCAAAACGTGTGAACGATTATTTTTTTAAATTATTTCCCAAAATCGATATAACGAAATACTTAAAATTGGCATCCCAAATTTTGTTTTTCTTATATGTATAAGAAATTACTTTAATAATACGTAAAAGGATTTTTGAGCTTTGTTTGCATAAATTCATACTTTTCTGGAAATCAGACCCCAATTTTATGGATTTGAACATTTTTATCTCATTAAATCCATGGTTTATATTTATTTATACATAATTTTTAAATTCCAGAGTACTTTTACATAAAAGCAACTTTGTGCGATCCAGTCGTGTATTTTATTTTTTTTGCATGTTCCGCAGGTTTTTTTTATCCATGCACATCCCAGTTATCCTTCGATGGTATTTAACAGTTTAAGACTTCACAAATTCTTATTTGACTTGCACAGAATATTTTGTCTTAAATGTCATCCGTAAGCCCTAAATTTGCTTCATTCAGAAGAATAATTTATAACTTAATTTTATTAACAATTTTTTAATCGTATCAATCAATAGAAAAATTCCTGTTTTGTTTTGACTAGATTCTCATTGGTAAATTCATTTAAAAAAAAAACTTTATAACTTTTGGTCTTGCATAAATTCAAGTTCTTCAACTACTAAAGTTGTTTAAGCCTTTAACAAAATTGTATGCCTCCTTACGAAGATTTTCCTCTAATATCGTTTATTTTTGAAATTCTTATCCCCTTTAACATAACAGCGTCTTATTTTTTTAACGATGAGGCATATTTTTACTTTATGCACACCTTGAAAAATAAAATTTTCATGTATGGGGAAGGCAATATCAGCATGTTATTGACCAAAGACTTCTCATTAGAAGGTGAAAAATTTGCCTTAGTAACGTCATTGGATCTTAATTCTTCGAAAGAAGGTGTAACGAATACTGTAAAATTTTGTTTAGCTATAGATTTAAAAGGCTAAAGGTTTGGACATGGAACACACGAAAAAGACAACATGACGCATTTTTACGTGTGACTTCTGACTTGCCACTGACTTGCAAAAGATCGTGTTTAACCACACAATCAGCAAATTCTTTAAAATGTACATATATTATATGTGTTGAAAATTACGTTGTCAGATTCCTGTTCTGCAAAAACTCCCGAACATTTGCATGTTGTTATATTCCAATCATGATGACAAGATCAAAAAAAAAAATAGTGAAATAAAAGTTTGACCATAAACCGAATCAAAAATATGTAATTCACTATTTCACTTCTCATACAAATACAAAACTGATTTTAAAAATTTTTCGACATAATTCCTTGCCAAAATTAAGGGGCTGACAAATATGGTCTATTAGAAAGTACAAAAATAGCAAGTGAAGCATCGCGAAATCTAATTTTTATTCTGGCTGACACGTGTAACCTTCAAAAAGATGCGTCTCATTAGAAAAGTAATTTTATAAATTCCCATATGTACTCAATTTTGAAATTAAGAATAACAAACACATTACGAACAAATTGCCCGAACTTTTGCGACAGTTTCCCAATTTTCGTTGCCAAAATTTATTATAGCACAGACATTTTATTTTTAAGTTCCTTGTGGGTGAGTAACCATTTAATCATCATCACCTGTATTTTATGTGTGCGGATACGAACTACTTGAGATTTAGAGACAGTTATACAGATCCAAATATATATTGATTGCAAGATGCTGTATGTTGTAAATGGCTAAAGGATGCTTTAAATCTTTTTTAATTACTTTCTTTGACACGATTCCGACAGTATTCTTATGGTAAATTATTTGTTTTCGGAAATGTGTTTTTTTGTTGTAATCGTAAAAATCTATTTTTCTACTTGCAATGCACCAATTGCTGCAACTGGATTAGCATTGCAATGCTGAACTTATTTAACGCTCAATTCTTCTGACAGAATTTTTCTATACACAAAATTTAATTGCGACATTTTAAGATGTCGACGAATTGAATTCGTTGTCTTCGATACATTTGATTTTCCATATGAATTCATGCGAAAAATGTTTTTAGTGTCTTGAATGGCAGCTTCCTCTGCATTGAAAAATTCCGCATAATCAAACGCAAATGTCATCATACTAGCTAGAAGGGAGCTCACATATTCTAGTTCGACGAACGTTGCCAAAAACGACATAAAACCTGAAGAATGGGGTTTCAAACGAAAGTATAGGGAAAGATAGAACATAGTGGGGTAGTATAGACGATGGGCGGTGGGTATGCCGCTTGGTCTTCTATTGACTTGGACTACTTTGAAATTGAACGAAAAGGTCTCGAATGAACCAGACGGACACACAAGATGGTAGCGCTAAATAACAGACCGCATTTGGTTGATAATATTATGGTTTGCTGAAGTAGTCTTGCTTCTAGTTTTTGTGGAGCCAGGGGTTTCGTTTTTGTTTGTTTTTTTTTAGAATCTCAGGTGCTTTGCAAGTGGCCTGTAATTTTGTGTTTTTGGCTTTAGGCCAAGCACTAAAAACCAGATAAAAAAGTGATAAATAAATACAAACAAGGGTGTTACTGAGTGGCAGCCGGCATCATGTTTTTTTTTGTTGCGAATCTAAGATGAGCAGATAGGTATGTGGAAAATAATTTTGGGAATAGATAAAAAGTAATACTAAGGCAGATGCTTACAGAAAAAAAGTTATAAACAATATATGAACACTGTTAAAAATCCTGGCATTAATTTTAATATTTTTGGTGTTGTACATATAAAAACGCTGAAAAAGTGTTAAAATTTAATATTTCAAAAGTCAGAAACACTTTATTGAAATTAAATAGTGTTTGCTATTACAAAATATTCCATATTATTAAATTTAAACACACTGTAATATTTGTTTGCTAGGTTCGTTAAATAAAACTTATTACTCTTTCTAATACATACATACACGATCTCCTACTTGGAATCCTGTCGTTTTTGCTCTTGTGTCGTACCTTGTCTTCATTCGATCGCTGTAAGTGCTCATTCTAGTCCTGGTCCTTTCGTGGATGTCGATTAGCCTCTCTTTTAGGTCACTCACGTAATCCCCAGTCTCCTGAGACTGAGATGGGTGTCCAAACCTTATTTCACTAGGCAGCCGTATGCTTTTTCCGAACATGATTTCAGATGGTGTTTGTCCTGTTGAGCTATGTACTGCACTTCGATAGGCCATCAAAAATAGTGGTATGTGCCTATCCCAGTTTCTTTGGTAGTCGCCTACGACCTTAGTGAGGTGCTCTTTTAAGGTAGTGTTGAATCTCTCGACCATTCCATCAGATTGGGGATGAAGTGGTGTGGTTCTCGTTTTCTTAATGCCAAGAAACGCGCACACCTCTTGGAATATGTTCGACTCAAAGTTCCTTCCTTGGTCAGAATGAAGCTCCATAGGCACACCGAACCTACTTACCCAGTTAGACACAATCTGGTCGGCCACGGTCTTGGCTTCTTGGTTTGGGATAGGGTATGCCTCAGGCCATTTGCTGAAGTAATCCATTACCACCAGAATGTATTTGTTTCCAGCATTCGTTTCCGGAAATGGGCCAGCCGCATCAACAGCAATCCTTTCAAACGGTGAGCCAACATTATATTGCATCATTTTTCCTTGCAGTTTTTTACCATGTCCTTTGGTTGCAGCACAAGCCTCACAATTTTGGCACCACTTTTAAACGTCGTCGCCTCTTGCATGCAACCAGTAGAATAGTTGTCTCACTTTTTCTAACATCTTGTTGATTCCCAAATGGCCTCCTGAAGGTCCATCATGCATCTCTCGAAGAACCTCTTTGATTTTCGATTGAGGTAACACAAGCTGCATCACATAGGATTTACCATCAGCGGACTCCCATTTTCGCCGAAGAACACCTTCTCGCACATGAAGTGAGTCCCATTGTGCCCAATAGGCTTTTAAAATTGGACTCCTATCGGAAATGTCATTCCATGCGGGTTTTTCTTCATGTTCTTTCCATGCGAGAAGAGGTTCAATGTCGGTTTCTTCTTGTTGAGCAGATCTTATTTCTTCATTGCTCCATCCACAAATGGGGTCAGCCCTTATTCGCAGTGTGTTGATGGAGACCATGCGTTTGTTGTTATTTGATGTTGCCTCGACAGTCAGACTTTTATTGTTTCGTTTGGTATGAGAAATCTGGATGGTGTTTCTAGGGCCATCGATACCAGAAACCAGCTTCTGCCCCTCGAAGTTGGTTCTTACTCGTTTCTCTGTTGGTAAACTTGTTCGGGAAGTAACACTGGTGTTATTGTTACCTTGTTCTGAGTTTGAAACTCCGTGTCCATAATGTTGACAAGCTCTTCTTGGTGGTAATCGACATTGACGCTGTAAATGTCCAGTCTTATTGCAATTCCAGCACTTTGCGAGTCCGTTTCGTTGATTCCTTTGGACATCAGTTCTTCTTCGACGATGGCTTCTCTAAGTCGATGTACTCCGTGAGAAGCTTGCTCTGCTGCTTCCATTGTCAAGGCAAACGCTAATGTTTCAGAAAGCGTTCGTTTTCCAGCAGTTCGCACGGCTATTTGAAGATGTATGTCGGAAATGGCGCGAACAAATGCCTCGACTGCAAACTGGTTACGGATTTCTTCTCCAACATCTGGATATGCAAGATGAACAAGCCTTTCAATGTCCGCTTGTAGCTGTTGTAGAGTTTCGTCCCTCTTCTGAACTCTGGAATAGAGTCGTACTTTGAAGAGTTCTTTCATATGGCTATTGCCAAAGCGTTTGTCTATAGCCTCAACCAAGTAATTAAAGTCGCCGCTCTTATCTGCTGGTATAGTTAGCAATAACTCAGCAGCTGCTCCTCTAAGAGCAAGGGTTAGAGCTAAACAATTGTCAGCCTCATCCCAGCCATTTGCTGTAGAAGCTGCCTCGAATTGCTTCTTGTATATAGACCAAGAAGTTTGTCCATCAAAGGTTGTAGGTTGCATCTCCTTTTTCCTCAAGGTTTCTCCAGAACTTTCCCGAATCTTAACATTTCGAATGCGATATAGCTCTTTTGAAAACGTCTCCATTTTGTTGTCGACTTGATTCTCCAATAATGAAACACGTTTTGCTTGATTCTCCAACAATGAAACACGTTCATCAAGTGCAGATACATTCTTCTCGATGTTAACAAGCTTGCCTTCTAGCTTGTTTCTCTGCTCTTCGAGAAGGTCTTTTTGTTCGCTATGCTGTTTCTCCAGGCATTGAGAACATTCTTCTGTTGCTCCTTGAAATGTTCGAGAACATTCTTTTGTATATTCTCCTGTTCTTTCTTTTGTTCATTTCAAGCTTTCAATAACTTGCTCATTTTTTTTATTATTTTTTTCCGCACACTTCACTGCAAATAAGTTTTATTCCACTTTTCTGACACCAATGTAATATTTTTTGCTAGATTCGTTAAATAAAACTTATTACTCTTTCTAATATTTCTTCTTTATTTTTACTTTCCAAATCACAACAATAAATCTCAATTTATAATCAACTCAAATACTTTATTCAAATTAAAATCACACTTGTTTTACACAATCCAATAAGCAGAGTTTTGCACACTTCCGTAATCAAAAATCAACTGTGTTGTGCTCACCGCGAACACTCCCTTATATACTCAAGTTAGTTGTTCTCGAAAATTCGCGAAGCTTCTCGTCTTGGAATGTTCTAGATGGTTGGAATAAGGGGAAATACATTTGACATTGGAAAAGAGCTTTTTGTTTCTTCCATAAATTAGATATGCAATTTTCCAACAGATGGCGCTGTAGTAGTATAAAGCTCTGTTCACAACAATACTTAAAGATTGCACTTAATACCAAAAGTATTGAAAAAAAAATTATGTTTATGATGTAAGTACACTTATATTTGAAAAAAATATACTCCACATTCAAATCTAAAATTCCCACCTTAAATTCAATATTTCCCTTACGTTTTTTTTTATAATTCACTCGCCCTCAAGGGTATGTTTATAGACCCTTATACACAGCACGGGCGATGAGGAAATTAGGAGGGGAGAGATAGGAGTTGTCGATGAACATTGGTTTTGAATGTTTGCAAATTGAAATGGCGAGGGAAAACCGTGAGGGGTAAGTTATTCCATAATCGTGTTGTGTGACTAAAAAACGAATCTCTATATTTGACGGTACGACCAAAGTTAGGCTCAAGGGTGAACTGAAGAGCATTCATAGCGAAGCTACTACTTCAAGTGAGCATTGCTTGTGAAAGAAGTGATAAAACAGGGAAGTACATAAAAACATTCCGACGGTGTTGAAGAGATAAGAATGAATCCATGATAGCTCTGTTTCCAATCAGTTTTAACGCTCTGTTCTGTCTATCCAATAAATGGAGAAAAGGTTGTGCTACACCTGACCAAAGGTGTGAGTTATACTCGAGTTTTGGACGTTTAAACGCCTTATAAATGTTAGCCAGATCAGAAGAGGTGAAAAATTTCTTACATCGATATAGAAATCCTAAGCATTTATCAGCATTCTTGGCGGTCTCGAGAATATGATCATTCCAACGAAGATCGTCGTTAACACACATACCGAGTACTGAGAGTTTTTCGATTTCTTCGATGCAAGTGCCATTCAGCGACTATGGAATAAAGGGAACATTTTGCTTCAACGACAATAGACAGCATTGAGTTTTCGAAACATTAAACCCCAAACGGTTTTTTATACCCCATTTAACAATGCTGTAAAGATCGGAGTTTAATGAGCTTATCATAGGATACCGTTGCAATTCCACTTCTTTTTTTTTCTTTTGATCCATTAAGTTTAAGTTTAAGTTTATTAACGATCTAGAAGGTAATTTCTAATCCAACGAATAAGGGTATCGTTGATGCCAAACCCACGCATTTTCGATAAGAGTGCCTGGTGCCAAACTGTATCAAATGCTTTAGAAATATCAAGCGCAATAATCTTACTCTCACCAAAACAATGTAAAGATCTGTTCCCGATTAAGCCTTTTTAAAGATGTCAACAAACATGAGGTAGAGCGGTGTTAATGAGATCGATGAAAGATCGACCACTGCGAAAGCCCGCTCTAAGCCTCTAAGCGTAGACTCTTTCCTGGACTTTATCCTTTCAAGAATTATAGTTGCCATTAACTTCGGAAAGACGGACAAAACGGTGATATCACACCAATAAATACAGTTTTTAAGGTCACCTTTTCTTGGTAACTAAATGAGCCATTTATGCTGTTGTTGAACAGATACGAGGAGATAGCCAAAAATGTGAGACCCACTTTTTTGGCCTGTCCTTCATCTTAATGTAAAGCCTAATCAAAATCTGAAGTCAGATTTTTGGGTTTTTGTCACATTATTTGTTGTTACAGTCAACTACCGGTCTATTTATTTAGTAGCAGATACATTCTATATTTGACAAATACTTTGTGATAAATAACAGAAATGGGTCACTGTCTCACTGTAAATGTGATCAATAGATCGTTGAATTATATTTGTACGTACTCGAAGTGTCAATGTATACAAAGGGGAATGTGTTCTTCTGGAATTCAGTAAAGTTTGGATAAAATGCATAAAATCAAGTTCTGCTATTTTATCAGAAGTAGGATAGAACTTCTCACTTTCTCAGTACACATTGGGGAGAGATATCCTGAAAGATTGTTTGAACAAAAATATGAAAGGATTTGCTGTTAAAAATCAATTTTATTGAATGTGCTATTGTTGTTTGCCAGAAAGAAAAGAGTTCTGGTTGAAAAAATCTGAGCTAAATAAAGGCTTTTAACACTGAAGGCCAGGGCTCGAAGTTTTCCCTCAAGATTCCAGGTAAGCAAGTAAATTTTAGTACTATTCGTTCATGATATTTAAGTAGAAGAATACAAAATGTTACAAGATAGCTGATGGTAAAATTATACATGCTAAGTTAACGTTAGAGTATTCAATTACAACCCCATAGTCATGGCATCCTATTGTGTCAAAATAGAGTTAATATAAACAAGTGTCTGCATGACCGGAAAGCATTTGTAAACATAGTGACATATAGTCACGTACAACAATTAAAGATCGAAAGAAGTCAATCATGGATGAAATTGATATTCCTGGGTACCAAGCTCCAGATTCCAGAAAGATGACATCACCTCATCTTCAATCTACGATGAGCAGATATAGTTTAGTTAGTTCTTAAGTTCAGCTCTTGAGACTCAGTTGAGTTTTTAAGATACTCTTTTAAAATAGGCTTTTAAGATTAAATAAAGTTTTTTAAAATTTACTCTAGATGAGTAATTAATTAATTGGCGACCGTGACAGGACCTAAAATTAAAGTATAAGCAGAAAAAATAAAGTATGCTCTTTAATTAAAAGGTCTTCGCGAGAAAAAAATTCACGCGAAAAATTTAACAAATAAGTAAACTTCCAAGAAAGTTGAAAAAAATAAAATATAAAAAGTATCCTAGAGACATAGGAAAAAATTTAAATAAATAAAGTATCCTGTATAAATAGGAGAAATATAAAGTTTATCGAAAAAATAATAATTACTTGAAAAATAAGCAACAAGTGTGTCTTCAAAAGAAAAAAATAATAACAAATGCAATTAAAAGTAAAGTTCGGAATAAAATGCTAAAAAATATCAGTGACAATAATTCAAAAGAAATAAAGGAACAGAAAAATAAAAGCAGACATTTGCTAGAAAAAGTGAAACAAATCAAAATAGTTTTCCAACAAGCAAAGGAAGATATTGAAAACAACAATCTGTGAAATCTACGATAAAGATATAGACTCTAAACAAAAAATACTGTGAACGAGTAAACAGCTGCACATCGTGGGAACCATAAGTTATTAGTAAGAAATATTATTAAATATATATATATATATTAAGAAAATATTGAAGTGTATACTTAAAAAAAAATATATTTTTGTGTGAATTAAAATATAAAAAAATATATAAAAATATTTTGACATACTGGACGAACTACTGAACCAATTTAAAGAACTAAATATAAAAATGCCTACTAATACAGAAGAACTAGTTGCTAGGTTAGTAGCCGCAAGCACTGCTTCGTTACAAGCAGAAATTGCAACATTAAAGACAAATTTAGAAGCAGTTACTAATACTTCTTTAGTAACAGAGTATAAGACTCAGTTAATTGATGAAAATATAAACTGCAATGAGACTTTAGATGTAATCAAGTCTTTGCCGGAATTTCCAGGAAATTCAGGATTGTATGTAAGTTGGCGCGAGTCAGCATACAACTCAATCTCGCTTTACGCGAAAGGTAGCCGCAAGTATTTTGCTGCGTTAACAATATTAAGAAACAAAATTACCCATAACGCTAACGATATTTTAACCAACCACGGAACAGTTTTAAACTTCGAAGCAATAATTTCCAGGTTAGATTTTGCTTACGCCGACAAAAGGCCTGCTCACATAATAGAGCAAGAATTAAGTGTGTTACGACAGGCTAACACATCTCTTATTGATTATTACAATCTTGTTAATCAAAAGCTTACACTTTTGATCAATAAGACCATCATGACTCATGGTACAGACGCATCCCTTACTAAAGAATTGAATAATGCTCATCGCAGAAATGCTCTTCGAGTATTTATAACAGGGCTCAACGCTCCACTATCAAATATCATATTTTCTCTTTCCCCTGATGATGTTCCTAGTGCATTAGCAAAAGCCCAGGAATTAGAATCAAATAATCTTAGAGCAAATTTCGCTCTACAATTTAACCGTGCACATACGACTTCATCAAGTCATACACGAGATAACCACCAAAACAATTTAAGATTTCCTCCACGGAATAACAATTATAACTCACAAATAAGACATGTGAAACCAGAACCTATGGAGCTTGGAAGTTCAGCTCATAGACCCATAGCAAGATACGAACAGAGAAGGTTCGACCAAGAAAAACAGAAATATAACCCCTTTAGACAACATAACTCAAGTTTTAATAATAACTTTCAGCGAACAAATAATTTTCAACCAAATTATCGACCCCAGTTTCATAAGCCACAGTACCAACCTGAAAAACGAGCACATGAAAGTGCACAAAATAGTGCTCAACCCCCAATTAAGCAGGAAAGAATAAACAATTTGAATGAAGATGCTTTTTTAGAAGAGCGCCAGGACTACCCTACATATACAGGAATGGTCCAACGCGAAAACTACGAATATTAATCGATACAGGTGCAACAAGTTGCTACTGTAGCCCAAATACATTAAAAAACAGACAAGAATTAATTATAAAAAAAAGAGTTAGAACCATAAATGGTTCAACAATAATTAACTATTATTACGACGTATATATTTTTGATCAACACGTGAGATTTTATGAAATAGGAAACTTAGACTCAGATTTGTTAATAGGTTTCAATTTATTAAAAAAAGCGGAAATCAAATTAGATTTCGAGAAAAAAACATTGCAGTATAAAAATAAAAGTGAAAGAATATACATTCCAGAAGAGGAATGTGATACAATAAATAATATCCAAAATAAATTAGATGAAGAATATTTAATAGGACAGGTAAAAGATAGAATAAAGCAAATACACTCTGATATAGATATGAAATTACCCTGTACCCTGTGCAGGGACGGGTTAGAATATTCCTGCAGCGCCTCCCCGCTTGTCGTAAAAGGCGACTAAAGGAGTAAATACATCTAGGCCACAAACAGCAAGGTGAACCTAGCGACACGTAACACCTATAAACTTTCCCAAAAGTGTGCATGCCAGTCCCTGGGTTGGCACGACTGGAGATCACCGGTGCCGTAAAAGAGAGATCAAATACAAAACTGGAGCATGCACACGTCGATACTTACAACGGATTTTGTGAATTCAAGCATTATGGAAGTACTCGTCCAAAATGACACTACCCCGCCAGGCACTACCATTGTTACACATGGTACTGATCCTGGACCGAGCAGCAATGCTCGGGTCAGAGCTAGACGGATTCCGGGGGCTAGCAAAGTAATGCCGCAGATTATACAAAATCTGAGAGTTGCGAGTTGGAACGTTGGCAGTATGACAGGTCGAAGCTTCGAGTTGGAAGAGATGATGAAAAGAAGGCGAGTGGACATCTTATGTGTTCAAGAAACAAAATGGCGAAACACGGGAAACAGGGCCCGTTTCTTGGATACGAGGACAAAAAACTATAAGATGTTCTACTATGGAACGGAAAAGGGTAAAAACGGAATCGGAATCATCCTTGCAAAACATCTATTAGGCAGCGTATTGACCATTTCGAAATCCAGCGACCGTTTGATGTCCCTTAAATTGGTGATTAAAGGAAAGTTGTGGAATATTGTCACTGCATATGCTCCCCAAATTGGATGTGAGCAGGTGGAAAAAGATGCATTTTGGCTAGACTTTCACAATCTACTTAAGGACATCCCAAAGGAAGAGTTTTTGTTCGTGGGCGGAGATTTGAACGGACATGTCGGGAAGACAAACGAAGACTATGAAGATTGCCATGGAGGCCTCGGATACGGCACCAGGAACCCTCCTGGTGAAGACATCCTGAGCATGTGCAAAACATACGGTCTTATCGTACTAAATACCATGTTCGTCAAACAAAGCCGACACCTGGTCACTTACAGCAGTGGTGGAAATGAAACCCAGATTGATTACCATTTGGTATCTAGTTTCATGAAACCCCGGGTAAAAGATTGCAAAGTAATACTAGGAGAAGCGATCGCCCACCAACACCGTCTCCTACTGACAGAATTTTTTATGGAGACAGTGAACGACAACAAACATACAAAAACTTTTGGGAAGATCAAATGGTATAATCTGGATAAGGAAAAAGGCGAAGCTTTTATTTCGAATATGCAAAACGTTCTGTATAACAACACCGATATAGTTCGAAATGAAGAGAGTACAGCACAAAGTATGTGGGATCTCCTACAGAGAACTTGCAAAGAAAAAGCCAAAACACTGTTAGGGGTTTCAAAAGGACACAACCAACAAGGCAAAGAAACATGGTGGTGGAATGATGAAGCTAAATCAGTTATAAGTAAAAAGAAAATGGCTTTCAAGGCTTGGTCGAAGTGCCCCTCTAATGATACAGAGCAAAAGTCACGCCTCGAAGTGGAATATAGAAACTGCAAGAAAGAAGCGAAGAAGAAGTGCGCCCAAATTCAAGCAAAGAATACAGAAAACCTGTATCGGGAGCTGGATGAAATTTCTACCCCGACAGCTGGTGCTATTCAAGAGCTACGGAAAAACACGAATAAGGGCGCAACTATCTTCAAAATAGCCGCTCAAAGAAGAAGAAATGCCCAGGAGATTTGTTCGCCAAAGTTTATTAACAATGCTCAAGGCCAACTACTTGTGGAAGACAACGAAATTCTTCACAGGTGGCGACAGTATTGTGACGGACTTCTAAACGAACAATTTCCAAGGCTATACTTTCCAATAGCTTCACCTAACTTAAGCGAAGTATCCGACGTCACAGTCGAAGAAGTTAGTGAGGCGGTAAAATACTCCAAAAAGGGAAGAGCTGTTGGCCCAGACGAAATACCCTCAGAGTTTTGGAAAAAGATGGGAGACATCGGGTTTAGATGGCTCATGATTCTTGGCTCCAAACTTATACGAGGTGATCGCATGCCTAATCAATGGAGGGAAAGTTACCTTCTTCCAATTTATAAAGGAAAGGGTGATACTCGAAGCTGTGATAATTACCGTTCGATTAAGCTGATGTCACACACCATGAAGATCGTTGAGCGAGTCTTGGGTAGCCGACTGCGAAAAATAATTAGGCTATCTGATGACCAGTGCGGGTTTGTCGGGGGTAAGTCAACCATGGATGCAATCCAGAGTATAAGAATAATTATGGAAAAACATCGGGATTCTTTGGAGGATTTGCATGTCGTATTGGTTGATTTTGAAAAAGCATTCGATCGGCAACCACGAGATCTAATATGGGTGGCCCTCAGGCAACGAGGAGTTCCAGAAACCTATGTGCGGATAATTATGGACATGTATGATGGAGCAGTTACTAAAGTAAGATGCGCAGCTGGAGTCACCGAAGAATTCGAAATCACAGTAGGTGTACACCAGGGAAGTGTCTTGAGTCCCCTGCTCTTTATTACAGTTCTTGATTACCTGCTTGAAGGCAAAGTGACGGATCCAAAAGTGCATCAGTTATTCTTTGCTGACGATGGAGCCATCATAAGTGAAGACCCGATATCCCTACAACGAGCACTTGACGTATGGGTGGATGTTCTAGAAGGAAGTGGGTACCGCATAAGCGCGAAAAAGACAGAATACCTATGCTGCCCATTTTCTGATCCACACAGGCCTATTCCAGACATTTATTTGAATGGAGTAGTGCTTCCCAAGTGTGAAAAGTTTAAATATCTGGGGTCTATGATAAATAACGAAGCTACTTGTGAACTTGTGATGACGATATCAATCATCGCGTAAGCGTAGGGTGGATGAAGTGGCGGGAAAATTCTGCTATCTTCTGTGACCGAAAAATGCCCCCTAAGCTGAAAGGAAAGCTCTACACTTCAGTTGTGCGTCCAGCACTCACATACGGTTCACAATGTTGGACAATGTACAAAAAGTATGAGAGTAAGCTAACGGCAGCTGAGATGAAGATGCTTCGTATGACAGCAGGAGTTACAAAGCTTGATCGAATTAGAAGTACGAAGATCCGAGGAAGCCTTCATGTTAAGAATACCATTTCCCAAAAAATTGAACACGACCGACTCAGTTGGTATTGCCATGTTCAAAGGAGAGATCCTGAGAACCCCGTCAAAAAGGCAATATCATACAACGTTCCAATTCGGAATAAAAAGAAAGGTAGGCCTAAACACTCCTGGTACAAACAAATGCAAAAACACCAGCATTCAGTTGGCCTCAGAAATGGAACAATACAAAACCGGGAGGCTTGCCGCCGATTTCTGAGGTCAACCCGGCGAACCCCACAGGCGGATCACTAGTGTGAAGCAGATACGTGGGAGAGTTATGATCCCCTCGACATCGAGATCATAACAGCGCCGAAGCAAAGGAAGAAGAAGAAGATAGATATGAAATTACCCTTCAGAACAGATGTTGAAGCTGAAATACGTACAACTGTTGAAACTCCTATATGGAGTAAACAGTATCCCTATCCACTGTCGGCAAATTCATTTATTAACAAAGAATTACATAAAATGTTAAAGGATGGAATAATCAAACCATCTAAAAGCCCGTATAACTCACCAGTCTGGGTGGTTCCAAAAAAGGGAACAAACAGAGACGGTTCTAACAAAATGAGACTCGTCATTGATTATAAAAAATTAAACGAAAAAACAATTTCGGACAAATATCCTATACCAGACAGTAACGTGATATTGTCTAATTTAGGAAAGGCTAAATACTTTTCCACAATAGATCTTGAATCAGGGTTTCACCAAATCAAGATGAAAAATAAAGATATTGAAAAAACGTCCTTTTCCGTTAATAATGGAAAATTTGAATTCCTTAGAATGCCGTTTGGACTAAAAAATGCTCCAAGCATATTTCAAAGAGCTATGGATAATATTCTACGAGAATATGTTGGAAAAATATGCCATGTTTACATAGACGACATAATTGTCTATTCAAATAATTTGAAGGAACATAAAGAAGACTTAGATAAAATAATAGACGTTTTAAAAGAAGCTAACATGAAGATTTCACTAGAAAAATCAGTATTTTTTAAAACAGAAGTAGAATTTTTGGGATACATAATAGGATACGGTATAATTAAAACAGACCCCAAAAAAATTGATTCAATTCAAAATTTCCCAATGCCAAGGACATTACGCCAACTAAGAAGTTATTTAGGACTGACAGGATATTATAGAAAGTTTATTAGAAACTATGCCGCTGTAGCTAAACCTTTAACTAAATATTTAAAGGGAGAAAACGGAAAAGTGTCCCAATACGTTTCAAAAAAAACGAATATACATTTAGACCAAGAGGGAATTGAAGCATTTCAAGAATTAAAAAATATATTGATAAATGAAGTAAAATTAGCTCAACCCAATTTTGAAAAGAAATTTGTTCTAACAACAGATGCATCGAATGACGCAATAGGTGGAGTGTTATCACAAGATGATAAACCCATTACATTCATTTCAAAAACATTAACAGAAACCGAAAGAAATTACGCAACCAATGAAAAGGAACTTTATGCCATTGTATGGGCATTAAAAAATTTACGAAACTACCTTTACGGAGTTACTAATCTGGAAATACATACAGACCATCAACCCCTAACATTTGCTGTTTCTGCACGAAACCCAAATGCGAAAATGAAGCGATGGCATTCAATTATCGAAGAATACGCACCAAAAATAATATACAAACCAGGAAATGTTGTAGCCGATGCCCTATCTAGGCAAAACTTGAATCATTTAAGTGATAGTTCCTCCACGGATGCTACACAACATTCTGCTGAAAGCAATGATAACATTTTAATTAAAGAAACAAACAAAGCTTTAAATGAGTTTAGTCAGCAAATTCTAATTGCCAAAGGTAAATATACAATACATGAGAAAATACAAAATTTTCCTAATAAAATACGACACATAATAGAGTATGATACACCAAAAAACTTAGTGGATATTTTGAAACAATTTCTTAAACCAGGAGTAGTAGCAATTCACTGCACACCTGAAGATCTTTACGATATTAAGGAAACAATTACCACAACCTTCAGTAATAAATTTTTGTATACTAAAATTTTCGCAAATGATATTCCAAATAAAGACGACCAAGCCGCAATTGTACATCAAACACACACAAGAGCTCATAGGAACTATAGGGAAAATATTAAACAAATCCGTAATGAATATTACTGGCCTTATATGAGAAAACAATTTAAAGAATATACAAGAAATTGTGATATATGTAATAAATTAAAATATGACAGACACCCACAATCAATACCAATTGGAGAGGCTCCAATTCCAAAGAAGGAGGGGGAATTCCTTCATATCGATATATTTTCTGCACAACAAGTAAAATACCTTACATGTATTGACGCATATTCAAAATTCTTAATAGTAAAGTGTCTAGATACCAAATTAAATTTAGAAAATAAAGTCTTGGAAATATTACAAATCTTTCCTAATTGTAAGAAGATAACCCTAGACAACGAAAGAGGATTTCAATCCACAGTATTTAAAAATTTAATGAACAGACTTAACATACAGTTATATTTTTGCGACCCTGGTCACAGTTCAACAAATGGCCAAGTAGAAAGAATTCACTCTACACTTACAGAAATAACAAAATGTTTAAAAGATGAATTTGAAATAATCGACACAACTGAAGCATTACTAAGAGCAGTACAACAGTATAATCAAACGATACATTCTGTTACAGATGCTAAACCTTCTGATATCTTTTACAACAAAATTAATCATAGTCATATAAGCGCAAAGTTAAAAGAAGCACAGGATAAAATGTTAAAAAGAAACAATGAAAAGAAACAAGTGAAAACATATAAACCAAAAGAAGTAATTTACGAAAAGATATTACAATTTAAAAATAAAAATAAAATGGTTAATAACTATAGGAAACAAATAGTAGAAGAAGATTTAGGAAATAAGATTAGAACGAAGAAACGAGTTATTCATAAAAATAACATTAAAAGTTAGATATTTTTTCATTTCAGAAAATGGAAACAACAATTCTAATATTACTATTGACATTAACTATAACAACCGCTGACATAGTAGACTATACACGAGAAAATTATTTGTTATTAGAAAATGGAAACGCAGCAATTTATAGTGACTTTGGAAATTTATTCCACATAACACATCTCAATTACTTTGAGAAAGTATTACAAGAAACAGAATCCGAAATAAACAAAAACTACTTTAAAAATACGTTAAATGAAAATCATGAGGACGACGCATTAAACCCTAGTAGAGATATAGATATAACAATAATAAAATCACTCCTTGGACAACTTAGACTGACAAAAAGATATAGACGAGGTATTGATGAAATAGGAAAAGTTTGGAAGTGGATTTCAGGATCACCTGACCATGATGATTTAATATTAATAAACATTAAGCTATCAGAGCTAGTAAATAACAATAATAAACAGTTTATAACCAATACAGAAATGTTTAACGCTATTAAGAAAATATCAGAATCCTTACACAAAATTGAAAATGACTCAGAACTTAAATTAGCAAGGGAACGTAATAGATTAATTCTAATGGAATTACAAAATGTCATACAAACTATAGCTTTAGCTAAAACAGGAACATTAAACCCAGCAATACTGAATTTAAATGACATAAAAGACATAACACGACATGAACATGGTAGTATGACAATAACTGACTTAATAGACGTTTCAGAATTTAAAATTATTCAGAATGAAGATTTAATTGTAATTTTTATTAAATATCCTATAATTGAAAAAAATTGTAAGCTTTATGAAGCAAGGGCCATAAGCCAAACAGATGGAAAATTAGTTATAGACAAAGAAATTGCCAAATGTAATAATAATTATAATAATGTTAAAAATTGTAAAATAGAGTTAAGATATAATTTTTGTAAAATAGCATATAACGAAACATGTTTATCAAACATACTTAATAACAAGAAAGCAATATGTAATAAAATTAGACCGAGAGCCCACAGCAATTTTTGGGTGTGATTGATAACAAAAAATAATTAGCATAATTAGTTAGGCCTTTAGTAGTTATTCACAAATGTGAACGTCTTGCATACTCTAGTGGGCGCCATCGTGCATTATAGTGCATCAAGTATGCAGTTCTTTCCTTATTCTAAAAAATTGGCAAAAAAATTTTCCATAACTTCAAAATGAACAGCTAAGTGCCCTGATTGCAAATATCGAGGTCCATGACGTTTTGAAGGTGGCCTTCTTGGTGCAAGAAGTTGCCTATTCTTAGCGCGTCTGGCAGGCAGAAGGCTGTCTGTAAAACGTCTTGGACCTCGATATTTTCAATCAGGGGGCTTAACTCAACATTTTGGCAAAGTTGTTATCACAATTATTTGGATTTGGAAGGAACTGCATACTTAATGCACTATAATGCACTATTGCGCCCACTAGAGTATGCAAGGCTTTCACATTTGTAAATAACTATAAAAGGCCTATCTAATTATGCTAATTATTTGTTGTTATCAATCACACCCAAAAATTGCTGTGGGCTCTTAGTCTAAATAAAGGAAAAGAATTTAGATTTAGAAATTATTAAAGATGGAGCAATATTAGTATCTGGAAAACACATCGTGGACAATTCAACAATAAATGGAGTATACCTAATAAATTTTCAAAACACAACAACAATCGATGGTAAAATTTATAACAACCCAACATCCCTAATACAAAATTATCTTAAAACATATACAGTGAAAGCTCTAATAAGCGGACACTCATGGTCCCCCAATTTTTGTCCGGTTATGAGAGCTGTCCGCTTAAGGGAAAGCAATAAAAAAAACTTTTTTTTTAACTTCATATTAATTCTGATTAATATTGGATCTACGATCTACCTTGCCATTTTCCACGAACATCTTCTTTATTTCTTGAAATCTCTGCAGCTTGAGTTTTTCCAATATTAAATCTAAAAAACTTTGCAAAGATAAAATATTTCATGTCGTGGCTGAAAAAAAAAACAAACCTTTTTGCCAAAGCGCGAACCAATAAGTTTTTGTTGCCCAATGCATTGGCAATTTACAACTTTTCTTGCCTCACCCTTTTTTACCGTTATTTTAACGGACTATGCTCTAGTGAAATGGGCAGCTGCATTCCTCCCCTTAAACAATTCAACCGTATCTAATATTCGCACTTCTGGGAATGCCCCTCAGTTTACTCTTGAGCCCAACTTCGGGCGTACTGTGAAGTACAGAGATTCGTTCTTTAGCCGTACTACGCTAATGTGGAATTCCTTACCACGCTCTGTCTTTCCCAGTCATTACTATGTTCAAAAATTCAAAACCAATGTACACCGAGACCTCCTTTCTGACCCTTTTTTTCCTATTGCTCACACTGTGTCTATGACATATTAAGGGTATAGCCTAGTACGCAGATCGCGCCAAATTTTATCTCCCATACAAAATACTCTCCAAAATTTAGCCAAGCTAAAATTATGTCAAGAATTTTAGCTGAGAGGTATGCTGCTCCAGCTAAAAAATCAAAACTTCTCTTCGAACTGTACATAACTTATCTGTCAAAATTTAGCGCACGAAATAATTGTACGGCACATTTATTCTCGAGCTAAATTTCAATTTCAATTTTAAATGGAAAAATATTTGAATTATATTTAGAAGAATATTTGGTGACGGGAGTCTTAGAAGATTTTCGACAACAAAAATCACTCATAATTCATAATTCTCATTCGTTCTCATTCATAATTCTTAAAAAATCATACTTTAAAACAAATTCTTTTAAATTTTTGAAAAAATTCATTTAGAGAACAGCTGTTTTCTGTGACATACTCTCCACAAAGTGCTTATGTCAAAATTTAGCTTGGATTTTAGCTGATGGTTGGAGAAAAATGTGGGAGATAAAATTTAGCGCGATCTGCGTACTAGGCTCATACAAAAAACTTTTGAGTGTGATGAATGAGTAGCTGAAGGAAAGGAAATGACATGTGTAAAAACGAAACGCGATGAAAAAAGGGAACCATACCCTCTCAAAATTACACCAACTACCCCCAGTAACTAACTCGGGAAATCCCCTAATAACCTTTCAACATAACATCGCACTGTCCAGTTATTAGAGCTTCGCGTCCGTTTATCGGAGATTTTCTATAGATTTACTTACGTATTAAACATAAACTGTACTTAGAAAAGATCTGCTGTTCTTTTCCGTTACATTTTTGAGAAAAAATAATCCCTAAATAAAATAATGTGTCCGCGTATGGGAGGTTTTCTATCTAAAATGGGCAAGAAAACGTGTCCGCGTCCGTTTATGAGAGTGTCCGTTTATAGGAAAGTTATTTGTATGAGATTTTCGAAAAAGAAGTTCGTTCCCGAAAATGTGTCCGTTTAAGGGAGCTGTCCGCTTATTGGAGCTGTCCGCAAGTAGAGCTTTCACTGTACGATTGACAAGTATGAAGTAAACAATCATTTTGAATCTTTGAATGAAGACCTAAAATTCGATAATATTGATCTTATTGATTTACTACAAGATGAAGCCTCAAACAGTCCCATCATTACATCATTTACAGTATTGACTATAATAACAGCTACAGCACTTTGCATCATATACTTTTTCAAGATGAGATCATCAAGAAGAATTTCATCCATACAGTTAGAAGAAATACGATTCAGCAACCTACTTAAAAAAGTAGAGGAACTTACAGAAGAAGCGGGACGTTCTTCTTAAAGAAAGAGGGGAGTTAACGTTAGAGTATTCAATTACAACCCCATAGTCATGGCATCCTATTGTGTCAAAATAGAGTTAATATAAACAAGTGTCTGCATGACCGGAAAGCATTTGTAAACATAGTGACATATAGTCACGTACAACAATTAAAGATCGAAAGAAGTCAATCATGGATGAAATTGATATTCCTGGGTACCAAGCTCCAGATTCCAGAAAGATGACATCACCTCATCTTCAATCTACGATGAGCAGATATAGTTTAGTTAGTTCTTAAGTTCAGCTCTTGAGACTCAGTTGAGTTTTTAAGATACTCTTTTAAAATAGGCTTTTAAGATTAAATAAAGTTTTTTTAAAATTTACTCTAGATGAGTAATTAATTAATTTACTATATTAACCCAATGATAATTCCAAATTATTTAGTGTGCTCTTTTAGAAGTTATTTTGATTAGAATTTTTTCATAACTGGTATGTATGGGAAATACAGAATTAATTAAAGGATTTAATTGTTGGAACTCTTTAAGCTTTATATACATGATTAATTTGCCTATAGCTCTTTTAGCGTAATATTTTGAAGTGGTATTTTTTATATCCTCAACTTCTCACGATCTGTAGAAAATGTTATTCTTTTAATCAGCTTCATCGCCAATTCCGGGGAAGTCGAATACTCTTATCGCCAATCTCCACTGATATTATGAAAGTTCCTTTTGAAGAACATTTACAGGTTAATTTTTTTTTCTTAAGAAATGAATACTGGTTGGAATAGAATTATTTGTAGTATGTTCCTCTTCGCTTTTATCGACTTCTAAAATCAATTCCAACTCCCTTTAAATCGTTTCTTCAGGAATTAAACGTGTTGCACTTGAAGAAGTCAATCAAAAAACCAAGGATTTCGGTATTCCTTTGTTGTTACCAGCTTATACTCGTATATACATAAATATGTACATACCTTCCTTATAGTTGGGGACAGCTTAAGTTTCATTTTTGTTTTTCTTATTGAAGGCTACTTTATTTCGGAATTATTTTGTTTTAAACACTGCAGTCTTTAATTGAAATTAATTTTAATTGAATTCTTTAAATTAATAAAGTTCATTAACTTTACTTTTCTCACTCAAATACCGTTTTCAATGGTTGTCCTATGCAGTTAAGCTCTCTTGTCAAAAGCTTTTCTTGTTTTCCTTTTCTGTGGTATTCTTGCTGCATCCGGATTCCTTTCCATTATATCCACCATGGCACTTATTTCCTGCTTATTAGATTGACCTTAAGAAAAAAATGTTTAAATAAGCAAACAAAAATGGAAATAAAAAAGACAAAAGTAAGACTAACGTTTTGAAAATCCTCCAGCTAAAATAAAGCAATTTTTTTTCCAGGGAAATGTCATTAATATTCACCCGGGCAAAGATTTGCGAAGTCTACTTTTTTACTTGAATTTATTTCCTTTTTTCGAAAATTGACTGAATGAAATATTCGGGGCAGAATTTATAACGCCATCCTTTCAATCTCTGGGGTAGGTTTCATTTTTTCAAAGAGCCTCCACGAAAAAATTAAAATTAAATTTGATGGTGCAACAGCTCGGAGTGAACCAGGACCTAGTGACTTACAACTCTCAACCATTCCTGTGTGCGTGTTACCAGGAACGGAGGGGACCTACAATTTTCTGCCGATTCCGAACGGCTAATGAGCAGCACTTTCCATGACAAGAGATATTCTTGGAGGATTTGTCAATTTCTCGCAAGAGGCAGTACGCCCCTGAAAAAAACTTTCTTGCAGCGGCTGAGAATCGAACTCGAGTCCTTTCGCATGACAGTCCAACGCACTAACCATTATGCCAAGGGGTACTACACACTACTACTGCAGCCTCCACTAATGGTTGCAAAATACAAGAACTAGCATCAGGATCTGCTTTCAAGAACTCTGCAGGTATGCCATTAAGTCCAGCTGCTTTATTAGCTTTAAGAAGGTGAATTTTGTTTCGGCACTTGTTGGGAGACTGGTGTAAATACTAAGTTGAGGATCCAGATTTGTATTCTGGGCATCTTTTAGCAGTGTACAAAAAAGATCCTTCCACCTTCGCAGCTGATCTTCTATAGTCACCAATAAGTTGCCGTCCACATCTATCACAGGACGTTCTCCGACAATGTGTTTTGTGATTTTAGCAAGCAAGTTTGTTCACCACAGCCCTCTTGTCACGTCTCACATATCTTTGCACTGGCTTATGAGCTAAATTTATATTAATACATTAAGATATGTTTCGTACGAGAATCACTTTCTGCATTGATTCTTGCTTTCAATGTCCTTCGGTCTGTGATTTTATCCCAGGTGTTTTGGGATATCTGGGAATCTCTAGTTCTTGCCTGCCTAGGTACTACTTCGGATCCAGTTACCCTAAAACTTTCTTTACTTGACCCCACATTGCATCATCAGATACATCTAACTATAAGTTAGTTGTCAGAGCCAACTTTGGCATTCAAATCTCCGATGATGATTATGATATCGCCTTTTGCAAGGTTATTGTACACCGAATTCAATTGATTGTCTTCTCATCCAGTGCTGTCTCATTCGTTGGCGCGTAGATTGAATAATGGTGATCTGGCTCATCAGACTTCCCTGCCGTTGACCGCCATCTGCAGTTCATCCTTATTTAGGGAGATTTTCTCCAACCCAAGGATAAGTTCGTGCCCTGACCAGCGCGTTAGGGCATTACCCAATCTCTACCCCGTGAAGGTGTGCTTCTTTCCACATAAATGGCGTCTTAGCACTCTCCAGTACTTAACAGAGTACTTAAGACTATTCACTTCCACTATCGTTTTTGAAGCAATTTCTAACTTTCTAAATCACCATAAAAATTGCAACCCACAGAAAGCGCTTGCGTTATAAGTTTAATCATGAAGAGCTAGGAAACAATTGAAATAGCTATTAAGAAAATTATTTTGTTATAGGGCCAAAATTGAATGTGAGTAAAATCAGAGGATGTCGTGCATCTTAAAACGTCTGTTTCTTTCTGGAACATTAATCATATTGAATTTGACCAATGGCATTGATTATTTTGGCTTTTACGGCAGTGTTGATTTGTGGTTTATTGGCATAAGCCTGGGACTTAAGAAGAGAAGATCTCGGTGGCTTATTCAAATCACCTCCGAGGTAAATACTCGTAAGCATGTTCTGAATTAGCTCGTGCAAAATGTCCATTGGTTGTGTGACAGGTAAAAAGATATTGTTTGTCATCGACTGATAGCGCTCGGGGTTGATGGTCGTTCTCAAAGAAATATGTAGCGATGATGCTGCCGACCCAAAATCCTCAACAAATAGTGAATTTCTTTGGAAGCAATGCAGTTTGGTGGATCTCATGTGGATTGTCCCAAACTCCACAATTTTACTTGCTGACGAACCATTTCACCCAGTTGAATACGATTTATTCAACTATACTAACTGCTCGAGCAAGAGCCCAGTTAGCAAGCGCACGTCGTTATCTACGGTCGGTAACTCTGAGCTCTTGGGTCCATTTAAATTAAATAAATAAAATAAAGTCTCCGTAATTGATGTGCCTCCTATAAGTTTAAGTGCTCTATTTTGAATTCTATTCAACTGGTTCAAATGGGTTATGGGGGCACCAGCCAAGATATGAGAGTTATACTCAAGTTTGTATTCCTTAAAGATCGTAGCCAGATCAGAAGAGGAAACGAATTTCTTGCGTCTTTTAAAGAAAGCCAAACCATTTCGCTGCATTTTTGGCTATGTCGACTCGAGAGATGCTAATGTTTATGTTATACCTCTATCATTTATCATTTTAAAGCCCTTTTTGGTTTCTATTCAAGAGCTTCAAGTGGGTTATTGGAGCACCTGTCCAATAATGAGAATTATACTCGAGCTTTGGACGATAGGCGTTAAAGTTTAGATAGCCAGATCTTAATAAATGACAGATGCAGCTGCAACAATATGACCGCAATCACCTTCCAAAGTTCAGAAATCTCTATTAAAAAACCTTCCATTCTAGGACTTTTTTTTACGTTAATTATAATAAACTAAGGCAGAAACACTTACCTACGACTACGATCATAAATCAGTTGGGTCTCAGCATCTATTACATCCAAGTCTGGCCTCACAAATTGCCGTTTGTGCGTCAATGGAGCGGGCGGAATGAAAAACTTATTTTAAGGTAGTGAGAGGAGAGAAATGAATGGCCAACGGTTGTAGACAGCGAATTAATATTTTGACTCAAAGTTTGAGTTTTTAAAAAACTTTATTCGATATTACATAAAATATAAAAAAAATATAATAATAGAACAATCTGGCTTGGTTGCCTGAAAAACTGAGAATGATGTCAATCGAAGCTCAACTCGTATATATTGTCCACCGATGATGTGATCGATAGCCAATGATATTGCCAACCCATTCTGAGATGATGGGATAATGCTTCGTAGGCAATTCCTTACTTTTGTTTAATATATTGAATCGTGGGATCGTGCTTTGTAGGCAGAATCCACGATTTGGTTTGTTTAATATAAATCATCCATAAGGGATGTTTTTGTTTATGTCTACTTTTAAGAAATTCAGATAATATCTGAAATGGCTTGCTTTGATGATTAATCGTCAAATGCGGGTGTTAACTCAGCGCTAGATTAAAAAGAGATATTCTTGAAATTGATTTTAACGATTTTCATTATACTTTATATTTGCGACATCTCCAGCTATTATTCATTTATATAAATGAGCTAATCACTAGCTTGAAAAAGGGTCTTACCAATAATTAATTGCTAAGTACGCGTTTGTGTAAACACAAGGTTAAACTTTAACGAGGAGTTAATTTTCGCGTTTACTAATGACCAAGTTGAACACGCGTTTTACTAAACAGTGCTCTATTACAAAATCCACTACATTCGCTGTCAAAAAAACATTTGTTGCAATCACATTTGTTTTATTTTCAAAAACAAAGAAATACATTTTGCTTAAATTATATTTTGATTTTGTATGTACCAGTATAATTGTTTCTAAAACTGAAATTTATAAATAATTAAAGAAATGGAAATAAACAAATACTAAATTGTTTATTTCACTTGCTTACTTTTTTTATTGAACCCGCACAAAATTCAAAACAAATGTTGAACACAGAGACGGACTGAAAAGTATAATTGTTTTGTCTCTTTCTTTTGCTTTGATCTATCAGAATGACAGTACAAACGTGGCATTTATACTTAACCGCGAAGTTAAATACGAGTTTCTTCACTTTGAAATTTAAGGTGACGTTTAGCGTTAGGCTGTCTATTAAATTGTTTATTGGTATGGTTAATTGTTCAGAGTCATCTCTTAATTTGATTGTTCGTAAGGCACAAGATTTATTTAAAATTTACGTATGATTGGCAAAACAAGTTAATTTAAATTTACTTGTCAAATTTAAATTATAATCAAAGAAATTAATTAAATAATTAAGACTCCGTAAAATTTTCTTCACGAAGCCTTTCTAATTAAACATTGATGTGTCGTGTTTTGGAAATAATGTAATCGTCAAGAGTGATTTTAGGGTCGGACAGAGAAAGGAATAATAATGAATAATAATACTTTTTTTTTTAATGTCATTAAAGGGAAGTTCAAAGAAATAAAAAGCTTTTACTCGTATCTCTTACTAATCTTGCTCAAATATAAATATCTACATTGATGGATTTACACTCGACTGACATTCACCATCTTTTCCACCATGATCCTTCTATTTTATTCATAAACACGTTTATGGCATGAATAACTTAAAAACAACAAAAAGAATAGAACTTTGTCAGTATATGTATAGTATTCAGCAAAAGACTTAATCCAACATTATTGTTTCTATGAAGCATACGTTCCAAATTTATATGTTTGCTTTAAACATAACCCTTGGCAAAATTTCTCTAATATTGACGTCATATACATATACATAATAATAATAATTAAAAGTTAAAACACACAGTCGGCGTGGCGGTGACGACGGCGGCCTGTGGCGACAATTGGGTGATTAATCTCTTGCAATATTGTAAATAAGTTATGCATGATTAGTATCTATCGAAATTATAAACATTCAACCGAGATTCCTGCCGCCATAACCAACACCCTTTTCAAAATAAGCTGTCTGGTTTGTCGGTCCACCCGCATGGAATACATAGCTTGACACGTATCTGAAATCAAGATTCAATCGCTTTTAATTATTATAACGCCTTATCCTAGGTAAGGGAGAGTACTCGTAGGTTCTATGAAAATATGATTATTTAAGTTGTGGGTCGATAATGATAATAATAAGCAAAGCAAGTACCTATTTCTATGTTAAAACAGTTTTTTGAAGTAAAACTTCTCTTCTGGCGTTGGGGGTAAAAAATTTTCTATAGAGTTGTCAGTGACATGTCAAAACGACACATTATCCGTCAAAGAAGTGACATGTTTTTTTCAATTATTATTGTTCGGACATTGTTCGAGGTTATTTAAAACACTTTAAAAACACCTTTTGTTGAGAATGTTCTTTTAATGAAAAAACCACAATAACTAACCAACAAAACAATTAAAAACATAATTTCATTAAAAACACACACAATAAAAGCTTTTTTTTATGAATTATGTAGCGGGACAATTTCTCAATCCAAAACCACTTCCCTTTGTAAAAAAAAACACAAACAAATACATCTTTTTTATGGTTTTATTTATTTAAAACAATAAACACTTTATCCTATAGAGTACGAATACTTATATACTATTTAACTAGCAAAACATAAAAAAAAAAACACTTGTAAATAAACTTTTTGCTTTCTGTTATCAAATATAAACTAGCATTGCCATATGCGAAGAATTTTGAAATGAAACACATGAACCATACATATGTTTCATTTTAAAAACCAATCAGTACGAAAATGAAAACTGAATTTACGCTCTAGGACTAAGGAATTGCGGAACGATTTTATAACAATGAAAAGGTGACAGTCAATCCTGGCTCGCCTTTGGCTCGTGTTCTCATCGCATTATGAATCGGGCTCAATTATAAAAACTTTTGTGTGTAAGTAGTCAACCTTTGCAAAATAATATTTAAAAAAAAAACAAAAGTCTTTCCTCTTTAACAGATCCACAACAACTGATCCATAATCATATCTTTATTCTCTCAGTATATTCTTCTAACCGGCAGTCTCTTTCTATTAAATACAATCATTATATTTCTTTCATTATATCTCCTTTCTGAACGTTCATTTGTTTCTCTTTATTCTTTCTTCTGGAAGTGTTGCCACATGTGTGTCGTTTTCAATTGGATTTTAATGTCTGACATTTTGATTTGACATTTTTGATATCCTTTCACGATTTGTGCGACATAAAGAGCGCCATCCATTTTGCTCAACCTTGGTAACAAACAAGTTATATGTGTATATGACTTTCTTGATTTTCTCAATAAATTCAAGAAAATGCCTGATAGACCAGTCCGTCATTCCAAAACTAATTGCATTATTTGTATAATTGAAACAGTTTTGAGTTCCAATTTAAACTTCCTAACTTATTTTGCAAGTCATTTTCAATTGGAAGAAATATTTAAAAAAAAAAATTTATTTGGAAGTGATTTTGACATCTTTCGATTTCCGAAAAGCTCTAATAGGCTTTTCACACCGAATTACAATCTCGGATTTCAGCAACAAGATTACGAAATCTCATTGAAGCGTTCGCACTGAATAGAACCAGGATTTCATTTGACGTTTCTGTCCATTTATCCTGCTTTCTCGGATATAATTTATCTTCTCTCCTTCTCTCCCGACAATTCAAATTTCAAATAGTCACTCGAGACTCGAATCCATTATCTGCTTTTTATCTACCTCAAAATTTTATGCAGTTTTGTGAAATTACAATGTTCTACAGTGTCAGGAAATGCTCTATAAATTTGATCTGTCAGTGAATCAGTCAATTCCGTTCTGAGCAATTCTTGAAGTCTTATTATTTCGAAAAACACTTAAATATTGAGATTTGTTGAGGCACCTGTGTTTGATTAGCTCAGAAAATACTGCGAATTTGAAGTTTCTGACGTTGTTGGTACTGAAGTAAGAAGGGGCTTGAAAATCGCCTGAAATTGTTCCTGTAGAGCCGCTAAATTGGCTGAGCACTGCTGTGCTCTTTCATCGATAAATTTAAACGTTTTAAGAAAATTAGTGATTTGAGAAATTTTTCAGACCGGTGATTTCTTAAAATGAACTCTTCCCCTAGATATTGCAAAAAAATAAGGAAGGATGCACATTAGTTTGAATTTATGAGTATTAAAATGAAAAGGACAGATAGAGTTAGTTAGATCATTCCACATTCGGGCAGTGCGGCAGATAAAACCCACTTTTGGGAACACCATCGTTGAAATTGGGCTCTGGGGTAGACAGATGATAACTTCTAGAAGCTTGAATATTACAATGGATTTGTTTAAGTGAGGGAATACTTACTTACTTTAGATAACGCTTACAGTCCAGGATGGACCTTGGCCTCAACGAACAAGCCCCTCCAGCCAGCTAGCTAGCTGACTCTAGGTCTGCCTCTGCTGCGCTGTTCATCAGGGGTAGATTCGAAGATTTGTCGGGCTGTTGCGTTGGGTTCTGGGTATTCGAATTTAAAATCGAAAAAGAGGTGGTCTCTATCGATTTGAAACTCCTAGTTTTTTTTCCAGAATCCGTCGGAGTGTGACCATTTGTTTGACAGTTGATTTCCCGGGGCCTAAACACCCACTGATGGGGGCCGAATAGATCGTTGACGAACAGTTTAAAGCGATCCCACAGTATAGATGACATGACTTTGTATGCGACGTTGAGGAGGCTTATACCTCTGTAGTTAGCACAGTTCAGAGCATATCCTTTCTTGTGAATGGAGCACACTATACCCCAAGATCTAACAAAGTGCTGTTTTCAGAAACTCTGTACCGTTTCATTTTCACAATCTTGTCTCGGCAGTCTTCCGTTCTGGCCTTGTAGCCTTGGGTAGTTATTTCCATCCTTAAAAAAATCCTTCCTCCTGCTACAGTCCTCAATAGTTTCCACATGCCGCTTCGCATGCTCTCTCTTTTTGCTCCTGAAAGCTCGGGGGCGTTCCTTCCTTTGTTTAATGTCCTTACAGCTCCCAGGCGGCTCTCTCAGCAGTTCTGGTTCAAGCTTGCAGCATTGAGTAATAGGCCTCGTTATTGGACGCATTCTTCATCGAACCAGCACAATAGTGGCGGAACTTCTGATGGCTTCTTGGCAGTGATTTCACTGGTCCTCTGCAGTTGGTGCTGGTGGCGGACCTGCTGAAATGTTAGGAGAGACATGGTCACCAAAAATCCTGTGATTTTAACTTCCCAGCATTTAAAGGCATTATAAACAACGTCATACCACAAAAAGTGGTACCAATACCGAATAATTGCTTTGCTTATTCGATGCAAAAACTACTCATTGGACAATGGGGTAACGGATCGCTTGTACTTATTTTACTAAACTGAAGAAATCATAATTCCGGTCGCTTTAATTCTGAAAGCCTAAAACCTGTAACACAAATTTGTAAGCAGAAAGCAAGACAATTTAAATTCCTATAGAAAATATTTTAAAGAAGTTTTTTTTTCGATTCATAAGAAGTGATGTAAATTTTAGTTTCCTTGATTTTGTCGTCAGTTTTAAATAGTGATTACACCAATAGATTATGGCCTAGACGTACACTTCTATATGTAAGTTACATTTGGGGTAGGAGTTGGTGTCATTTTCGTAATCAATTTTATCAACCTTGACGTTGTTAGATTTTTCTCTGGGTATCTAAAAGTCAAGGTTATAGATACCTACACTAACAAACAAATCTTACTTCTGCTAAGAACAATATTTGGCATGCTGCGCATCAGATACCACATAATGTATGTCCATGGAATATGGTTTGGTTGGACTTAAGAACGAATCCCATAAAATATTCGTCTACATCTAGTTGGATAATAAATTATATTGCTAAATGTATATCAATTTCCCATTCACGTCGTCGGCAACCAACTTTAGATAGTTCTTTTTTTCTATAATACCAAAATATATGAAAAAGTTTTAATAAGTTACAGGCAGACGAAAGCGATTATTGCTATGTAAATACATTGTCTTCCCTTATGCTTTTGCAATTTGTATGCCTCAAAGAGACTGTGGCTTATCATAATAAAGCCCTTTTATAACAGTTTTAAAACTTTCATACCACACATGTTACGAAAAGCTATTACACCATTCTAATATGCCTTCACCCCCAAAATCAGTTTGAATATAGGAGAAGGAAGTAAAATATGATATCGCGTGATTTAAACCATTATTTGAGGCCTATTCAAACTTTTAATTTAAAAAATTCAATAAGAAAGAGTCCATGGTCATAAGAAATAAAATTATCATAAACACAGCTATATCCAAAATTGGTCCGACATGATTCATGGATTGTAAGGTATAAGGCCAACTCATAGATTCGCAATAACTTAATAATATTATAACATTCGATAAGTTGATAAAAAAGTTTAGAAATCCCAACAAAGATCTAGAAGATTTACAGAAATTAAGAAAAGCGCATTTTTGTATAAAAACAGCTGTTCGTATTTGTAAATCATATAATGGATACTCCTTTACTTGCGGTAAATTTTAGTTTTATCTAACTTGCATTTTTGATCAAACTTTAAATATGCTTGAGAGGAAAGCGATAAATGTAGTTCTGAGAATTCTGTCCGTGTATGTCTGTGTCTGTTCGACTACTTCTTTACATTCTTTAAATTTTCTTAATATTCCGCCGAAAAGTTTTTTTTTTTTGTTTAAAATATAAGATTAAACCACCAACACGCTTACGTAGAGTGCGAACTGAGACCAGTGTTAGTGATGACCGTGAATTATTGATTCGGCGCCGTTCGCAGCAATTGGGCCTCTGTTACTCCACTACGTGGAAAATTTTGCGGAAGGATTTGGGTGTGAAGCTTTCCAAAATACAGCTGGTGTAAGAATTGAGGCCGAACGACCTACCACAACGCCGAATTTTTGGTGAATGGGCTCTTGAAAAGTTGGCCGAAGATCCACTTTTTTATCGAAAAATTGTGTTCAGCGACGAAGATCATTTCTGGTTGAATGGATACGTGAACCAGCAAAACTGCCGTATTTGGAGTGATCAGCAGCCATGAGCATTGCAAGAGCTACCAATGCATCCAGAAAAAGTCACTGTTTGGTGCGGATTATGGGCTGGCGGAATCATTGGGGCGTATTTCTTCAAAGATGATGCGAATCGCAACGTTACTGTGAATGGTGAGCTCTACCGTGCGATGATAACAAACTTCTTTTTACGCAAAATGGAAGAGCTTGACTTGCATGACATGTGGTTTCAACAAGACGGTGCCACATGCCACACAGCACGCATAACAATGGAGCAATTGAAAGGCGAGTTCGGTGAACAGTTTATTTCACGTTTGGGGCCGGTTAATTGGCCGCCTATAGATGGTGCGAATTAACGCCTCTAGACTATTGCTCATGTCTATAGCGACAAGCCTACTTCGATTGACGCACTGAAAGCCAACATTAAAGCCGAAATATTAGAAAGAGTATGCCAAAATTGGACTAAGCGGATGGACCATTTGAGGCATAGCCGCGGCCAACATTTTGCATGAAATAATCTTCAAACATTTAATTATATCGACCGTACTATCGATTCAAATAAAGATTTCATGCATATTTCTGAATTGTATATGTTTTTTTTTTTATTTCTGATTGCTCATAAAAAATCACTCGTTACAACGGTACAATGGACCAATGACCATTGTGTAATATCAGCCAATTTCTCATGTCCCTTCAAACTAGTTAAGGAGAAACATCCCACTAGGACCGTTTGGCAATACCAGAAATCCAACTAGGTCGGTCTTAGTAACTTTTTCCCGAATCTTTAACTGTTCACAATGTTTCCTCGATAGTGACAGAAGTGATATTGCTTGGGATGCATACTTTTATTGCAAACAGAATTTAGGGTATAAAACTATTGGTATTGGTTCAATACCAGCCAATTTAATAGAGGAAAATCGGAAAAGGCACAAAAATGACAGAAGCCATTGCTGCAAACTGTCCCAAAAGCCTTAGAAAGTTCTGGTCAAGAACGTACATTCGGTTACAACGCTCATCTACAACGACAACCCTATAACTAGTTCTTCAGATAAATGCAAATGCACTCGCAGCTCATTTGGCTGGTAGCTCAACGTTTGCCCCTCGTACTTAAGAAAGTAAATCATTCTATCGGACAAGTATATTTCCGCAACAGCACAGTCCTTCGAGATCTTAATATTAGCAAATCCGCTGGACCTAATGGTATAAGCCCAATTCTTCTGAAGAGATGTTCTTCCTTGCTGGCAAAACTATTGTGTAAGCTTTTGCTTACTGTTCTGGAAGATGGAAACTACTACTAACCAATTGAACTTTCGTCGCTTCTTTCAAAGATCATGTAATCGCTGATCAATCATCAGTTCAAGAAATATCTCGAAGATCGAAAGCTTCTGAATGAACGGCAATTTTGCTGTCGCACCGCTGTTTTGCAGAAAGTAAGAACATTGCGCCTGATATTTTTAAAGTTTTTGGTATTGTTTGGCACCAGACTTTCTTATTGAAAAGAAATACTAATTTTCCCCAAGGCTCAGTTGTGCACCTACCTCTCTTTCTTTATGCTAAGATATTACTGCTGTCTATCATATACGGTCCAGTTCAAGTTGCTTCCAGTTATCTATTTGAAGGGCGCTAAATTGTACTTAAACAAATTGTTCGGTCTTCCTTGATTTCTCGAACTTCGGGGCGAAGACTCTCTTAACTAGAGCACCTTGTTGGAGAAGCTGATTTAATTGCCTACAAGCTTGGTAGCTAATGCAGATTAGTTTGGTCTTTGAGTCTCTATTTGATAGAATATTCTTATAGGTTTATAGTGTGCTCCTGCACTCTCCTGGCAATAATTTCTCGTGAAGAAGAGGTGGTGAATGTGATGGATTTATCTTTATAAAGCTTGGTCTTAGATTCTGGTTGATTTGCAAAATAGATCTTGAACAGCCGGGGTCAACGTTTTGATCCTTGAGGCACTCGAATGTTGATGATTGGTGTCTTGGTGTTTTTGTACACATTTTTGATTATTTTTACCAAGTGATAACGGAGTCCAACTTCTGACATGTCGAGTAAGCGCCCTATAGTCATCTCATTTTTGTTGAGTCCAAGTGTAATCTGAACATGAAGGCCCAGCAATGGGTACTGGATATATGGTAGAATGCTTATTCCGAAAATTGTATTGGATTTCTGTATTACATCTCTTTGACTGCGAAAAACGTTGTGTTTCTCCTCCATTATCTTACTCATACAGCGGAGCAGAATTAACCGAATTCCTTCAACATCTCTGTATTTTGTCTTCTTTGGGACGGGGGAAACTTTTGCCGTTTTCCAGACTGCAGAAAAATATTTGTTGTTTCGACGGTTTTATAAAGATTGTAGATAAGCAACTTTCTAAGTTTTTTAATGAGAAATCTTGTCGGTTCCTGCTGATTGTTTAGAATTTTCAATGAAGATAATGTCAGTCACAACATCAGGAGAATTAAAAACATCAGTCAAAAACGGCTCCGAGGAGGGTTTTTCTAGGTTGAATGAGGTCACGGTGTTGCTGATAGCCGATATCTCCTCAAATCGAGTTTCTACTTCTTCGATAAAGTCTGGAATGGTTGTCAGTTTTCTGCGTAGAAATAATCGAAATTTCCTGTTCGTAATAGATTGAATTAAGCTCGTTTTTCCAACAAACAAGTTTATCTTTTTGAATTTGTGAAGGCAAGGTTTGATATCTCTTCCCGAAATTTTTTCCCTGATGATTTTTAACTGCCTGGTTGAACATTGAGTTGATATGGTACACTGAAGTTCTGAATGCAGTTGCTATTTCGCACATTTCCCTGTTGAAGATCTTGGAGGTTTTTACGGAGCCTTTGTCCGTGAGCATATATTGCTTGTTTGTTTACTGGGGCAAGTTTGCTTACCAGTCTCTGCTGCGAGAAGTACTTAGCCTATTATCGGTCTCCTTGTTAATAAGATTCATGATGCTAGACACTTCTGTGAAGTCCTGTTCGTCTTCTGAACGAAATCTTCTTCAATTAATCCAATCGGATTATTATTTTAACGGCCAGATCGTGTGCCCCTCAAAGTAGGTTCTAGATCTCGGGAAAGATGTTCCTGAGGCAGCTTCGAATTTTACACCCCTTTTTTAGATTTCTCACTATAAACTGTAAGAATTGCAAGTGAAATTTTTGTTCGAATATTTAATTTTCAGAATCTTGAAGGATCCCTATATTTTTTTTTTTGGAAAATTACGACTTAAACGACTTCTTTCCCGTCTTCCCAACGTTTTTGTTATATTATTTGACGTTCTTATATTTTAAAAAAGCTATTAATTCCGAATATAATATTTCTTTTAAGCTTTCTATAAAATACTTTTGCAATTGCAAAGAGCACATGTCGTCCCCAATGAATTATTAAATTCCCATAGGAATGAAAACTAATTATATGGGACTCAGTCATCTATTTGCCATACCGGGAAATTAACATGCAACTCTCTAAAGTTATTGAATGTGGGCACAATATTAGTATGAAAACATGTACGTGCAACGCAGTCGTACGCCTTATTTGAATAAAAAACGTTTTTGTACTCCTTAAAAGGGAAGTGATGATTTATCTTTGAAATAAAACAAGATTTATATAGAGCGATTAAAGGGGATTAATTTTTTTTCGTCTTTGTGACCTATTATGGCGTATCCATAAATTATTATGAGTATGGAGCCGATAGAGTTGGATAATAATACTACTTATAATCAAATATTATTTGATGCTAAATGCCATCTATAATATTGTTAGTTAGTTACTATTTTTTGTATTCAATGACGATTAGATGATGCCGTCTGGATATTAATTTAGTAGGAAAATAGGTCATCAATATAAAACATAAGATTGTCTTTTCTAGGTTGGGTATTCTTAAGATGTTTTACCTTGACAAAAACACAAAATTATGGCAATTTCAAGTTGGGACTAAGAAAGTGATAGACGATACAAGCTGAAGCTTGTGCTATCTTAAACTATATTGTATCTTACTGTGCAAGACTAAAAATAATATATAAATAAATAAAAAGGAACATATTTAAGTTTTTTTTTTATAAAAGTCACTTTAAAGCAGAGTTAGAGTTTAACTAAATTTACAACAAAAACAAACTGAGAGTAAAACCAATGGGTATTAAATATAGATTTGAGGGCGGTGAAATATAGTCTTTTGGATTTTTCAATGTGAGTAAAGTTTACAATGGTTCTGTGATCATAGTGCCCCCTTTTCAATTTGCACACTCTTTAAGTGGTAGAGGACTTTTGGCCGCCAACTTCTTCGTAAATAGATCGAGAGGGGTAAGTGAGAGGTTCTAGGGCTGCAGGTGGCGTGGTTCTCATGACACTTGTTGTGCTGATGCGTGCCCAGTCTCTGAATTTTTGTCATGGCCTTAAGATTTTTTTTTATCCAAAGCTGGTCACCAAACCAAACAGGCTTACGTCAGATTTGTTGGCCTTAAAATGGTTGCGAACATCAATTGAATGATTTTGTGGCTGGGGCTCCATTATAGAGATAGATTTTTAAATTCAATCACCAATATCTGCAATTAGTTTTGAAATAGTACTAGGGCCGTGCATTGAACTCTTTCAAAGCTGTTCGTTCGAATTACATTTAGGTCCAACGATCTTACTTCGGTACTTAACAATTTGCTAACTTTATAAAGAAAATTTGTATTTTTTTTTCAAAACTCCAAGCTGTACAAAATCAAAATCAAAATTTTCTTTGGGGATAACAAAAAAATTCAATTTCATGCTCTACGGAATCAAAAAAGACCCTAAAGTACCAAGTTTGAAGTAGCTTAGGCTGTATCTGTAGGTCGAGGTACAGACATACAGACAGACAGACGGAATTGTGGAACCTACTTTTTTCGGTTTTCCCTATCATCGTTATGTCAACTTTGATCCAAATATCGAGTTTGTACCTATATCGCAAGTAAAAAGGGAGTGACAAATACCTTTCTATAGGTGCCGACAATACAGGAATTAGCGTTGTATAAGTCACTAAGTTTAGGTTCTCTATATACGTTTGCTTCTCATTTATTTTGTTTTTATAGCTTGGCCAAAAGTATCAAAATACCTGCAAGCCGTGTTAGGTGTCCTCAGTACTGAACAAGTGATAGTTACCTATTGCATTTTAAATCAAACCAACACAGTCTTCTTGAAAACTCATGCGCATTTGTTTAAAGTGCGTAAACGGAGTGCACAAATAAGTCCCGAAAATTAAAAATACTATTAGTAATATTAAAGAACAATAATTAAGAAAGACCAATCCAATGTAAGAAGCGAAGCCTCGTTATTCAATAAGTACGCACCCTTAGATTCTCAACATGTCATCTTTTTGAGATATTGTCACTCAGCCGTATTCACAGATAGAAAAGGAAGAATTGAACAACAGAGTTTTATCTAACTTGCCCCAGAAATCCAAGTATTTAAGGCAAGGGGTACCACTTGCCAGTACTGCCACTGCAATCGAGTGACTTAATTTCTTATTCCCAAGTCCCAAAAGAAACTCTAATAGAAGTGCATCATCCCTAGCAACTTAATGTGATATTGACACAATAACAAAAGATTTACAACAAAATAATAATTGATAAGCCTTCACCTACTTAGTTTTGCTTTAAATCTTCTCTTCACTCTCTACCCCAGAGCTGAACACGCTTATAATGTTGACTAATACAGATGGCTTGACATTGACGTGATCATTCGCTCTCGTTATCATCTTTAGGGCGAAAATTCGATGTGACACTTGTTATCACATCTCATCACTTCAATTTCACACGCGATTTTTTGTCATTATATCATTATACCGTTGCAAGTTCAAATAAAAGATAGACTGGAATATTATGTTAACATGCAGTACGAGTCGGTCGAATATGTCACTGAACAAAAGCCTATTGTATTTATATAGAACGAAATTGTATTTACTTGTGGTATGTATACGAATGTGTCTATGTATATTATATTGAAATTTATTTACATAATTTTTAAGGCAAGTAAAATTTGTATAGGATTCTTAAAAAAATGATAGAGAAAAATGCCTTGCTTAATTTGCTGGTTTATTATTCAACAATTGCTCTATAGGGTCTCTGTGCCCCTAAGTTTTTCGCTTCAAACGCGCCGGACTAAAAGAAATTATTAAAATCTTTTTAGTGCTTTTTACTTGTTGTGGTAAAATTTTGTGGTCTTATTTTATTTTTTCTACTTTTGATTTTAAGCTAAAATCTCGATAAGATTATGAAATGAAACTTAAAAAAAAGTATTATCATTTAGTTTTGAGCTAGTTTTTCAACCCGAGCATATAACTTTTACAGTTGTAGATCAAATGTAAGATCAAAGAATCTGATTTTTTCACTCAATCATTGTCTTTGTATCTACGCCTACACAGTCTTAAGCAGGTTGGACGTAAGGTGTGACACGAACCAATGATCAGACACACTAAGAGCACTATTCTAAGACTACCCCGTAAATAGAGATCGGCACATTTGTTTTAAAACAATCCATTCCATGCCTTAGACTAGGGTTCTGAAAAGTTCTAGTGAAACAGAGGTGGTCGGAAGAAAATTGTCAATCCTAACAACAACAGATCCTCTTCTGGATGATTTTTTTTCTTTTTTATATATATTTTTAGCGCACTGAAGGATTAATGACTATTCTTAAAATTCCTGAGCACTGTGTGATCTTTTAGGAAAGTTATAAAGGATTTGTATTTATTTATTTCAAAATCGCTTACAAAGAAGAACATAAGTCTAATAAAGTTTTGGAGCCTTTAAATTAATTTAGGAATTTGAAAATTTAATTAAAACATAAAAGAGAATAAAGAGAGATTCTATTTACATATTATGTATAATTTAAATATGAAAATATAAAAAAAAGAGAAAACAAGACAAAAGAAAAATGATAAAGATGAGGACTCTCTTAATCAATATTATCAACGATTTGCCAAATAATTGAAAACTAAAGATTTAAACCTTTTCGCGCTTCTTATACTTCTCATCGCAGTGCGCAGGGAGTTTCAAAGGCGTGTAACATGGACAAAAAATTGAAGCTGTATAAGGACAAAAGACCTTGATGAACTAGGGAAGTTCAGCCTTGGGGTGGCCGTGACGCGATGGTTGTGTGCTCGCCTGTCAACCTCATGATCACAGGTTCGATCCCTGCCGTCGTCTATGTCGTCTTAATTCCATTAAAAACCTGCTAAAAATTGTCATCAATGGGTTTGCTCATTACATGTTGTTCAGGCATAACACTAAGAACATGTGATTGAGTTAAACTAGTATGCCCATCAAGTATGAATACGAATAAAATAATGCGAATTATAAAGGACATAGAAATAAGACACGGCATTTCTCCGCATTACTTCAGCCGCCATCCCTTATTGTACTTGTGGTGTGAAAGAAAGGAAACACTTCTGCAATTATATTTTAAATAGTTACTTTTATTTCGTAATGATGTTACCACGTTGGCGGTCTAAGCAAGAAGGAGGATATTGCGCCATATTAAAAAAGTACATCGCTTTTATTGCTAAAAACAAGTGCTACCAAATAGCATATGGTAGCAACAGTTTAGCGAACTTGTATTCCAATAAAGTTGAAGCAGCTGTTTATACCAGTTAATTCCTCTTCAATAGGAGAATCAATAGCTGAAGTTACATCCAGGGACAGAGGTGTGGTGGTAAATTTTTTAATGAGAGCATCACAATCGATGTCGTCAGCTAACCTCTTACATGGTTTCTCTATGCCGATTTCCCGCAAGTTATTCCATAACCTTTTGCCAGATGTTAAATTTCCAAGTTCGTGTTCATAGTAAATCCTTTTTTCTGTTCTGATCATTACGACGACTTGGTTGCCAAGTCTGCAATAAGATATGTGGAAGTCCTCCAGTTTGTATCGCCTCCATTGACTGTAGGCGGTACCACGACATGGCATGACAGCAGTGATGTCACCATTCAGCCAATGTGGAGCTCCATGTTTAACTACACGGGTCTTTAAGGGAACATGCTGATCGAAAAGTTGATTCACATTATGCTGTAAAAAACCTACTTAGTCATCTACGTTTTGCATGACGAATAATGAGTCCCAGTCTATGCACTGAAAGTCGTGATTTAAAAGGAGAAACTTATGCATATTGGTTTGAAATAAATAAATATTGGACCGGTTAAAGCATTCAACATTCACGTAGTGCTGCTAAAGAAAGAATCTCTGAATTTATCAGTACGCTCGAAGTTGGGCTAAAACTCATGGGCATTTTCTCAAGCGCGAGTATTACGGTTGAATTGTCTTAGAGGTGAAATGCAATTTGCTATTTCACTAGTTTTTAAAAGTAACGGCAAATTAATGCGAGACATGAAACATTGCGAGTGTGTTGTAGAGACGAAAAAGTTTCCGGTTAAATTCTATCACCCATCATTTTTAAAGCCCTTTTTTAGCCAAGAGACTCAAGTGGGTTATTGGCGCACCTGCCCTTATCTGGGCATATCCTTGGATGAATATAGAAAGGTTTTATTGATTACAGCCAGGTCGAAAGGGGTGAAAAATGTCTTGCATTTTGTTAAAAAAAAAATAAATAATTTAGAAGATTAATTAAATATTTGGAAAAGTTTTGCATTTTTTATACATTTTCTAAAATTTAAATTAATGAACAAATCTTATGCATAATAATGCTTTTGGACTAAATTTAAATTATTATAGAAAATAGTAATCAAATTTTAAATCGCCATTTTTAAATTTAACAATGAGAGCAAGAATACACGACCTAGTTGTTGTGGTTTTTATTTAAACGATAACGATGATATAACCAGATACACTTCGTGGCTGGATAAAGATGTATTCTTATCGTTCAAGGGCAAATTTTGAGGTTTGCCACAATGCCGTTCATTTGGCCTATAATCCCTGCAAAAAGGTTGCCATTTAATAAAATTGCGATATTTACAGATGAATCGCAAGGTGCTTCCGTTAAAGATTAGGGTACAATACAGATATTTCTATTTGGTGTCTTTAATTGTCTGAGCACTTGGCATGATTCAAAAGATAATTTTATTTGGAAGGAATTGATATTCGTAGTGAAGTAAGGGCTGAATGTCAATTTGAATTTTAAGGTATCGTATTGTTGTCTGTAGAAATGATAACGTTCAGGGTAAACATAAATTGTTAAGTGGGCATTTTCTTCCTAACTAATTCATGTATACCTATAGATAAATATTTTAATGCAGATGAATATAGAAGCAAGATTATTCTAATCTTGACCCAGAAATACTGGACAAAAAATAATGTACTGAATGTCGGTTGAGTGGTTGAGAAAAATTAAGTGCTTTTTTGATACGCTTAACATACTAGGGTAGTACCCCTTGGCATAATGGTAAGTGGGTTGGACTGTCATGCGGGAGGTCTTGAGTTCGGTTCTCAGTCGCTCCAAGAAAGTTTTTTTCAGGGGTGTACTGCCTCTTGCGAGGAATTGACAAGTTCTCCAAGAGTATCTCTTGTCATGGAAAGTGCTGCTCGTTAGCCAATCGGAATCGGCAGAAAATTGTAGGTCCCCTCCGTTGCTAGTAAAACGCACAGGAATGGTTGAGAGTTTTAAGTCACTATGTCCTGGTTCATTTCGAGCTTTTGCACAACAAAGTTTATTTATTTAACATACTAGGGAAAGTCTTGGATTCGTAAGAAAAACCAATTCGAGATTTAAATCAATAGGTTTAGATTTTATTGTTCAATAAATGGTAGTTCTAACAATAAATAAATTAGAGGCCATGACGGTTCTTAGAGAGTCTAAACCTATTGACTTATGTACAACTCTCAACCATTTGCCTGGTTGAATAAATGGAGGGTACCTACAATTTCCTGTCGATTCCGAACAGCTAATGAGCAGCACTTTTTATAAGAAGAGATTCGCTTAGAGGATTTGTTTACTCCTCCCCTTAAAAAGCATTTATTTACAACTCCTGAGAATCGAATCCAAGTTCCATTACATGACAGTCCAACGCACTAACCATTAGGACGAGGAGTACAACTGGACCGTCAGCTCTATATACCTCATCTATTCTATTCTGTTTCTTGCAAGAACTATCAAGGCGTATCTCTACTAAATGTCGTACATAAAATGCTATCCTATTGAAATTGTTCTGTAATAATTTAGTCTGTAAGTACCAGTGTGGCTTCTGACCCGGCAGATTGACCATAGACCCAATTATTCACAATGAGGCAAATCCTGGAAAAGACCAACTTATTTCAAGTCGAGACTCACCATCTATTTATCGACTTCAAAGCCGCATAAGATAGCATTCATCGTCAGAAGCTATAATATGGCTATGACCGAACTCGGGATCCCGTCAAATCTGATCCGACTTTGTCGGGTGACATTGGAAAATACGCAATGAAATGTGGAAAGTGGAAGCAACTTCTTTGAACTATTCCAAACATGCACAGGTTTTCGACAAGGAGATGCGCTATTATGTGATTTTTTCAATCTCGTTCTAGAGCAGATAGTGCGCAGGGCAGGCGGCGTGAACACAGAGGGCACAATAATCAACATATCTGTCCAACTGATGGGGTTTGCGGATTGGCCACTCCCAAAATTCTGTAAGAGCGTCCTTCACAGCTGTTGAAGATCAGGCAAGACTTGTTGGTCTTGAAATAAAAAAGTACAAGGCCAAGTATATGGTATCAACAAACAAACAAACAACCAACCATCTATCCACCGATTAGGGCAAAACGTCACTATTTATAGCAAATACTTCGAGGTAGCTAAGGAGTTCATCTATCTTGACTCCACGTGTGACACCTTTGTGGAGATCCGACGAAGAATTACCCTGGGCAACCGCTGCTACTTCGGTTTAGCTAAACAAATGAGTGCTTGGCCTAGATGACTGGAAGCAGCTTGCTTGGGATCGTAGAAGATGGAAAGCTGACGAGTCTCAGGACTGCTGATGTTGGGTTTACTTCCTTTGGATAGTCATTGTACATTTTGCCAGTTTATGCAACGTCTCTGTAAATTTTAACCTCATTTTTCCCCGGAATCCAAATATGGCAGCCTTTTGTATTTTCGTAACGGCCAACAAAATACCCTTGTTCTGTCTTATTTCTTTTGAAATGTGTACATGTCAAGACAAAATTTACTGCCAAGCCAAAGTTGGGACGGTGTTAGTTTTTTAAAACTGGTTACTCTTGTGCGGTGTGTAAGTTGCATAATTTGTTTCTTCACCTCACATTTTATCCGGAATTCCGCTTGCTTGAATTGATGTAATGATATCTATCGGATCTCTTAAAAAAGTCCTCTAGACAACGAGTGGTTTCAGATTTAAGTACAATCAAGTTAATGTCTACCCAGCGGCTGAAGTCATCTTTCAAATGTAAAAAAATATCTTGTTCCTCTCTGAAAATTTTCTTGCATTGGTCCATTCTAATCAGCATATGTAATATATTTCACTTTGTTCAGATTTCGAAGCATTCTTTAAGAATGAAAGTCTGAGCCTTTTTCACTTGAACCAATCTTCGAAGCGAAACTTCTCGACGTCCTCAAACACAATTGCTGACCTTTTAAATAATTTCTTGACGTGCGCTTTGTTCTGATGACCCATATACGTTTGTGCCAATCAATTAGTCAGCTACTACTGGTAACTTTTGCTATTGTTCCTTCATTATTTATGACCCTCAACTGCATTTTGGAAAGCTTGATTAGCCTTTCTTCCAGTGCTACAATACTACAGTTCTTAATTTATCTGCATACTTTGTTGATATTTGATTCATGTGTTATTCCCTTGTCCAGTACAGTGCCAAGAGAGAAAACATTACAGTTGATGTCCAGAACGAATTGAACATCAATCATGAGTTTCGGATTTCAATCTTTTCCTTCGTTTGCCAAAATATGAATTTCACCTGCACCAACTGTTGGAATATTGCTATCATCCCCTATCCTTGCTAATTTGGGTTCCTAAAACGTCTTCAATGTGGTAAACCATTCTATTCGGTGTGATATGTGATCGGTTGCACCTGAGTCCTAGTTTCATTGTGTGTGTTCAGAGACAAATGACTAACAAATATCTTAAGCACGGTACTAGTTAAAAAATGTCTATAGTTCAGAAAAAGTTCGTAGGCTGCAGCACTGTAAGTAAATCAGTGCGTATATAGGGTCATTCATATCGTGGCTTTAAGTTGGTAGCGCTGCGATTTGAAACTTGCCAAACTCATCTAACATTTGAAGGGTCATAATATTTATTTATTTATTTATTTATTTATTTATTTATTTCATCAATATGAGATTTAAAATCTACAATTAGATTACTAGATAAATATAAATATGTGTACATTTTACTAAATAATTCTTAACTTAAATATAAATACTTAAAATACCTATAATTAAAAGTATGAAAAACAAAAATTGTTTTAAAATCATAATCTAAATTTAATAATCAATTAAAATGAAAATGCATTATTAAATTATTTCTCAAAGAAGATCTACTTAATTGAAAATCAAAATCAACAAGATTTAATATGAGGTTTGTTTCTTTGACACAACGAGTTATTGGTTCATTTTTCGCATAGTTAACTCTGTGTTCATCTTCTCGAAACAAACAACGTACTCGAAGCTGACGTGATGGAGCATATAAGTTGATTAAAGACAACAGATAGGGGCATTTGATATGATAAGATAAAATATCACTAATAAACATCACAGAATAAATTTTGCGTCTGTTTTCAAGTGATTGAATTCCTAAAAGTTGACATCTAATATTATACGATGGAGTATCGATGTTCCAGCCAAATTTCTGAATAGTAAACCGTGTAAACTTTTTTTGGACAATTTCAATTCTCTTAGAATGGCTGTTATAACAAGGGTTCCAAATTACACAGCAGTATTCCAAGATTGGTCTTACGTAAGACGTATAAAGCGATTTAAGCGCAAAAGGGTCTGTGAATTCCTTACTATTACGTTTAATAAAACCTAGCATGGAATTTGCTTTGGATACACTAAATTCAATGTGTTTCGAAAAGTTCAGCTTGGGGTCAAAAATTACACCAAGATCTTTTTTCTCATTAACTCTTTCAAGAACTTGGTTATCAATTATATAATCAAAAGTAATTTCAGAAAAGTTGCGACAAAATGAAAAACATTGACATTTAGAAACATTTAAATATAATTGGTTTTTCGTGCACCACTGGGACAATTTTAAAATATCGTCTTGTAAAAGATGGCAGTCACCAATAGATTTTATGCACCGAAATAACTTTAAGTCATCAGCGAAAAGAAGTTGACTAGATTTAAGGAAAATACTAGGTAAGTCATTTATAAAAATTAGGAAAAGAAGGGGTCCAAGATGGCTACCTTGGGGCACACCAGATGAGACCAAAACTGGTTTCGAGATAACTTCGTCAATGCAAACAAATTGAATTCGGCCCGTGAGATATGATTCCAACCATTTTAAGAGCTTTGAATGAAAACCAAAGTTTTTCAACTTCTTTATTAAAATAAAATGACTTACTCTGTCAAATGCCTTTGCAAAATCGGTATAAATTACATCAATTTGATGTCCATTTTCGAGATTATTTAAAATGAAATTGGTAAAGATAGATAGATTGGTGGTTGTTGATCTTCCCGCAACAAAACCATGTTGAAGCGGTGAAATATATTCTTTAACTAAAAATGTCAGTTTTTCATATATTAATTTCTCGAAGAGTTTTGGTATACATGACAATTTACAAATCGGACGGTAGTGGGATATTTGATGTTTAGATCCAGATTTGTGAATTGGGTTTAAGAATGATTTCTTCCATACAGGAAGAAATTCACCGTTCTCGAGAGAGCTCTTAAAAATAAAGAAAAGCGGTTCTGAAAGAGAAGCAGCACATTTTTTAAGTACAATCGGTGGGATTTCATCTGGACCTGGATTGCTGTCATCATTTAAACTCAAGAGACCTTCTTCAATTTCTGAAATATTTAACTCTAAACAACCGATATTTACATTACATTCATGAGATAAATATTCAGTTGTCCAGGATGAATTTACATTACGTTTAGTGTAATTAGATTCAAAATAGTTTGCGAAGGAATCACAAATACTTGATAGATCAGAAAATGTTGAACCAAGGTAATTCATACAGCTTGGAATGCCACAAGATTTTTTTTTGTTTTTGATATAAGACCAAAAGGATTTACTATTTTTTTTTAGATTAGATTCAACAGATAAAATATAACTTTGAAACAAAAATTTGTTTAGAACATCGAAATCTCGTTTCAACCGAATATAAGTACTTTTTAAATTGTCATCATTTTCTGCTACGCGTAGACGTTTATAAGCTTTGTTTTTCCTGTTGCCTAAGTTACTAAGCCTTTTATTGAACCAAGGAGGCTTGGAATTTGTTTTAATTCTGACTTTAGGAACATGCATATCAATTGCCATTCTCAGATTATCAATAAAAAAATTATAAAAATTCAATAAATCGAAAGAGCAAAAATGCTCATGCCACGGAATACTCAACATATAACTCGCTATGCCTTCGAAATTAGCTTTTTTGTAATTAAATTTCAATTTGGTACAATTTGTAGATTTAATAAAATCATAAAAAGAGAAACAAATATCTAAAGCATTGTGATGAACAGAGTTAGAAAAAATAGGACATAATGATTTATCTATAGATATAGCTAATTCTCTGTCTACAAAAACAAGATCGAGAACACGATTTAAGCTATTCTTACAACAATTAATTTGGATTAAGTCATGACTTGCAAAAGAATCAATTATTTCACATTAGATGAATGTTTGCCATTTTTTTTTTTTTGATAATCTACCCGCGCTCAAGGGATTATGATTACCCTTTAAATGTTTCAACACAGCGCGAGCGTGAAGTTAATGAAGAGAAAGAAGGATAGGAAAGATGTGTGGCACGATGTTCTGAGACTGAAAATGGTTGTTTTAAATTTTGTATCTCCATTGATGGCGGCTGATAATGGATCGTTTATTCGTTTAATAATCGAACAACGCGTTAAAATTATTACTTACTACATATGTGGTGATTCAAACGTAGCCACTATTCGCGCATTACACGATGGTTATGGTTGTCATAATCGACCAACTACGCAAGCAATCTTGGGTATTGGAAAAAAAGACAATAAACAGCGATTTTTCAAGCAACATTTTCTTCAGCGATGAGGCACATTTATCAGTCGGTGGGTATGTAATTGTAATCAAACAAAAGTGTCACATATGCGGCTCAGAAAACTTAAAAGTGATCGAAGAGGTGCCGCACAGTGGGGCGACTTGTATGGGAGAGCGGAAAAAAGTCCATAAAAACCGAACCACTTAACCAATTTGGATGAAATTTTCAGAAATGAAAGTAGTTTTGGAAAGAAAGCTCCACAAAAAATTTCCACCCACTGCCACGCCCACTCAAAAAAATTTAAAATTGATAAAAATCCAGGTTTTGTTTGAAGTAAAGATGGTGCTCTTTTTGAAGTAAGTTGGCCATTCAAATTTTCCAGACCCTCTTTTTGGCGTTTTTTACTATTTTTTTTTTACTTTTTTGTAGTATTTACTTGTTTTGTATGAAGGCGGTCTTTTTTAGTGCGATAAAATCGGAACCACGTAACTGATTTAAATAAAGTTTTCAAATTTTATAAAGGTTAGCTTAAGAAATAAAAACAAAATGTTTCCAAGCCCACACAAAATTTTATCTAAATTCCAAAGTTAAAAAGTTAAATTTTGAGTAATTTGAAAAATATATTTTCGCTATAAAAGCAAATAAAATGCTTGATTCATGGAATCATTATGTATGTATCGGCTTATACGTTAATTTTTTTTAGAAAGATAATGGAAAGAAGCGATGTTATTCTTATTATCGGATAAAAATTATGAAAATTCAGGGTTTCGTGTTTATTATAGCGAAATTGAGTGTATCCAAAGAAGTAAGTTTTTATGTTGTGGTAAATCATAAAAATAATGTAACCATTAAAACCTGACAAGTGTTAATTTAAAAACGCATAGTCAAAGAATGCATTAAACCAGCAACACTTTATATGTTATGTGTTTACTACTGAAACTTGCATCAAATATTGGGCAAACTTCAAAGCAGAACCAAAAAACAACGCACAAAATTTTTAAGACATTTTATCAATTTTGAAAAAGAGGTTTTTGGAAAGAAGTATACTGTAATATTTTTGCTAGGTTCGTTAAATAAAACTTATTACTCTTTCTAGTATCTCTTCTTTATTTTTACTTTCCAAATCACAACAATAAATCTCAATTTATAATCAACTCAAATACTTTATTCAATTTAAAATCACACTTGTTTTAAACTTTACACAATCCAATAAGCAGAGTTTTGCACACTTCCGTAATCAAAAATCAACTGTCTCGTGCTCACCGCGAGCACTCCCTTTTATACTCATGTTAGTTGTTCTCGAAAATTCGCGAAGCTTCTCGTCTTGGAATGTTCTAGATGGTTGGAATAAGGGGAAATACATTTGACATTGGAAATGAGCTTTTTGTTTCTTCCATAAATTAGATATGTAATTTTCCAACAGATGGCGCTGTAGGATAATAAAGCTCTGTTCACAACAATACGTTACGAAATAGAACCATATGTACGAGTATGTATGTGGAAAAAAAAAGAAAAGAAAGAGTTAAATTTATATTAATATTAATTCTAAGTCATTAAAAATGTATATAAGTTCGCCCATTTTACACCTATTTCTTATTGATGTAACATTCAACTCTGTTTTTTGCTTTTTAAATAAAAAAAATCACTAATTTATTCAAAATTGTTATCATATATTGCTAGCTGTAAGTAATTATTGTATATTTTTCCTAATTATTGAATAAAGATTATACAGATACAATACAAATATTCCTTTTTAGGAAACAGAAGTGAAAGAAATAATGTTTTTTTGCAAGATTTCGTAACTTTAAACCTGCTCACTGTGCGGATTTGCAGGTATTTGCAGCTAAATTTTGTTTGAATGTAAACTTGGACATGTCTACATCGAGAAAATAGCTATCTCAGAGCAGAGGAACGTGGAGCTTTTTTTATATGACTACACCTTTCCATTACTGTGGACTGAGTCTTATTTTGTGCTGCCGTAATTCACTCAAATTTTTTTTGCTGAGTTTGACCGCTGTATTGTATTACTAGACATCCCAAATAAGCAAACAAAAAACAATCCCATTTTTAGTTCATCCCGAATAGACGTAACACCCTAGGAAAGTCAAATCAAATTCTCACACTATTTCAAATATTTCGACTTTGAGCGTCTTTTTAGGTGTTAAGACTTCAGTTTTGGCCCAAATCCTTAGTGTTCCCAGATTCTCTGGCTAATTTACTGTGAGAAACATGAATCAGCTAATCGAAATCAGCACTTTTGCAAAATCGAGTTTTGTCCGCCTTGGCCCCACTGTGATGCCGTTGTATCCAGACAAAGTTTCTGTTTGGTGTGCTCTATAGTTGAAAGAACTGAATTAAGTTTTATAGTGGATACCTGCCTATTATGGCTTTACCCCATAGACCGAGAGCCCACAGCAATTTTTGGGTGTGATTGATAACAAAAAATAATTAGCATAATTAGTTAGGCCTTTAGTAGTTATTTACAAATGTGAACGTCTTGCATACTCTAGTGGGCGCAATAGTGCATTATAGTGCATCAAGTATGCAGTTCTTTCCTTAGTCTAAAAAATTGGGAAAAAAAATTTGGCATAACTTCAAAATGAACAGCTAAGTGCCCTGATTGCAAATATCGAGGTCCATGATGTTTTGAAGGTGGCCTTCTTAGTGCAAGAAGTTGCCTATTCTTATCGCGTCTGGCAGGCAGAAGGCTGTCTGTAAAACGTCTTGGACCTCGATATTTTCAATCAGGGGGCTTAACTCTACATTTTGGCAAAGTTGTTATCACAATTATTTGGATTTGGAAAGAACTGCATACTTAATGCACTATAATGCACTATTGCGCCCACTAGAGTATGCAAGGCTTTCACATTTGTAAATAACTATAAAAGGCCTATCTAATTATGCTAATTATTTTTTGTTATCAATCACACCCAAAAATTGCTGTGGGCTCTTAGTCTACCACTACTTAACATCAAGCACTGACGGCCCAGGACAGGGTCCCAGTTGTTTTTTATCTGGATGAAAGGTAGCCACTCCCTTCCAGCCTCGTGCAAGACTAGATTCCTAGACAAACTTTTCTCCGCATCGCTCTCAAATGCATCACCGTTGGTTTTGTCTTCGGAGTACGAGTCAGGCATCTACAGGCTGTTCCAAATTTGTACTGTGTAGGCAGTTTTACCTTTGGTACGGATCTAATTGTTTTATCTATCTATTGCAAGATCTGCTACAATAGCCAATCACGTATGTTGATTGGTTAACCACCGCCACCTCGAGCTCTATTTACAGAGGGCCTTCCCAGTGACAGTTATTCCATGGTCCTTACTTACCGAGGTACCCAATTAGGGTATTCTTAGTTTATAGATATAGCAGTAATATCTTTTATTTTATCATTATTATCTTATAGATATCAATAAACGATATCTTTATCTTTATTTTGTTGGAAAATCGGTTATAACGAAACACCGGATATAACGAACAAATTCTTCAGTCCTGTCGAGTTCGTTATAACCAATTTAGTGGTTAAAAATTACTTCAAAAGAATCCCATGCTGCGAATCTTCCCGAGTTGGCCATTTGAATGATATTGCTCTTTGCACTTAATGGCAAAATCCAAACTTTTCAGCAAAAATGTATTGCTGTGTGTATTTTATTCAACTTTCCTTTCGAAACCAAAAAAATCAATGACCCTAGATTATATGATAATATTTTAATACTAGGCTGTTTAAGATCTTGCACCAATAAATTTTTTATTAAATGTAGTTTAATTTGAGGCCTAGTGTACGTCTATGTTTAAAATTTATCGGAATGTTATCTACCATGACTGGAATTTAAACCAACATTTTTTCGATTACCGACAATTGATTAGTTTATTTTGAAAAAAAGACTTTGAACTTTATTAAAAGACGCCGACACCGCTGCGCCATCCGCGCCATTAAATTTAGTATTCAGTGACTAAATTTTTAATTGCGATGTTGGAATTTTAATAAAGTTGAAATCAGGTCATTCATACTTTGAAAACTTAAACTTGACTTGCCAACAATTAATATTTTTATTATTGGGAGGAAGATTATGAGGTGCGTGTGAACTAGTACCCTAGTGCCAATACCGACAATTATTTGCAAGAAAACCTTCCATTTGCACTATTCAATCAATTTAACACTCAACAATCGTTATCATGTGTAAAACTCTTCCACAAAACTGTATAGGTAATTTAAAACACGAATGTGTTACACAATATGTTATACTGCAAAAAAAAATTAGAGACACTTCAGCTCTAAGAGAACCTGAACTTAATGACTTACGATTCTTCAACATTATTGTGGGCTTTTTTTCGGCAGGAATGGAGGGGAAGGGGACCTACAATGTATTGCCAAGTTCGAACTATTAAAATGAAAAACACTTTTCATCATGATTTGTTACTTTCTCGCAAGGGACAGTACCCCTTCGCCTACTTTGGGTGTAAAGGGCGGGGAAACGAACCCAGATCTCCGTATGACACTCAAATGCACTAACCATTATGCATTAAGGCTTGTTTTCAATTGTTCTAGACATTTTATTAATGCTGCAAATTATTGAGTCCCGGTAGTTGAGAGTCACTGGTGAGCATGCAAGAGGATCTATATTCTCTTCAACCTTGAGCTCTATAAGAATAAGAAGTCCCATTATTGAAAAAGAAATTCAGCATTATGCCGGTCGTCCACTAGGCGCTCAACGCACAAATTTCGAATTCAACGCATTCAACTCTAATGTACGGTACCTTCAATTCTGTTCAACCAACGGGTTGGATCTAGTTGTTGGCCGTTGCTCAACGAATTGCGCAACAAGTGTACGGGTAGTGTACGAGCTCGTGTTGCTCCTTAAAAATGTTCGATCAACACGTTGAGCAACATTTTCAAGATAATGTGTTGCACATTATTTGTTCAACGCGTTGATCAACTCTTTAATTTTCTTTGGGATTTCTTTCTAATATTGTGTTGCGTTAAGTTGGTTGCAGTGAAATGTGTCTACGTGGTTGAACTATTGCGTTGCCTGCCATGAACTTGCCGTTGTTGTAACTTGCAAACTGTAGTTTATTTTGGTTTTTCGTCATGGAAGGTGATAAATAACAGAGTGGACCACGGAATTAATGTTGCAATTGATTTCAGCAATTGAGGAAAAGCCCAATATATGGGACAATAGGAACCCCTCTTATAAAAATCGATATGCCAGGGAAGTCTCAAATTTCCTCGAAAATGTAATTGCCTAATGTACCGAACTGAAGTCAAAATTATTTCAGGTTTGACGTTTGAGTTTTTTGTTTATCGTGGTGCGTTCAACGCGTTCCCCAACGAGTGATCCTTGGTTCCTTGGTTAAGTGTACGAAGGTATCAACTCGTTCATCAACTGGTTAAACAACAATATCGAAAACGCAGTTGATCAACTCGAAAAACTTTTTTTTCTGTCAAAATCGAACAATTTTATCAACTAGTGTACGAGGTTATTCAACATTTGAGTAAGTTGGTGAACTAGGTGTACGGAGCTATTCAACACTGGAATAAGTTTTAAGAGTTGATCAATTAGGTGTGCGAGGTTAATCAACATATGGGAAAGTTGGTCAATTATGTGTACGGGGCTCCAAACGCATTTTGTTCAACTTTAGTTGCTCAACGTAAATTACGTAAGTTGCTGCACTATTGTAAGAGGTTGTAAAATCGTTTATCCAACGAAAGAATTGAATAAAAAGTGGAACGAAGTTGGTTGAACTTATCACGCACATAGTGGACGACCGGCATTAGACTCCTATGCTATTCATTCCAAACGGATATGTAATATCATGGGCATCATAAACGAACCCCGAAAAAAAAAAATAATGCCACAAATGAAGAGGCGGACTGTTTGCCAAAAAATAGAGTAACGATACCAGCGGAATAGTTGAAAACGAAATTAAATACAAAAGCAAAACAAAAGAGGGGGCCATAAAGACAAAAATATGGAAAGAAATACCAAAAATGAGGCAGACCAAAATGCTTCTTGGGAACTATAACAGGAACAACCTCCGAATAATCACAGGTTTTCTTGCTATCCACTATAAACTGAGAAGATACCCCAATATTCTTGGCCTGGTAAGCCGGACGATATATGAAATAGATGTGATGCAAAAATATCTTGCAAGTCACTAGAAAGTATGAACAAACTACAATCTCTGAAACCATTCCATATTCTTAAAATTCTGTAGTTAGCTTATCTAGAGCAAGAACTGTAAAACGAGCGATCTCATTTAGCTCAAACCGAGAACACAAAAGATCTATGGTGCACTTTGTATTAAGTAAAGGGCGGTTCAAACGAAACGCACGATGTTAATTGTAAATAAAACAAAACGTTTTCAGAGAATTATCTTAATATTTTTTATTATCATAGAAGGATCTATGACAATTAAGTGTGAAACAAAATATCGGCCAAATGCTCGCCATGGCTTCGGAGGGATACCTCTATCCAATGGTCTATCTCTATATTTTCAATGACTCTGAGACAAAGTTGAGGTTCAGTGTCGTTAATGTGCCGAATTATCTCATCCCTAAGCTCTTGAATTATTCTTGGCTTATTAAAGTACACTTTTTCTTTTAAATATCCCCAAAGAAGGAAGTCCAACGGTGTTAAATCACATAATTGTGGCAACCAATTAACATCGCCACAACGTGAGATAACACGGCCATTGAATTTCTCGTGCAAAAGAGCCATTTTTTCGGTGGCTGTGTGGCAAGTTGTATACCATCCTGTTGAAGCACATATCGTCCAGGTCCATATCCTCAATTTCTGGCCACAAGAAGTCCGTTATCACCTCGTGATAGCGAACACCATTCACGGTAACTGCTTGGCCGACCTCATTTTCGAAGAAGTACGGCCCGATGACGCCGCCAGCCCATAAACCGTACCAAACAGTCAATCTTTGTGGATGTATCGGCTTTTCAACACTCACTCGAGGATTCTCATTTGCCCAAATGAAGCAAATCGGCTTGTGAACGAATCCACTGAGGTGAAAGTGTGCCTCATCGCTGAAGATAATATTCTTTTTAAGGTCACCATTCACTTCTGTCTGTTCAACCAACCATTCGGCGTATTGACGACGCTTGAAATGGGCAGTAGGCTTCAGCCCTTGAGTCAATTAAACTTTGTAAGTGTGCAAATTCAAATATTTATTCAAACTTCCCACAGTGATGTTCCTGAGATGTTCAATTGTTGGGCACGACGATACGAGTCGAGTTGACAGCTCTTCTGCCATACTACTGCCAACAACAGCAATGTTATCCGCAGAACGAACTGGTCGAACAAGTATAGGTGTTTTCACATTTAATACAGAACCGGTTAATCCTACCGATTGTGGACACATTTGACCAAACAAATCACGAAGTGCACGAAATACATTATGATTTGAACGCCCATTTTCGCTTTAACAATCATAACGCACTGCTCAATTTTGTACCTCTCATGGTTGAATTTGCCAAACACTGAAACAAAGAAATGTCAAAAAAAGTTGGGCAAAAAACTTGACGTTAAGGTGTGACTCACAATTAACATCGTGCATTATGGTTGGACCACCTTTTAAAGTGACTTGCAATAAAATTCGTGTTTGATATACTCGAGTAATTCCTCCTCCTGTAAAATCAGAACATACCTAATTGAACTTTTTTTTTGACACACCTTTTCCTTCAAGTACCCCTTTAAGAAGAAATCGGGAGGCGTCAAATCAAGAGATTGTGGGGGCTAGTCGATACCACCACATTTTGACAGTATTTGGCCGTTATTTTATCCGCGTATTTACAATTGAACAATGACAAATTTTAATCAAACAAAAGTCGGACTGGAACATAAAACACACCCTGCATTTGCTCCCCTAGCAATAAGTGAGTATTTAATGCATCCCCGTTCTTATGGTTTTAATTGAATATTTTTCGGGAGTGGGGCATAGTTCCTCTCTAATATAAAATTATTAAAATTTACTTGCCCCTATAAAAATTAATCACCTACGATTTTTCGAGTGAGCTTACAATTTCAACCTTTTAAAATCTAAGCTCAAGAGAAATAATAAGAAAAAAAAATACTACTAACAATTATATATATCTATATGTACTTATATGTACTCAAATAGTGGAAAATAAAAAACAAACTTTGTGCCTTCAGTAAATATACAAAGATCTTATTATCAAAATTAAGTCGTTTATCTCTTAACTGTAACTGTTTCCTTCATAGAAATAAAAAAAAAAAAAAAACAAAAGAAAAAGACTGAAACAAGTTTTTATCGCGGAAATTAATATTCACAATTAATTTCTCATTCTAAAAAAAAAAAAAAAGTAAGTATCCAACAGATACTCTTTTATTCACATCGGCACAATCAAAAAGTGAAACTTGAAAGAATTAAAACAAAAAAATCTGTAGTCAAGATACACAAAAAATCATTTGGATTACCATCATGGCCAAACAAGTTTATTAGAATTCAATTATAATGTGTTTGATCTTGTTCCAATAAGCTTCTGAGCCAGAAGTTGTACAAAACTCACCAAGTTGTTCTATTAACTCCAAGAATATATATCACACCAAATTACCTCTCATTTTATAAAATTATTTATGAGCTCCAAATAATGGTGCTGCCGGCCGCACAGGAAACCTCTCATTTAACATGATTAGCATCACTTTGTTCTATTTAAAATAATAAATAAAAAGCACCTTAGATATTGATGAATTTCGATATCATATCAAAAGTGGCAGTGTCTGCAGATCTTTTGGTTAAGAAAAAAAAAAACAAGTTATCTGAAGCTTTTAGTAATTCAAATAAACTAAACCCTACCACAAAACATACAGAGGCGGAATTAGTTTATTTAGCCGACCATAGGCGATTCTGACATTGCTTACTTTAACCAGAATCTTTGATCTTATACGAACTTAGCTTATACCAAATTCTTCTAGAGGTGTTCTTTCTCGTTGGCAAACATATTTCGTAAGCTTTTCCATCGGTCCTACTATTCTGAAAACCTCACTGTATAGTATAAGAGGCAAACCGAATCTCCTATCGACAAATCGCACTGCATTCCCTTTTTTCCAAGGTCATGGAATCGCGGACCAATCATCAGCAAAATAAATATATTAAAGATCGAAATCTTCTTAATGACCAGCTTTACGACTTACACAGGAATCGTTCCTTTGGTGGTCTGATATCATATTTCACCGAGGTGTAGAACAGGCCTTAACATTGTTTTGGAGAAATTAAAATTTATTGTGCTTGCTATTTCTTAGCCATTTGATAGAGTTTGATTTAGAAACATTCTCTTAATTTAATAGATACGAGTGGAATCCAGAACAGATCTTAAAAATTGATATGAAACAGGACTGTCATGCAATCATTTCCATCTCTGGAAAGCTATCGGAATCTTGTATGCCTTTCCTTGTCTCATCTCTTTTTACTTGCGACTCATAGGTACTCTAAGGCAAATTATGCATTCGGAAAAAAAATCGAACACGAGATTTTGATCAAAGTTGACATTACGATGATAGCGAAGACCAAAAAAGTAGGTCTCGCAATTCTGTCTGTCTGTCTGTCAGTCTGTTCGACTACAGCTAAACGGCTCGGCCGATTTTCTTCAAACTTCGTAGATATGGGTTTTAATTTTTTCCCCCGGATGTTTTTTTCTTCATTTTTTAAGACCAAAAATAACGGTACCTGCCATACGAATTTTTTTTCGAAATTTTATAAATATTTTTTTTTTTATCAAAAAATGTCGAACAAAATCAAAAAATTTAATTTAGTAATGGTTGAAAAAAATTCCAAAAAATCATTATTTTTGGTACCCCCATTGAAACCATTTTTGTTGGTTTTGAAAATCTCAAAAACGGTATGACCGATTTTGATCATTTTTTTTTATGTTAAGGCTCCCCAGAACTTTAAATATTATTGTCTATTTAAATTTTCAAAAAATTTTTTTTTGGATTTTTAAAAAAAATTTCAAATTTTTTTTTAGAAAACTCAATATTTCGAAAACCCTATGCTCGATTTTTTTAAAACTTGATAAGTAAAAATAAAAAAATAAAAAGTAAAATAATCTACAGGATATGAAAAAAAAATTTATTTTACCTAAAAATAACGGTACCCTCCATACAAATGTTAAAAAATGGTTTTCGAAAATCGTATTTTTCTCGAAAACGGTTCCGAGAATTTTGCTTAAATTTTTTTCTTTCGATTAATTTTTAAGATCTATAATTTAATAAAAAAAAATTTTGAAAACACGATATTACTAAATGTAGGGTAAGCTGGGGTACATTTGACACCGGGGCACATTTGACTTTGCGTTTTTCGGTACGATCGTGCCCTTAAAAAAGAAAAGTTTGGATGAAGGAAGAAGCTTAGTTTGATTTAAAGAAACGTTATGAAATTTGGCAGGCTTTCTTTAACTCTTCGTGGAATACCACGTGTTTTCGTGTTTTCTGTGTCTCTGATAGCGATTTGTGAACCTAATAAAATAAATTTTTCTATCGTGAATCAATATTTTGATAGTACTATGCTTAAAGTTCAATAAATTAAAGCCAGTTTTGTGAAAATATAATATTAGTTATTAAAAAAAAAAACTTATAAAGTTCGTTCGGGACACCTTTGACTTTTGCAAAAAATATTTGTTTGACGTTGATTTTGGGAAATTATATATTAAATAAATTGTTTAAAAAATGTCGATATCGATAAATTTACATGGACTGATTTTTTTTTATGTTTATAAATGAAATAATTTATGTTTTTTATTCTTCTTGTTTTTTTTTAGAAAGTGAATTTATTGATTTATTTTTATCGTTATATTGTTTAATAAATTATTTAAAAACAAAAATTTACTTTTTTACTATTCAAACAACAGACGTGCTGGATCCGTTGATACTTTTAGAAATTTAATGCACACGATGTGGGGTTTAATTCACCATTGTCAAATGTACCCCTTTTTAAGTCAAAGGTGCCCCACTACCGGGGCACTTTTGACAAAATGACTTTTTTTAGAAAATATTTTTCTTTAAAATGTGGAAATGTTTTAAAACAAAAAAATATATGTTAGCATAATCTTGAATAATCAATAAATCAAATACAAAACAAAACAATGGAATACATTAACAATTTTCGGAAATACAGACTTTTAAAAACTAAGTGTCAAATGTACCCCTTTCTCCCCTACCTACCATAGAACGATTTTTTTTTAATTTTGAATTTCTCATTATCGGCATAACGGATTTTGATGACATTTTTTAAAGAAAGCTTTTAAGAAGTTTGAAAAACATTGTATTTCAAAACTTTAAGAAAAATATTTTTTTTTTATATTTTGAAAAAAAAAATCTATTTTTATGAGCCGTCGCGCAAAATCTCGCTAGAAAAAGTGGTCAGAACAGTTTGTGTGCGAGATGCATCCGATAGGCATGCGAGAAACTCGCAACACTCTCATCAAATATCGCTTCACTGTGCGCACGTACATATATAAGAATCAATGCAAATATTTTTCTCGCACGCAAACGCTTCTCGCATCTCATCGCTTTGTCGCACTACTATACGCGCAACCTTAGGAGTTTTCAAACCAGCTTTGAAAGTGTCCATGTCTCTGCACCACACATCCGAACCTCTATAATTAGGAGTGTTAGGTATTCAAAGTCTCTAACTCTATCGAGTCTATAGCTAAGGTTCTATTGACGAGGTTGGTGTTGGGTATTATTTTTTAAACAACACGTTTTTGAGAAGTTTTTAAAAAAAGTCATTTTCATTGTCTATTCTTACTGGACTAATGTAAGTACCTTGATCGTTGGTGCCATATTCAAATCATTTGATAATTCACTATATAGCCCCCTACAACATGGGGCCTTGTAAAGCTGACTATTTTCAGTACGTTTTAGATACACTTTTGCCAAGAAGCTTGTCCAGTCAAAGTTTAAGACCGGTTTATCTTGTTTAATCCATACAAAAAAATAGATACATAAACCTCTTTATCGTTGGGACAGTAAAGTGGCTGGGAACTGTGATACAGTGCAAGTTAGTTTGTACATACAGTTTGTTTGAATATGATGCAAGAACTCGCAGAACGGTTTTTTTTATTGAATTCGCATGAATTGGATGAGTGGGTCTTGTGACTTTTTTTAAAATCAACCACATACTCACTGCCAAAAGCGAGCTACCAAAATTAACCCAGAGTAATTAAGTGCTTTTAAGGTATCAAAGAGAAGAATGTTTGAATGCATACGAGTAGATAGCGCTAGATACTTATGTATCTAACAGACCTTATCAAAACAAAAAATCGTAGTCTTAGAGCTTATCGTCCTATACACATTTATATGAGGTTTTCTGGTTGGGCAAACTACATAAATACATACGCTAATATTAATGTAAACATCTTTAACAATAGAAAGTCAAGACAGGTATATGCGATGTGTCACCTTGTCAAGATACGTCCATTGCAATGAAGGGCTTTATCAAATAACGAAAAACTGTGGAGGGTTTGAAGGTGTATTCAATTTCAGCATATGATTTATGTTCGAGATATTGATGGAGTTCAGTTTTTTTTTTCACAGCATTAATTAGTGGAAAGGTCATCAAGTTAGGAAATCGGAATATTATTAGTAAATGGGTAAAAATTAAATTTGGTTTCGTTTTTGAAAATGAAATATTGCCGAAATTGGCTTTATTTTATTGCTGTAACCGAAATAGTGCAAACAATCATTTGGAAATAAAATCGAATTTTGATCATCGTGAATGAATATTTTTCAAAGCTTATTTCTCAATTCGTCAGACCATATGGACTTTTGGAATTTGCCCTCTTCATAGTTGGTCCTACTCACGCAAATTTGGTTGCTTCATTTAGGTTAGGGTAGGCTCAATCGGCTGGCATGCGGTATTCCAAAAGTTTTCTTGGACAAGAGTACAAAATTACGAAGTTACCTCCCACGGTACTGCTGTCTAAAAAACTATTGACACTGGCGTCTGCCTGACGATTGAACATATCCAGAGCGGAGCGGTACAGATGCCCTAAACAGTGAGTTAAAAAAAATCAAAACCTGCGAAGCGGGCTGCTTGAGGTACCTTTGGTGAAGAAAACTATTGACATAGGCAGGCATGCCTGGAAATAAAAAATAAAATTTCTGAGCTAAAACGATATAAATTGGAATGCTCGTACTGTGTCTCTGGCACTGTGTCTAAGGCTATACAAACCCCTTGAGTGTGCGCCGATTATATAAAAAAAAAATAAATCCTAATAGAAATTCTGTCAGTTCCAGACTTAAGACGAAATTATGCCATTTCTTACTTTCGACAAATAGGTAGACACTGTAGGGAAAATTATGCATTCGCAAGAAAAATAGAACTCGAGATTTTGATCAAAGTTGATATAACGATGATAGTGAAAACGAAAAAAGTGGGTTTCGCCTAAACGACTCGCTTTATTTTTCTTAAGCTTGGAAAAAGGTTTTTTAAAATTTTTCCCCTTTTTAAGACCAAAAATAATGGTACCAGCTATACGATTTTTTTTTGAAATAGTATTTGTTTTTGATTTTATCTAAAGCGGTACAACAAATTTTGATAATTTTTTCGTATGCTAAAAAGTTTGGATAATATTGTATATTCAAATTTTCAATTTTTTATTTTTGATTTATTTTTTTTTTAACACAATATTTCGGAAACGCCTAGAAGAATTTTGATAAAACTTTTTCATGCGATTAATTTTAACGATCTATAAATTAAAATTGTGCCAATTCCGAAGAAAGATGCTTCCAACCTAGTTTCCAACTACAGGCCGATATCACTTCTGAACAACATCAGCAAATTACTGGAAGAAGTAATTCTCCGAAAACTGAAGAAATTCTGCAGTTAAAATTCCATCATCCCTGACATGCAATTCGGCTTTCGAGAAAAATACTCAATCTTGTATCCACTAAAATTCCAACACGATATCACCACAGCCCTCAGCGGTCATCGTGTCACCGTCGGATGCTTTTTGAATTTCGAGAAAGTATTCGATAGCGTGTGTATAGACGGCCTAATCCACAAACTTCATCTTATACAAGTACCTCCGCCATTAATAAAAATTCTCTTTTCTTTCCTATCTCTCGTCCAATTAGATAACTGCAAGTCCAACATGAAGACCATCAGAGCTGGAGTCGCCCAAGGCTTAAAACTAGGCCCCTTCCTCTACAACTTTATGACTTCCGACCAACCAACCTTCTCTAATTGGATGCTGAGGACTCACTCACCTACGCCACATCAATGTCACCACTAATCGCTGTCCGAAAAGTAGAAACTCATCAACAGACTTTTCCAATTCTACCAGAAATGGGGCATCCGGATCAATACTTCCAAATCAGAACTTATCTGCATGGGGGGACCGTCAACTGGTAGAAGCATTCGCACCGCAACAATTTGCAGAAATCTGGTACTGAGACTCCCTGACATAGCGGCAAAGCCAAACGTCAAGTACCTGAGAGTGCACTTCAACAAGTTCTTAAGGTTTGACCTACACTCAAGAAATGTTCTGAAAAATGCCAGCTGGGCCTTGAGCAAATCGACAAGGATATTAATCTACAAGCAGCTCCTTTGACCAGGAACGAGTTTCTCTACACAGAAGGCAATTTAATCCCACTGGACAACTAGCCAGTTCATTCCCGAACCGAGGTACCTCAGTGTGATAGAAACTCTGGATGAAAACGTAATCATGGACAACGACGAAGTAGTCTCGCCAGGGGCGAACGCAGGTAGGGGTTTTAGGGTTTCAACCCCCCCCCCCCCCCCCCCCCCCGAAACGACCAAAAAAATAAAGGTTCATTTCGTTAAAGAAAAAAAAAGTGTTATTTTCGTGCCATAAATTCTTCTGCTAGTGTTGTTTTTTCTTACGACTTATAGGTACTATAAGGCAAGTAATGCATTCGTAAAAAAATCGAACTCAAGATTTTTATCAAAGTTAATATTACTATAATAGCGAAGACGAAAAATGTGAGTCCCAAAATTCTGTCTGTCTGTCTGTTCGACTATGGCCTAAAATGCTGGGCCGATTTTCGATAAACTTGGTAGATATCGTTTTGAATTTTTTTCCCCGTTTTTTTTCCTTTTCTTTTTAAGACAAAAAAATAACGGTACCTGCCATACGATTTTATGTCGAAATCTTATAAATATTTTTTTCTCAAAAACTGTCCCACAGAGTTTTGAAAAAAAAATTCATAAGATTTCATTTCGTCATTTTAGGTAATGGTTGAAAAAAATTTTCCACAAAATGGTTATTCTTGGAAACCCCCTTGGAACAATTTTTTTGGTTTTTGATTTTCTCGAAAACAGTACAAACGATTTTAATCATTATGAATCCCCTCCAAGGTTTAAATATTATTGCGTAGGTATACAAATTTTAAGTTTTATTTTTTTGAAAATAAAATTTGAAAATTTTTTTCTGGAAACTCAATATATCGAAAACCCCATGCTCGATTTTTTTTTAAACTTGATAAATAAAAGTTTCTTAATATAATCTACAAGATCTGAGGAAACAAATTTGTTTTACCTAAAAATAAAGGTACAAACAATAAAAATGTTAAAAAATGGTTTTCGAAAATCGTATTTTTCTCAAAAATGGCTCCGAGAATTTTGAAAGTTTTTTTTTGTTTCAATTAATCTTTACTTTTAGAGAAGCTCCTAAAAAGTTTAAAAAAACATTGCATTTTAAGACTTAAAAAAAAAGATTTTTGAATTTTTGAAAGAAAAAAATAATTTTTTTTTGAAAATTCGATTTCTCAAAAACTGCTCAATATTTTTTTTTTGTAAATTAAATTTTTATTCGAACAATAATAAAAAGTTTAAATATGCGCACCAAAATTTTTTCTTAAATATGTTTTAAAAATTTTGTATACAAAAGCTTATTTTTTTAAGAAACCATAAAAACGAATAACAATGTTGTTCTTGCATAAACTAATATTTGCTCAAAACACATGGCATCCTGTGTTTAGTTCCAACTACTAAAGGAGTTTTAGTCATTTAAAAAATGAATTTTATGCTTTTTCTCTAATAACATTAATTTTTGAAATTCTTAGTATTTTACATAAGAGCAAGTTCGTGCTATCCAGTCGTGTATTTTATTTTATGTGTCTTCGTATTTTAACGCAACAAATAGACACGAAGCGAACAGCAATTGCGTTTTTGATAATTTACATTATGTATAGTGCAGAAAACGGACTAACGGAGCAAGTTTGAGTTATTGATGGCTCCAAGGTCGAAGTGTGTTGAAAACAAGTTACGAATGAGTAGCACATATCTCCCTCTGAGAGCGTTTTGGTTATAACTATGTAGTATAGTTAACGTAGGTACCAATTCAGTGTTGCTGGTGTCCTTATGTTTTCGTATAACTATTTTTCCTATGATCGCAAAAGTAGAACAAGTTTTAACTTCACGTATTAATATATGCCGGATTTAGTTTTGCAGATTTGGACCACTAGGCGAACCTAGAACTTATTATAACTCTATTGTTAGGTACACTTATGGATTCACTTACACTCTTTTTCTTCTTGTTGCATTAATGATATTTTACGAACCAAATGATGGCCTTCATCCCAAGTCCCGTAGTACAATCCTATGTCTAAGAATTAATTCCGGAATAAAAATGCCCAAATGGGAAGCACCAGAAACGCCCTCGTAGTGAATATTTTCCAACTTTTGGTAACATTATCCAAATTTGCAAAATAGGTATTCGTTGCAACATCTTTATGATGTTTTCTTTTTGCGATAAGCTTTATGAAATTGTTCCGATAGGTCCTATCCCTAAGAGCAAATATTATTTAGTTATAACATATTTATGTTAACTACAATAAAGAATATGTAATTAACAAGTAGGTACCTACAATATAGTAATAAAATAATATATTTATGAAAATCTCATATTTTTTTGATATATATTATGAATATTATTAAGTTAGAGAAGCTTCTAAAAAGTTTGAGATACATTGCGTTAAAAATTAAAAAAAAATATTTTTTGAATTTTTGAAAAAAAAATCAATTTTTTTTTTGAAAATTCGATATCTCAAAAATGGAAATTTTTTTTTTGACATTTAATTTTAAAGTTGGCATTAAAAAAATTAGGTGTGCTATTATGGGCATGAACTACGTTTTGTTAAAAAAAAAAATTGAAAAAAAAATGGTATTGACGGTACCTGTCGAAGAACTGCTTTTTTGATTTTCGACTTTCTCAGTAACTGCTCTGACGATTTTGACAGGAGCTCCTTTACAAAAATAATATTGTATATAAAAATATTCGAAAACATATTTTTGGGTTTTTGAAAAAAAAAATCCATATTTGTTTTGAAAAATCAATATCTTCGAAACTTGTGAATGATTATTTTTATGTAAAAAATCTATTTAATAATGAAACGTTTTTTAAACTTTGTTTGCATAAAATCATACTTTGCTAGAAATCAGACGATATTTTTATCCCATTAAATCCATGCTTTATATTTATTTATAAACATTTTTTTTAAATTCCAAAGTACGTTTACTTAAGAGCAAGTATATGTGCGATCTATAGTCGTGCATTTTATTTGAGTTTTTTCTTGCTTTATAACGGGTGATTTTTTAAGAGCTTGAGAACTTTCTAAAAAAAAAAACGCATAAAATTTGCAAAATCTCATCGATTCTTTATTTGAAACGTTAGATTGGTCCATGACATTTACTTTTTGAAGATAATTTCATTTAAATGTTGACCGCGACTGCGTCTTAGGTGGTCCATTCGGAAAGTCCAATTTTGGGTAACTTTTTCGAGCATTTCGGCCGGAATAGCCCGAATTTCTTCGGAAATGTTGTCTTCCAAAGCTGGAATAGTTGCTGGCTTATTTGTGTAGACTTTAGACTTGACGTAGCCCCACAAAAAATAGTCTAAAGGCGTCAAATCGCATGATCTTGGTGGCCAACTTACCGGTCCATTCCTTGAGATGAATTGTTCTCCGAAGTTTTCCCTCAAAATGGCCATAGAATCGCGAGCTGTGTGGCATGTAGCGCCATCTTGTTGAAACCACATGTCAACCAAGTTCAGTTCTTCCATTTTTGGCAACAAAAAGTTTGTTAGCATTGAACGATAGCGATCGCCATTCACCGTAACGTTGCGTCCAACAGCATCTTTGAAAAAATACGGTCCAATGATTCCACCAGCGTACAAACCACACCAAACAGTGCATTTTTCGGGATGCATGGGCAGTTCTTGAACGGCTTCTGGTTGCTCTTCACTCCAAATGCGGCAATTTTGCTTATTTACGTAGCCATTCAACCAGAAATGAGCCTCACCGCTGAACAAAATTTGTCGATAAAAAAGCGGATTTTCTGCCAACTTTTCTAGGGCCCATTCACTGAAAATTCGACGTTGTGGCAGATCGTTCGGCTTCAGTTCTTGCACGAGCTGTATTTTATACGGTTTTACACCAAGATCTTTGCGTAAAATCTTCCATGTGGTCGAATAACACAAACCCAATTGCTGCGAACGGCGACGAATCGACATTTCACGGTCTTCAGCAACACTCTCAGAAACAGACGCAATATTCTCTTCTGTACGCACTGTACGCATTCGTGTGGTTGGTTTAATGTCCAATAAAGTAAACTGAGTGCGAAACTTGGTCACAATCGCATTAATTGTTTGCTCACTTGGTCGATTATGTAGACCATAAATCGGACGTAAAGCGCGAAACACATTTCGAACCGAACACTGATTTTGGTAATAAAATTCAATGATTTGCAAGCGTTGCTCGTTAGTAAGTCTATTCATGATGAAATGTCAAAGCATACTGAGCATCTTTCTCTTTGACACCATGTCTGAAATCCCGCGTGATCTGTCAAATACTAATGCATGAAAATCCTAACCTCAAAAAAATCACCCGTTTGGCGTTATTTCACCGACTTTTAAAATCAAAAAAGTGCCCATGATCCTTAATTATTTTTAATTTGATGTTCTTGAATTGTTTTAGTTTCAGATTTCAAAATTGAAAATATAATGAATACAATTTAGCAATCGTGTTGTTTTTGTGTTTAATTACAGCGGCCACTTATTGATTTAAAATTTCCAGTCGACAATAACAAAAATATTTCGGTGAATTAATTAAAATATCAATATGGTATGCTTATCATTGTTGGTGTCTTTTCGCTTACATCAAACAAGTTTTATCAATGAAAGCAGTCCTTTTATAAAGTGGGCAAATTTTTAAATTTGATAAAGATTAAATACTTTTAAGTAGAAGGCAGCGTGTCGTGTGGTGAGATTAAGATATCCAAATAAGCTACCTAAAATCTATCGCAATTAATCACGATAACGAAACTTTCCACTTATTGTTTGATTTCAATTTTTTGTCTGCTATAATGGTCTTCAAAAATATTCATTGTAGTTTGTAGATAATTAAAAAAAAAAACTGAAACACAGAACCAGGAAAATTAAAATAAAGTTGAACGAATCTTTTTTGATTATTTCCCTCGTCGATTAAGTTTAAAGATAAAGACCTGTCTTATCATTTTTTCAGTGAAGAACTCAAATTATTCGTTCAGATTATTTAAGGCTTATTAAAAAAAAAATTCTCTCTGGTTTCATTTAAATACGCCTTTCAAAAACTTTAACATTAATTAACATTAATATGCACGAACTCAATGGTTCCAAATAATGGAAGGCATCATTCCAAATGACCACCATTTGCCTTAACAAACAACCTGACCTGACATGCCATGGTTTGGCTTTGGTCAATCATCAATCGCAGCAAGCCCATATCATTAATTGGAAAATTGTTCTCTACACATAATGACTCAAAGCCATCTAAAAAGACATGGAAAATTGAGGAATACTATTTTGAATACCCTGATTTTGCAGGTGTTTTCGTATGCTTCCAGGCTTCATGGCTTTGATATGGCAATCGGAGTTCTCTAATTGCTTGGTTGGTTTTAGCTTTGATGGTCAAGAACTAGTATCCTGGGACCAAGTTTAACGTTCTATACAGAAAATCACTTTTGAATTCAAGGTGACAGAAGGACCAACAAATTTGTAGATAAAAATATTTCCTTGGTTATGTAGCATACAAGTAAAAAAACAAATAAAAAATGAAGAGAATTTTCTTACTATTCCAAATGGATGTGTATAGGTAGTTCCTGGAATATTCTAAATTATTGTAAGGATTCAACCATTCTTATAGAATTTTCTCTGCATGGCTTTCTTTTATTAAAATATTTCTACAATCAGAAATGCTATATGTTGGAACTTCTATGGCTTATATCAAAAATATGCTTATATTATGTTAAATATTGTATACCTATTGTTAATTATATGTAGGAATTCCATGACTCAAGTTGGAATTTCTATTTTTTAAGGCTAATGATCTTTTGAAGCCTTATATTTGCTTTGAAAGGTAGAAGACGAAAATTCCCATTCCAATTCTTTTAGAATGGACAACATCAAATTAGGAGTCACCTTATGGATATCCTATTATTACATTTATAGAGTTGCGGTCAAAATAATAGTACTCGTAGTGCAAATAAAAAAATCATTGGTAGGTTCCTGAAATTTCGTGTTTTTGTGGAGGAATATTCTGTGGTCAAACATCTGGATATTCACAAAGAGACATGGCGATCTCCTGATCAATCAACCGTAAACCAGATTGACCACATTGCGATCGATTCAAGGCACTTCTCCAGTATAGAGGATGTCCGCACATTCCAAGGTTCGGCTGTGGATATCCCGACCCAAGCCAAAAAAAGGAAGTACTGCGAGGAAGTTCGACGTTGGACGCTTACAATCGCAAGAGATCGCAAGGTTCTTTTCCTATCGAGTTTCTAACAACCTCTTAAGAAGTCCTTTGCCGCCAGCATCAAGTATTGAGGACCAGTGGCAACATTGCCAAGCAGCCATCAGAGATGCCGCCTCTGCTGTGCTGGGTTTTACACGACCACCACAACTAAACCCCTGGTTTGACGATGAGTGCCGGCAAGCACATGCAGCAAAACAAAACGCATATAAAGCGGCGCTGCAAAGAAGGACTAGAGCTGCTCTACGAGCAGAAGAGGAAAGAGGAACACCGGTTCTAAGAAAGAAAAAGAAGGAGCATGAGAAGCGCTTGATCGAGGAAATAGAAGGATGCCATGGCAGGAATGAGGTTCGGAAGTTTTACCAAAAGGTAAAAAAAACATCACAAGGATACAATCCCCGAGCCGAAGCCTGCAAGGATAATCACAGGAACATCGTAGTAGAACCGCAGTCCATGCTGAGAATATGGAAAGAACATTTCTCCAATCTTTATAACGGCGTCGAAGAAGAAAATGCCGCTGCTATAGAGATAGCACCATTTAACCTAGGCGACGCAGACCAACAATACCGCCCACCCGACCTGGACGAAGTGAAGATAGCTATATCGAATCTCAAGTCCAACAAAGCCGCTGGAGCTGACGGCCTCGTTGCTGAACTGTTCAAAGCGGCAGGCGATGACTTGGTTGGGAGTATGCACCAGCTCATCTGCAAAATATGGTCGGAAGAAACCATGCCCGATGAATGGAACCTCAGTATTGTCTGTCCGATCCTCAAGAAAGGAGACCCTCTGAACTGCGTCAACTACAGAGGCATAAGTCTCCTGAACATTGCGTACAAGATCCTTTCTGCCGTATTATGTGAACGTCTGAAGCCTTTCGTCAACAACCTGATAGGTCCATATCAGTGCGGCTTTAGACCAGGAAAGTCCACCATCGATCAAATATTCACATTAAGGCAGATCTTGGAAAAAAACGCAGGAGCTACAAATCGACACATACCACCTTTTCATCGATTTCAAAGCCGCGTACGATAGCATCTATAGGAACGAACTATATAGAGCAATGTCTAGTTTTGGCATCCCTGACAAACTTGTCCGCTTGTGCAGGATGACGATGGAGAATGCACGCTGCTCCATCAAGGTCGGAAAAGATCTCACCGATGCATTTGATGTCAAAAAAGGTTTTAGGCAAGGCGATGCTCTATCGTGCGACTTCTTCAACAAAACTTCTTCTTCAAAACTCACGCGTCAACACAAGAGGCACAATATTTCATTATTGGAAGAACAAAGCGTGATGTCAGTGGCGCTTTTGTGAACATTGAGACGGAAGCGAAGAAGATGGGCTTAGCGGTAAATGAGGGCAAGACCAAGTATATGCTGTCATCAGGAAAGGACACACAACACCGACGTGTTGGACAAAACGTCATTATAGACAGCTATAACTTTGAGGTTGTGAAGGACTTCATATACCTAGGCGCCGCTATAAACTCTGAAAACAACACCAGTGCTGAAATCAAACGGAGAATAACTCTTGCCAATCGCTGTTTCTTTGGACTAAGAAGGCAATTGAGTAGCAAAGTCCTCTCTCGAGCAACTAAAGTGTCCCTCTATAAGACCCTTATCATCCCGGTCCTTGTCTATGGTGCAGAGACATGGACTTTGTCGAACGTGGATGAGAGCGCTTTAGGCTGTTTCGAGAGGAAAATTCTTCGTGTGATCTTTGGTCCCGTCTGCATAGATGGGGAGTGGAGGAGAAGATTTAACCACGAACTGTACGGGCTGTACAGTGAAACTGACCTAGTCAAACGTATAAATGTCCAGCGACTGAGATGGCTTGGTCATGTAGAGCGAATGGACCCGAATGCTCCGGCCCGGAAAGTCTTCGAATCAAACCCCGAGGGACGGCGAAGTAGAGGAAGACCGCGACCGACTGGTCCACCCCGGACTATAGCGCCACCTTAAGTAAGTAAGTAAGTAATATTCTGTGGTCTGGTCAGACGAGTCCAAGATTCTCGTCAATATTTGAGAAGGCCTCCAAACACAATATAATCCACGCTTCACAGTAAAGACAATAAAACATGGAGGATGCAACATAATGGCTTCGGCATGTTTTTCCCTTTTGGTGAGGCGCCTGTGCCTGACTAGCTTAGCAAATGTTCCGAATTTTAAGTTTCTGACTTCATTGGTACTGAAGATAGGGAGGGGTCAAAAATCGCCTGAGCTTGTCCCTATAAAAAGGGTGTAGTGCCAGAACTTGGCTGGGCACTACCGTGCCCTTTGATTACAAAGTTCTACGATGTCGGGAAGGGTCTTCCTAATTTTGATGATCTATCAGTGATCCAGTCAATTACGGTTTTAGCGATTTTTGAAATCCCATATTTCAGAAACTACTAATGCTAAGGAGTTGAAATTTGGCAAAGTAGTTGTGTTTGATCAGCTAAGAAAATATTGTTATGTTCAATTTTCTGAATTTGTTAGTATTGAAGCTAGAAACGGACTAAAAATCGCCTGAGTTCGTTTCTAGAAATGAGTGTACTGCCGCGAAGTTGCCTGTGCACAACCAAGCCCTTTGATCGATTCCTATATTTCTAAAGACTTATTGATTTTTGTGTTATCCATTGTTAAACAACCATTACTTTAACAAGTGCCATTCACTTTTTCTGTAAGTTCTTGGAGAAAAGACCAAGACAATTGTAGTATGCCAAAATATTATGGTGAGTGAGCAACTTCAAGGCTACTAATTGCTGATAAGAGCACAACAATTCTTCAACGCATAGCTGCAGCCGGAACAATAACTCGAGCTCGGGTTCTCTTTTGAACGTGCTTGAGATTTTTGAAGATGTTAATTATAAATAAAACAAAGTTTTCCGAGAATTATCTTAATAAGTATCTATGACAATTATGTGTGTAACAAAATATCGGCCAAATGCTCGCCATGGCTTCAGTAGAATACCTCTATACAATGGTCCATATTTTCAGTGACTCTAAAACAAAGTTGAGGTTCAGTGTCGTTAATGTGCCGAATTATCTCATCCTTTAGCTCTTGAATTATTCTTGGCTTATTGGAGTATACTTTTTCTTTTAAATATCCCTAAAGAAAGAAGTCCAACGGTGTTAAATCACATAATCGTGGCAGCCAATTAACATCGCCAGGACGAGAGATAACACGGCCATTGAATTTCTCGCACAAAAGAGCCATTGTTTCGTTGGCTATATGGCAAATGGCCCCATCCTGTTGAAACCACATATCGTCCAGGTCTATATCTTCAATTTCTGGCCACAAGAAGTCCGTTATCATTTCGTCATATCGACCACCATTCACGGTAACTGCTTGGCCGACCTCATTTTCGAAGAAGTACGGCCCGATGACGCCGCCAGCCCATAAACCGCACCAAACAGTCACTCTCTGTGGATGCATCGGCTTTTCAACAATCACTCCAGGATTCGCATTTGCTTAAATGCGGCAATTCTGCTTGTTAACGAATCCACTGAGGTGAAAGTTTGCCTCGTCGCTGAAGATCATTCTCTTTGTAAAGTCACCATTCACTTCTGTCTGTTCAACCAACCATTCGGCGTATTGACGACACTTGAAATGGTCAGTAGGCTTCAGCTCTTGAGTCAATTGAACCTTGTCAGCGTGTAAATTCAAATCTTTATTCAAAATTCGCATCAGTGATGTTCGTGAGATGTTCAATTGTTGGGCATAACGACGAGTCGACAGCTCTTCTGCCACACTATCGCAAACAACATCAATGTTTTCCGCAGAACGAACTGGTCGAGCATGCGCAGGTATTTTTACATTTCCTACAGGCCGGGTTTGCTGAAATTTGCGCACAATTCTACCGATTGTGGACACATTTGGTCGATTACGCTGACCCAAAAAACTACGAAGTGCACGAAATGAAATTTTATTTGAACGTAAAAGGCTTAAACAATCTTAACGCGCTGCTCAATTGTGTACCTCTCATGGCTGAATTTGTCAAACACTGAAACAAAGAAATGTCAAATTAAGTTGGGCAAAAAACTTGATGTTAAGGTGTAACTCACAATTAACATCGTGCATTATGGTTGGACAACCCTTTATTACACATAATTAAGTATACCATTCGCAAATAAATTTGTGTTCGGGATTAATCGATTTGTTAAAAGTTCATAACATTTTCAAAAAGTTTAAACTGATTTGCACACAGTTTAAATTGATTTGCTAATAGTTTAATCTATTTGTATTTAGATTCAAGCAAATGCCTTATTAAAATAAAAAAATGTTATGCCTCCATTAAAACAAACAAAATATAAAAAAAATCTTCATTTAAAGAAACAACACTTTTTTATTCAATTTATGCGTTATTTGTTAAAGGCATCCGGGTAACCAGATCAGGAGTGTTGTCTGATGATACATCCATTCGACAAGGATATGCAAAACGGAAAAAATCGTTTCACAATCAGAACATTCTATAACTCTAACAAAACAATAAATAATATAAATGAACATAAATTAATACATACAGATATATACTATATTGTTAAAAACTTGAAATATTCTTACCTTTAAGAGCTGCAAACTCGTCAAAATTAATTTCCTATATTACCTCATATTCAATTACTAAAATGCCAAAAACGTTGATCCTCATTTTAGTGATTTTTGCTCTCAAGCAATTTTGAATTCATTATAGTTTATTGAAACACCTTCCACAATTCCACATGACACAACTGATGCGACGACAGAATTCGTAATAGATTCTGTAAATCCCATTCTACGATGAATTCTTAAAAGTGTAGAGATAACCACGAGGACTTTGTCTTTGGCCGGTTTTAAATGACTTCTCAAACTTGGTATCTCTTAAGAGAGGTTCTGTTCCTATACCTTATCATAAGAACCAGCAACATTTGAAACAGCAAATTTCAATTCATAAATGTTTGACAGAAGCCAAAGTGTTTGGCTCCCGAACCTCAAACAATGAAGCCACTTCTTTAATAGATTTGGTTCTAGTCGAAACTGATAGGTAGGTAGGTAACAATGTCGCCATTTTCTTGTAATACTTTGAGACCACCTACCAATTTCAATTATACACTTTGAGTAGACTTGGTTTCAATTATAACAAATCCTTTTTATTTTTGCTGCCGATTGGCCTATAGACCCACTTGAGGGTGACACCCGTGCGGGCGAGCTGGTAAAAATTGGGAAACTCCAAAATGAGTGGGTAGTTTATAGCAGCTCCTGCTGAAAGATCTGCATCCTTCTTTCCTTTGTATCCAGGTGTCCATGCAAGTATAATGTTTATATTAGAGTATCATCCTCTTATAACCTCCATAGAGGGAGATTTGATCATCTCATGTTTAAGACCCATGAGAGTGGCCAAGATTATCTGTTACAATCAACGATCGATTAAAGTAATTTTGAGCAACAGATATGTCTTTACAAATTCATGTTAGTTCTGCGATGCAGCTGTCTGCGGATTATGGTAAGAGTCCTTGGTTAATAATAGATGTTTACACATTTGGTTGTACCATGGATGACTGCGTAAGAACACCAATTTTCCGTGAACGGTCTGTGTAAACTATTCTATAAGCGTTAGAGAAGAGACCATTCGTCAAATATTCTTAAAATTTCGTCAGTAGTCTTTAAGTTATATTATAAAATAAATTAGAGGCCATGACGGGTCATAGAGAGCCTAAGCCTAGCGACTAACAACTCTCAACCATTTCAATGTGCGTTTTACCAGGAACGGAGGGGATCTACAATCATCTACCGATTCCGAATGGCTAATGAGCAGCACTTCTCATGACAAGATATACTCTTGAAGGTAAAGTCAATTCCTCACAAGAGGATGAGGCTGAGAATGAAACCCAATACCCTCTTCTGTTCTTGTTTCAAGATGGTGGAGTATCTTCTAATATCTGCATATTATTGGATGAAAAAGAGCTAGAGATGTCGCTGAGATAGAATTTTTCTTAGTCGTTGTTGCTGTGTCAATCGCTATTTCAGCAGTCTTGAATAGAGGATGAGTTGAATCTGTAATTGTTTTACTCATGAGATTGATTGCCCTTTTTTCCAATAAATTCAATAGATTCAAAATACATTTTTGTAACTCTTAAAGCTCCTGAGGCTGTTTGAAAACAATCGTTGATATGGCTGAGTTCATGTTACTAGCATTTTTGATTGTAGTGCACATAAAAATGGTTTACTGTGTTTAAATTTTTGCAATTTGAAGCGCAGTTTCGACATTTGGACCTTTCCGCTTTGAGCAGATCATTTGTAAAGCATCGGTTCTTCGTTTAAGCTGCATGTGTGTCCTATTTAAGATTTCTACAAAAAGATATTGCCAGTATTTTTCTTATCGGCAATTATGTTTCTAGTTTTGATGGAGGGAGGGAACCCCGCACCTACTCCCTTAGCCCAACTAAACATTGCGTAGTCACTTTTTCTAAAATATCTTTTACCTGTATAGGATCTCCGGAGGCATCAACGTAAATATTTTCCGCGTCCAGACTCTAGCGGTTGGGAAAGTTACACAATTTGTGAATTAATATATAAATAACTCGCGCATAATATTTTAGGGCGTGATTCTTGGGTATATCCTTGGAAAAAAATCGTTCTATTTTATTTTCAAATTCTATTTTCTTAGAATATACCCAAGAATCACGACATAAAATTGTATGCACGAATTAAGGGACACCCTGTATAAAACAACTGGAAAAGGGGAACCTTGCGGGATCTCACTGTCCATTTTCATTATCAAGGAGTTACTGTAAAAGTTCTACTGCTAATAAATGACATTATTACTTTCAGTATTTGCTGTCAAAAGCCTTTTTTATTAATGTATTTGACTCTAACAAGTACATTTGACTTTCTTAGAATATCTTAGAGACTAAACTTAAATCTAGTTAATTAATATTACAGGAATCCCCGGATAAGTGCCTCTCCTAAAATGTCCAAGCCTGCGAGGTACTTAAGCGGGTAAGGCACTTATAAAAAACCCGCTTAAGTGCTCAGAAGCACTTATATATGTCTTTTCATAAAGAAACCACGATTAATTAGGAACATATTAATATTTATTCATTTGAAAAAAAAAATCACATTGAAAACACTTACCATAATGTACAAAAAAAAATACAAGATTCCAACAACACAACAAGCAACGAAATATACATACCTTCCGAAAACAATGTTTAATTGAATCACGTTTCACAAGCCACCAAGCTCGTTTCACATATGAGAGGGCGTTAAGAATTGTAATTGATTTGGAAAAATCCTTAATTGTTAACCCATTCTCGATGGCAAGCAATTGTTTTCTGACTATAATTTGACGATAATAAGCTTTAAAGCAGGAAATTATGCCTTGATCGAGAGGTTGTAAAATCGATGTCGTGTTTGCGGGCAAGAACTCTATTTTAACGTTTTCGATGTCCAGATTTTCAACTTTGTGGCATGCTGCATTGTCGATAAACAATAACACTTTTCGATTTTGATCCTTCATTTCATTATTAAATTCTTTTATCAACTGAGACCACAAAGAAGACGTCATCCAAGCTTTATGTTGGGAATAATAAGGAAGTGGTATAGATTTTCCTTTGAAGCACCTTGGATTTTTGGGTTTTCCTATTGTGAAAACTTTTTTGTAAGTCCCATCAGCGTTTGTAAGAAAAAGAAGGGTGAGACGGGCCTTATCAATTTTCCCACCTGTTGTTATTTTGTTTTTTTCTGGCCAAGGTGCTATTTGGTAAGGCTTTATAGAAAAGTCCACTTTCGTCGGCATTGAAGATGTTGCATTGGTCGTACTCCCCAATCAATTTTGGCAAAACTTCTTGGCAATACACCTCCGCTCCTGAAGCATCAGCGTCAGCTTTTTCACCCTGAATTTTAATAGATCTGATGTTTTGCCTTCGCTGCCAACGCCATAGCCATCCACTGGTTGGTTCGAAGTCTTCATTAAATTTAGCGGCAAATTCTTTTGCTTTATTCATAAGCAGAATTCCACTAATAATGGCATTTTGGGACCGCATTTGGTCAAACCATTTGATAAGAGCTTTTTCGACTTTCTCGTTGGAACATTTTCGCAAACGTTTTCTTTTGGAAACGCGATTTATAGTCGACACATCACACTTAAATTGCCTTGCAATTTCTTTTCTGGGAAGAGTTTTGCTTTCAACCAGATTTAGAACTTGAAGTTTTTGTTTTAAAGAAAGTGATGTAATCTTTCTGCCTTTACCAGGCATTTTTATAAATTCAGGTTTTACTTACGTTACCTCGGCAAAAATCCGTACAGAAAAGTTTTTTGACAAGTGACAGTGTGATAGAGACATAGATAGGGTCTGTGATGACAGGTTCAGTATTGTACCAGATTGGTTTTATTACTTTTTATATTTTTAGTTCTTAAGCATGAATCACAAGGAACTGCTAGCAGCATATATGCGTTCACCATTTAAGACACAAATTCAATTAGGTACTTAAAAGAATTATTTTCAGGTAAATATCAATAAAAGTTAGAATTAAAAGAGGCAATTAAGCGGGAAAAGTACTTAAGCGAAAGGCACTTAAAAGGTGAGTTTTATATGAAAAATTCTTTAAAAATGTTGGTTCTGAAAAAATAGAGGTACTTATGCGGGTTAGGCACTTAAGCGAGAGGTATACTTATCCGGGGATCCTGTATTTAAAAGTGAAACTTTACATTCATTTCGACTTAAATGGAATTCTAATATATCTTCAAATTGATTGAAACAGGAAGCCGCATTACATATATAGGGTTGTTCAAACCATAATTAGTAACATGTCTTCGGATATAAAAGAAGTCGTTCTCTCTAAGACGTAAGGAACGTACAGGAGCATATTATATTAAATAACGACAACAGTTTTGGACTGTCAATGTGGCTGCAAATAATGTCCCTGGCAAATTTCAGAGTGTAAGGGTCACTAAATTCTTTGAAATTTCTAAAAAGAAAACCAAGCATAGCATTCGCTTTCGAGATTAAAAAATCAACATGCAGCGCAAAACCCAATTGGATTTTTAGATCTAGTAAAAGTCAATATCTTGTTGAAGTTTCATGCAGTCCGTCACTGATTTAATTTGCCTATACAGTTTAAAATCATCTGCAAAAAGTAATCCTTCTGAGTCCAAAATAAAATCTGGTAAATCATTTATAAAAAAAAGGAAAAATAGGGGACCTAAGTGGCTTCCTTGTGGAACCCCTGAGTGATTCAAAATAGCTTTCGAGAAATGCGAACCTAATTTAACATACTGCTTACGGTTTTTTAAGTAACTCATTATCCAGCTAAGCAGGACAAAGTGAAATCCAAAACTTACTAGCTTTCGCTCTAAAATATGAAACTGAACCCGATCGAAAGCTTTAGCAAAATCAGTGTAGATAGCAGCGTTGCCACAAAGTGCCCGATCGGGCCATTTGGCCCCCTGTTTTACATTTTGGCCCTTTGCCCGGGCCAATAAGAAATGGCCCCCAAATCTAAATTTTAGAAGATTTAACATCACATCATATCGTGCAATAATAATTAAAAAGCTTTACAAAATTAAATATAAACCATCGCGATGCATCGCCACTACAATGTGTTTCCACCATATACAAATAACCATACCTACTTAAAATGGAACTGAATTCATTCATTTATCTCGTTCAATGATTTAACTTTTTCACGTCAATTTCGTCCAGCCAGCGTGTTGACTTTTCTCTCGTAATTTACTTTCGTCATCTACCAAAGCGTTTAAGCCTAGTATACAGTTCTTTTTGAAGAAAAAAAAAATGAGTGGTGAAAAAAAAATTTTTTTCTCATGAAAAAATTTCTGTAAGTTTTTTCCGTCAAAACAATGGGATGCACATTGTTTTGCGTGAAAAAAAATCGTGGTGAGTATAAATTTTTTTTTCGATTTTGGTTTACAGTTTGGTGAAATGAAAAAAGTTTTTTTTCGGGAAAAAACTCTTCCATAAGAAATGCATTGGATTTTTTTTTTAGAAGAACTGTATACTAGGCTTTATGTAACTTAAATAACAAAAAAATAAATCCTACAAATTATATTGTAAATTTCCCAATAATGAAGATCTTCTGATAAAATATTTGCATTTGCAAAAAGAATTTGATTTTTTAAATAAGTTTTAATATAAGGATTACTTAATTCGAACTGAATCGAGTCCAAAACTTAACAGTGCTCTATCGGGACCATTAACTTTTTTGTTTAATAGTTCTCTTGAAAAGGGTTATTTTCTTAATGATTGGAAAATCTCGTCTTTATTCCTATTCATAAATTAAGATCCAAGCAAGATGTTTCTAACAATCGCCCCATTAACAAATTATCAACGATATCAAAAATGTTGGGAAAAATTGTCTCTGATAAGCTTACTTTTGTTCTTAAAGAAATTATTTCTCCATTTCAACATTTATTGCTGGAAGGTCAACAACGGCCAACCTCGCAATATTTAGTAATCAGATTGTTAGTAATTTTGAAGATGGTTTCCAAACAGATGTCATATATACCGAGTTTGCTAAGGCGTTCCATAGAGTAAACCGCCATATACTAATACCAAAATTGGAAACCATTGGCTTCCACTCAAATATATTAAAGTAAAGTAGTTTGAATATATTTACGACATATTTACGACAGTTATTCACGCTGTCCTTTTTCTTTTTCGAGTTCATTTCACCCTATTTTGATGGGTGGTAGTGCTAACTTGACTGTCAAGTTAGCATTACCAGGAGTTATTTTTTAAAAAAACAAGAGCGACAATTTTTTTCGTTTCACGACAAATTTACGACAAATTCACGACAATTAATCCAATTATTACATTTTTTTAAATTTTGAAGTGGTAGTGCTAACTTGACGGACATCATATTTTAAGGTAATTCCAAAGAAACCAAATCAGACGACAGAGTTAAGATCTGCTTCTGCTGCCTACTACATAGATTTCAGAAAGGCATTAAGGTACTAGTTTCTCAGAAAACTTATTAGGTAATAACATATTTTTTTTTTTAAATAATGAATACATGCGTCAAGCGTACAAAAAAAATTTTAAATTTGAAAATTTTGGCCGAATTATAGAAGGCCCAACGTCGACTCATCAAAAAATACATTGTCCCATGGCGGACAGTTAATCTCAGGATTGGCTGGACTGAAACAAAAAAAACCAAAGTGGGTTATTTAAAGGAAGGTTTCTTACGAGACAATTTACCATAATTTGTTTAAAAAGTCAAAATAAAAAAAAATCTCGAGCTTTGAAAAAAAAAAAATTTTTGGCAATTTTTTTGGCCATTTTTGGGTCGCCATTTTTTTTTTATTCATAACTTTTTGGTCAAATTGTGGTAAATTGTCTTAGAAAACATAAAAACAATCTAGTTGCAACAAGTTTTTTGAAAATCGGTTCAGTAGATACGGAGATTAACTGTCCGCCATGGGAAAATGTGTTTTTTGATGAGTCGACGTTGACGCCCTCTATAATTCGGCCAAAATTCGACAAACAAATTTTTTTTTGTACTCTTGACACATGTATTCATTTAAAAAAAAAATATGTTATTATCTTATAAAGTTTCCGAGAAAAAAATTCCCAAAAATCATGCGTTTTTTGCGATTTCTAGACCGTACTAGTACCTTAAATAAATAAATAAGAATAAATACAAATATTAATAAATTGTAGTTTAATGTTTTAAGGACGGATTTGTAAGTAAAATATTTGGCCCCCACTTTTGTCAAATGGCCCTCAAAAAATTTCGAAATGGCCCTCTCTGCTTTTTCCTTCGCGGCAACGCTGGTAGATAGCATCCTTTTGTAAATCAGGTAACATGATTAGACTGTGTCTGGTTTTTGATAAATGCTTAGCAAGAGTATGCTTTTAAAGATGAAGGAGTGTTTAAGCTCCTCTTTTAGATCTTAAATCATGCTGTCCTGGATTAACCTTCTTTTCCATCAATCAATCAATTCGTCTAGCAATCATTTTTTCAAAAATGTTTGACAGAATATGAGTGAGGGAAATTGGACGATATTCATTATAATTGCTGTGATGGTTTCGTGATATTTTCGGAATCGGCTTAAGTTTTGCTCTTTCTCAGTCATGTGGAAAAGTTCCAGTTGATATAATGTCGATACCTTCCCGTAAGAATGTACTAAGCGACAATTTTTTCGAAAATGACTTTTTGATGTGGAACTATACTAGAAGTAAAGCGCCACATTTTGGCCTGGGTTTCACTGCCCTATCATGTATGCAAAAGAAACTAGAGAGAAAATAAAATTGTAGTAACCGCCAAATTTTCTCACTGGAATAATGTTGCTCCCTGAAATTTGTATTATCCGCCAGTAAAATTATGCTAAGCGACATTTTTAAAAATATTATTGTCTTAAGCAACCAAACGTCCACGAAAAAAATTTGTTAGATGTCACTTAGTTTAACCGAAATTTTCGCTTAGCACACTCATCCAAATAGAACTTGATCCATTTTTGTCGCTTATAATACTCCAGATATGGTTGTCTTTGCTTTTAAATATTTGTCTTTCAAGTAAGCTACCTACTACTTTTTTCCCATTTATTTTGTGTTTTTTTGTTATTGTCATCGTAAGCGCCATTTAACATTGCATCAAGCGCCAATGCTTTGACCACGAAAATGTACTGAGCGACAAAAACTTCTTATCTGATTAAAATTTCGATTTTGCAATGATGTCAAGTTTTACATTGTATATAAATCCCTCTCCAAATCAGTTTCTTCCAATAAAATACACAAAAAAATAACTAAATGAGAAGTTTTTTTCGTTTCCTGAACAATTTTTAAAATGTTGCTTAATACATTCTTGCGGGAAGGTATCGATGTCATCATAGAGTACAAATTTGGTTTGAGGCACAGTTTTACCATCTCGTTATTAATTTTGTTCTCGTCTGGCCTTCTTAATAGACATTTCGAACAATACTTGTTTTAGTCAGTGTTTTACAAGTAAGGTATAGAATTGTTTTGTAAATCATATTGTAATAATAATATCAAGTTAAACCTGCATTCTTCTACCTGAGCGTCGAACTTGTCGAGTTGTAGAAGCTGAGTAGGGTCAATGATTCTCGAGATGTCATCTCCAGAAGAGTCCTGAAACCAAAGGACGCTCATCATCCTCTTACACATCCTTGTATCCCTCCATCTCCCACATTGGAAATGCGAAAAGCTATCCAAAGTTACCAGCTCCTCTATTACCCTTAACGTCCTTCTTTTCAGAACGGTGCTTACTGTCTGATTCCCCGCCCACTCTCTCCTTTTCCTATTTTTGCAACTTCCCAATTGGGCTGGATTCAAGGTGTTATACGACCCGTGCCGATGATCAGCCTGGCTGAGGGCCCAATCAAAAAACTAGCTCAGTCGCTAACGGAGTATCCGGATACCAGGCGACCTCCGGATTAACTAGCCTTATCTGCATATACGGATCTCTGTGCAGATGGACCACCCTTTCTCCGTTACTCGTGGGATCTTTTATGGAAAATTTAAATAAAAAAGATGGTGGAAAGTCCTGGTCTTTGAGACAGGCCAGCAGTGCGACTGAAAAGCCGTCTGCTGTTTCTCCGGCTTGCGCTGGAAGTAGTAGTACTGTGGATTCTCACAGTCCTATTGCCGAAAGCAAAAGCAGGAGTAAAATGGTAGAAATACCTCCTTCCAGTAACAGGGGGGCTGTGAAGCATGGCCCTTCTATTACTACTTCAGAGAGTAAACCTCTCCAAACTTCGACACCGCGGTTCAGTGGTAGTAAGATTGTGAAGCATGATCCTGCTACCACTAAGGAGAGTAAACCTCCCCGAACTTCTTTGCCTCATTCCAGCGGTGGTAGGACTGTGAAGCATGGTCCCTCCACCTCTAACAACTCCACAAATCCTAAAGAAGGCCCTGGGGGGAGCGGACGTAAGCCCAACCCTTCTAGGGCACTCTACAAGGACATTCGCAATGCTAAGAGGATACTCAGGGTGTATGGTGAACAACCTGGCGCCGGGGGGAACTCTCAGCATGATGCAAAAATCAAGTGGGCTAAAAGCTTTTTAGCTAATAATAGCGTCCAGGCCAGCGGAGACTCCACGTCGAAGCGTCAAAGGTCTATGGAGGGCACAATTTCAGTACCCAAACGCCCCAAAGTGCACAACATCAGCGCTCCATCACATCCCTGTGGAGGGAATAAGACCTTCAGTGATGTGGTTAAAAACAAAATCGTGGTCGCGATCATTGACGGGAACGACGTCGATGGCACGATCTCTGCGGAAAATTGGCAGGTGGTCAAGGGGAAGCTCCAGTTGAGCTTCATGAGTATCATGATGGAGAACCCTGGACCACCTCCAATCACAAACGATGGAGGCTGGCATCAAGGACATGTTAAGCTCATGGTTTGTGACGATCAGAGGTCGTGTGATCTTCTATCGTTGGCCGTTAGCCGGTTAGGGGAAGTCTGGCCTGGTGCTAAGCTCGAGGTTGTTGCTAAGGAGAAAATCCCGTGCAGACCAAGAGCTCGCGCCATGGTTACAGCCGAACTCTCCAGCATGGATGTAATACTCCAGATGATCCGGCTATCGAACCCATCCCTTCCTACTCACAACTGGAAAGTTGCGAAACTGGAGGAGAAAAAGGGACCCTACAGAGGTGCAATTATTGTACTAAATAAGGAGTCCCTTGCTCCTCTGGCGCAGACCAAAGGTGTGATTAGGTTTGGGTTTGAGACCATCACACTGAAGGTGTATAAAAAGGACGCGGATGTTACTGGTGCATCCACTTCCTCCAACGTAGTCGAAACTGCTGCTGCAGACCCTGGTGCATCTATCACCTTCCCATCACTGGAAGAGGAAGAGGCATCCAGGTCATCTTCGGCAACAGTGGAGACAATAAAAACAGTCAGCGACATGGAGATCGATGACCACAGCAATGAAGATCTTCTGAGTGAGGACGCTCTTCTGGGCTCAACCTCGGAATCGGAAGACTCCAACGTCACCGTGTTGGAGGTTGATCGGGAGGGTTGTAGCAAAGATGTTGCGATTTCTTCAGATTAATCTCCAACACTCTATCAAGGCCTCGGCCTCCCTGCTTCTTCGTCTATCCAGCAGCGGAGAAGACATCGTCCTAATCCAAGAACCCTGGATTGTGAAATCCATCGTTCGGGGACTAAGGACTCCAAACTACTACTTGCTGTATGCATTAGATAAAGGTGAACCCAGATCTTGCATACTAGTTAAAAGTAGCCTAAATGTATTTTTACTACCTAATTTCAGTGATCGAGATGTAACCGTCGCAAGACTGGAAACAGCCAAAGGAACTTTCTGGCTGGCGTCGGCATATCTAGGCCATGACCACCTTGGCCCTCTCCCAGGAGACACCTCATTATTGGAAGTGATGCTAACGCCCATCATACAGTGTGGGGTAGCACGAATATAAACGACAGAGGTGAGTCTCTTTTCGATTATATTTTGAACACTAACCTAACAATATGTAACGTTGGAAATGAACCCACATTTGTTACTAAAAACAGACAGGAAGTACTTGACATAACTCTTGTCTCAGATAAAATTTATCATACTATCTCGAATTGGAAAGTATCAAATGATCATTCTTTCTCTGATCATAGATACATACAATTCGAAATAATGGACGAACCTCCTAGCCAACCTTCCTTCCGTAACCATCGGAAAACAGATTGGCTTCTATATAGGGCAACTCTATTAAGGTCAATCAGGCCTGAGTTATATAGCATACCCTTCAACACTGAGGATCTTGATATTAAAGTCAATGACCTCACAGCAGCCCTCAACAAATCTCTGGAAACTGCCTGCCCTCTTATACAAATAAGAGGTAAAAAGAAACCACACTGGTGGTACTCGGGGCTGGATCCACTAAGAAAAGAATGCAGGAAACTCTTTAATAGAGCGAAAACCTCCAGAGAAGCTTCTGATTGGGATTCATATAAAGACTCCCTCAAGTTATATAAAAAAGAACTGAGGAAAACCAAGCGTATGTCCTGGAGAACTTTCTGTAACAATATAGAAGGCAACTCAGAGGCATCAAGGTTAAGAAAAATCCTCTCCAAAAATCCAGTAATGCCAAGTTGCCTAAAAAACAATGACGGTTCCTGGACAAACTCAAGCGAAGAATCGCTCAATCTGCTCCTGGATGTACATTTTCCAGACAGCTCTCCTTACGTTAATAGCACTGATCCTGATCCTAACAACATACTCAGTAGCTTAACTCCTCCACAAGGTCTGATTACAGAGGAAAAATTAAAATGGGCAATAAACAGCTTCAATCCATACAAATCTCCTGGGCCAGATGGAATAATTCCAGCGGAATTACAGGAAAATTCCGATATTCTGATACCCATTCTGGTAAACATCTTAAATGGTTGTATCGCTCTGGCTCACATTCCTTTGTCATGGAGAGAAGTAAATGTTATTTTCATCCCCAAAGCTGGCAAACCTAGCCATGTTAATCCTAAAGATCTAAGACCTATTAGCCTTTCATCATTCCTACTTAAAACATTTGAACGTCTGATTGAAATCCATTTGAGGGCAAACATTGATAAGTCCTTACTATCCAATGCTCAACATGCTTATAACAAAGGGAAATCTGTAGAAACCGCTCTACATACGCTGGTTCGTACTATCGAACACTCCCTTCATCATAAGGAGTTCACCTTAGTCGCTTTCCTGGATATAGAAGGAGCTTTTAACAATGTCGACGCATCCGCAATCACATCTGCGCTGTCATCTCTAAAGGTGGATAAGTCAATCAGTAATTTGATAAATCATATGCTGATAAGCAGGATTATTAATTCAAAACTGGGCGATTTTACTACTCGAAGGACTGTCAGTAGGGGTACGCCGCAAGGCGGCGTCCTCTCTCCTCTCCTTTGGAACCTAGTCGTAAATGAACTACTAGTGATTCTTGAAGGGGAGGGGCACAGGGTGATTGCCTATGCGGACGATGTTGCGATAGCGATATCTGGTAAGCATCCTAATACTCTGAAGGAACTCCTACAAAATGCTCTAAACAAGCTTACTAACTGGGCAGATCAATGTGGACTCGGTGTCAACCCCCACAAAACTGAACTTGTCCTATTTACCAGGAAATATAAAATCCCACACATAGACCCTCCCCTCATCAAAGGTATACCGCTTAAATTCTCAGACAAAGCAAAATATCTGGGTCTTATTTTGGACAAGAAATTAAGCTGGAAGCCCAATATCCAAGAGAGAGTCAACAAAGCCAACATAGCTCTTTTCTCTTGCAAAAAAGCCGTAGGTAATAAATGGGGTCTACAAACTCATATAACACACTGGCTATACATCTCAGTCATTAGACCGATACTTACATATGGAGTGACAGTATGGTGGACTGCGCTGGAAACAGCAACTAACCGCGATAAGCTCAGCAAAGTCCAACGAACAGCCTGTTTAATCATGGGTGGAACTCTCCGCTCAACTCCTTCTGCTGCACTTGATGTTCTTTTTCATCTCATACCGCTAGATATTTTTAGCAAACAATCGGCCGCTAACATAGCCATTCGACTTAAAGCCTCCTCGCAGTGGATCAATAATGATATTGGTCACTCTACTATACTGAACTCGTTCAGTAGTCTACCTAGTAACGTCGATTACACCACCCCTCATCCAAAATTTGATAAAAATTTTCAAGTATCCATCCCTTCCAGGTCTTCATGGGAAAATGAGTCGTTTTTGATAGACGAAGCAATTCATTTCTATACAGATGGATCTAAAACCGATGACGGGGTCGGTGGAGGCGTATACTCCGAAAAATTAAATCTTTGTCTATCTTTTCGTCTTCCCAATCACTGTAGCGTGTTCCAGGCAGAGCTTTTAGCAATAAAAGAAGTCCTCTCTTGGCTAAAAGAAAACGTTATATCGACAACCGATATACGTATCTTCTCAGACAGTCAAGCTGCCTTAAAGTCACTGGACTCTGTCTCCATTAACTCACAAACAGCCCAAAATTGTCGATCATCTCTGGTGGAGATGTCAAAACAGTTCAACATTCACCTTACATGGGTGCCGGGGCATAGAGACATTCCAGGAAATTGTAAAGCTGACGAACTTGCAAAAAACGGAACAATATTACCTTTGTTGGATAGCAAATCTAACATCGGTATACCCCTAGCTACTTGTAAACTTATGCTAAAGCAAGATACCATAAAGAAAGCCAACCACAGGTGGACCAGCACCCCAACTTGCCGGTCTACTAAACTGATTTGGCCATTGTTTGATGCCAAACGCTCAAAACAACTAATTTCTATTGGTAGATTGCATATTAGCTCCATTATAGGTGTCCTTACTGGGCACTGCCTAATAGGAAGACATGCTTCTCGTCTTGGAGTTCCTGCAAATGACTTTTGCAGAAGCTGCATGGATGAAGAAGAAGAGGAGTCAATTCCCCACCTTCTATGCTCTTGTCCTGCCCTAGCGCAAAGACGTAGACTCCACTTGGGAGACTACTACTATAACGATCCTAGTGATCTAAATAATTCCGACATTCACTGTCTCAAACGCTTCATTATTAGCTCAAAATGGTTTAACGAGTAAGGGGGATTTTTGAAATCCTTGTGGTATCACAACGGACCAAATATTGGTCTAAGTGTGCTGTCCTTTTCCGGTCAGCAGCCACTTTAACCTAACCTAACCTAACCTAAACCTGCATTACCAACCAGTTAAAATATAATGCCACACAAATGCATATTTAATCATATACTGAGTTTATCAATGAATATACTAAAACCAGCCAGTTCAAACATGAATACACAATATTAATGGTTTTTATACCATACGTATACTTATCACCGATATAGAGTTAGATATTTTTATGTAGTTATCAACGTGAAGAGATAAGAGCCATCTACTGGTTTACATTGACGAGATTTATCCAAATGTATTAAGAAGTTTAATGATCGGTAAATTTATGTATATCAAAAAGACAATTTATATCTCCCTTTTTTGATTTTTTAATAGTTTATGGTGTAATATTCTGATATTAACTTTATTTGTCAATCACAACGCAAAACGAAATAAAATCCCAACGACCAACTTAAAAAAAAAAACAATATTATAAATAAAAAAAGAAACCAAAAGTAGTATAACAAACGAAAATTCAACAACATTTCGAGGTAAACACCTTTATATCGACTTATTGAATGCATTTAATCGAATACAATTTGTGATGATGATTTATTGTTATCGATATCAATTCACCGACAGAATGTCAATAACTTAAGTCTTTTTACAGTTTTATTTTTGTTTGTTTTCGTCTGCATGGACTGACCAGTTATACATATAAATATGTATGTATGTATATTATAATTTGGCAATTTGGCCATCTCAAATTATTTTTATAAAACCTGCACGTAGCTTTGTATACCTTTGAACAATTTATAAGTACATATATTTGTATGTACAACAAAAGGTCTTTCGCTAAGTCGCATATTTAATGCAATTCTACCATGAATTTAAAATAAATTTCTCTTTTCTCTGAAACCAAAATTAGTAACGGCAACAGTGCGACGTTTAGGCTGTCCAATGTTAAGTTATCATATTTGTGATTTACCTAGAGACTCGTAATTTAATTTAGTTATATTTTATTATTTAATTGAATTATGGTTTTGTTGTGCAGCGGTTAGAGATGAAAGTGAAGTGTAGTGAGACTGAGATCTCATAATAATTAACAAAGTTGTAAGACTAAGGCCACCTTTGGCTCTTATATCTCTCTTGCTCTCAACTACTCGTATTACCTAGTTTTAAATTTTTATTAGAAGTTATTACCAAAGGCTATAGTTTTTTGTATAATCCTTAAACATAATACCTACAATGAATTTAGTGGGAATGTTCAGAATAGTTTTTTAAAAATCCCAAGAACATTCAACTGGAGCAGCGAGCAGATGAACACCCGTCATCTTAAATTTCAATAAATTTGTAGTTTCTAAATTTGGCAATTATTGAATCTGTTCAATAAGACCCTTAAGTGATATCTTTTAGAAAAGATATTGCCAAAACCTTGCAAGGAAAATTTGCTCCCGCACCGACGCACTACCTAGTGGAAGAATATTTCAATTTTAGTTCGGCCGAACTACTTTATAAGCTACTTTTTCAGTACTTGTAAGGTTGCTGAAAAAGATATCAGACCAAAAACATGAATGTTAAAAAAAGATCCAAGTTCTTCTTAACAAAAACCTTTGTGTAACAAGTCAGCCGTGAAAAGTAGTGAGATCTAAAAGTACGCCAAGTTCTTACTTCATGAAGGTTTAATACCGAATATTTAAAGTCGAATAATATTGAAACAGCTACAATGTAATAGAGAAATTTTATTATTTAATGATTACTGACTAAAATTTGATGCGTTGACTGGTCAAGTTTTTAAAACCTTTCGAATTGGGCATACAAAAAAACTTGCCAAGTAAGCCCATCAAATTTTAGTCAGTAATCATTACATAATAAAAGTCATAAAAAAGCAATAATTGTTGAGGATGCGATGATGTTTTTGTGTCAATTCTAACTGTTTTTCAAATGAAGGTAGCCCACCAATTAATAGCCTAATTGGTGGTTTTATTTTAATTCACATCACAGTTAAGAGTTTTTTGTATGTAAATTCATAATTTTTTCAGGTATGGAACTGTTTTCTTTTTTCATTCTTGTCAACAAAAGCATAACATAGAGTACCAAATCAAGCACTCTAGTTCTAAGAAAAGTCATGAATTTTCAAGATGCATGTATAGTTTCAAAATGACAATAAAAAGACACTTCGAATGAAAAATCTTAGATTTTCTATTTTTCGCTTTGAATGTAAATTAAACTATGCCGCTCCACCAAATTTCATCATTCTACAGCAATCAGAAGTGCTCCATATAAATTAAATTTTTTCTCAGAAAGTGGGTGGATACCACGCCCCCTGAATGGAAAACCTCAATTTTTAATTTTGGTCCTTTATATGCAATTTGAGCTCTACCGTTCTACCAAATTTCATTGTTCTACTGCAATCGGAAGTGTGCCCTATAATTTACATCAGTTCTGAGGAAGTGGGCGAATACCACGCCCCTGAATGGAAAAACTCAAATTTTATATTTTTTTCTTTGTATGCAATTTAAGCCCTGCCACATTACCAAATTTCATCGTTTTACAGCAGTCGGAAAAGCTCCATTCAACCAACACCAATTCGGAGAAAGTGGGCGTATACCACACCCCCTGAGTGGAAAACCTCAAGTTTTATTTTTGGTCTTTTATATGCAGCTTAAGCCCTACCGGTTCACCAAATTTCATCGTTTTACAGCAGTCGGAAGTGCTCCATTCAACCGACACCAATTCGGAGAAAGTGGGCGGATACCACGCCCCCTGAATGGAAAATTTCAAATTTTCGATTTTTTCCTCTGCTTGCAAGACAAGACCTACCGTTGTGCAAAATTATAAGATTCTACGATGTCGGGAAGTGCTCCATAATTTTGATGATCTGTCAGTCAGTCAGTTACGGTTTTTGTTATTTTTGAGGCCTTATATCTCAGGAACCGCTTACGCTAGAAAATTGAAATTTGGTGAGGCGCCTGTGCCTGGCTAGCTTAGCAAATATTCGGAATTTTAAGTATCTGACTTCATTGGTACTGAAGATAGGGAGGGGTCAAAAATCGCCAGAGTTTGTTTCTGTAAAAAGGGTGTAGTGCCAGAACTTGGCTGGGCACTACCGTGCCCTTTGATGGGGGTGGATGATTTTGTTTTGGGGCAACGTTAAACCAAACAGGGAACAGGTGTGATGATAAGAAAAAATGCGACATTTTATTACAGTTGTAAAGGGTGGTTAAATTTTAAGGGCCGATGTTGATTTTGAATAAAACACAAATTATTTAGGAAATTATTGTCATTTCTTTTTATTATTATAAAATGGTATGGTTCAATTCTGTATGGAACAAAATATCGGCCAAATGGCCGCCGGCCGCCACGACCTCGCCGGCACACCACCATCCGATGGTCCAAATTTTTGATGACGCTGAGGCATAATTGAGGTTCTATGCCGTTAGTGTGCCGAATTATCTCATCCTTTAGCTCTTGAATTGTTGCTGGTTTATCGACGTACACCTTTTCTTTCAAATAACCCCAAAGAAAAAAGTCCAACGGTGTCAAATCATATGATCTTGGTGGCAAATTGACTACGCCACTACGTGAGATAACGCGGCCATTGAATTTGTCTCGCAAAAGAGCCATTGCTTCGTTAGTAAATGCGGCAATTCTGCTTATTGGCGAATCCACTGAGGTGAAAATGTGGCTCATCACTGAATATGATTTTCGTCGAAAATTGATCATCCACTGTTACCATTCTGACCATTGACGACGCTTGAAATGGTCAAGAGGCTTTAGTTCTTGAGTCAATTGCACCTTGTAAGCGTGTAAATGCAAGTCTTTATGCATAATGTTCATCAACGACGAGCCTGAGAGGTGCAATTGTTGGCCACGACGACGAGTTGACGTGGACGGCTCTTCAGCCACACTAATCGCGAACAGCAGCAATATGTTCTGCAGTACGAGCTGTACGCGCATGTACTGGTGTTTTCACATCTCCTACACACCCGTTTTTCTCAAATTTTTGCACGATTTTTCCGATTGTACGCACATTTGGATACGATTAAATTGACCGAAAAAATCACGAAGTGCACGATATGCATTTTGATTTGAACGCCCATTTTCATAATAAGCCTGAATAACTACTTTAACGCGTTGCTCGATTGTGTATCTTTCCATGGTTCAAATTGAGTTAGTCTGAAATTGAGAAATGTCAAAGAAAATGCAGAAAAAACTTGACGTTTAGGTGTGGTTCACATTCAACATCGACCCTTACAATTTAACCACCCTCTACTTTATAAGCTACTTTTTTAGTACTTGTAAGGTTGCAGAAAAAGTTTTCCAAAGTTTACCATGCACAAGACAATCTGTGTCGATCTGAAAAAGGTTTGATCAGAAATTCAATCGACAATGTGTTTATTGACGCAAGTCACATATCCGTGACAAACGTTTAATCTGACCGTTTTCTAGTTGAGTCGAAATTCAGAGTTCGACTTTCAAACGAAATTGTAAACCACCCAGAAGAAGACTTTGGACGCCTTAGCATACATGGAGTTGTTAGACTGTACAGAGAGCTCCTGAGTGTACTAACCTCATCAAGAATACAGCTGAAAATACCGCAAATTACTTACCAAACCGAGAGAATCCGATGTGTGGTGATGAATGCATTCAATTCAATAAAGTGATGGAAGAATACCTATATATACCAGCGAACAATATAAAATGTACGGCTGGATCGCACGTACTTGTCTTAATATGTAAAAGTTTATTTGAATTTAAAAATTGTTTATAATTAATGAGAGAAAAATGTTAAAATGCATAAAATTTCCGTCTGATTTCTATAAAAGTATGAATTTATGCAAAAAAAGTTTAAAAAATCATTTAAGTATTTAATTTTTTTTTATAAAAAATTTTAAAAATATTTTGTAAGAAAATTGGGTTTAAGTAAAGTAAAAATTTGTTCCCTGTGCAGGGACGGGTTAGAATATTCCTGCAGCGCCTCCCCGCTTGTCGTAAAAGGCGACTAAAGGAGTAAATACATCTAGGCCACAAACAGCAAGAACCTAGCGACACGTAACACCTATAAACTTTCCCAAAAATGTGCATGCCAGTCCCTGGGTTGGCACGACTGGAGATCACCGGTGCCGTAAAAGAGAGATCAAATACAAAACTGGAGCATGCACACGTCGATACTTACAACAACAACAAAAAACGTTTCGCAGGATTTTGTGAATTCAAGCATTATTGAAGTACTCGTTCGAAATGACACTACCCCGCCAGGCACTACCATTGTTACATATGGTACTGATCCTGGACCGAGCAGCAATGCTCGGGTCAGAGCTAGACGGATTCCGGGGGCTAGCAAAGTAATGCCGCAGATTATACAAAATCTGAGAGTTGTGAGTTGGAACGTTGGCAGTATGACAGGTCGAAGCTTCGAGCTGGAAGAGATGATGAAAAGAAGGCGAGTGGACATCTTATGTGTTCAAGAAACAAAATGGCGAAACACGGGAAACAGGGCCCGTTTCTTGGATACGACGACAAAAAACTATAAGATGTTCTACTATGGAACGGAAAAGGGTAAAAACGGAATCGGAATCATCCTTGCAAAACATCTATTAGGCAGCGTATTCACCATTTTGAAATCCAGCGACCGTTTGATGTCCCTTGGTGATTAAAGGAAAGTTGTGGAATATTGTCACTGCATATGCTCCCCAAATTGGATGTGAGCAGGTGCAAAAAGATGCATTTTGGCTAGACTTTCACAATCTACTTAAGGACATCCCAAAGGAAGAGTTTTTGTTCGTGGACGGAGATTTGAACGGACATGTCGGGAAGACAAACGAAGACAATGAAGATTTCCATGGAGGCCTCGGATACGGCACCAGGAACCCTCCTGGTGAAGACATTCTGAGCATGTGCAAAACATACGGTCTTATCGTACTAAATACCATGTTCGTCAAACAAAGCCGACACCTGGTCACTTACAGCAGTGGTGGAAATGAAACCCAGATTGATTACCATTTGGTATCTAGTTTCATGAAACCCCGGGTAAAAGATTGCAAAGTGATACTAGGAGAAGCGATCGCCCACCAACACCGTCTCCTACTGACAGAATTTTTTATGGAGACAGTGAACGACAACAAACATACAAAAACTTTTGGGAAGATCAAATGGTATAATCTGGATAAGGAAAAAGGCGAAGCTTTCATTTCGAATATGCAAAACGTTCTGTATAACAACACCGATATAGTTCGAAATGAAGAGAGTACAGCACAAAGTATGTGGGATCTCCTACAGAGAACTTGCAAAGAAAAAGCCAAAACACTGTTAGGGGTTTCAAAAGGACACAACCAACAAGGCAAAGAAACATGGTGGTGGAATGATGAAGCTAAATCAGTTATAAGTAAAAAGAAAATGGCTTTCAAGGCTTGGTCGAAGTGCCCCTCTAATGATACAGAGCAAAAGTCACGCCTCGAAGTGGAATATAGAAACTGCAAGAAAGAAGCGAAGAAGAAGTGCGCCCAAATTCAAGCAAAGAATACAGAAAACCTGTATCGGCAGCTGGATGAAATTTCTACCCCGACAGCTGGTGCTATTCAAGAGCTACGGCAAAACACGAATAAGGGCGCAACTATCTTCAAAATAGCCGCTCAAAGAAGAAGAAATGCCCAGGAGATTTGTTCGCCAAAGTTCATTAACAATGCTCAAGGCCAACTTCTTGTGGAAGACAACGAAATTCTTCACAGGTGGCGACAGTATTGTGACGGACTTCTAAACGAACAATTTCCAAGGCTGTACTTTCCAATAGCTTCACCTAACTTAAGCGAAGTATCCGACGTCACAGTCGAAGAAGTTAGTGAGGCGGTAAAATACACCAAAAAGGGAAAAGCTGTTGGCCCAGACGAAATACCCTCAGAGTTTTGGAAAAAGATGGGAGACATCGGGTTTAGATGGCTCATGATTCTTGTCTCCAAACTTATACGAGGTGATCGCATGCCTAATCAATGGAGGGAAAGTTACCTTCTTCCAATTTATAAAGGAAAGGGTAATACTCGAAGCTGTGATAATTACCGTTCGATTAAGCTGATGTCACACACCATGAAGATCGTTGAGCGAGTCTTGGGTAGCCGACTGCGAAAAATAATTAGGCTATCTGATGACCAGTGCGGGTTTGTCGGGGGTAAGTCAACCATGGATGCAATCCAGAGTATAAGAATAATTATGGAAAAACATCGGGATTCTTTGGAGGATTTGCATGTCGTATTGGTTGATTTTGAAAAAGCATTCGATCGGCAACCACGAGATCTAATATGGGTGGCCCTCAGGCAACGAGGAGTTCCAGAAACCTATGTGCGGATAATTATGGACATGTATGATGGAGCAGTTACTAAAGTAAGATGCGCAGCTGGAGTCACCGAAGAATTCGAAATCACAGTAGGTGTACACCAGGGAAGTGTCTTGAGTCCCCTGTTCTTTATTACAGTTCTTGATTACCTGCTTGAAGGCAAAGTGACGGATCCAAAAGTGCATCAGTTATTCTACAACGAGCACTTGACGTATGGGTGGATGTTCTAGAAGGAAGTGGGTACCGCATAAGCGCGAAAAAGACAGAATACCTATGCTGCCCATTTTCTGATCCACACAGGCCTATTCCAGACATTTATTTGAATGGAGTAGTGCTTCCCAAGTGTGAAAAGTTTAAATATCTGGGGTCTATGATAAATAACGAAGCTACTTGTGATGACGATATCAATCATCGCGTAAGCGTAGGGTGGATGAAGTGGCGGGAAAATTCTGCTATCTTCTGTGACCGAAAAATGCCCCCTAAGCTGAAAGGAAAGCTCTACACTTCAGTTGTGCGTCCAGCACTCACATACGGTTCACAATGTTGGACAATGTACAAAAAGTATGAGAGTAAGCTAATGGCAGCTGAGATGAAGATGCTTCGTATGACAGCAGGAGTTACAAAGCTTGATCGAATTAGAAGTACGAAGATCCGAGGAAGCCTTCATGATAAGAATACCATTTCCCAAAAAATTGAACACGACCGACTCAGTTGGTATTGCCATGTTCAAAGGAGAGATCCTGAGAACCCCGTCAAAAAGGCAATATCATACAACGTTCCAATTCAGAATAAAAAGAAAGGTAGGCCTAAACACTCCTGGTACAAACAAATGCAAAAACACCAGCATTCAGTTGGCCTCAGAAATGGAACAATACAAAACCGGGAGGCTTGCCGCCGATTTCTGAGGTCAACCCGGCGAACCCCACAGGCGGATCACTAGTGTGAAGCAGATATGTGGGAGAGTTATGATCCCCTCGACATCGAGATCATAACAGCGCCGAAGCAAAGGAAGAAGAAGAAGTAAAGTAAAAATTTGTAATTTATGTATTCAAAAATTTGAACAAATATTTGTATGCACAATATTATTTTAAATTCTCCTGTACAAAAATTATGGTCAAAATCGTTAGAGTTGTTAATGAGAAAGTTGAAAATCAAAATAACAGTTCTATGAAAGGTACCATTAGTAATTTTCTTTTCTAAAGTTAAGTTTAACCAAAATGTAGACCATGTCCATAATAGCACACTAAATTTTTCTTATCAAAATCGTTAAAGACGTTTTCAGTATATCAGTTCAGAGCTAAGTAAAGTATTCCGCATTCGTGCGTTGTGTGGTAAAAGAAAGACTATATCTTCTTAACAAACCTTTAGATTTTCGACAAAAAAAAAACACGGACAATAATGTTTCCAAATCTCGATGGTCTTTTCCAGTCCTATATACACACAAAAATCAAAAGCTTCTGTGTCTTGGGTTAACAATATTTCCACAACCAAGCCTTGTAAACGGTAGTAGTTTTCAAAACCACTTAGAAAATTTTCAAGAGCTATATGCACACCTGAAAACCAAAAGCTTCAGCAAGTTTCTTCAGGGTATGCAAAGATGTGTAAAGGGTTGCAGTTTTCAGAATTGTTACTTCTACTCGCATTTAAGAGCTATTATTGAATACCAAAACGTTGTGTGAAATCTGAAAACGAAATGTTTAAGGTGAAGAATGCAAATATTCCATTTCTCTGCTTATACAAATTGTAACGGACTTCTTCCCCCTTACTACCAATGCAAACCCAGGCTACAGGAACATTGGGCTGATCCTGGGCGAAGGAAGGAGAGGCTATCTAGACCACGTCCAAGCTCGTCGGATGGGGGGATGACCACCGTAGCACTCGACTATGTTACAAATTGTTTTCTATGCCGAGTTTGTGAAATTAGATCGGGTTCAAGAGTAATTCTGAATGTGAAGTCCGAATTCGTCCAACAGTGTTGTAATTCATTTCGAGGAAAAGGGATTACGATTTAGTTGGCCCTCCGAATCATTTAGCCAACCCATTATATCTTAGGGATACCACCATGGATAATTCAAAATATCTATAAAATAATGAGAGTTTATGAGTAAAGTTCCAATATCTATAAATTATTAAGACTACATTTTGAATTCTATCTAAGAGATTCAAGTGAGTTATAGCTTATAGGAGCACCTAATCAGATGTAAGAATTTTACTCAAGTTTTGGAAGAATAAAGACCTTATAATTTGCAGCATGATAAGAAGTGGGACCAAAATTCTTCCATCATCGAAGATAACGAAGGCACTGAGCAGCATTTTTAGGTACATAGAATACGTGATCATTTCACAAAAGGTGATTTCTGATGGATAAACAGAGTATTGAAACTGTTGTGTTGGGATTTACCTAAAAAAAATTTAAATTTGAAAATAAAATGCTAGCGCTAGAAAAGTAGATAAGAAAATACAAACATGATGAATCACTTTGCAATGAGCTGATAATATTTTGCAGAATCATGTTTTGCAGGCGAAAAAATAAACAATGAATTTCACATTTGAGTTTTGGGATGCAACAATTGCTGTACATTCTATTTCACAATAAGATTTGTTATAACTTATCATTATCAGTATCTATTAGTATGAGAAAGTTGGGAGCAAACAAGATAAGCAAGATCAACAAATGAACAATTTAGTGGTATCTTATTTCGTTGAAGTGCATGAATGTAATTCCATTGTTTTAACGTCAAATTAAGTTTTTCAAGAAATCTTTTTTAACTCTTGTTATATGCAGTTGTTTTAGCTGCAAGGAAAATTTTGGAGTTTTTTCAAAACAATTCTTACTTGAGATTTTAAAGAAACTTGACATTACGTTGCTAGCGAACTCCGAAAATGAATATACCTGCTTGTACATCGATCTACAGCCGTAACCGTTGGCGTTGAAGCGATTTCTTCAAACCGGGGTTCAAGGTTGAAAAGATTGGAAACTGGAATTTTATCAGGTTTAAAAATAATAATAATACCCGCCATTTAACCAGAACGATTTTCAAAAAACATTCGTATGCCTGGTTCCTATTTATTGAAGAAATAAAATGCATGCAAAAGTACTTTGGAATTTAAAATACATTGTATTAATATAAAACATGGATTTAATGAGATCAAAATGTTCAAATGCATGGAATTGCCGTCTGATTTCTGGAAAAGTATGAATTTATTCAAACAAAGTTTAAAAATCGTTTTATTATTAAAGTAACTTTTTATATAACAAATTTCTTTAAAATTTTTCGAGGACAAAATTTGGAATGCCAACTTTAAGTATTAGTAGTATAGATTTTAGGAAATAATTATATAATCGTTCACTCTTTTTTAAAATATTAATTTTTCAAAAAAAGTGGATTTTTTTTTTCAAAAATCCCAAAAACTATTTTTTAGAAAATTTGTATATACAATATTATTTTAAACTTAAGGGGGCTATTGCTGAAAATGTTTGGTTAAAATCGTTAGGGCCGTTGATGAGAAAGTCGAAAATAAAAAAACGTTCTATATTTCTATATTTTATTATTTCTCAGCAAAAACGACGTAGAAAACAAGTCTCCAATTGGTGGGGACAATTGTTCTAAGATCCTTGTTAATATTATGAATTTTTCAAAATACTCTAATCTATTTTTAAAATCGATAAAATTGAAACAATTATCGATAAAATGAGAAGAAGTATTCTAGTAAAATAATCTTTAATTCAGAATCTACTTCACAAGTGATGTGTCTAGCTCAAATGATGATAGTCTAGTGAAAAGGTGGAAGAAAGATCTAAGTAAGTCATCAAACAATAATACTGATAGTCCAACCCGGTAATTGTAATTAAAATAATTTAGCTGGTTATGAAAGTCTCCAGATCACTTAACACGCAAATACTGAAAGTATAAATTTTCTTACCAACTTAATGCTGTAGGGGAAGAAAGTTACCCAAGCACTTAATCAATGAGTGTGTTACACCTGTTTGGTAACAAGATTATAAAATAATAAGTTTAATGCCTTCGGGATTGTGTTGTCGATAAATGACAATTCGTTTATATTCAATTGTTTAGCTTAGCACGCTATCATCTTATTATCTACACTCTGGTTTATTCAATTAAGGTTATTTTTTTTTGAATTAATATTTTTTTTAAATTATAAAAAAAAGACATGGTGAGTGCTGTAGTAAGATTTTATACGATATTAAGCGGGTGCTATATATTTTTTTTAATATAAAAATACCTTTGATTCAATTTCGGAGAATATCTAAGGAGAGTGATTCAAAAGCTGTAAAAGTGATTTGATTATAATAAAAGTTAGATGACAATATTGAACTTGACTTTATTAATCAGTTTTATCGATATTCGATATTTGTTATAATTCCTCCATTTCGTTTGAAAGACTAATTAAATCAGGCGAGATTGTCCAGTTATTTCTTTTTGAGGCATTGAGAGTCATTTGTCATGTTTGCTTGTTTGAAGTGCCACCGGGAGACTAGGTTAGGTTAGGTAAGAGTAGTTGTCAGCATGACTTCTACACACTTAGACCATAAGTTGGTCCATTGTGATACCACATGAATCAAGTATAGACTTCCTACATACTCATCGAACCACTTAGAGCTCTTAAGGTACAAACAAAGTGGATTGTAGAGCAAAGCTGCGAAATTCATCAGAGAAAAGAGCAAAGAGCACGAGAGGAGAACAAGGATGAAGCCTCTAGCCAGAGTGAGGTGTAAGGAACAAGATTCTTAATGTTTGGGTATTTTCTGATATGAGGAAACAGAACTGAGGCATAATTCATGTAATTAAGGAATCGCGACCTATCCACGGCGAATTTCACCAATTATTTCAAGAGCTACGAGAAAATTTTGTTAAGTTTAAAAAATATTTCCAAATGGCCTTGAAAACGTTCGGTTATTTACTTGACAAAATTTAATACAAGTTGACGAAGAAGTGGACAAATTTCATCACAAACTCAATCCTACTTAACGAACGTCTTGCAGTAACTTTAAGTCACTTTAAATTTAAATAACAGTTTGTAATTTCAATCACTTAAGTCCCTAGAGTGCAACTTCTAGTTACAAATTGAAGCGATGAGAGCTGAGAAATCAAACATGTTTAAAATCGTCCCTTTCCTCTTTTGTTGAGTCCTTGCTTCATCTTCAAACGACGCTGTACTTCTCTGTGTGCTACCCTTCACCAGGAGCTGCCCTCCCTAATCCAGAGTGTGAAGTGACCAGTGCCCATTCAGCCAGGGAGTATTTTATTTATCGACTCATTAAAATAATATAAATAAAGTATACAAACATTTTAATAATTATAGCTAAGAGTATATTGGTTTAGCTGAAAGCCGTCTACCAGACTGACATACTTTGTATTAAAATTTTGATTTTGATTATGTTTTAACAGATAATATATACATTAATTATAATATAATACATAATATATACATTATTTAAAAATCTTCGTTTACAATGCAGTTGCGATATTTGAATGTTTTAACGGTGAAATTATAAAGCACTTTTCAGCCCCGAGATCCATTTAAGATTTGTAGGGTTTCTTCTAAATCCAATGACTGCACTCCAAAATAATGAACTCGAAATTCTTTTAAAACGGGACAGACAGCTATAAAATGAAACACATCTTCTCTTTCATTACGGTTACATAAAGTACATAAAATAGGTAACTCAGGACGGTGTGGTATAAAATTGAGGTTTAATAGTTCTCTTAATCGGAAGATTATGCTTATTAATTATGTCGAATGTTCTTCTAAAAAATAAGTTCTTTCATTTAAGTAGTGATTCAACTTGCTATAATATGATCTATACTGATTTTTAGAATTTTGATTTATTATCTGTTTGCAATTGTACAATTTACAAAGATTTATATTTACAAAATCGTTAAAGCATGGCTTTGCCGTCTGCCCGATTGACGCTAGTTTATACAATAAAAGGAGATTTTTAATATCAAAAAATAAACTATTGAAAAAGTTATAAAGCAGGTATAGATATAATATAAACATTATGTGTGTGTTTTTTTTTTTTTTTTTTTGAGACTAGATTTGTATGATTTTGTTTTTTTTTTGTGATGTTTGAGATGATGTTCTGGTCACTACCAAGAAAAGTTCTTCTTACTTCCTTCAGGACAGGACATTTTCCGATGAAATGTACCTATGATGTCTTCTCTTACAGCTAGGTTACAGAGACTGCAAAAAACTGGAAAATCGTCGCGATGGGGGATGAAGTTCAATCTTACCAACTCTCCTCGCATTTTAAATATTGCTGTTATTAAGTTTTGACTATTCTCAGTTCTAAAATAATTCTTTTCGCATGGATTGTGATTCAGAATGCTGTAAATAGCTCTATGAACAGAAGATGTCGCCTTGTTGATACAATCGACTCTATAATTTTCATCAACTTTATTAACTATGTTATAAAGTATATCCTTGATATCCTTTCTGTTAGTTGGCAGGCTTAGATTAAGGTTCATATCGCATTGGACCCTCTTTTGTATAGTGTGTAGCGCTATAACTTTTGGCAATCTACCATCTGTCATGCACAGAACTTTCACTAAGTAGTCAATATGAAGCTTAAGTGTTTTAATAAACAAAGGTGACAAGCCGGTTTCGATATTTATCATGTAATTAGGTGTATTCCGCGGTAGTTTGAAGCATCTTTTTACATAAAACCGTAATAATTTTTCTACTGTTTCGTACTTCTCAAAACCCCACGTTTGAGCCACATACATCATTATGGATTCCTCGACTGATACAAAGACTCTGTACTTAACGCTGTGGGAAATAAGGTTGTTTTCAAAGCATTTCTTCCATGAAGCACTTAATACGCTTTTAGTTTTTATAAGCTTATCTTTTAGGTGGTTTTCCATATTTAAATTGCTTGTTATAATAACACCAAGATATTTATAGGATCTCACGACTTCGATCGGTTCGCCGTTTAAATTCCACTTCTCATTTCTAGACAATCTGCCTGAACCCTGCTTAAACACCATAACTTTTGATTTGGTTAAGTTAACCGTCAGGTTCCACAACATGCAATAAATACCAAGCCGATTAATCATAAGTTGCAGTGCTTCCGGTGAATAAAAGGATAACGTCGTCAGCAAAAAGGAGGGCTTTAATCCGCGTACCAGCAAACTCTATACCACCTGGCATAAAGTCGATAAGATCATCGATGAATAGAGCAAAGAGGTTTGGACTAAGGGGGCACCCCTGTTTAACTACCATTGTTGTTTCCAAGTAATCTGACATTACATCTCCGTTCCATACCGATGCCCGGTTACCATCATATAGATTCTCTAATACGTTTTCAAACTTCCATGTCATGCCAGCATTGTATAGTTTGTAAAACAAAGCTCTTCTGTCAATGCTGTCGAAGGCTGCCTTGAAGTCAACGAAGAATACGTATAGCTCCTTTTTCTGTGCCAGAAAGGTTCCCGCAATGCTTTTTAAAACAAAGATGTTATCACAGGTGGAATATCCGCTCCGAAAACCCGCTTGAAATTCCTTGACCTTCTTATAGTAATTTATCCATTCACAAAGTCGATTATTCAAAAGAGAGACAAAAACTTTATATAAAACATTGAGAAAGGAAATCCCGCGGTAGTTCTTTGGGTTCGAAATGTCGCCTTTTTTGTGTATTGGGAATATTATTGATTCCTTAAACTGCTGTGGTATGTTCCCTGTTTCCATTATTGTATTGAAGGTCTCCGTAAGTTTTAAGACAAGTTCCACTGTTCCATATTTCAGGAACTCCACCCTTATTCTATCCGCTCCTGGAGCTTTCCCTTCCTTTAGTTTGGTCGTTGTCAAAAGTACTTCTTCAATAGTAAACGAAGAATCCAAAATATCGTCCCAAGAACAATGTTTTGCGAAAAGAATAGTTGGTGCAGCTTTATCAGGGCTTAGAAGTTTTTGGAAGTGTTCCTTTAATAAAACAACAGAAATCTTATCGCTTATTTGAAGACTCTTCCCGTTGAACGATTTTATTGCTTATCAAAATTCTTTTGCGTCTCTACAGCAGGTCAGTTTTAAAGCTGTACTTTCATTATACTTTATTTTCTTGTCTCTACAAATTTTCTTCTCTTTCTCTTAGCCATCCGAAGGAATTCTTTCTAGCCGCTTCGCACTCCAAATCAAACCATTCCTCCTTTGATTTCATTTTTGACGAATTCGATTGTCTGGACACCGGATAAGAAGATTTTATTATGCGCTCGATATTACCTATATTCAGCTCCGATACTGCTTGAAGGCTTTGATCTAAGTTATTCCGATATTCATTTGCCTTGTTTTCCTTCCATCTTAGTTGTGGGGGCAGTTTAAGTTTCCTCGACTCTTCCCGAGGTATAAAATATGGGTTTAGTGTAACCGTGATAGGCATGTGATCAGAATAAGGATAACTCAACACCTCAAAATCATGAACTATGGACATCCATTTGCCTCTTGCTAGACAGAAGTCGACAATTGAAGAACCTTGCTGTCCTACAAAGGTATATTCACCGTCTTTATCAGATTCACAAAACTCTAAAAGCTTAATACCTCTTGGATTAATCGTTGTATCCTTTGAATTTCTTACTTTGCCCGCAAACCTATTTTCTTGCCCTTCTTCTCTCCCTATCCTTGCGTTTAAATCACCTATTATCATGACATTATCAGCATAATCTATCAGTATAATCTATACTGCGAATTCTGAGCTTCCTCCATGAAGTTTTGCTACATTCTGTTTCCCGTTTTCTTCAGTAATTCTTCCACTTTTGGTTTTAGGGATTCCAGTAAGTCTGGAATTTTCGTCCGACGGAGCTCAATTCCACCTCTAACAGCATCTGTGATATCGTTTATGTATAGTGTAAAACGTAGTGTGCTAAGAACACACCCTTGTGTTATTCCCACTGTGGTTTCGAAATCTTCGGAGAGACACTTTCCGTCCCAGATACGAGCTGTATTATTATGGTACAAAGCCTTCAATACATTTAACATTTTTGAAGATATTCCAAGCGTATATATAATTTGTAGAAGAGAGCTTCTCGCGGTATAGAGTCAAAGGCTTCTTGAAAATCGACAAAGAAAACATAAAGCTTTTTATTCATGTTTTTATAGATCTCTGCTAAACTTAACAATGAAAATATCTGGTCTACAGTCGAATAGTCTCTCCTGAATCCGGCTTGGAACTCATGCAAAATCTTATTGTTTTCTGCCCACTGAGTTAGCCTTTTATATAGAACGGATGAAAAAAGTTTGGCCGATGTGTTCAAAAATGATATTCCTCTATAATTAGCAGGATTTTCGAAGTCACCTTTTTTGTGGAGCGGATATATAATAGATTTGAGGAAAGAATCAGGTACTTCAGGGGCCTGTTTCTCAAATCATACACATCAAAAATTGTATGATATTGACAGTTCTGCTGTATGATTTCTGTTTCTCAGATTTGTTGTATGATCCGCTGTCATACAACAATGTATGGCCCAAGATTACACTGGAAATATTGGAATGTTGTATGATTCTGTTTCTCAGAAATTTATCATACACATCATACAAGGCGTTTTTCTTTTTTAGTTCAGAACAGAACCTGAGTTGTCAAAAAATAAATTGTGTTTCTTTTTTAGTTCAGAGTTTCGAAAATGTGTTTCTTTTTTCGTTCTGAGCATGTTCTGAGCGTGTTCAGAGTGCGCTCTATGAGCTCAGAATAAAATAACTGAGCAGACAGAGTAAAATGCTTAACACAAGCATTTGACAGATGGAAATAAAAAAAAAAAATGGCGACAGCTACATAAGTGTTCAGGTGTGTTTCAAAATATACTCAGAGCGCTCAGAGCACGCTTGGTTCAGAGAATGTTCGGAACATGCTCGACATGCTCGGACTCTGTTCACAGCTCTATACTGAACTAAAAAAGAAAAACGCCTACAGTAAATTAACCTACAAATTTTCATACATTTAATACAACACAAAATTTTGTTGTAAACTGCATGTACAACATGAAAAGGAAATATACAAAAGTTAGTATTTTTTGAACTAATAAAATTATAACAATTTTGAATTAATTATCATTGTTTTCTTTTCTACAGTTGTCAAAATAACAAAAAATTCTAGTGCTGCAGTCATTTCTTTGAAAACAAGACATTTTATTTGTGGAAAGTTCACTGGCTTGACACTCACAAATACAAATTATCTCGTAGTTTAACAAGAGAATTTCATGTTTGAAGTGAAATCCACCTAGAAAACTCAAAATAAATAGAACCCCCAGCCTTAAGCCATGAAGCTAGTGCTGTTAGTTTTTAAAATTAATTTGTTCATATATGCTCTGATTAATAAATAATAATAATAATAATAATGAAATGTCAGAAATCAGAATCATACACATCATACAACAATACAAATATCATACAACACTTCCAGTGAAATCTGAGAAACCGAAAATTGTATGATGTGTATTACGTACATCATAATGTACACATCATACAATTTTCTGTTTCTCAGATTTCACTGGAAGTGTATGTTGTATGAAATGTATGATGTGTATGATCTGAGAAATAGGCCCCAGGTCTTTCAAAGATTCTGTTAAATGATATTGTGAGCAGGTTTTTGAACTCGTGTGTGCTGTTTTTAAAGAATTCAAACGGGATTCCGTCTTCACCTGGAGCTTTATTATTTTTGGCGCTGTATATGACCTCTTCTATCTCCAACAGCGTTATTGGGGAGTCTAATTGATCATCCAGTGTAAAAGGTGCGGTGTATGGAATGGGTGTTGAAAGTTGCTCTGCGTAAAGGAGCTGCATGAAGTGGTTTTTGAGCTGCTCTGCGGGAAGACCCACTGCAATGGCATTTCTTTTCCCTACGACCACTTTAACTGCTTTCAAAAACTCTGTTGGTGATCTGACTGCGTTGATATTTTCAATATTTTTTTTAAACTTTTTATTTGCTGCTGCGTAGTTTGCTTGAATATAATTGTTATTGCTTTTCCGAAACAGCCGTAAAAATGCAAAGGACACATCCCTCCCTTTTCAGGGAGTATCATCATCGACTCGACAACCGGGTTCCGGTCCTGGCCTCTTTCAACAAGTCTCTCCACCTATCCCGGTCATACAGTTGCGCACCCCAAGGCTTCGGGCGTCCTGGTCTACGCCATCTCTCCAGCGCAAGCATGGTCTACCACGCTGTCGTCTACCATAGAATGTACCACAAAGAACTTTCCGAGCCGGTTCCTCTTCGCTCATGCGAGCTAGGTGCCCTGCCCACCGGAGTCTACCGAGCTTAATTTTTGTCACGATATCTGCTTCTAGGTAGATTGCGTACAATTCATGATTGTACCGTCTCCGGAATCGTCCTTCCTCACATATGGGGCCAACAATTCTCCTTAAGACTTTTCTCTCGAACGCAGCTAAGAGGTCGGAGTGCCTTTTGCTAAGCACCCAAGTCTCGGATCCATATGTGAGTACTGGCAGGACCATGGTCCTGTACAGCAGCAGTTTTGAAGTTATGGTGAGATTTCTGGATTTGAAAAGCTTTGACAGACTATAGGAGGCTCTGTTGGATTTGAGAAGCCGCCCGCGTATTTCTTCTTCTATATTGTTATCGGCTGCTACTATTGACCCAAGGTATTTAAAGGATTGCACCACTTCAAATTCGTGCTCCGCAACCTTGATTGTTTGACCAACTGTTCCTCTCGCATTCGACGCCACCAGGGAGTATACCGGCTGTATTATAACGGAACCTCTTTTAAACCAAGTCGAATCAAAGAGTTACCTAGACCTTACCTTATTATGCGGAGCTCTGATGTGGTGGACCCCATTATATCTCTAGCTACTCGTGGGAACAATATGCCAAAAAAATAACAAACAAAAAAATAATAAAAATTATAAAAAGTTCAACACTCCTCGGGATGTTACCGCAAGTGAATACGCAAATCGTGTGGACAAAAAGCGCTGTGGTGAAGATCTGAGACCGGATATAAGTAAGTACCTGAATGGGATGTCTCAGAGGAACATACAAAACCGGACAGCAGGAGGAGAGTCGACTTCTGGTCAAGGAAGAATACCTCCCAGACACATGTAGATTCTGCAAAATGCATAAGGAATCACCGGACCACATACTAGGAAGATGTTGTCTACTCATACACCAAAGGAAAAATTATCTGGGACAATAACAGATGGGAGAGAGCGACCTATCTTCTCTGAAGGTTTCTTAAATACTTAGATTCCTAAGAGCAATAGATTTGGAGGAAAAACTGTAGGTTGAGCAAGCTCATTCATTTTTAAGTGGGGGCGCAATAGATCTCCAGGTTGCTGTGCAATATCTACCCCCAATACATAATTCAGTTATTCATACCCTTCAATACAAGTGCTGACTCTCAGCACCAATCTGTTTGTACACTTACGAAGCGTGCGAGAATACTAAAGTCTAAATTTGCCAGGTCGCTAGGATCATTACAGTAGAACTCTCCTAGATGGAGATATATCAGGGCATGTACAGCGAAGATGTGGAATCAATTCTTCCACTTCCTTTTCCATACAGCTTCTGCAAACATCTTTTGAGAATACTTCGACTTTTTTTGCGTGTTTACCTCTCGCAAAGTTTATTGAGAACAAAATAATATTTATTGTCATATAAAAAGAGCAATTAGTTGATAACCCCTAGCAGGGCGAAATAAAATTATGTATACAAAAAAAAAAAAAAAACAAATGTTGGCAAATAAATGTATCAAAAAAGTTCAGTTATACAAATGTGTTTACCAGCGGATTTCGTCGGATTAACTAAGGCTCACCAATGGTTCAATTAGCACTACGTGCTAAAAGCCAATTACATACTTGAACCGTGATTGAACCCAGTTTAATCTGATGAAATTGGTGGCTGATTAAATCGCTTGTACAGCTGGCCGTTTCTAGGTAGTTGATATTAATTTAAATTTACAATCAGATAAACGTACATACATATTTGTGCATGAAATTATTATATAATTTTATTTTCTAAGTCACAACATCAAATGAGCAATAATTTATTCGCCTTCAACTGGGCTAACACAATGGAATGCAGCTGTAGGTTTAAGTTTGCTCAATTTTTTTCTCAAACCAGGGGTGGAATCGGCTAAGGTGATTTGTGATAGTTGACAGTCACAAAAAACAAATTCGTTCTGCGTAAGGTGACTATCACATGTGATAATCACATTTTTGTGACATTTGCTTGTGACAGCTATTTTGTTATCACTTCTAAGTAAAATTGTCGTGTTTCAACTTCGTTTTGTTAATTTTTCATATATTTCAATACAAAATGAACGTGTTTGTGCCGGTGCAATTATTTTTTAGAAACGAAAATGATGTCGGTGAAAATAATTACCGCAGACAAGTTCGTTTAATAAATCTGAATCTGCGAAACAAATTAAATATATTTGAGCTACCAAATGCAAAGTAAGCTTTTTTTCTTTTTCATGATTTTTATGTCTTAATAACTGTTTTTTGATTTAATAGATTTCTGAAAAATTTCCGCGTAACTAAAGAGACATTTTCATATATTTTACGGCTTTTGGATTTACCCACTGGAGTTCGGTCCACCCATATACCAAATTTATAACCTCGGAGACAACAAAAAGATTTTATTTCGAAAAATTTGGAATTCCAGGAGGTACCTCTACATTATATCTATTATTTGTGCGGATGAAGTTCCATGTAGTTAGTTAGCAAATCTATCTGTGATGTGTTGGCTTGTGACCTATAGAAAACATGTATATTTCATTCCATAACATTCTTAAAATAGTATTTTAGTATTTACTTACATTTTCAACTTTTTTATTTATCAAAATTGTTTCGATTATAATTTGTTTTCCACAAAATTCTACTTCGCGCGGCAAAAATTGAAATTAAATAGAAGAAAAACTGAGATGAAAAACAACCGCCATTGCTTTTCTTCTAAAGTCATGCCAAATTTTAAATATTTTTTTGTGATCACCTTACCCAGATGTAAAATTTAAGGTGATCACAAATGATAATCACAAATGTGATAATCACCAATCACCTTAGCCGATTCCACCCCAGATCTTATTTGCCTAGGTGAATGTCAGCATGTATTATTATTAATTACAAGAAAGTTCTTCTGTTAAAATATCGAAAGGCAGGAGTAAATTAAAAGTTAGTCTAAACTCTAAAGAACCTGACATTATTTTCCGTGTCATTTGATTCGTTTTTGATAAGCACATTACACTGTCCTTTTAACTAAGACTATAGTATTACGAGTATCAATTATATATCAATGTGATTTTTGACATTTATCAATAAAATTGATGAATTAATGCCAATTAAAAATATTATTTTTGTTGATAAGCTATTGTGAATAATTAGAATAAAATTCAAAGTTGATCTTTATGGAGTCGTTCGTTGATGTAAAGAAAATGGACAGCATTTTAATAAACATACATAATTAATGAATTGTTGTCAGTTTTCAAGGAATAAATATTTCAATAGTTTTTACTTCCGATATTAGTACTTTAGGGCAAATTGTGCATTTGCAAAAATAAAACAACGAACTCGAAATTATGATCAAAGTCGACATTACGATGATAGAGAACAGGAAAAAAGTGTGTACCGCAATTCCGTTTGCCTGTCTGTATAAGAGCTGTGTCAATCGCGATTGATTCGGTCCTTGTGACCACTTCATTAAAAAAGATTGGTTGATTGCAATCACAATAGACAAAATCAATCAATCCTAATGTCAATCTCTTGCCAATGCAACCGATAAACATAAAGTGAACGAAACGAATGAAAAAAAGCTATGTTTCGTTCATTCAACTTCTTCTCAATAATTTCACAATACCAAATAGCAATGGAAATAAAACGGAATGTATATTCTGCATTTTTTATACAATGAAAGATGGCATCACTTTCGTTAATTTTCACATTGATTCGATCTTTCAAAATGCACGATTGGCATAGATCTAGTCGGTATGTCTGTAGCTCGACCTACAGCCTAAGCCGCTGACGCGATTTTCGTCAAGCTTGGTACTTTTTATATATGTAATTCACACGCGCTCAAGAGTATATCAAGAGACTCGTAAAATGTTATAAACAGCACGGTGATGGGGAAATTAGGGGAGGAGAGAAAAGAGGTGTCGATGAACATTGGTTTTGAATGTTTGGAAATTGTCATAGCAAGGGAAAATCGTACCGGGTAAATTATTCAATAATCGTGTTGTACGACTAAAAAACCAATCTCTATATTTGACGGTACGACCTAAAAAAATAAGTTCGAGGGTGAACTGATGAGCATTCCTAGCGAAGCGGGTATCACGGGTGAACTGATTGAGGGATGGAGTGAGAATTTTTTGTAAAAGAAGCGATAAAACAGGGAAATACATGAAACGGTGTTCAAGAGATGGCAAAGAATCCATGATGAATTATAACGATGTGTTCTGAATTCTATCCAATAATTTGACAGAAGTCTGTGCTGCACCTTATAAATGATAGCTAGATCAAAAGGTGCGAAAAATATTCGATATATATCGATAGGTATAAACATTTTTGGAGGGTCTCTAGAATGTGGTCATTCCAACGAGGATCGTCGTTCAAGCGGTCATCTGAGAAACTTAAAAGTTTTATCCAAAAGTTTTAGCTTTTTTTTCGCTATTTCGTATATTAATGGAATACTTAGTTCCAGTTTCTACACGAATTACATTGCTTTGAGTGTTGGTGTTGTCGGCTATACATTGTATAGGGCAGTTGATTTGATAGTCGATTCAAACAATTTGATCGCCCATTCCAGTTTTCCACGTAAGAATTCCTCATATAGACCGAAAGCCCACAGCAATTTTTGGGTGTGATTGATAACAAAAAATAATTAACATAATTAGATAGGTCTTTAGTAGTTATTTACAAATGTGAACGTCTTGCATGCTCTAGTGGAAGCTATAGTGCATAAAAATGCATCTTATATGAAGTTTTTTCCAAGACTAAATAATTGTGATAACAACTTTGCCAAAATGTAGAGTTAAGTATTGAGGTCTAAGACGTTTTGCAGACAGCCTTCTGCCTCCAAGACGCGATAAGAATAGCGTACTTCTTGCACGAAGAAGACTGCCTTCAAAACGTCTTAGACCTCGATATTTGCAAACAGGGCACTTAGCTCTTCATTTTGAAGTTATGGCAAATTTTTTATCACAAATTTTTAGACTTTGGAAAGAAATGCATACGAGTATCTGATGCACTATTGCTCCCACTAGAGCATGCAAGACGTTCACATTTGTAGATAACTACTAAAGGCCTATCTAATTATGCTAATTGTTATCAATCACACCCAAAAATTGCTGTGGGCTCTTAGCCTAATAGTTTTATCCGCCACGCCACCGCCGCCGGCCGCCCAGTAGTGGTTTGGTTTGTATCGGAGAGCGGAAAAAGTCTGCTAAATCTCTAAAATCACAAATGTAAATATCAGTCTTGTACATAGTTGGTCAATATTTTTGTTTAAAAAAGTTATTGACATTGTTTAAGAAATTTTAGGAAAATTGAGTTGTTTTATGTTAAGGCTCCCCAGCAGTTTCAATTTTATTGTGTATTTAAATTTTCAAAAATTTTTTTTTTGGATTTTTAAAAAAAAATTCAAATTTTTTTTTTTTGAAAACTCAATATTTCGAAAACCCCATGCTCGATTTTTTCTTAAACTTGATAAATAAAAGTTTCTTAAAATAATCTACAAGATATGAGAAAAAAAAATTATTTTACCTAAAAATAACGGTACCCACCATACAAATGTTAAAAAATGCTTTTCGAAAATCGTATTTTTCTCGAAAACGGTTCCGAGAACTATCCTTAAATTTTTTTTCTTTTGATTAATTTTTATGATCTCTAATTTAATAAGAAAAGTTTTGAAAACAAGATATAACTCACTGTACTTACCATAGAACGATATTTTAAAATTTTGAATTTTTTAGAGAAAAGCTTCTAAAAAGTATGAAAAACATTGCATTTCGAAACATTAAGAAAAATATTTTTTTTTGAATTTTGAAAAAAAAAAAATAATAAAACATAACTCTAAATTGGCGTACCAAAATTTTTTCTTAAAAATGTTTTAAAAATTTTTTATATAAAAGCTTATTTTTTTAAGAAACCACTACAAAGACTTATAATTTCTGTTCTTGCATAAACCTAAACCAAAGTATTTATCCAGTGCTTGTAATGACTTTTTCAGCTCTAGTTCAGATTTTGCAAACACATCAATAACCATTCCTGTGAGACCCTAGCTCCTAAGGAATTCTTTAAGGTCATTTGTATACAAATTAAATAGTAGTGCACTTGATGGATCGCCCTGCAGTGCACCTTTTGTGATATTTGACTTTTCAGTTAGACCATTCGTTGTTTTAATAGCAATCCTGGTTTTTGAGTACACAATATTTTGAAATGCACGGATTATTTTTACACTCATTCCGATAAATCTTAAATACATCCATAATTTTTGATGATTGATACTATCCAATGCTCCTTTTAGGTCATAATTGAGTCATAATTGAATTAACACTTCTACTGGTTAGAAGGAAATTATATTCTCTTCTCTTAACTTTCGATAGCCTTCTTGAAGTTTGCGAACATGCAATGATAATTAGTTGTCTTCCGTATCATGGTACAAGTTATTCAAAACACATTCAAATTACTGATTCTTGTTTTACTTATAATAAATTTTATTTTTAATTGATTCGAAAAAAAAAATAGGATAGAAAGAAGTATTGAATTTATTATAAAAAAAAATTATAATTTGAAATCATTTATATTATCGTACCGTAGATCTTATTTGTTTTTAATTTATACTGTGGTTATTTAACTCGATTGATGAAATATATAAATAAATAAGGTTTTTTTTTTAAAGGATGTTAACCAATTTAAGTAGAAATTTCTTGAATTTTGTCATTAATTACCAAACTAATACTTATTGGCTTAAATTTTAGACCTGAACTCAATCTATATTAAGACAGTTTTGTCGAATTTGAATTGAACTGTTCATTGCATTGACAGAGCATCGAGTTTGAAGGGAATCATATTGAGTATTAAACTTTATTTTCAACTGATTATAGATCATTTAAGCATGTGCATTCTGATCCATATTCATAAATGGTAAAGGGTTTTTCAGTTGGCGTGTGTAGATTTTGGCGGCCATGTTGTTGTGGTTTTAATTCTGTTTGTTCGCTGACTGAGTTTTGGAGTGTTAAGAAAAGGACTTTAATTTGGGCCGAAAAATGTTCTCTAGACACTCGGATGTCGGGATATCACGGGATCTAACGGTACAACGCCCATGGTGGCACTAATCAGCAGGTACAAAACGCCCCTGGTGGCACTAAACAGCAGGCTAACGCTCTGGTAGATCAGCAGGTATAAAACGCTCCTGGTGGCACTAAACAGCAGGCTAACGCTCTGGTAGATCAGCTGGTATAACACACCCTTGGTGGCACTAAACAGCAGGCTAAACGCTCTGGTAGACCAGCAGGTACCGAAGTCCGTGGTGGCAATTAGGACGTTAAACTTCGAACTAAGACCCCTTACCACTGGTAGGGGAAGCCTTAATAAGAAATAGCTGGTAGCTGGACAATTTCACCTTCCTAACTTGTCTTTCCGGAAAAACGATTTACGAATTTTCTTATGGAACGTACGATCGCTCTATAGAGCTCGAGCTGCTCAGCAGCTAGCCGATGCCCTGTCAAAGTATAAAGCTGACATAACAGCTTTTCAAGAAATCAGATGGACAGGGAATGGTGTTTTACAGAAGAAAGAATATGACATACTACAGTTTTCATACAAAACACCATGTGCTCGGGGTAGGCTTCCTAGTCAGCGAACAAATGAAGTCTACTATCATCGGCTTTAACGCTATAAGCGAAAGGCTATGCACCCTTCGCGTGCGAGGCAAATTTACGAACATCAGCCTCGATTCCTTCATCCAGATCGAGCAGGCGGCACAAAATCTGAGGCTGCACATTAGTGAAGGTAAAACAAAGTACATGGTGGCGTCGAATGCGAGAGGAACAGTTGGTTAAACAATCAAGGTTGCGGAGCACGAATTTGAAGTGGTGCAATCCTTTAAATACCTTGTGGAGGCAGGGGGTTAGATGGAAATGTCCCTGTAGCAGCAGTGGCACGCTTGTGGTCGCACGGCTTTAACTCGACGGATTGGGGGGGATCTTACTGCTACTAACCTACCAACAAAAATTATTTTCGTGCCATATAAATGCAAAAAAAATATGTACACCTTTCGCTACTTCAACCGAACACGGTCCTGATTGTCTGGATCTCTGATGTCTGATGTTATGGACATCCTTAGGCTTCTCCACCCTATGATACCTCGATCATGTACCCTTGGTTAACTTGTGCCTGTGTTCTTAGTAAGATAACCCCTGAATGTTTTCTTCTCACTTCACTGAGTCAACCTAGACTTTCTTCCAACATAATACCGCCCGCTTCTCACCAAAATAAAATAAATTTACCAAGCCATTCTAGGTTTCATTTAAATTTTTAGCTTTAATTCTCAGGCAACAAAAAAAATATATAGTTAATTATTTCAATAAAAAAAAAATTATTAGATTTTTGCGAATTGAACTTGCGCACCATCTAAGATATGAATATAAGCATGAATGATCCATGTGAAAAAATAAAAAAAAAATACAATTATATAACAATGAATGTTAATTCAATTCGATTCAATTAAAATTTAAAAGGGTTAAATTCTCACAGATATAAAAAAAAATAAGTATGAAAAATCTATATGGGTTTAATATAATGTGTAAGAGTGGCCAAAAATTAAAGACTTACATGTACCGATGTTTTTTATTCTTCTTTTTGTTTTCGTTTGTAGAATAATTTTGTTATTTTTGTATAGATGTTATATAATTTTCTTATATTCGATGAATTGTATACCATCTGTAGACTGAAGAGTGCGCACTTTCGGCCTGGCGATGCTGTAGCTGTCAATGAATATTAGAATTTTAAATACAGGTATGTTTAGGTATATGAAGAATGAAGATCAAATTTATGTTTTTTTTTTTTTTTTATGCGTATTTTTCTTTGGCAATTCTTACCTCGTGTGTCTTTATAATATAATTTTTTTTTTCTCTTTTTTTTTTTTTTTTTTTTTTTTTTTTTAATCAAGCAAAATTTTCATATATCTGTGCTAATCGGATTACCCACACTAATGCAACCTAATTTTTTTAGATATAAATTATTGAAGTTAAAATCGTCAAAAAAAATCCTCGTGGTGACTACAGGTAGCTTCTGTACGGTGGGTCTTCCTGAACTGCTTTTTGTTCAAGTCCGGGTGCTTGTTGAAGTATTTTTTTGATCAACAGGATTTGAGCTCGAGTAATTGTTAACTGGTGCAAGGCCTCTGCCAAGTAGAATCTCGTGGTTCTTTATAGGTTAGTTCTGGCTAATTTTTTTATTTGGTCAAAAAAAATTAGTACCTGAGCCTTGAACCGAGACCTTTGTTATCGGTCTAAGTATTTACTTAATTTTGGAAAACCCCAGTGCTTAGCTTTTTTTGATTTGTTGTTTTCTTATTTTTATTTTTTTATTGGTAATTCAAGGTGGGGGATAAATAATTCTGGTGTATTTTTTTTTCACGATTCGTACTACACCAAGTTTCTCTTTAGTTGAATGTATTTTGTTGTTTTACACATTAATTCTAAAATAAAATTTCGTTTTTCTTTAAATTATCTAGATACTCAAATAACATTAATAATAAATTTTCTTACTTTGCTCTTATTTGTCTCTTTCCAAATTTTCTTTACTTTTTTCGTACTTTTCGCCAGCTTAAAATGACTTAACCCCACACTTGTTCGAATCGGAAAGACCGTGTGCTTGACTTTCAAAGTAATCTTAAGCCTATTTCAGTTTTCTTTTCTTTAGGTTACACACATTGAATTCGAACTCGAAGGTAGTGAAGTGTGTTACAATTGAAAAGGATGTGTAACGTGATAGTTTCGAAATTGTTACGTGGTTACGCAATTTGTTGGTTATGTTTTAAATTAGTGTTGATAATATTTGTAAGTTTTATTTTAATAATATTAAAAAAAGAAAACTAAGGTTAAAGGCACACGCCACAACCTTGGGTCAATAGTAGCAGCCGATAACAATATAGAAGAAGAAATACGCGGGCAGCTTCTCAAATCCAACAGAGCCTACTATAGTCTGTCAAAGCTTTTCAAATCCAGAAATCTCACCATAACTTCAAAACTGCTGCTGTACAGGACCATGGTCCTGCCAGTACTCACATATGGATCCGAGACTTGGGTGCTTAGCAAAATGCACTCCGACCTCTTAGCTGCGTTCGAAAGAAAAGTCTTAAGGAGAATTGTTGGCCCCATATGTGAGGAAGGACGATTCCGGAGACGGTACAATCATGAACTGTACGCAATCTACCTTGAAGCAGATATCGTGACAAAAATTAAGCTCGGTAGACTCCGGTGGGCAGGGCACCTAGCTCGCATGAGCGAAGAGGAACCTGCTCGGAAAGTTCTTTGTGGTACATTCTATGGTAGACGACAGCGTGGTAGACCATGCTTGCGCTGGAGAGATGGCGTAGACCAGGACGCCCGAAGCCTTGGGGTGCGCAACTGGATGGCGTCGGCTAGAGACCGGGATAGGTGGAGAGACTTGTTGAAAGAGGCCAGGACCGGAACCCGGTTGTCGAGCCGATGATGATGATGAACTTGTCTTTCCACGAAACCCCTTATCACTGGTCGGAGGAAGCTCCGCAAAAGCAAGGAAAGCTAACAATCATCTGCACTTGTCTACGAGGGGATTTAAAATGATTGATACAACCAATTTACTATGCCGTCTGACTGTGTGTATGATCGAAAAAGTACTTTTCGTTCACTGAAGTAGGTCCTCATGATGACTTTTCAGTAAAAACTGAATGTGAACTATGTAACTGGTGAACGAAAAATATTAATGTAGTTGATATTTCTGTGACGTCATGTGTCCATGGTGCTTGTGAATTGTATTTGGAGTAGCATGGAACGCTTCGTTATAGTTATCTCTAGCAGAGGTGACGTGAATTGGCCACCAAGGTCATGCGATTTTACCCCGCTAAACTTTTCTTGTGGGGTTTCTTGAAGTAGCAGGTCTATGTGAATAAGCCACAATGGACCGATTCCCTTGAGGTGAACATAAAACATGCCAGTACACTCAGATCTTTACGGAAGAGCTATCAAAAATTTTACCATTCGGTTCCTTGTTAGCGTAAGAAACCAAGGGCAGCATTTGAACGATGTCATATTTCATAAATAATGCCACACAAGTTCCAATGTAGCAGTTTTAAGAAAATAAGATTTTACATGCACAATTAAAGAAAAAAATACTGACCCCTTTTTTTAACTTTCTTAGAATCTTCTTTATACAACATTTCATTGAAATCCGTTATGCCGATAATGAAAAATTCAAAATTCGAAAAATTGGTTCTATGGTAAGTATACAGTCAGAAATATATTAATTTAAATTTTTTTTATTAAATTATAGATCGTAAAAATTAATCAAAAAAAAAATTTTTTATCAAAATTCTCGCAGCCGTTTTCGAGAAAAATACGATTTTGGAAAACCATCTTTTAACATTTGCCTAGTTAGTGCCGTTGGTTTTAGGTAAAATATCTTTTTTTTCTCACATCTTGTATATTATGTTAAGAAACTTTTATTTATTAAGTTTAAAAAAAACTACGTGGGATTTTCGAAATATTGAGTTTTGCAAAATGAATTTAGAAATTTTTTTTAAAAATCCGAAATTTTGTTTTTTAAATTTTAATACACAATAATAGTCAAACTGTTGGGGAGCTTTAGCATAAAAAAAATGATCAAAATCGGTTGTACCGTTTTTGAGAAAATGAAAAACAAAAAAAAAATGGTTCGACGGGGGGTATCAAAAATAATAATTTTTGACAAAATTTTTTTCAACCATTACCTAGCTTTAACTAATTGATTTTTTTCTAATTTTTTTTTTAATCTATGACACAGTTTTTGAAAAAAAAATATTTGTAAAATTTCGAAAAAATCGAATGGCAGGTCTACCATTATTTTTGGTTTAAAAAAAAAACGTGTGAAGGGAAAAATTTAAAAACGATATCTACCAAGTTTGAAGAAAATCGGCCGAGCTGTTTAGGCTGGGGTCGAACAGACAGACAGACAGAATTTCGAGACCCACTTTTTCCGTCTTCGCTATCATCGTAAAGCCAACTTTGATCAAAATCTCAAATTCAATTTTTTTACGAATGCATAACTTGCCTTATAGAATCTATAAGTCGCAAGTAAAAATATAATGCATTGTATGTCTATACTTATTTGAAAATTGCAAAATTCTTGCTGTTCTAGTTTTTAGCTCCTTATCTTAGAATATTTTACGTATTAAAACTACACGAGTTTTCTCGGAATTAATTAATAAATATTATTTTAAGAGCGAAATGCATGAGCATTAAAATTGAAGAGTTTGATTTAGAGCGCCTGTATAGTGCAAGATAGTAAGTTATTAAATATTGACAAGAAGGCCAGATTTTATGAAGTTTTGTCTAGCTTTAAGATTGGTATAAGTTATAAAATAATGCAAATTAATTATAAAAGAATAACTGAAAAATCCAAACTATATCAAATGATGCAGACTGTATATTTCAATTTCAACTGCCGCAAATCCTTATAACCCATCATGAATCGAATGATTGTTCGCTTGAATAAATAAATAAAATGTGGAAAAATATCCTCCTCCTAAACCTAACTGTTTGCCTGTTTCAAATATGACCTAAAGCAGGAGCTGCTGTCTCAACCTGTGACAATGACAATAAGAAACATTATTTTTATTAATAAGTCGATCTTAAATAATTTATCGGAGTGACTCCCCATTATAAATTATACCAATTCCTCTTTGCTTTGGGTCGTTAAAAATGTCACTTCGAAAATAACTAAGTGGTCGGTGTTAGCAAGAAACACTTGGCACTTTTATTGTTATACGAGAACTCCCTTTTTTGGAAACTTTATTCGTGCTTTTAATATGCACTAAGTCTCAATATCGTTTAGTCATTGGAGAAACTTTAATCATATGGAAACTTGATCCGAAACCTCATTGACAGGTTTTGCAAAACTTAAGAAAGTTTAAGGCCACACGACGGTTAAAGATATACTACTTCCTCTGATGACTCATCTACCCACACGCTCAAAATTTCAGAAAGCCGGTCTACTGACTCGGTTTAAATTATCTCAGGGTGACAATCTGTCTGTCGAGATAAGCTACTATCTTTAACGTGTTCCATTTAGATTGAAGAACCTACGACAACAGTTGGAGCTAGAAAATCCAACTGATTTCGGTCATTCACACTCACCAGCATTATGGGTTGCTTCATAAGCCTTATAATGTAAAGCGTATAGATGAATTCAAACTTTTGTATAGTCGTCAAGTGAGATAAGCCTGTGAGTAAGCAAGCCATGATGATGACCTGTCAACCGTTTGAATGATTTAAAAATCAACAATTATGGCGCTTCTTCCATGTGGGCGCGAAAGCGGAAAATTCCGCAAAGATTTTTGTAAATAAATTTATTATCTGTGTTTGGTTTTACCATCCGACTTTTGTATAATGAATTAATTTATGCTGATGAAATATATTTATTTTTTTTTTGTTGTTCAAATATAAAAAGAAAAAGGTTGAAACAGAATGCGATCATCAAGATTGATGATTTTTATTTTATTTTTTCGAAATACATTTGTAACTCTAAGGCTCATATCAAACCAACCAAGTTTTTACATGATCAAAATACACGGAAAAAAATACTACAATATTCTAAAGGTAGTACAAATGTTTGGTCATTTTCGAAAATATTATAAAATACAACTGTTCGTCGGTTCCAAAGCTCGTTCACAATAACACTCCTGTGACTAGCTCACAAGAAATGCAAATTTGCTTGCAGCCTTGTTTTTTGCAAATTCGACGCTGGCGCATAGTGTTATGAATCCTCCTGTTCTTGAGATTGTAAAGCGACAAATCTTCTTTCTCAGTCGTACAGAGTCTTAAAAGATCTTGAAATACGCAACTCCAATGGTCCAGATGGTATATCCCCTATTGTTCTGAGGAGGTGTTTAATTACCATTGCGCTAGCTTTTCTATCTATCCTATTCATCTGGACTCTTTTTGAGTGGATGTAAAACAGGGGCCGAGTGAGTGAGTCTCATCAGTGATTGAATGAAATTGTCAAATTAGGGTAATCGATTGCTCGATTTGCTCGTAAGCAGTAATGCCAAACTCACATAATTCAGTCACGTATTACTCGAAAACTACTGATGCGGTAATTTGGCCCCAGCATTTATCCAGCCTGTCCCTAAAAAAGGCGAATCCTCCTCCCACTCCAATGACAGACCAATTGCACTTACGTTCTTTCTTTCCAATGAAACGCTGACTGAAAATCAGCTTGACAAATATCTTGAAGAACCAAAGCTTCTAATTGACCGGCAGTACGGATTTCGTAGCAAAAGGCCCATTGGTGATCTGACAGAATAAATCCTTGCACCATTTTGGTGAAACCAAGGTTATTGCACTTGATATTTCTAAAGCATTTGATTTTTGATAGAATCGTATTTTGGTTTTACGTGAGTACCTGCCGATTGCCATTGACTATTAACCCCGACATAGCCGAAGTCATCTCGGTCGCAAAGTTGTGATATGTTGCAGCATATGCACACCTCTTGTCTTGGAGGCTAGGTCTATCTAACACCTCTTGAATTTAAGAAAAGAATCTTGAAAACCATGTGTTTCCGCACTCGGAATAAACCACGCCACCATGATTCTCCCACTAGGTTGCCTACCTCATAGATAGGGTTTGTTCAGGGGGTAAAACTCAACTCTCAACTCAAATGGGCATTATCTCCCATGGTACCAGAATATAGCTTCCGGTGAAGCTTCGCAACCGAGGTGACTTTCAGATAAGTTACTGCAAAACTCTGGGCCTGTCAACCCTTAGGATACACACATCAAGAAGTCGGCCGGGGTAGCAACCAACAACTTAGTGTGCTTCCTTTTGGTCTTCATTCACCATGCGACGAACTAGGAAAGATACTTCTAGTCTTTTGCTCACCTTACGACAAACTAGGAAAGACACTCCTAGTCTTTTGCTCACCTTACGGCAAACTAGGAAAGACACTCCTAATCTTTGTTCTGAAAAGAACTAGGAAAGATACTCCTAATATTTGTTCTAAAGGAACTAGGACGATGGTCCTACTATTATTTGCTACTACAAATAAGATCTCACCTTTTACATCCTTAAAAAACCTTAAAAATCTCCAGCCACGCGAGTAGCCGGAGATTTTACCAGTTAACTCCCTTCATAACCTGTAAAAACTTAAAAATCTCCAGCCACGCAAGTACCCGGAGATTTTACCAATTTCACACATCATCATCCTTTAAAACCTTAAAAATCTCCAGCCACACAAGTAGCCGGAGATTTTACCAATTTCACCTTCTTCCACCTTTTAAAACCTTGAAATACCTTAAAATCTCCAGCCACGCAGGTAGCCGGAGATTTAACCATTTCACACCGTTTCAAAACCTTCTCACTCCCTTTTCCTCGTGTTTTGGGTTTTCTTAGTTGTCTAAATCTCCAGCTGGTCAAGCAGGTCAAACCCGTCGGGGAGGAGCATTTGATATAGCTTGACATGAAGCGCTCTTATCGAAATTGCGTGCATTTGGTATTGATGAATCTGTTCTTCGTTGAATTAGAAATTTGCTTTTAGGCCGGTCAATTCGTGTTGTTTTGGACGGTCTTAAGTCTGATATTCACGAAATAAATGCTGGTTTGCTTTTGTTTCGGACTCTCTTCCTCATTTTCATGATCAATTATCTCTTGTCTGTATCTAGATTATCTTCTAGTCCACTATATTGTTTTGCTGATGACAGTACTCTCAGCTTTTCATATTTGTTTCCAGATCCTCATCCTTCTATTCCAGAAGTGGCTCCGCAACGGCAGTGTATGATAAGCTCATAAGATTCCGATCTTGACAGCATTGTAGACTGGAGTGTTAGAAACTGCGTGGAATTGAACCCAAAGCTGTCTTCTGTCCGCCAAGCGTAATATTCGACCAGTGCCATCATCCATGTATGGCACTTACATCGAGGAAAATGAAAAGCTTTCCATCCTCGGTATGTGTATTACTGACTGTCTTTTGTGGGATGATCACATATTTAATGTTGCGAAAAATGCGGCGAAATGCTTAGGTTTTCTCAGAAGATGTAAGCAGTTTTTTTCCTCTTCTGATCTGGATGGTATTTATAAGGCATATATTTGGCCTAAACTTGAGTATAACTCCCATATCTGGGCAGGTGCTCCTTAACATCACCTGTACCTCTTAGACAGAATCCAAAACATAGCCATTAGAATAATTGACTATTTGGAGACAGTTCTGTTACGGAAAGTTTTGTTTCTCTCGAGCACCTTCGTCTCTTGTCTTAAATTGTCTTATCGCTTCTTCTTCAAACAGTATTCTAATGATATAGCCAGCTGCATTCCTCCATTGGAACAATTTCGCCGTAATACTCGCCTTACTAAGAATGCTCATCAGTTCACCGGTGAGCCTAATTTTGGGCGTACTGTAAAATACAGAGAGTCTTCTTTAGCCGTACTACTCGAATGTGGATCGGCATCTCCTTTTAAATCCCCTAACTGCTTGCGCTGTGGTATTGATATTTATTAAGTCATAATTCTGTTTTTTTTTTTTTTTTTCTAAAGTTTAACTGCTCATGTTGAAAGATTCTAGTTTTCTAGCAAGTAAGTATATAAATTATTCGAAATATGTTAATTTAATTTGAAACAAGACAAAATGGTACAGATGGTATAAAAAAAACTGAATTTACCAGAAACAAATAACATTCGATCTATATGTATGTTTAAGTTGAAATTGGTTTTGTTAAACTTTATTAACCAGTTCTATTGAATATGTTTGCGTTGGATTAGACAAGAAATTTTTTTAATTAAATATGGCGTGATCTTTTTTCATTGAACTTGGTAAAAAAATAGATATATCATTATTTATTGGATAGTTTTTTGAACTTTCAAAAATAAATAAGCAGTCCCCATTATATGTACAAATAGGGTGACGCATAAGTAACGTTATGGTTTATTCGATGAATAACATTTTTCTTTCTTATTTTATTTAACTTTGGCATTAATTGAAATTTAAATTAGGTTTTGGAAATATATTCACATTATATTGTTAAGATGATGGCGCAAAATTTTAAACAGCCTAATGTTAAGGTATTATTATGGTAGAACTTAACAGTTTGCTAACTTTAAAATTTTAACCATTTTCTAACTAGTATCTTACTTATGCAATTTCCTTAATAAATTGGTTCTAAACATACCTGAACAGTGACAGTTCGTAAAAAAAAGGCGACATTTGACATTTGTACTTGCGAAGAGAGTATTTAATGAATTTAAATTTAATAAAATGCTAGAGAAAGTATCATGCTAAATTTAACTAAAATTTCCAAAGTTGTCGTTTTAACCAAGTATTATACCAAAACAATTTTAACATCGTACTAATTCGACTTAAACTTTGCGTCAATATTTCTCAGATGTTGCTTCGATCTGAACTGCTCTGTCCAGACCATTGTCAATAAATTTTCTTAGAATGTCAGGTCCCAGCGACGTCACTTCTTTTCGGATATTGGTCTCAAGCTGTCTGCACGGTTCTTCCCCAAAGAAAAAATCTGGAGGCGTTAAATCGGGTGGTCAGTTAAAATAAAAAACTTGATATTATCCGATCACTTTAATTTTCCCCCATGAGAGCCATAGTTGGATGAGCTGTGGCTCCATCTTGTTGGAACCACAACTCTCATGTCTGGCCTTAAGAAATGTTCAATCATTGTCCACATTAACCGCAACTTCTTCGTCGTGCGGGGTGCGCCTGAGCCTCAAATAGTAGACCCCGCCAGCAGTCTCGATCTCTAGCTTGCTGCCTGCAGTTTCGAGTCCCAAGTTACCTTAAATCTCCCTCAACTTGATCACGCCACCGGAGACGAGGTCTGCTTCTGTTCCTCGTACCCTCTGGCAAAGCGTTGAATACTCGTACCTTACGGGATGGAGCGTCGATGTTCATTCGCTCTACATGCGCTAGCCATCTTAACCGCTGAATACGTATTTTCTTGACTAGAGACACGTCGCTCTACATCTCGTACAATTCATGATTGTATCGTCTTCGCCAGATGTTATTTTGCCTATCGACACAAACCGGGCCATAAATCGTGCGTAGAACCTTTCTCTTGAAAACACTAAGGGAGCTTTCATCCGCCTGGGAAAGGGTCCATGCTTCTGCACCATATGGCAAGACCGGGATGATCAGGGTTTTGTAAAGCGTCTCCTTTGTATTTCTCGATAGGGCATTATTCCTCAATTCTTTACTTAGCGCAAAGAAACAGCGATTAGCAAGAATTAAACTACGTTTGATTTCAGCACTGATGTCGTATGCAGAGTTCACAGCGGTACCCAAGTAGACAAATTCTCTGACCACCTCAAAGTTATATCTATTAATAGTCACGTTCTGACCAAGTCTGGGGTGAGAATCGGCTTTATTTGATGACAGCATATACTACGTCTTCTCCTCATTTATCACAAGACCCATTTGGTACGCTTCTGTATCCATAATGGAAAAGGTACCCGTAACTGTTCGCTTGGATCTTCCCATTATGTCGGAGACTTTTGAAAAATAGTGCCATTGGTGTTGGCCCGAGTATTGCACACTACTCTCTCAAGGACAATATTAAAACAGCTATGTACATGAAAGCGCGTCACCTTGTCGAAGTCCTCTGGTGGTTTCGAAGGTTTTGGTTGAATCTCTCCCTATTTTGACGGAGCAACGGGCATTTTCCAACGTCATCCTGATAAGGCATATCAGTTTGGCAGGGATACCAAAACTCGACATGGCACGGTACAGTTCTTCTCTATTAACGCTGTCATAAGCTGTTTTAAAATCGATGAATAGGTGTGAATAGCTCTTACAAAATTGACTAGACATTTTGAAAACCGCAACCTTTTTTATCGATATTAAATTCTTGGGTCTTCTCCAGGTTTTGGCTTAGTGTGAAGATCTGGTCGATGGTAGACTTTCCAGGCCTGAAACCACACTGATAGGGGCCAATCAGTTCATCAGTAAATGGCTTTAGGTGTTCACATAATACGCTACACTGGATCTTATAAGCGATGATTAAAAGGCTAATGCCTCTATAGTTGCTGCAGAGAAGGCGGTCGCTCCATCTCTCCAGATTTTCAACATCGACTGCGTTTCCACTATGGTGTTTCCTTCCTCATCCTTGCAGGCACCAGGGCGACTAGTGAAACCTGTTGTTTCCTTGTAGAAACTCCGCACCTGTTTTCTGCTAAGACACCTCTCTATTTCCTCAACTTCACGCTGCTTATGGTTTCTTTTCTTTTTTCTGAGCAAGCGGTTTTCATCCCTTCTCTTTTCAAAGTAGAGCTGACGGGTGGCCCTTGTCTTCTTTTGCTGCCTCAACCTATACGCCTCGGTTTGACTTTGTTTGCCTGAGCACATTCGGAGTCAAACCAGGTGTTCTTTGGCAGCAGCCTTGATGGCATGTTCGCATTGCTGCCAGTGGCCTTCTGGGCTCAACTCGTCTGTACTAGGGTCCCTCGCAAGCTCTAGGGATATTTGGTCGGCAAAGGCTTTCGCGGTCTCTTCCGATTGCAGTCTACCAACGTTAAAATTCCTCCTCAGGATTGATTTTCGCCTAATAGCCTCCATGGATATTCGCACGCGCAGTTTTGCACTTAGTTTTGTCCAATAAAATACACAAAAAAAATAACTACATAAATGAGACGTTTTTTCGTTTCCTGAACAATTTTAAAAATGTCGCTTAGTACATTCTTGCGGGAAGGTATCGACATCTTAGCAATAGCACAGTGCGCAGGCTGAGATTAGAAAGGAGATACCGATGCACATTGGTTCTGAATGCCGGCACATTAGTTCTGAATGTCGGCACATTGCAATGATTGAGGTATTGAGCCGGGTAAGGCATTACACATTCGTGTAGTGCGGCTAAAGAAAGAAACTCTGAATTTAAAAATACGTTCAAAGTTGGGCTGTAGGGTAAACTGATGGCCATTTTTCTTTTTTTACTTGCGATATTGTAGGTACTATAGGGCAAGTTCTGCATTTGGAAAAAAAATCGAACTCGAGATTTTGATCAAAGTTGACATTACGATGATAGCGAAGACGAAAAAAGTGGGTCCGACAATTCCGTCTGTCTGTCTGTATGTCTGTATGTCTGTACCTCGAACTACAGCCTAAACTACCGGAGGTATTTTCTTCAAACTCGGTAGTTAAGGGTCTTCGGTGATTCCCTAGAGGAGAAATTGAAATTTTTTTTTTAGCTCCAAAAATAAGGGTACCCCCCGTACACCCGTAATATAAAATCTTATTTATCTCGAAAACGGCTCTAACGATTTTTATAAAAAAAATTAAGTGTGATATTATGGATACGGACTATATTTTGGTGAAAAAAAAATTTGGGGGGAAATGTTATTAGGGGTACCTGTCATAGAACGTTTTTTTTGATTTTCGAATTTCTCACCAACGGCTCTAACGATTTTAACCAAAATTTTTATGCGGGAGCTGCTTTGCACTTGAAAAATTATAAACTAAAAATTTTTTTCGAAAAAATAGTGTTTGGGTTTTTAGAAAAATAATACAATTTTTTTTTTGAAAATTCAATATCTTGAAAATCGATACACAATTAAATTTTTAAATTATGTTTTAAAATGTATTTTATAAAATACTAACAATTTGCATAACAATTTTTTTTATAAAAATTTTAAGGAAAATTTAGTACACAAAAAACATGTTTCAGTGTGTCTGTATGTCTGTACCTCTCACTACAGCCTAAACCACTGGACCTATTTCTTTCAATCTCGGTAGTTAGGGGTCTTCAGTGATTTCCTAGAGGAGAAATTGAAATTTTTTTTAGCTCCAAAACTAAGGGTACCCCCCATACACCCGTAATGCAAAATCTTATTTATCTCGAAAACGGCTCTAACGATTTTGATAAAAAAAATTAGTTGTGATATTATGGACATGGACTACATTTTGGTCAACAAAAATTTTGGGGCAAAATTTTATTAGGGGTACCTGCCATAGACCCGTTTTTTGATTTTCGACTTTCTCATTAACGGCTCTAAGGATTTTAACCCAAAATTCTTAGCAGGAGTCCCCTTAAGTTTAAAATAATATTGTATATAAAAATATTCTAAAAAATATTTATTGGGTTTTAAAAAAAAAATTTAAATCAATATCTTCAAAACCTATGAACGATTATTTTTTTAAATTATTTCCTAAAATCAATATTATTAAATACTTAAAATTCGCAAACCATTTTTTTCTTGAAAAATTTTAGAGAAATTTCTTATATAAAAAATTTTTTTAATAATAAAACGATTTTTTAAAGTTTATTTGCATAAATTCATACTTTTCCGGAAACCAGACGGCAATTTTATGCATTTGAACATTATTATCTCATTAAATCCATGTTTTATATTTATAAAATGTATCTTAAATTCCAAAGTACTTTTACATAAGAGCAAGTTCGTGCGATCCAGTCGTGCATTTTATTTTTTTTTTCTTTAAGCTAATAATGTGATGCACTGAAATATTTACATAGCTGCGATTAGCCGATCAAAGTAATGATTCAATACGGTAATATGTAATCTGTGTCAAAGTGTTAATTCCTGGAATTAAATCCTGGAATCATTACAGATTAGGTTTAAGGTCGTTTACTCTCCAAAATTCTACCAATTTCCGTCTAAAGTTGTGTCAGTATGAACGAATTCTTACATAAATCTTGAGTAAATGGATGTCATTAAAACATTGTTTTTATTTATTATCTTGATAGTTCTTTGACAGAAATTAGACATGACCAAATATAATACTGCTTGTCTTTCAAAGACAGGATCGCTGATGTCAACATAAAAAAGAAAAGAGACTGACTCTAGAGAGCTGCCATCAGTCACTCTGCCTTGACTGCCTCTTTCAAATAAAAGTTGAAACATAGCATAAAGAAGAAAAATGTTGTTCATTGTTGGCACTCTTGGCAGTATGTGTATTTGTATGTCTGATTTTGTTAATTATTTTACCTGTTTTGGACATAATTTCTGACATAAGCGAAAATCATCATTTACCTTTTAAGTGAATACAATATTTTGACATTTTGTTTATTACTTATTTGAATATTTTCACTAGCCATAAGAAGAAAGATTCTGAAATTGATGTATACAATTAAACGGTTGACTCTGCTTGTGGGTGCTGACAAACCGAAACAAAAACTGGCTTCCTGTTTGTGTAATAGTTTTCTCGTGGCATCTCATCTCCTAAAGGGTGGTTAAATTTTAAGGGCCGATGTTGAATGTGAACCACACCTAAACGTCAAGTTTTTTTCTGCATTTCATTTGACATTTCTCAATTTCAGACTAACTCAATTTGAACCATGGAAAGATACATAATCGAGCAACGCGTTAAAGTTATTCAGGCTTATTATTAAAATGGGCGTGAAAATCAAAATGTATATCGTGCACTTCGTGATTTTTTCGGTCAATTTAATCGTCTAAATCTGCGTACAATCGGAAAAATCGCGCAAAAATTTGAGCAAACTGGGTCTGTAGGAGATGTGAAAACACCAGTGCATGCTCGTACAGCTCGTACTGTAGAAAATATTGCTGCTGTTCGCGATAGTGTGGCTGAAGAGCCGTCCACCTCAACTCGTCGTCGTGACCAACAATTGCACCTCTCACGCTCGTCGTTGATGAACACTATGCATAAAGACTTGCATTTACACGCTTACAAGGTGCAATTGACTCAAGAACTAAAGCCTCTTTACCATTTCAAGCGTCGTCAATGGTCAGAATGGTGGCAAGAAATGGCAACAGTGGATGATCAATTTCCGAAGAAAATCATCTTCAGTGATGAGGCACATTTGGGCGAATGATAATAATCCAAGAGTGATTGTCGAAAAACAAATGCACAAAGAGTGACTGTTTGGTGCGGTTTATGGGCTGGCAGGCCGTATGATGTTCGCTATCGTGAGATGATAACGAACTTTTTATGGTCCGAATTGGAAGATATGGATGTGGACGATATGTGGTTTCAACAGGACGGTGCCACTTGCTACACAGCTAACGAATCAATGGCTCTTTTACGCGAAAAATTCAATGGCCATGTTATCTCACGTGGTGGAGATATCAATAAATTGGCCGCCAAGATTATGTGATTTGACACCGTTGGACTTCTTTCTTTGGGGTTAATTCAAGAGCTAAAGGATGGGATAATTCGGCACATTAACGGCATAGAACCTCAATTATGCCTCAGCGTCATCGAAAATTTGGACCATCGGATGCAGTTGTGCTGCCGAGGTCGTAGCGGCCATTTGGCCGATATTTTGTTCCATACATAATTGAACCATACCATATTATCATAATAAAAATAAATGACAATAATTTCCGGAATAATTTGTGTTTTATTCAAAATCAACATCGGCCCTTAAAATTTAAATACCATTTATAAACATAATAGTTTACTCGCATGAAAGTTTCCTCGTATGATAGTTTACTCTCACGATAGTTTCCTGGCATAAAAGTTTTCTCACGTAATAGTTTTCTTTCCTGATAGTTTTCTCCCCTACATTTTTTCTCGCTTATAAGAAAAAACTATTTGCAATTTAAATTGATTACATAATATTTTAAATCGATTTACGTTTGGGTTCAAACCTATTTATGTTTGGATTTAATCTATTAGTACCCCTTGCGTTAAACTTTCATCTTTCATACTGAAATTCTGCGGTTCGATTCTCAGACGGTTTTCAGATGTTACTGTTCTTGCGAGGAATTGACAAATCCTCAAAGAGTTAACTCTTGTCATTCAAAGTGCTGCTTCCTTCATTTCATGTGGAAACGCACTCAGAAATGGTTTAGTTGTAAGTCACTAGGTCCTGGGGGTTCTCTACGAGCAGTTGCACCACCAACTTTATTTATTTATTTAATCAACATATTTGCGCTTATGTTAAATTGATGTCCCATTTTTGGTAGATAAATTTGCGATTGGTATAAAAATATAGCTATTTCTGAAATCTAAAATAACTGTTTGCCGAAATGTTATCATATCCGTTTAGGTAGCACCTACTCAATACATGTACATTAGGCTGGCTCGATTGATAAAAAAATTGTATGAAAATTTGTTTTTTGTTTGATCGTGTTCGGGCGGTATACAAAAGTTGTAATAAGAGTCCTTCAATGGGAATCCAAAATATTTTTAAAAAATTCCAATTTTAAATATTGCCCCAAGGACCTTAAAGATTTTCGGAATATGATACATAAATTAAAAAAAAAGATTTATATAAAATCGTTTAAAAAATGGCTTATGTTTCATAAGTTAAATATAAAACCTTGTTTCAAAATCAGCAGGCTTATCCAAAGGCGCCGATATGAAAGGGGTAAGGGGGTCAATTGCCCCCTCCTCTGGCTCAGGAAAATACCATATTTGCAACATTTTTTGCTTTTTATTATGTCTTTTTGAAAATTCCGACTGGTTTTTATTTTTTTTTATGTTAGAATCTATTGTTTGCCCCCTCCCCGCCCCTCTCCTTGAAACGAATCTCCTGGAAAAATCTATGGGATTACATATTGCTCTAAATGCATTTTAAAATCCATTATTCCGTTATACCTACTGAATAGAATATTTTAAAATACAAATCGAAGGAACCCAAATTTATGCAAAAAATAAACCTTTTATTAAGAAGACTTACCAATTTCAGTTTGCAGTGGGCTTTTATCGTTTAAGCTAGTAGGCTAAGCAATTTCAGTAAGAAGTGGGTGGTATTTGGAATTTGGGACAGGGCAGGAGCTGCAATTATTTCAGCTACTCTTCAAGATGTTGGAATGATTTCAAAGGACAATTTTACCAATGTTGTAAATAGGCACAAAATCAGACCTGCCCGTGAGAAAGAGAGGGCATCGTTATCATCTTTGTCACCATCAATGTCATTTCAAGAGCTCCAGTTTGGGATATATTTTGACGGAAGAAAAGACAAAACACTCAGTATGATAGATAACAGACGAAAATCAATTGTTGAAGAGCATATAAGTGTAGTGAAAGAGCCTGGATCCGAACACTTAGGGCATCTCTCCCTTCCAAATGGAAAAGCTGAAACCGTGAGTAAGAAATTGAAGGAGTTCTTTGATGAAAAGGGGATTTATAAATCAAAAGTTGTGGTTATTGGAAGTGATGGCACAGTTATAAACACAGGATCGAAGGGATGTGCTATCCGTCGTTTGGAACTAGACCTAAGAACACCATTTCAATGGTTCATATGCCAGTTACATGCAAATTAACTTATTCTTCGACACATGTTTGAGCATCTTGATGGAACTACAACCGGACCAGGAAACTTCACAGGACCTTTGGGAAACAAATTGAAAGATAGTGAAAATTTGTTGTTAGTGCGATTTCAAGCTATTCAATGTTACCTTCCAGAAATATCAAACACTAATGATTTCAGCACTGACCAACGATACTTGTTTGAAATTTGTCAAGCTATCAGTTCAGGAATTTGTAGTGACGGTTTAAAAAAAGAAATCCGGGAAAAATCTTTCATTTAAGGTGGCTTACAACTGGAAATCGAATATTAAGGTTATATGTTTCTACTGTGACTCCATCCGAAAATATGCTTTTGTTGCTCAATTTTATAATGCAAGTCTATGCGCCAATGCGGTTCCAAATAAAAACTAGACCTTACTGTATTGATGGCGCTCGACACCTTCACAAAACTATAATGTTGACCAGATATGTACCTGCCTCAATAGTTGATCCTGTTATTCAGAGAAATGGCTTCTTCGGCCATCAGGAAAATATTATGATAGCAATGATTGCAGATGAGAGAGAAACAATTCGAGTTTTAGCTTTAAGAAGAGTTAAGAAAGCACGAGAGCAGCAACATCCTCGGTGCGGTCTTTCGTTTTGCCGAAGTTCAACTTTAATGCTGAGGACTACATTTACATAATCGACTGGAATGTTGTTGGTATTTTATGTGATCCACCAATATTAAGAAACATTAGTTTGGATGTCATAAGTGATTGCATTCAAAATCCTAAATTTATTGAAACTATTATTTTACCGTGCATAAAGGATTACCCTTGTCATACTCAAGCGACGGAGCGTTGCGTTGAAATTGTAACTGAAGCTTCAGCTGCTGTCTGTAGTCCGATGAGACGTGATGGATTCATAAGAACAAGAATGGAATCGCGAAAAAATGCTGTTTTTTAATTCTAAAAAAAGATTTCAAAATTTTGTTACTATTTTTTTAAACTTTCACTTTTTTTAAATGTTTGTTTTAACTTTTTTTTTATATTTCATTTTTTGTTTTTGCTTTAAATATTCTTTATTATCATCAATAATATATTTTAATACCACTGAACTTCAAAAAAATTATTTTTTTGGTACGGAAAATTTTTCTTTTTTCTAGGTTGTTTTTGGTTTCATGAGAAGATTCTATTTCCAAAGCTTTAATTAACCTGACATCATGACATATAAATACAACTTTTGGGTAGTGCCCGAAAACTAAATTAAAAAAAAAAAAATCGTGCCACCCTAATGTACATGCATACATATAACAAGTATAATTATGCACAATCGATATAATGTATATTGGAAATATCTATTGAAAAACTACCTGAAACTGATCCTTCGAAAAAGGATCTTAAAAATTAAAATTTCCGCTTGCCGAGTCTAATTGAATGGACTCCTTTATGTTCGGTGCATTTTCATTCTTTTCAAACCAAATTACGAGTATGTATATGTATTTTATTTTTGTTTGCAGGGTGGCTAGTCTTAAAACGCTTAGGCATTGAAAAATTTTTGATTTTAATGTTATATAGCATTTTAATAGAATACTACTTATTTATTATAAGTTATTATTTTAATGCTTATCAACAAAATTCGATTCTACTTTTACTTTTATGCAATGATTTCTTTTGTATTCATACCTTATGAACATACTACAACAAATGCATCAGTCAAGTAAAAAAGAAAAAAAAAACGAGGAAAAACGCAGAAGATAAATATGTTAATTTTAAAATAGAAATCTTAAAACAAAAGTATGTGTTCAGTATTCGCCACGTTCAAATCACCATCAGTCAAATTATCTGACAAATAATTTTGAAAAAAAAAATCATTTGCAAAATAAATCTTTTTGATCGATTAAGCGAAAAAAAAATCTGATAAATCGTTTTGAGTTAAATATTCATCAGGTTATTGCAGTGGCGTAGCGTACCATCTCGGCGCCCGGGGCGGGAGACCCATTTTGCCGCCTCCATTCAATACTAAATTAAAATTAAATTTCGAGACATCATTTCACAGGCAATAAAGTATCTTTTATTGAAAGTAAAATAGAATTAGCGGTTTCATAAACGGATTTTACGAGCCTTACGAATGAGGCTCGTGAGACAAAGCTGCATCTGCGGATTCATCTCCATGCATGCGTTTTTTCCTGCGAATTGTACTCGTTTTGAGATCGATTCCGAGTTTTTTTCAAAAAGTCTTAGAAAAGTCGATTGCGGCTTGGACGAAACGGTCTCTGCTCTCCACCAGGAGAGCTTTTAAAACGCAGAGTTTCTGAGCACACTTATCCACACTCAGTCCACATTGCTGCAGGTAAATCTGTGCGTCATCTTCTTCAGGTAGCACTGCAGCTCAAAAGCCAAGAAAAGTGAGGAAGTGTAATGACTGCATGACTGTCAGAAGAAGACTGGCTACCGATCCGTCAATTCTTCCAGTACCTCAAGAACTTCCACAAACTTATTTTTAAGCGTCTCTACAGCTTCACGAGGTTCACTTTTTCCGCAGGTTTGTGACTAGATGCTTGAGTTACTTCTGGTGAGTCGACTTCGTCTTGACCCTGCTCTGTGGTGGGACCAGAACGACTTCCAACTTCGACGGCAGGCACGTCTTCTTCTTCTGCCCGTAAAATAAGTTATGCATTCCCATGAATATTGGCCGGAGGACAATTCTAGGCCCCTCACGATTATAGATGGAGGAATCTTACTTACATTGGAATCACTTCCGCTGCTGCTGGATGCCGCCGAAGACGTTAACGCAGCTTTTGAACCAGAACTAGAACTGAAATATTTCGCGTCTTCGCGTCTGCTTCCTTCTTAGCCTTTTTCTTGCGGTATTCCGCGCCGCTTCCTTTAACTCTTTTCATTTTCAAAAACTAGTTCAAAGGTTGAGTGAAGTACTAAGTGTTTAGTTTTAGAAGATTCAACAGTATTTAAACTATAAACAACACAATCGAAATAACTTTCTGTGATGCGGGAGGGAGCAAAAACATTGAGCTGGCTGAGACTAGAATAACGTTTCCGTCGAATCCTAGTTATCTTATCATATCTCGCATATGCATATCATATGTTTCGGAACACTCCCTTTCAGTTTCGCGAGAGTTTCGGAACGTTTTGTTTTAGTTTCACGATCAGCGCGACAATACGGAATGCACTTTTACGGCCCTACTCACCGTCTACGAATTCACGAAAGCGGTCAACGACGAACCACAGATAGGGTGGCAAATTTCAAATTTACATCATTGTTGTTTGTTGACTTGTCAAACGATCTGTCATGAAACATATGATTTCTACTCTACCCGTATCACCGGCGACATTTTGCCGCCCCCCTAGGCCTGCCGCCCGGGGCGGACCCCCCCCCCCCCGCCCCCCCTACGCTACGCCACTGGGTTATTGTCTTTGCCGAAAATAAAAATCAAAGTGATGAAACGAAATCGATGAAAGATTCAGAAAATTATTGGCTTTTTCGATAATAATCATGAATTACGCCACGTCAAGTCACAAGGTTGGCGGAAACGGTTGCCCACGCCAACGTCAACAGTTCTTGATCAAGAGGATTTGGCTGGCCAGTCCGGTCACGGCACACTGGCGTACGCTATTTTTTTGCCAGCACCTTGTGGCCCCGTTACCTTGAAAAATCGCAGCAAAAAAAGTACAACTTTCAAGCGTTTTAGGGGCTGATTAAACGTTTGACATGTACATATTTCCTTGACAACAAAGTCTAAACAAAAATCCATTTTCGGCAAAGTCTGTCGGTCACATCGTCACATGTAAGTTTTTCGTTATGATGTTACCAGCTAGTCGAAAATCGTCAGCTTGGTATGCTTTTGTGGTGGAAAACTTTTACTTTTGATGCACTTCTCTTTGCAAACGGGGTCCCTAGGTGCTGACTGACGTTATTTCCTTATGTTGGAATGAGCTTGGAATGTTTGAAACGAATGTCGAATTTGAAGCGCAGCAATATTCGTACAGTACCATTGCCTAATGACTTATGACTTTCACTTATGACTTATGTACATGGTGGTGTAGGCAATATCACCCACTTTTCATGACAAGTAGAAACACGTGGAACAGCAGTCCCTTCCTCGAAAAAGGCATTATCCTTGACTAAGCATGTTTTTGTGCTTTTGGTTCCAACGACTTGAAATAGAATCCGGATCTCCGATATAACAGCCCTTCTTACTAACCATTACCCCAAGAGGTACTGCGGTTAAGGAAACATAAAAAAAATACAAGTGCCATGAAAAATGTAGATCGATTTTTAATTCTGTAAAACTCTACTATGCCGATGCATGTTATAATTTTTTTGAAGAAATGTGTATTTATAAAAAATAAAATGCACGACGGGGTCGCACGAACATGCTCTTATGTAATCGAATGTTATTAGAGAAAAACTGTTCATAAGCATACAATTCATTTTTTAATAGACTAAAACAACTCCTTTAGTAGTTGGAGCTAAAAGCAGGATGCCATATGATTCAAGCAAATATTAACTTATGCAAGAACAAAAATTATAAGTCTATACTGGTTTCTTAAAAAAATAAGATTTAAATACAAAACTTTTAAAACGTTTATAAGAAAAAATTTTGGTACGCCAATTTAAGGTTTTTATTATTTTTCAAATAAAAATTAAATTTACAAACAAAAATATTGAGCCGTTTTTAATTTGAAAAAATGGTTCTATGGTAGGTACAGTCAGTAATATCTTTATTTAAATTTTTTTTTATTTGATTATCTATAGATCGTAAAAATTAATCACAAGAAAAAAAATTTTAGCAAAATTCTCGGAAATGTTTTCGAGAAAAATACGATTTTGGAAAACCATTTTTTAACATTTGATTAGTGGGTACCGTTATTCTTAGGTAAAATAAATTTTTTTTCTAACATCTTATAATTTATGATAAAAAACTTTTATTTATCAAGTTTTAAAAAAATTGAGCATGGGGTTTTCGAAAAAATATAAGCTTTGTATATCAAGTAATTCGTTGAACTGAGGTTTGTTATGTTGACGTTAGGTTGGTCTACAATTCGTTATAAAGAGGTAAAAAAATACTTTTATTCACCTCAACATTACGTACTCATCTTGTTATAGCCAACAACTTCAACTATACAAAAGCGTGTCGAAAACTATCGCGACATGAATCACATACTATGAGATTAAGTGGGAACTTTATATAAAGGTTTTGGGTTGACAAAATTCGTGAATTAGAGGTACTCTTATGGACAATTCAAGGGGATTACGAAGAATTTGTTAAATCTAGGAAATTGTTATATTGAGGTACCTTATATTAAGGTTGCACTGTATTGAGTTTTCAAAAAATTATTTTTTTTTGAAAATTTGCATACACAATAATATTCAAACTGCTGGGGAGCCTAAGCATAAAAATTGATCAAAATCGGTGGTACCGTTTTTGAGAAAAACAAAAAAAAAATGGTTCCAAAAGGGGTACCAAAAATAACCATTTTTTGTAAAAAAAATTTTTCAACCATTACCTAGCTTTAACTAAATGAAATTTGTTGAATTTTTTTTTTTAATCTGTGTGACAGTTTTTGAGAAAAAAATACTTATAAAATTTCGAAAAAAAAATCGTATGGCAGGTACCGTTATTTTTAGTCTAAAAAAAAAAAGAAAAAATCAGAGCCCATATCTACCAAGTTGGCCGAGCCGTTTAGGTTGTAGTCGAACCGACAGACAGACCCACTTTTTTGGTCTTCGCTACTATCGTAATGTCATCTTTGATCGAAATCTCGAGCTCGATTTGTTTTTACGAATGCATAACTTGCCTATAAGTATCTATAAGGTTGTTTTCTTAATCAATTTTTTCATTGGTATTTTTTTAACTACTTTTAATGACGACTTTTATATACTCAATGGCAGAGGCTATTATTTCTAGCACAAATTATATTTGTAATCAAAATCTCAGAAGTCTTTTTCATAAATAAATTCTCCCATTATTTTTACCTAGAAAGAAGCTTTTGTTTTAAATAATATGTTAAAACCCCAAGTTTTTTTTACTACCCCTTGACATAATTGTAAAACCTTTTGACTCTAAAGCCGGTTACGGGTTGGCTTCGCTTATCAGACGCTGTGACGTGTAAAAATTAAGAACAACATTTAAAAACAAAAAATGTTTTGCAGGAGTACAGTGTTTCTCTCTTTTGAGAGCAAGTGACATTTGAAATTTTTTAGAAGACTATTTCTTGTCATGAAAAGTGCTTATCATCTTAGTCTCTAGGACAAGAACGGAAATTTTGAATTTTCCAAAAAAAAAATTAATCCTTTCGTAGAAATCAAAAGAAAAAATATTTGTTTCAAAATGTTAGTGTACAATACTACATATTTATACTTCCCAGAAGCTCTAAAATAAGAACCCGTTATAAAATTGTGATATGTGATATTTTTGAAAAAAAAAAAAAAAAAATAAACAAACGTACTTATTCTCAAATTCACGTCCATTTCTATGGGAAGTGGAGTTTAATGCTTCGTAAGATCAATGTTGCCTATTGTCGTCGATGAAAATGAACCACTTATGACAGTGTCCTTGAATGGTACTTGCATCGAAGAAGCTCTCAGTATCCGGTATGTGTGTCAACGACCAAATTCTCAAGACCCGCCAAAAACGCTGCTAAGTGCTAACGATTTCTGTATCGATGTAAGAAATTTTTCACCTCTTCTGATCTGGCTACAATTTATAGAGCGTTTAACCGTTCAAAACTCGAGGACAGCAAACATCTTTGGGCAGGTGCAGCGCAATTTTCGCTGCACTTATCATTCCCATTACTTGAACACCGTCGGAATGTTTCATGTATTTCCTTGTTTTATCGCTTCTTTCACACGAAGTAGCCAGTTGCATTCCTTTCCTCAATCAAATCACCCATAATAACCGTTTCTCACTGTACGCTCGAGCAGGTGGTGGGCGTAGCATGCCATCTCGGCGCCCGGAGCGGGAGACCCATTTTGCCGCCCCCATTCAATACTTACTTAAAATTAAATTTCGAGACATCATTTCGCAGGCAATGAGGTATCTTTTATTGAAGGTAAAATAGGATCAGCGGTTTCACAAACAAATTCTACGAGCCTTACGAGCAGCGAAGTCAGAAATAACTTTGTTAAAATCAATATTTGCAGCCAATACTTGTTCAATCGACAATATAGCCAAGTTTGTTAGTCTAGTGGAGCTGATAGTGGATCTGAGATAATTTTTGATTAGCTTCAACTTCGAAAAACTTCTCTCATAACTAGCGACACTATTTGCCACAGTCAAATATATATACGAATGAAGATGACTATATTTGGAACCGAAATTCCCAGATTCAGTTTTTGAATGAATTGGAGAAGCTCCAGTGGTCCTTTGCCCCTTATATCTTCCTCTTATTCAGAACTGGCGACAAACTGCTGGAGACGCTTCCACTCCATCTGAAACTCGTTCTTGTCGATGTCTTCTAATATATGGGAAAGATCACACTCGTACTTGCTGTCCAAAAGTTTCGCTGGCGTCAAAAATCCAAACTTGTCCGCTATTTCTTGAACTTGCTGGAATCGAATCGTCATTTCTTGCATGATCTTGTCAAATGATGCAAACACCTCTCGACGGAGTTCCTGATCGTGACACAAAGCTGCATATGCGGATTCATCGCCATGCGTTTTTTCTTGCGAATTCTTCTCGTTTTGAGTTCGATTCCGAGTTTTTCGCAGAGAGCCGTAGCAAAGTCGATTGCGGCTTAGACGAAACGGTCTCTGCTCTCCACTTTATAGAGCTTTTAAAGCGCAGAGTTTCTGAGCACACTTATCCACACTCAGTCATCGTTGCTGCAGGTAAATTTGTAAGTCATCTACTTCAGGTAGCACTGCAGCCCAAAAGCCAAGAAAAGTGAGGAAGTTGAAAATGAGTGCATGGCTGTCAGAAGAAGACTGGCTGCCGATCTTGTTTCGGAAGTTTGAGATGAATCCATCAATTCTTCCAGTACCTCAAGAACTTCCTCAAACTTATTTTTAAGCATCTTAACAGCTTCATTTCAAGCGATCTAGCGCGTTTCAGTGACTCGTTTCACTGCTTGACCTGTGACGGCAACCAAAGTGTTCCACCGAGCAGTTGATGCAGAACAGAAGGCAAATAGCTTCTCCAGAATTCCAAAAAATGTCACGGAATTCACTGATTCAGAAGCAGCGTGTACTCCAGCCAGGTTGAGTGAGTGGTTTGTGCATGCAACGAATGTAGCTTTCGGATTCAGTGCTTTAATCTGGGCTTCAATTCCTTTGTGGATCCCTGACATTGTGGCATCGTTGTCATAAGCCTGTCCTCTCAAGTTATGTATGTTCGGACCGTCTGATGTTATCTTCGCGATTATATCGTTGCTGAGATCTTCTGCATTTTTTCCTTTTGGTTAGAAGAAGTCGATTAAAGATTCTACCACGGCGATCTTTTCTCCTTCGATATGTACGTATCGCTGAACCTGGCTCATTTGGTCTTTGTGGGAAATGTCTGGTGTACTGTCGAAGATTACGCAATAATATTTAGCTTCTTGAATGCATCGATATCACCTTCTTAATCTTCTCCACCTTTCCTAAAACACTCGCAATGTGTTTAAACATTTTAAGGGAAGTCATGATCCTTTTGGAGCTTTGAAATAATATAAAAAACAAATGATTCAGATTGCTCAGAATATAAAAACCGTGAGATTTATTCACTCATCGCTAAACGACAAACATTCAATCTCTCATTTATTTTTTTAAATAAATTTCGATAATCAAAAATCATAACACCCTGTATTTGAAAATGCAACTTTCGTAGCCTAACATCAATTCCCTTTATCGATTTTATTTTCCTTACACATATCTACATATGTATATACACAATGATCATATACAGGACCTTATCTCTTTCAAATCATCCCTACGTTACCCAAACAATCATAGAACCGACAAAGGCAAAAGTCCTTCCTACTATACAATAACTCTATATACCTAAGCCAGTAGGCCTTCCAACAGAAGATTTACTTAGGTAGCTCGATTTTCATAAAACAAAAACATCTGTCAATTCTATAACCTGGCTGTCAATATCACACCTGCCCGTCGTTTTATCTTTTCTAGTGAATATTCAGTCTTTATAGCCCAAAAGATCTATTTTTGAAATTCGAATGACACCATCAGTACTTTCACAGCTCCGACAACAATAACAAAAGAAAAAATATTTTGCATTACTGACATTTGAATTTTTGGTTGAATTTAATTTTTTCCTTTTTTAATTTTCAAAAACAAGTTAAACAAGTTAAGTTGTTGACAAAATGATTTTAAAGGTGTGACTGTCGATTTTTTCATTAACAAAACCAATTAATAGCCAAAGAAAAGAAACAAATCCTCGAAAAGCCCTTTCCTTAGTTAATCCATAGACATGAAGTCCACATTATAGATATATATGTATATGTAGATAGAAAGTACGTTTTGTATGTTAATTAATTTTATGGCTGCAAGTGATGAGGTAAATATTTTGCAGTTTCATTGATTTAATTTTTTCTGGATCCAGTCCAAGTAACAACGACTCGTGAAGGTAAATCCATTAATAATTGGGCCACACATCTGGCGATCTGGCGCGTCATTGAATGATGTATACTCTTTTATTTTGACGTATGAATAATTCACAATTGAAATAAATTAATTCACTTACACGCAAGTTGATTCAAACAGTATTGGTTGAAGGGACAGTCACAGAATCATTCTGAATCCATAATTATATGATTCTGAGTAGATAACAAAGCCAACCATGGACAAACAGATTTCTGGAAAGTTATCATTACATGGGCCTATTCAATAAATATCGATTGATTATTTATTTTTTTCAAGAAATGAACAAGCATTGATTGAAGATAATAAGTGGTGAACAGAATGTCCTTTTGTTTTCTTATTTCCTGCATTTAAACATCATCTAATGTTTTTAAAAGGAATTATAGCCCCAAAAGGTTTGCAATCGATTCTGAAAACGTATGGAAACCCTGACCTACAAATTTATTAATAAACTCCCCGAGCCGAGTGAGAAAGTTATGTAGTTAAAGGAACAAGGCCATGTTGGCAGTCCTTAGGGGCCATGTTGATTCCAGTATCTGTCAAATCTGTTGTTTATTATTAAGGGGAACGTAACGGAATCCCGCTGTTTATAATCCCATTTTTTTCAAAAATCCCGCAAAAAAAGTTTTAAAATACCGTAATCTATAATACCGTTTTTAAAATAAGGCTTTTTAAAATCCCGTTTATTCAAAATCCCGTTCTATTATAATCCCGCTTTTTAAAATCCTGTCTTGTACCCCTTATCCCGTTTTTCAGAAAACGTAGCTAAGACTTACTGTTTATACGTCGTAATAAGAAACGGGATTATAAAAAACGGGGTAATAAGAGAAAGGATTTTAAAAAGCGAGATTTTAAAAATGCGGGATTATAAAAAGGGGGATTTTAAAGAAGCGGCATTAAAGAAACAGGATTATAAGAAACGGGATTATAAAAACGGTATTATAAAAAGCGGGATATCGTACCCAACCCATTATTAAGTCACTGAAGTGATGCCAGACCACCATGACGAGTTACGTTATTGAACAGCACGCCTTAATGATAATACTTTATTATAAAAATTAATATTCGTGATTGCAAACGCTACACTTTGGCCCTTCAAAGGCAACTCTACCATGTTTGTTGTGCAAGAATACCAGAAGCTGGTTTTGCTCGCGCCGGCCGGTCTGCAGAAATCAGGAAACTTCAGAGTAACAGATCTTAAAAACCTTATTGTAAAAACTTTATATAAAACAACTCTTAAGCTAATAAGAAATTATACTTCAAATCGAGGTCGGCTTCCGGACTTATAAGCCGATATACGATTGATTCGCTAATCTGGATTTTTGGATGATGTTATCTGAATTCTGGCTATTTGGATTCTGGCATCGTTCAGTACAATGCCCCTAATGATATTTATCAGCAATTATTACGCCCCTGCTGGTGGCACTATTCCGCAAGTACTAAACCCCTGGTGCCACTCGACACAGCAGGCATTTCGATCTATAATTAGGACGTTTGTCTTGGAATTAGAACACGTTACCTTTGATGGGTGGTTAGGCTTAGGTGGCTGCTGACCAGAAAGGCCAACACACTTAGACTTTGGTCCGTTGTGGGGGGAAACTTAGGAAGAAACAGAGCAAAACAATCTCTCCTACTTAACTTTGTCTTTACATGACCCCTTAACCTATGTATGACTGATTCGTTTCGACTTGTCTACGACCGGAATTAAAGTGATTAATAAAATAAAAACAAGTTGTCGATGAACGTTTGCAAATTGAAATGGAAAGGGAAAACTGTCCGGGTAAATTATTCCATCATTGTGTTGTTCGACTAAAAATTGAATATCTGTATTTGACGGTACGCCCAAAATTAGGCTAGAGAGTGTTAACTGATGAGCATTCCTAGCGAAACGTGTATCCCGCATTAACTGGTTGGGAGGAGGAATGTGACTGGCTACTTTGAATGAGCAGTTGTTGTGGAAGAAGCGATAAAGCAAGTAAAACCATAAAAACATTCCGACGGTGTTCAGAAGATGGGAAGGATTCCATGATAGTTCTGTGTCTTATCAGTTTATACGCTCTACTCTGGATTCTTTTTAATAAAAATTAACAGAAGTTTGGCTGCAAATCCTAAGCATTTAGCAGGGTTTTGGGCGTTCTCCTGAACGTGGTAATTCCCACGAAGATCGTCGTTGACCTACATATATACCTAGTACTGATAGCTTTTCGGCTTAATTGATGCAAGTGCAATTCAAGGACATGTTTGCCGGACGTGTTACTTTAATTTTATTTTTATTTTTATTTTATTTTTTGGACTATAAAACGAAATCTATATGAAAAGACTGGGCTCAGCAGCAACCAAATCATTTTCAGAGACGAAGCCCGTTTTTGGATCACCAGGAACATAAAAATAACTGTTGATGTTAATTGTGGGCTGATGCTTCAACCATTCCAAACTTTTTCTAAAACGATGATGATAACCTATTTATTTTGGCCTAAATTTGGGTGATATGGGTTTGATAGGTATGTGTTTTCAAAAGGCCGGTGCTATTATGTACCACACAGCTGATGTCACAAAGGATATTCTGCGTCAAAAAGATTTGATGCATGCTTATCTCACGCAGAGGTAACGTAAACTGTCCACCCATATTATTTGGTTCCAACCGTTCGAACTCTTCCGGTGGCATTTTCTTAAGTCGGAAGTCTATGCCAATATGTTAAAATGTCACACAAAACTTCTTTTACCCTTAATGCACGCAAGGCCTTAAAAGCATTGTTATGTGGATGTAGGTTAGGTAAGGCTAGGTTAAAGTGGCTGCTGACCGGAAAAAGTCAACATACTTAGACCAATATTTGGTCCGTTGTGATACTACAAGGATTTCAAAAATCACCCTTACTCGGTAAACCATTTTGAGCTAACAATGAAGCTTTTGAGACAATGAATGTCGGAATCATTAAGATCACTAGGATCATTATAGTAGTAGTCTCCCAAGTGGAGTCTACGTCTTTGCGCTAGCGCTAGCGCTACGTCCATGCAGCTTCTGCAAAAATCATTTGCAGGAACTCCAAGACGGAAAGTATGTCTTCCTATTAGGTAGTGTCCAGTAAGGCCACCTATAATGGACCTAGTATGCAATTTACCAATAGAAATTAGTTGTTTTGAGCGTTTAGCATCAAAAAATGGCCAAATTAGTTTAGTAGACCGGCAAGTTGGGGTGCTGGTCCATCTGTGGTTAGCTTTCTTCATGCTTTAGCATAAGTTTAAAAGTAGCTAGGGCTATACCGATGTTAGATTTGCTATCCAACAAAGGTAAGATTGTTCCGTTTTTTGTAAGTTCCTCGGCTTTACAATTTCCTGGAATGTCTCTATGCCCCGGCACCCATATAAGGTGAATGTTAAACTGTTTTGACATCTCCACCAGAGATGATCGACAATTTTGGGCTGTTAGTGAGTTAATGGAGACAGAATCCAGTGACTTTACGGCAGCTTGACTGTCTGAGAAAATACGTATATCAGTAGTCGATATAACGTTTTCTTTGAGCAAAGAGAGGACTTCTTTTATTGCTACAAGCTCTGCCTGGAACACGCTACAGTGATTGGGAAGACGAAAAAATAGACAAAGATTTAATCGCATCGTCTATCAACAGTGACTCATTTTCCTAGGTAGATCTGGAAGGGATGGACACTTGAAAGTTTTTATTAAATTTTGGGTGAGGGGTGGTGTAATCGACGTTACTAGTAAGGGATCTGAACGAGTTCAGTATAGTGGAGTGGCCAATATCATTATTGATCCACTGCGATGACGCTTTAAGCCGAATAGATAAAGATATCTAGCGCTATGAGATGGAACAGAACATCAAGTGCAGCGGATGGAGTTGAGCGGAGAGCTCTACACATGATTAAGCAGGCTGTTCGTTGGACTTTGCTGAGATTATCGCGGTTTGTTTCTGTTTCCAGCGCAGTCCACCACACTGTTACTCCATTATGTAAGTATCGGTCTAACGACTGAGATGTATAATGTATATAGCCAGTGTGTAATATAGTTTGTAGACCCCATTTGTTACCTACGGCTTTTTTGGAAGAGAATAGAGCTGTGTTGCCTTTGTAGATTCTCTCTTGAATATTGGGCTTCCAGCTTAATTTCTTGTCCAAAATAAGACCCAGATATTTTGCTTTGTCTGAAAATTTAAGCGGTATACCTTAGATGTGGGGAAGGTCTATGTGTGGGATTTTATATTTCCTGGTAAATAGGACAAGTTCAGTTTTGTGGGGGTTGACACCGAGTCCACATTGATCTGCCCAGGTAAGGTAGTAAGCTTGTTTAATGCGAGAAACAGATTAACACAGCGACTTCAACAGCAACGAAAACTTCAACATCAAAAGTCTTGTGAAATAGATTACAACGTGAACAGCGTTTTTGACAGCATATATAATCAAAATAGTTTCAAATGCGAAATGAATTTGCCGTACATAATTTGATAAAAATTAACGTAATTGCATCAATGTATACGACTTGCAATTTGTCGTACTAAAATTAATTTGTTTTTAGTAATTCTTCCATTGTCAAAACCAAAATAAATAGACAAAACAAAAAGATGGTTGTCACATTTTCATTTGAGTGTTGATAATACTGGGCGGTCAGCCATCAGACGAATAGGGGGAATAACATGTGGCATACGAAAACATGCACGTGCCGTAACTATTCGGGACTGGTGGAAGTCTGATCATAGCCTCTCCGTGGCGGCCGCTAGAAACAAGCCTTTAAAAAGGTTTGGCTAATATGATCAGGCTGGTTCCTCAGGTTGGCGACAGGTTAATTCCCTGTCCCGTAAAACTTATGAATTACGAGACCGACAACAAGCCTCGGAAACGGACTGATCACACGACGACAACCAACGCAACGAAAACTGAAAAACGATTTACGAATTTTCTTATGGAACGTACGATCGCTCTATAGAGCTCGAGCTGCTCAGCAGCTAGCCGATGCCCTGTCAAAATATAAAGCTGACATAACAGCTCTTCAAGAAATCAGATGGACAGGGAATGGTGTTTTAGAGAAGAAAGAATATGACATATACTATAGCTGTCATACAAAACACCATGTGCTCGGGGTAGGCTTCCTAGTCAGCGAAAAAATGAAGTCTACCATCATCGGCTTTAACGCTATAAGCGAAAGGCTATGCACCCTTCGCGTGCGAGGCAAATCTACGAACATCAGCCTCATTAACGTTCACGGACCTACGGAGGAGTCCTCAGACGAAGAAAAAGAGACTTACTACGAACAAGTCGAGAGGGCCCTCAATGCCTGTCCAAGGTATGATGTTAAAATCATCCTTGGGGATTTGAACGCAAAAATAGGTCGGGAGCCGGTATTCAGGCATTACGCAGGCACCCATAGTTTGCATGAGAACACTAATGACAATGGACTTCGAGTCTTAGAATTGGCAGCATCGAAAAACATGGTCGTTGCGAGTACCAGGTTCCCGCGTAAAGATATCTACAAAGCCACCTGGGTATCACCTGATGGAGTCACTCGTAACCAAATAGACCACGTGTTGATAGACCGTCGCACAGTGTGGAAAATGACAAATCTAGCGGAACTTAATTAATTTTTTTCTTGCTTCAAATATATAATTAAAGTTAGCAATACGATTCATAGAAAACCGGTTTTTAATATGGCGTTAAAATTTTTAATCATCCATATATTAACAAAGAGGTACCTCGCTGAAAGTGAAGCCTTTGTTTATATTCGAAAAAATCACTGAGTATTTCTTTGATCTTGCAATTAAACGTGTGTCTCAGTGATAAAAGTTATAAAGTATCAAAGTTTGGAAATTTATTTTTTAGAGTCCTGAGCATCTTGCAAGGTAAGAATTAATGCATAACTTAAAATGTAAGAAAGTCATTTTGAAAACACAATTTGAGAAGTCTTAATTTGAACTTTTTTTTTTTTTAAGTTGAGTTTTAAAAATGTATCCTCGTGTATCTTTCGTGAAATAATTTTTTTTATAACTGTTAATTCGCTATCTATCAAATTGTGTGAAATTTGGCTTTGAATATGTGCGGCACTCATACATTTTAATTTAATTTTCAATGATATGTACAGTATGAAAAATCGTAAAATTTTTGAAATTTGGCATCATAATAGAATGCGGAATAGAAATAACGTCATTTATAACTATATAATAGAAAAACACAATGTTGAGGTGGAAGATCAAAGCCTTAGAAGTCTAAAAATTTTTGTTTAAGCAAAAAAATAGACATATAAAATGGAAGAGTAGCTACCGAAGGCTTCCAAGATTTCTAGCTGCAAATGAAACATGGCTTGAAAAGTAATTATCCCTTTCAGATAAATTGAATAAGTTGCTATAGGATCTAAAAGGTCGACGAATTCTAGACGCCTAGACCGCGCAGTATAGGACGACCAGCGAAAGATTTTATTGGATTCAGAAATGTCCTTTTCAAGTTCCAATGTATCTGATGACAGTAATAATGACAATGATGATGACGATGCTGTAGACGAAATATAAATTATTAAACAAATAAATACATAATGATATAATTCTCATATAAAACTACAAAAATATTTTAAAGATGTAAAGTTTTTAAGCTTAGATAAAAGATGTAATATCTAAAACTAATCAAAAATTTATTCATCTATATTTAGAATGGTCGTTTATCTTGGAAGTCTAGGCTATTTATATAATATATATGTTTGTATATATAATTGTCTTTAGTTTAAAGCATGAGAACAATTAGAAGGACAAACTGCGCGTACAGCTAGTTTAATGTTATAATGAATAAAGAGTAGTTAAATTTAACAGTTTGGTCCTAAAAACGATGTTTTATATTTTTGGGACAAAAATAAATTAAAAATGCGGATATTTCGTAAAAATTTCACGAAATTATAATAAAATATTCATTTTATGTTTTAAATAAGGTAACTAGATCTTTTATTATTAATGTTTATAGTTATATTAAGTTTCCAAATGTCCCACTACAGTGCAAAAAAAAGGTATGTTTTTAGAGCTCGTTTTTTTTTAAATTGACAAACTATAAAAATAATTGATGTTTTCAATTATTTTGTAGTTTTTTGTAATGAATACTACACAAAAAAATATCAAAAAGTTTGTTTTTTCGTGCATGTTATTCAGTTTTGAAAATGGACCTACCTTAGTAAAAAAAATGGGTACTTTCAAAGCTCGGTTAAAAAAAATATGATTTATGAATATACATATTTACTGTTAAATTTCATTTCTTAGTAATTTATTATTAATCCTGCAAAAAGAAAATGACGAAAAAAAATAAAATATAAGCGCCATTAATTTAATTCCGCTAGATTAGCGAAATCACACACTGTGCGTCGCCACTACTCGAACTTGATGACGGTACGAACGTACCGAGGTGCCAATATCGACTCGGATCACTATCTTGTTGGTATGGTTTTCCGAGGGCGGATTGCCTTGCGAAGACGCATTGCATCCGCCGATCAGGTTCGAATCAACACGGCTGCCCTGCGCAACGAAAACACCAGTAACACCTTTGGTAATGCGTTAGGACTCGCCCTAGAAACACCTGACTTAGGGAGAGTAAGTCCTGGAGCCAGTATGCTGGGCGTAAATGAAAAGTGGACACGTCTTAAAAATACTGTCATTAGTACTGCCAACTCCATCTTAGGCAGCAGTCGTAAAAATCGGAACGACTGGTTTGATGATGAATGCAAGCTAGCGACTGAACGTAAGAATGTTGCGTACCGAGCAATGCAACAATCTCATAGAACGCGGGCACGCGAAGAGGAATATAAAGAGCTCAGAAGAACAGAAAAACGGCTTCACAGACAAAAGAAATCAGCCTGGGAGAAGAACCTAATCTGTGAAATAGAAAACAGCCGAGAGCGAGGTCCGCACCAGGCGCGGAAGTTCTACCAATCCGTCCGAAACATGACGCAGTACACACCACGCTGCACATACTGCAAGGACGGGGAGGGAAATCTGATCACCGATCCTGAAAGCATACTGGAGCGATGGGAAGTATACTTCAATGAATTGCTAAATGGTCAGCTCACTGCAGAAGTGGAGGCTCCACTACTTCAAGAAGAATACCCTATGTTGCCGCCACCAAGCATAGAAGAGGTTGAGAAGGCTATAGGCCGGCTTAATCAGAACAAATCCCCGGGAGCCGATGGCATACCAGCCGAATTATTTCATCACGGCGGGCCAGCCTTACGTCAAGCAATTCATGATATTATAGTGCACGTATGGGAGCAGGAAGAAATGCCAGAAGACTGGCGAAAGGCATAATATGCCCCATACATAAGAAGGGAGATGTCACAACGTGCAGCAATTATAGAGGTATCACGTTGTTGAGTACCGCCTATAAGATATTCTCCTCTATCCTACAAGACCGGATAACCCCATACGCTAAAACCGTCATCGGACAATATCAGTGTGGTTTCATTCCAGGCAAATCAACAACTGATCAGATCTTTACCCTTAGGCAGGCGATGGAAAAATGTCTAGAATTTAACATCCCAACATACCATCTGTTTATAGACTTTAAGGCCGCCTATGATAGCATAGCCAGGGTAGAACTTTACAAAGCCATGAGAGAATTCGGCATCCCAAATAAATTGACACGACTATGTAGGTTGACCATGACCAACGTAACAAGCCAAGTAAAAATAGCCGGATTGCTATCCAGACCAATCAACATCTTTAATGGACTCCGACAAGGGGACGGTTTGGCCTGCCTCCTCTTCAACCTGGCGTTGGAGAAAGCAATCCGTGACTCTGACACGGCAACAAGAGGGACCATCGTCAACAGGTCCAGCCAGTTACTAGCTTACGCAGACGACATTGACATCATCAGTGCCGCCGCTGCTTGTTCGTGCGCCCTTGTGCAAGAACCTTAGATTGCTGCCCCATATCTTGGGTGCCGGGGGTATATAGTTTAAGTTTAAGTTTATTATTTTAAAGTTCTTATTACATTTTAAGATAAGTTATCTTATAAATTAATGTAATATTATAATTTGGAATCGTTTGTACATATAGGTATAAATTATGGCAAAGAGAAAAGAAAGAGAAAAGAAAAAGAAAGAAAGAACAAATTGAGCTATAAATTCATTATTTTAAATATGTTATGAAAAGATTTAAATATGATCATTGGCCAAATACAATAAAAGATTCTTTTTAAAAAGTTTTGCGTTCGAACATCGCCTCAGAGCGATAGGTAAAGAGTTCCAAAAGCGCGAGGCTTGAACGAAAAATTGACGTTCGGAGGTCAGGCAAGTATATGTTGGTTGGATAAGCACACAAGATCTTTGTAAGACTGGAAATACAAGCTTGTTGAATAAGTATTCAGGTTGATGTGATTGCATTATCTCGAAAATATAACTTATAGTACGAAATTTAAGGTAATTGTCAAAAGAGCATCCAAAAATTGTTTTTGAATATGAGGAAATATGATCCCGTCTTTTCAGGTTGTATACATATCGAGTGACATTGTTGAAAGCCACATTCAGTTTCCGTCTGGTTTCACTACTAACTTTGCAAAAAACCTCACAACAATACAATAATATTGGCAATACCAATGTTTTCGCAATTATAAGCTTCGTAGTGGTTGGTAAAAATGATTGTGCAGCCCAAAGAACTCGAAGCTTGCCATAAACCTTGCCGATAGTTTGGTTTATATGGTTGTCCCAGGTTAGAGTACGGTTAAAAATGAGCCCGAGATTTTTAGCGGTATTTACATACTCAATATCTGAGTTCCCTAGTCTTAAACTTGGAAAAGAAGCTAAATCAAACAAGTTACGATAAACAACAATAGTTTTAGATTTACCAGGATTCAAGCTAAGATGATTCAAATTCGCCCAATCAAGAATATTTTGAAGATCTACGTTCATTTTATTTATAGCCTGTTCTTTTAAAGAATTTGTTGTTTGTATAAATAGCTGTACATCATCGGCGTACATGTGAATAGAGCAGTTTTGTACGACTTCAACGAGTTCGTTTATGTATAGTGAAAACAGGATAGGTCCGAGTATGGATCCCTGCGGGACTCCAGAAGATGTTGATAGGAATTTTGATTTGACATTCCCTATAACTACGGACTGCTGTCTGCCGATAAGGTAGGACTGAATCAAATTTCCCGAATGTTTAGAAAACTTGAAATTGCATATCAGTTTTTCACATAGTTTCGGGTGATTGACAGTGTCAAAAGCCTTAGAGAAGTCAAGGAGTGTTAAAAATGTAAGTTCTTTTCTGTCCAAGCCTTTCCTTATTTCATCAATGACGTACAATAGAGCGGACTTACAACTACGTTTCGGTCGAAACCCTGATTGTTGCAAACTTAAAAGCTGATTGTCAGTGATGTGTTTTTGGATCTGCTTTAAGATCGCTTTTTCAAAAACTTTTGAGAGAAATGGCAGAATTGAAATCGGTCTATAATCTGAGACACTACAGTTTTGCTTCTTGGGGATGGGAATGATTTTAGCTTTTTTCCATTCCAAGGGGAAGCAAGATGTGGTCAATACGGAATTAAAAATATGAGTAATATAAGGTAATATAAAAGGCAAACATAATTTCACAAATTTAGGGTTCAGTCCATCCAGCCCAGTGGCATTAGATTTCACAGACAATAGTGCCTCGACGACATCAGTTTCTGTAAAACTTTGAAAGAACAAACTTCTATCTTGCCAATCAGTACTGTCGATGTCGATAACTGTGGGCGTAGAATTATTTGAACCTGAAATAGATGCAAAATTTGAATTCAGCGAATCGCAGTCAGCATGCACATAATTAATATTACTGAAGTCTCTGAATTGGAAAGTTTTTGTTTTCACTTGGTTTTTAAAGTCAAGAGTTAAATAAATCAGATCATGTCTAGAAAAACCAGGAGCCGAAAGTTGGTTATACAAAAGGACTTTATCAAGGTTGCTAATGAAGAATACATCCAAAAGCGAACTGGAATCTTTAGAAAAGTGGGTTGGCATAGACGTATTGACCGGAACTAGATTAAGAGCGCTCATATCGTTAACTATTGGCATTGATACATTGGCATCAATAAGGTTGCAGTTGATGTCCCCACACAAAACTATGTTTGGTGTATAACAAGAAAATTGTTCAATCGAGTTAATAAGAGGTTCAATAATGACAGAACGGTGTGGCCTATATGCAACTCCTATCAATATTTGATCCGATCCACATAAAACATTGATAAAAAGAAACTGCATAGGACAAAAAGAATCAGCAGTACAAATAATTTTGGAATCGATTTCATTTCGTACGTAAATTGCCACTCCGCCACCAACACGATCAGCCCTGTCACAGCGATATAGCTTAAAACCAGCAACGAAAAAGCATTTATCAGGGATTTCTGGGGAAAACCAGGTTTCGGACACACATATAACATCAATCTTTGAACCTACAAACAGATGCCTAAATTCATCAATCTTTGGTCTCAAGCTTTGTGCATTAATATGAATTATATGCAATCCATTGTTTTGGGATTTTAGGATACGCACCATGTCAAATAAGCTGCCGTTTCCTCTGCTGCTTGAGGAGCCCCCCACATTGTCATATGTAGTGCTCTGCATCATGACAGATGAACAGAATACAACAGAACCGAGATGATGTCGACACGCAAAACTTTAAAAAAGTTGGAGGAAAAATTGATGTTAAGCAAATGGCCATTGTTCATTTACATTTAAAGACTATAGAAAAAAAAAATAAATAAAAATAAAAGATATATGTAAATATAAGAAAGAAAAATAATAATAATAAATGTATATATAAAAATTAAGAAAAGGATATAAATCAGTAAAAATATAATAAATTGAATTAAAAAGAAAGTAAAATAGAAAGAGGTACTTAATTATTGAAAAGTATTAAATTGGTAACACTGGAACATTCATAATTTGCGGCTGATTTTAATTAATCGTGGTAGTTTCAGTATTCAAACTCTCAGGGCTTTCGACGATAAAACTTTTATCTTCATCATGGCGCTTCGCGAAGACACATCCAAATTTGGTATACACAGAGGAAAGCTGTCCATTTTTTTTCATGCGCGCGGCTTGTTGAAGGAGAAAACGATTCTTTTTTGTGAGACTTTCATACAAAAAAAAGTAGCTGTCTGATTGTGTGTTAAGTCCCAAGTCACTGAGCCGAAGGTGTTTATGCTGCTTGCGATGGGTAGCGGCTGATATCAACAAATTGTTTCTATCTTGGGCTGATTGAAGCTTAATGATAATTGGTGCAGCATCATTATTATGACTGTTCTTCACTCGAAAAATGCTTTTTGGAGCTGCGGCACTACAATGTATGTTGCGGCAAAAGTTATTAAACATATTTTGCAGGTTTTCGCCGATAACATATGGTATTCCAAACATAACAGCGTCTGTGGCAATGTTTCTGTTCTCGATATGATCGATTTGCCTTTGGAGAGCACGTAATTCTTCACCTGCGGGAAGTGCGGGGGCATGTGTGTTGTTGTTGGTTTCACACACAGCTTCAATTTTTCCTACACGATCGCATATGTCGATGATCTTGTTGTTTATCTCATCAATTTCAGCAGAAAATTTTTTTTGATAATTATCGAACATGAGTTGAAAATCTGCACGGAAGGACGTCATTTCATATGTAATGCGATCTAGAATTGTTTTTTCAAGTTGTTTAAAGCGATTATCGAGAGCTATAGGATTTGAGTTGATGGTTTGGTCTGGCGTAATGGCTACGGATCGTGTTTTTGGCACTGAAGAGAATTGTTGTCGCAGTGGTGTTTTGTCTGAGCTTTCTTTTGTCTTCTTCTCAGTTGACATGTATTTGTTTTTGGAATTGGATCGAGGAGGCCTGACACTTGACATTGTGTTATATTAAGAGGTTAGAATCAAGCAAAAGAAATGCAAATGGAGAGAACAAATTTTCGCGTGGTCAATTTAATCTTTGGAAAAACTTAGACGGATTAAAAAACAAAAGTTATTTATATGTGACCTTTTACGAAAAGTTTTTGTTGTTCGAAGCACATTCACGCACTTTAGTTTGAAATTGGTATTAAAACACAGGTTTAAAAAAGGTTCTACCAGACGATTGAAAAAAAACACAACCTTTTAGTTACACATGTCAAAATCTATATACGTTGAATAAGTGGAAGTTTTATTTATTCTCCATTTCGCAGTTGAAAAATTTAAGCAAACGTGCATTCTTGTTGTCAAATTCTTATAAGATCGAACTCGAGATTTTGATCAAAGTTGACATTACGATGATAGCGAAGACGGAAAAAAGTGGGTCTCGAAATTTTGTCCCCACACGTTTTTTTTCGAAAAAAAAATTTGTTTGGATTTGGTAGATTTTTTAAAAACTTGATAAATAAAAGTTTCTTAATATAAAGAGAAAAAATGTATTACCTAATAATAACAATACCTGCTCTATAAATGTTAAAAATATGGTTTTCGAAAATCGTATTTTTCTCGAAAACGTTTCCGCGAATCTTGATATTTTTTGTTCTTATGATAAGTTTTTACGTTCTATAATTAAACAAAAAAAATTTAAATCAATATATGTATGTACATATCACTGACTGTACCGATCATAGAACCATTTTGTCGATTTTTTAATTTCTCATTACCGGCTGAACGGATTTTAATACACTATTTTTAAATTAGATTTTTGTATAAACTAATATTTGGTTGCATCACATGGCATCCCATACTTAGCTCCAGCTACTACTAAGATTTGTTTTAGTCATTTAATTGATGAACTTTATGTTTATGAACAGTTTTTTTTTTCTAGTCGCATTAATTTTTGAAGTCTTTTACATAAGAGCAAGTTCGTGCGACTCAGACGTGCATTTTATTTTAAGATGAAACACAAAATATGGCGATTGCGAATAATTTTCTTCAACAAAACCATTTTCGATTCGTGTTCCTAGCACAGTTTTTAATTTATGTATGTCAAATCAATCCTTTGATAAAAATCAATAGTTTATAGCTTGACAGAAAGAAGACAAAGTAGTTATTGATACTTTTAAAAGTTTTTGTTTTCACCTCTCTTTTTAAGACACTTAGGGCTATTTGCTAAAACGAAATTAAATATTTATGTTCAACTTAAACGCTTATGTTCTACTACATAAGAGTTTATGTGGAACATAAGTCTTTATGTTCTGTATCAGCAAATAGGCCTTAATCATTTACTTCCGGATATGGAAGTATTATATATAATTCCTTGACATCTTAGGTATCCTTTGATGGAATTTGACATTTTGTGGTTTGATCAAATTCGAACGACCAATGAAACGTTAAATTTCTGGGTTATTCTGATTTTGTTTAATCCGTTGACATTTAAGTTATTTATCAATTCAATTCTAAAATTAATTAAAAACTATTCGTAAATCCTTATTTAAAAACAAACATTAATATTTAGAGACACAAAACTTTTTTTTCTTTTTACCTAAGACCCTGTCGCTGTTTTTTTTTCGTTGTAAAGGTGGTTTGTTTACATTTGTTTACAATGTTTTAAATCATCTTCTATTAATTTTGTTCTAAAGTTACCAACTTAGATTTAAGATATTTAGCTACGAGTATATCATTGTAATCAGAATATTGATACCCATTTACACAAAAATACGAGTAAATAGTAAAATTAATGTTTTCGAGACACTGTTTTCGTTTTATTTTCTGGGAAATACATGCGCTGTAAATTAAAAAAAAAATCAATATACTTTTCGAGTTTATAGGTCTGAGATGTAGGTTGCGTGGAAAGCTATTTCCCAAGTGTCAATCTATGGTGACATGGCGTTAAGCAGTTTAGGCTACGACTGCAATCAAAGAGGTTATTTATTGTGAGGTGCGACAGTTAGAAACAAAATATGAATAAAGATTGGTAGTATATTGTGTGTGGGTACTACGTAGTGAACGGTCAGATGTAAACAGGTTCCAATAACTTAAGGAAAACTTTTGGAGTATGCTATATATGTTGAGTTAGATCGATCTCTTAATCTTCCGCCCCTAGACGTTGGCGCCCTTGTGCGCCGCACATTATGCACATATGATAGCGGCGGCCCTGGACATCATCGGAAGAACCGAACAAGCTGTACACGATTCCTTCATCCAGATTGAGCAGGCGGCACTAAATCTGGGGCTGCACATTAGTGAAGGTAAAACAAAGTACATGGTGGCGTCGAATGCGAGAGGAACAGTTGGTCAAACAAACAATCAAGGTTGCGGAGCACGAATTTGAAGTGGTGCAATCCTTTAAATACCTTGGGTCAATAGTAGCAGCCGATAACAATATAGAACAAGAAATACGCGGGCGGCTTCTCAAATCCAACAGAGCCTACTATAGTCTGTCAAAGCTCTTCAAATCCAGAAATCTCACCATAACTTCAAAACTGCTGCTGTATAGGACCATGGTCCTGCCAGTACTCACATATGGATCCGAGACTTGGGTGCTTAGCAAAAGGCACTCCGACCTCTTAGCTGCGTTCGAGAGAAAAGTCTTAAGGAGAATTGTTGGCCCCGTATGTGAGGAAGGACGATTCCGGAGACGGTACAATCATGAACTGTACGCAATCTACCTTGAAGCAGATATCGTGACAAAAATTAAGCTCGGTAGACTTCGGTGGGCAGGGCACCTAGCTCGCATGAGCGAAGAGGAACCTGCTCGGAAAGTTCTTTGTGGTACATTCTATGGTAGACGACAGCGTGGTAGACCATGCTTGCGCTGGAGAGATGGCGTAGACCAGGACGCCCGAAGCCTTGGGGTGCGCAACTGGATGGCGTCGGCTAGAGACCGGGATAGGTGGAGAGACTTGTTGAAGGAGGCCAGGACCGGAACCCGGTTGTCGAGCCGATGATGATGATGATGAATACTGACAAATTTCACTTTGAAAGTTGGTAGCGTTTGCACAGCGACAGCGAATTTAGGGTTTAGGTCTAACGTTGATGTCGATGTCGAAGTTGCTGTGTTAATGTAATCAAAGCCATTTAAAACCACTGGCTCTAAAAAGAGTGACGTGGTTGTCAAAGTTGCTGTTGAAGTTGCTGTGCCAATCTGTTTCCTCAATAAAGCATTTTGTAGGAGTTCCTTCAGAGTGTTAGGATGCTTACCAGATATAGTAATCGTAACATCGTCCGCAAAGGCAATCACCCTGTGCCCCTCCCCTTCTAGAATCATTAGTAGTTCATTTACGACTAGGCTCCAAAGGAGAGGAGAGAGGACACCGCCTTGCGGCGTACCCCTACTGACAGTTCTTCGAGTAGTAAAATCGCCCAGTTTTGAATTTATAATCCTGCTTATCAGCATATGATTTATCAAATTACTGATTGACTTATCCACCTTACGAGATGACAGCGCAGATGTGATTGCGGATGCGTCGATTGTTAAAAGCTTCTTCTATATCTAGGAAAGCAACTAAGGTGAACTCTTTATGATGAAGGGAATGTTCGATAGTACGAACCAGCGTTTGTAGAGCGGTTTCTACAGATTTCCCTTTGTTATAGGCATTTTGAGCATTGGATAGTAAGGACTTATCAATGTTTGCCCTCAAATGGATTTCAATCAGACGTTCAAATGTTTCAAGAAGGAATGATGAAAGGCTTATAGGTCTAAGATCTTTAGGATTAACATGGATAGGTTTGCCAGCTTTAGGGATGAAAATAACATTGACTTCTCTCCATGACAAAGGAATGTGAGCCAGAGTGATACAACCATTTAGGATGTTGACCAGAATGGGTATTAAGATATCGGAATTTTGCTGTAATTCCGCTGGAATTATTCCATCTGGCCCAGCAGATTTGAAGCTTTTGATCGCCCATTTTAATTTTTCCTTTGTAATCAGACCTTGTGGAGGAGTTATACTACTGTTGTTTGGATCAGTGTTATTAACGAAAGGAGAGCTATTTGAAAAATGTACATCCAGGAGCAGATTGAGCGATTCCTCGCTTGAGTTTGTCCAGGAACCGTCATCGTTTTTTAGGCAACTTGACATGACTGGATTTTTGGAGAGGATTTTTCTTAACCTTAATGCCTCTGAGTTGCCTTCTTTATTGTTACAGAAAGTTCCCCAGTATACCCGCTTTGTTTTCCTCAGTTCTTTTTTTATATAATGTATAATATATGTATATGTGGATGTAAGGTTAAAAAGAAAAATGCGCCTGTTTTTTTTCTAAGCAGAGTTTCAGCAGCCCTGAAAGACCCACCACCATAATTAACAAATCTGGGTTACTGAGCAAAATAAAAATTCTATTTTATCCAATTTAAAATAACTGCCTTTAACAAGTTTTTTTAGTTGAATATTTGTCAGAAAAAAAAAAAACAGTGGCGTAACATTTTAGGATATGTACGTACTACTACTACTGCAACAACGATCTTACAAATCAAATTTAGCATCATACTTTTTCTTCTTTCTTGACTCTTTGACATTTACAAATGTTTAAAAAGGCCTGTTTTTTGAGTTGTGTTTTTAAAGAACTTTCATTGCATTGGGTGTGTTGGAAGCAATTATTTAAAAATACCTAAAGCGCGATACAATTTAGAAAATGTTCAAAATTAAGAGAGAATTAGTAAACTACCTTGAGGTTAGCAGTTTGTTGAGAAGCATTTTGTAAGTTAATCTCTAGAAGATAAAATCGAACGGATAGCTTGCATGCATCGATTTATGTTTTTTCCAATTTTCTCGCAAACTCCTCTATAGATTTTGATAAAACGTCGTATCTGTTATGTACTAACTGATTGCATAAGGTTTTATATCGCTTTAACAAATTTTTAGATTAATGTATACACTGAAAATAAAATCTAGGTATATATGATACAAATCTATTTTGATTTGACAAAAATTTTGTCAATATACGTCCAACAAAAAGTTTTATCAAATTGACAAAAATTATAGAATTTTGTTGAGGTATCAAAAAATATTTTGTTGTATCCACAAAATTATTTTGTTATGCTAACAGATAAATTTGTTGAAATAACAAAAATATTTTGTCAATATGACAAAATTTCGTAGAATTTACAAAATTAATTTGTCATATTAACAATTCTTTTGTTGTACTTATTAACAATTTTTTTGTTAGTGTTATTGTTTTTTTTATTATTATCTGATTAACAAAATTTTTTTGTTAAATTAACAAAATTGTTTTGTTAAATTAACAAAATTGTTTTGTTACATTAACAAAATATTTTGTTAAATTAACAAAAATTTATTGTTATATTTTGTTAAATTAATAAAATATTTTGTCAATTCAACAAAATATTTTGTCAATTTTACAAATTTCTTTTTTTGAATCCACAAAAAACAAAATTTTGTCAAAATAGTTTTTTTTGTTGGGATTTAAGTCCACAAAAATTGGCGTTTCGTCCCTACGATCTCACATGCAACCATCTGTGAGGGCGTATGGACAATACGCAATTTTTGTTAAGTGCAGTTAATCTTACATCGAATTTTTAACAAAAACCAAATTTGAACTATATCATACACAAAAGAAATTTTTTGGTTTCCTTACAAAATAGTTTTATCTATCTGATAATATTATTTTATCAATATTACAAAATAATTCAACCCCAAAACAAAATATTTGTCATTTTAACAAAAATGTTTTCATTTTTTGTTAAATTGACAAAAAAAAAATTAACAAAAACTTTGTGATATTGACAAACATTTACAAAACAGATTTTTTGTAGATACAACAAACATTTTGTTAACATCACAAAAAAGTTTGTCGATGTGACAAAAATCTCTGATTTATTTTGTTATATTAACAAAATTTGGTTTGTTAAACTGACAATATTATTTGTAGCGCATATTTTGTTAAACTGACAGAAAATCATGCTGGATTATAAACATTTTGTGGAATCAACAAAATCATTCTTTCGTATTGACAAAAATTTTATCATAACGATAAAATTGTTTTGTTAAAGGTCAACAAAACGTTTTTGTCAATATTACCTAGGAATTTATTTTCAGTGTATTTCTTTGACGACTGAACTAATTTTATTTCAATTTTGCGCAAGGGTACTTCTCAAGTTATAAATAATATTGCATTCCGAAATTGTACATCAAAAAAAATTTCAGTATCGCTTGTCATGAAAAGTGCTTCTTATTTTAGACATTGGGACTTGTCAGAAAATTCTATTCCTGTTAACAACACACGCACCCCGAAATCGTTGAGAACACCAAGTCCTTGGGCTTAGTTGGTTTGATTGTTCCTATTCATAAATATATTTCCATGTTCAATGAAAGTTTACAAATTCCACTAGAATGGCAGCACTAGTTTGGAAGCCGCCCAAATGCTTTTTGAATATTGTGGCAAAGCTTAGGGCATAAAAGTGCTACATCCCCCTGAAATATTAAACTAGTCCTATTTACATTCCTGAATTTCTTCATTGCTTTTATTGATTAAATAACCATTATTTCATGTCTTGGAATAAAAAAAAAGAAGTATTTAAAAAAAAGATACCTATATTAGAACTCAAAAGTACTATTTCCCAAATATAAATTCATGCATTTATTTTACAAAGTTTAAAAAAAATCTTTTTTATTTTTAGGAATAATTTCGCTGTCTATAAGCCATTTAATCACTTAACTAGCGGTATATGAATGTTTGGAGACTTAAAAACCCATGTTTTGATAATATTTTAACATTTGCGATAAAAGATAAAAATGTAAAAACAAATGTGTCTTATTAAATCAATCATTCTATAGATTTGAAAGCGTGGCAGGGCATGCAAAGGAATTAGAAAGTCTGAAATATTTCATAATCAAAAAATGATTTGATTAATTATTCAAAAATGTTTGCAGGCCAGTTTGGTGTTATCTGTCAAAATGATCACTTCCCGCGTTCAATTCAGCATAATACTTACTTGTCAACCTGGTTATCTATCTCACTAAAACCGAACCAACTTCCCATAAAATTACGCAACATCAAAACTGAAAAACCGTGTTATCTTTTAAATAACGTTTAAGTTAGTTTTTATTTATCATCTTTTCGGCTTCTCTTTTTTCCTATTTATAATTTTTAACATTAAGTTTCATCACAATTCGTTAGTTCGTGTTTTTGTTTTAATCATAATTGTTTTGGTTCTGTAACGTTGTCAATTTTGTATTTTTATTCACAAATTCATTCTTATAAAAATTAATTTACAAGTGAATTACAATTTAAGAAAGGCATGTATAGCAAAATAAAATGCAGTCGCTTTATAAAAATAAAATAAAAAACATTTCTTTGCAAAAAAAATAAAATAAAATATATACAAAATTAATTTGTGTTAATATAATTACATATAAAAAAGTATATTTAGTAAAAATTAAATTAATCTAATGAGGTACAAGCAATGTAAATAATACAAATTATTTTAAGGTATAACAAAAAAAAATTAACAGAAGTAATAGTTTTAATAGCCATCAAGAAAAGTTTTCAATATGAAAACGATATAAACAAATATTTTTTGGTTTTTTTGTTATATTTTTTTTTAAATAATTATCTATATATCGTTAATTAAAATTTACAAAAATATTTTTCTCTTCAATTTATATTTTGTCTTAAAAATATTTTTCTTAAAACTTAGTTATGTAAATTCAGATTTCTTATTTATGATTTTAAGTGTACAAATAAATAGTGTCCGTTTTTATTTAAATAAAATTTGTCATGATTTGTTAAATAATTGATTTTTGTATCTGTATAATTATATATCTTTGATTCGATTTTCTTACAATTTTTGTTGTGGTTCGATACATCAACAATTATTATAAATAAATTAACCATTTTATTATGTATAGCATATTTAGCCCAATTAAATTCATTTTGTTACATTTTAAGAGTTTTTGGTTTAGTTGTTATTTCTTATTATAAAAAAATATATTTTATTGTTTTTGGTAAAAAGAATTAAAATGTTCTCAATTGTACATTAGTTTCTGTTTGGAAAATAAAAATCGAAAACAAGGAAAATTGTTCAAAGGTACCTTTTTCTATACGGAAGTTCATATATGTATTTAAGTTTCTACTAAACCTCTGTTGGTTCGGCTGTGCAAGATTGCGTGGCACAACTTAAATTGCGAGAACTCTGGCAGAACATTTTGAAAATAGAACATTTCTCATCGGCATCGTCGGGCTGGATGTGGATTGTCGTATCAACAGCGATATTCTCCAGAATGGTGCTCTTTTGAATGGATGAGTTTTGAAACCAATTAACAGGTGCGGCATTCGTTAGGAATGTATCAGCTTTATTTTTATTAGTTTCGCTATTATTATTTTTTAAACTGTTCTTCGTATGCCTAAGAATTGGTGTTAGATATTTACATGAATTCATCGAATATGACGATGCTTTACTACTGCTACGTTTAACACTAATACTGGCTTTGGTGCCGTAGCGCAGGAAGCCACCTTTGCGCTGTAAGCGACGCTCTTTGGAACGGGCATCCAAGCCGAAGAGGCGAACTACGCCACGGCGAACGCGCTTATTCCTATAAGCGAAGATAAACGGTGAAGTGAGATTAGCTAGCAGAATCATAAACACTGCTAACTGAGTAGAATGCGGGAAGTTCTCGATTACCCGTCCTTGGAGTAATACTAGGAGGCCATAGGGCAGGTAGGATACGAGAAACATAAAAACGACTAGAATACTGATGCGAGCGGCACGCGACTCATCACGATACTTGAAAAGCGATGAAGCATTTGAGAGCCGATGTCGAATAGATGTCATGTAGCTGAGCGCTTTCGGTGAGGCATGGATGGTTGGTATCTGTAGAGCCTGATCTGGCATGTAACGAAGGCGGGATGTCGTATCGAAGCCGGTCAAGGAGTTTCGATGTCCCGGGTTGTACTTTTGGAGATTAGGTGTTGAGTGTATTTGGCGAATGGCATGAAGCTTATCAGCTGCTAAAAGATCCTGAGAAGATCTCCCAAGTAGCGGCAGTTGTCGTACTGAGTAATTCCTTTTAATTTCTCCACTAGCACTTGACAAAGTTAATAATATGCTTGTGGGATTCTTTGTTTCGCCAATTGAGGTTTCTTCGGGCTCTGATAGCGGAGCCAGAGTCGATGGGGGCGGAGGTACGGGTGTAGACGAAGTACGTCTCGTTGGCTTCTCAGTTTCAGCGATCGTCACTGTTGACTCCCTTCGATTTCTTTTATGATCAATTTGCATATGCAAACCACCGTTAGTCGATGCGCCAGATATTGAATTCCTCTGCACGAGCAAATGCGTATTTCCCTGATTGTGACTGTGAGAAAGATTAATTGCACTTTGTAGCAGTGGTGATGATCCATTCTGGCGTATTCTCAGTCCATTTTCCTTAGCTTCCGAGAATATTCTCCAATACATACCACATACGAAACCAAATGGCAGTAGGATGATCACAATAAAGTAAATGCTTGCGAAGACCATACTGAATATAGTGCTGGTTGTCACACTAAACGCCTCTATTTCAGATACAGCGTATCTTTTCTGCTTTCCGATCACTGTGGTATATTCAAAGTTGATCTCCCTAAAGGCTGACATCACTCCGAACAGAATTCCCAAAGCCCAGGTCATCGCGATCAGTACCCACGCCTTCACTCCCGATATCCGACTGTGATAACGCAGCGGATCTGTCACAGCCATCCAAGTATCTCCGACTACTAAGAGCACCGACAACGCTCCTAATGCCGCCGCCAGGTCTATCGACCAACACCTCATCATTGATGTAGATTCCACTATTCTAGGCCTGCCTCTAGTTCGGACACTAGGATCTACTATCACATTATTGTACATCTTCCCATCAATTTGGGTTATCACAATTTGCCTCCATTTTTCTTCGTCAAGCGTCAGCTGTTCACAGTATGTCGAATTGCACTTGAATATTGTCTCCGAAAGTTCGCTCCCATTTCGAAAAACCTCCTCAACTATCTCCTCCTCGTCCATCTGATTCCTATGTATAGTCAATCGATGATAATCAGCAGGACTTCCTTTTGTGATGATATCTGAACTCTCATCATATGTTTGCACTGTGGCTGACATATTTCCACTCAAAAATAATGTAGGTGCTAATATACAACAACCGATTAAATTAATAATTAATAAATTAATTACAAAACGATTAGCCGTTGTTCGTAACCCTGGTGTCACCCAGAATGCACCTAATGCCAGCAGATTTATTGTGAACGATATCAAGAGTAAACCAAAAATTAAAAAGTCTATTGCCATATTTGTACATAATAATACTACTTTTTAATGTTGGCTATAAGGCTTTATATTTTATATCTTTTTCTTTAGATGATTTCTCTTTTTGTATTATTTCCGGGTTTTATTTTGCACGATTTCGATAACCCGATAAGACTTATCAAGTTTCAGTATAATTTTGTATCTATTTCAGTGATACAGCATAAATGTAAATTATTTTTAGTATATTTATTCGCATTAGTAGTTTGTTGTCTCGAGCCCAACTTATGGACATTTTTTATTTTGAACGAAATTTATACTCAAGCTCACTTTTCTTATTTGGTTAAAAATTGGCACTGGTTTGGTTAGTTTTTTTTTTTTTTTAATCGATCTTTTAAGCTTTAATCTGTGAATAATTCTTGTTAATAATCACCTTCACTCGCTATTCACTTTATTTGTTAAATACAAAAATTTCAACACTAGTTTCAACTCTGTCGATCGCGGTTTGCAGGTGTGAGTGGATTGGGATTTTCTGTTGCATTCGAACCGAGATTTTCAACATTTATTTAGGACAACGTCTTGTAGATACTTTTTTTTTTTTAATGTGTTAGCTAAAGCCACTAGACGATCTTCAATTTAAATGGTATACGATAAAACCGTTCCGAGTTATAGATCTTGTTTCAGTATTTTTTTTGTCGAAAAATTTGTTAAATTGTATCTTCCGCAAAGAGTGTGTATCTTTTTTCTTTAAAGCCGATCTTTTTATTTTTGTTTTTAATTGTAAGAATCCGCGAAACAGATCTTCACTCATGAGCGTTGTATTCACAACTGTTCGTTACTGAATCGATTTCCCTCAAGAAATATATATTGCGAGACGGCAAAAAAAATTATTTATTTATAAATATAATAGAGACGAGTGTCTGTCTGTAGTATGAACTTATTGAATCTCCGGTGGGTATTTGGTATTTTGTGTGAGGTGAGGATCGGCGTCGTTTTTCTTTCTTTGTAAATTGAATAAATGGTTCTCTCTTACATTTGTGGCTGTCTCTTTTGAGTATTCCTGAGCACATTGGAGAATCACAGAGAGTGAAAGAGAACGGAGAAATGCGCCCGGCGTTCAATTGTTGCTGATGAAATTTTCCGAACTCAGCGTTTGGGATTTTCTTTTGGTATTATCAGTATCTGTGTGGTGATGTGGTGAATATCAGTTTTGTTATATTTATTTTCACCATTCAGAATTTTATTTTGAAGTTATGTTAGTATTGGTGGTAAATTTGCGATTTTCCATGAGATCTCTTTGAGTGAAACTCACACACTGCCCCCAAATTGAGTGATTTTTTTAAGTTAAATGGTTATAAAATTTTTAAAAAAAAAATACTAGGTAGGTATATGACTGTTATTTAATTATTGACACATTTTTATGGAACAATTTTTGCTTTGAATTGATTTGATATACCTATAATCAATCAGGAATGTAGAGACTATCGAGTCCGTTTGGCTTTTGTACCTAGGTACTGTGATTTTTTTTGTCGATTTTTTGTATATTTAATTTTTTTGTAAATATAGTTTTATTCTTTGTGTATTATTATATTTGATCAGCATTGAAATAAGTTCTAGATTGCATTGTGGCTATCTCAGGAGGGACCTACTCTATTTGAATAATATTGTTTAGTAAGCGATAATTTTGGTAATTGGTTTGGTTACTTTTGAACGATTAAAGTAGTTCCCAAGTCCGGGAACGTGTGAACTTACAACAGGCGTACGCTGCATGTTTATTGATTATTTAAACAAGTATCTAATGATGTTTTAAGTGTTTCCCTTGAAGTATGCGATTGGAGTGAGTTTAGAGTGCATGTGTACCGAAAACTTATCCAAATCGATGACGTCGTTTTTTCAACAATTAACAAAGACGTGAGAAACCACCAGACAGACAGATACAAATAAACGATTTGAAGCCGGTTTTTGAATGGCTATAGAAGTTGTTTTACTTTTTGTTCTTCATTTTAGTCTGGACAAAGTGCGTTTAGTGAGTCCAAGTTGGTCAATGTGGAATAGATATTTGTATTTAGTATGTATTTCTTGAATTGGCTTCTTGTGGTTGTTGCAACTGGTATTGTGTAATGCTGATCTGATATTTTATTTTCAGCTCACAGATGTTGGTATTTTTCCTTTAGTTGTTTTTTTTTTTTGTTAAAAGTAAGCCGACTTCACTGAGAAATCTTGAATAAAGTCTGAAATAAAAGAAATAAAATAATTAGTCAATTCACTTGTTTATTATTGTGGCTAGGGTTTTCCCCTCAAAAAGTTGGGATTTAATTTCAGTAAGGCTTATTAAAATAGATTGCTTCAGTGTTCATGAATTAATTAATTTTTCCATCACTAGAGGGATAATGACGTGTTTTTTATTAAGTTTATTGGGATGGACTTTGAAGTGTGAGTGGTCTTAAATTGTCTTTTGTAATCTATGATAAATTAATTTAAGGTAAGACTGATTATGCGATTTCAATATTCTTTGTGTTTTAGAAATTGATAAGCTTAAGGCATTGATTGTGTATAAAATCAATGACTGATTTTCAGAAATATTTTATAAATAAAAATCAATGAGGATCATTTCGAGGTGTGAGGTTTATTTTAATGCTTAGACTTTGGGCGCCGATTTTTTCTATCTCCCCTTAATAAAGATAAATTGTCCGAACTAAGGCAGTGATTCATGATAATTCAATATACCTATGTAGCTAGTTTTGTAAGAATACATTCGATTTCTTTTAAAATTTACAATATTGGTAAATAAAATATTTATAAATAAATATTTAATTTTTGTTCGATATTAAAGGACGCATATTATAGATTTGGCTTTTAAAATGTAAAGGAACCGAACGGCTTCAGGATTGTTCGAGTAACTATTCCAAATGTCTAGGCGTCTGAATTTATTCAAATTCCCCTAGAAAAATAAAATTCACAGTAGTTTACTACTGTGAAATTTATAAGCGTCGCTAAACATCGACAAATAATAATTGCGTCTTAGAAGGGTACGACATAACGGTAAAATCTCCATTCGGCACTTCGGACCATTGTGTAATATCAGCTAATTTCTCGTGTCCCATTCATCCAGTTAAAGAGAAGCATCCGTTTGGCAATACGAAAAAAGCCAACTGGGACGGTATGAATAACTTTTTTAGAATTTTTAACTGGTCACTATGTTTCCTCGATAGTGACGTTGATGCCAGTGCTGATACGACCCAAACGCAAAATAGTTGGCCTACTCATCAATTAATGAATTAACATTTTTTATGTGCCTATATTTTCTGGTCCCCAAGCAGTTGTTTTTTAATTTTTTTTTGTCGATGTTATAAATTACATTTAATAAGTAAATTAGACCAAACAGAACTAAATTTGAGAAAGCACATATGGCTCCAGTTTGCATTCCCTCAAACAAATATAGAGCATAATAGTTGGACTACTCTCTCTGGGATGCAAAATAGTTGGCCTATGAAGATTTAAATAGATTTTCAGTTAACCGTTATGAAAAAAATGAGATGTACTTGTTTTGTTGTTTATTGATCTCTTGTTTTATGCAAGCCAGCAACAGTTTAATGTCAACCATGGTGCGTGGCGTTGCATTATCAAGAGACCTTAGGGAATCCATAAATAAAGCCTTCGAAACGGTATTATCGAGCTATAAAATCGCAAAACAATTCAATTTACCGCGCTCATCAATTCGAAACATTATCTCAAAGTTCAAAAATAGTGGAAATGTGGAGATCGGTAAAAAAACGGGACGCCCACCAATTGCAAAACCTCGAGATTGCCGAGTTTTAAAAAAAATAATAAAAGAAAATCGACGTCAAACGGCCGCTGCAATAACTGTTCAATGGAGGGAAAGAATAAAAAAAAAGTGTTTCGGTCGACACTTGCAAACGGATTATGAAAAAAATTGGATACAAATTTTATAAGGTTTGTTTTAGATTTATTTAAATTAGAGCAATTTTAATTCGTTAAAAACATAGGCCAAAGAAAAACCACTTTTAACACCTAAACAAAAGAAAAAGCGGCTAGAGTGGGCCAAACAACGTAAAAACTGGACTTTAAGTCAATGGCGGTCCGTTATTTGGAAAGATGAGTCCAGGTTTGAAGTTTGCGTGGGCGACGAACGAAAACGAGTCATTAGAAATTCAAGAGGTTTTTCACAAAGATTGCCTTAAAAAAACGGTCAAGTTTCCAGCATCTCTAATGATATGGGGATGCATGTCGGGGCGGGGTTTGGGCAATTTGCATTTTGTAAATGGAAGTGTCAATGCTGCCAGGTACAGGGATATTCTGAAAAATGAGCTTCTCCCATCAATACCACGACTTCAAGCTAGTGATCGAGAATATATTTTCCAACAGGATGGAGCTTCTTGCCATACAGCAAGGTCTAAAATGGCTATCTGCTGAAGCTATTCCTTTACTGGAATGGCCTTCCAGCAGCCCTGACCTTTCACCAATCGAAACTGTCTGGCATAAAATGAAACAAAAACCGCGAAAAGAACCATGCCGGACCTCTTCAAGACCTTAAAGCTGAAATCATAAATATTTGGGAATCTTTTGGCACCGAAGAATGTCAAAAATTAGTTGACACAATGCCACGACGCATAGAAGCAGTTATCAAGGCCAAAGGCGACGTAACACCATGGTAAAATAAAAATTAAGACCCATAGGCCAACTATTTTGCACTTAAAAAAATGTTTAAATCGTTATTTTATTTTGTAATATTGCTCTATAGCATTATTTAATTGAAGTCATTTTGTTTTTGTTACCTATTCCTATTCAAAATAAATATATCTTAAGAAAAATACTAAAATATTGATTTTATTTCCGATGGAATTTAAGAATCAGAAGATTTTTGTTTTTTATCATAGGTAGTCCAACTATTTTGCGTTTGGGCTCGTATGATCACAGAAGTGATTTTTCTTGGGATGCGTACTTTTATTCCTTATAGAATTAAGAGTATAAAGCCTAAAGAAAAGTCTTCGTTCGATACAAGCTGTAAGGAAGCTATCAGGTCGAAAGAAGTAAGTTTCCGCTCTTATAAAGCCAACCCAACCGAGGAAAATCAGAAAAAGTTTAAACAAGTAAGAAACCAATGCAACGCTGTTGTAAAGAGAACCAAATTCTTACATGAACAGAAATTAAGGCAAAAAATCCTGCAATGTCCCAAAGGCAGTAGAAATTTCTGGTCATTTGTCAAGAACATAAAAAATTCAACTTCATCTTCGGTTCCAACGCTTATCTACAAAGAAAAACCGATAACTAGCTCTTTAGAGAAGGCAAATGTTGTTGCAGCTCATTTTGCTGCTAGCTCCACGTTGCCTGTTAGCAACATTGCCCCTCCTGTACTTGAGAATGTAAATCATTCAATGAGACAGGTATATTTCCGCACTCGTACAGTTGCAAGAGCCCTTCGAGATCTTGATATAAGCAAATCCGCTGGTCCTGATGGTATACCCCCCATTCTTCTTAAGAAATGTTCTTCATCGCTGGCAAAACCATTGCGTAAGCTTTTCCATCGCTCCTACTGTTCTGGAATCTTCCCTAGAAGATGGAAAATAGCATTTGTCCAGCCTGTTCCTAAAAAAGGTGACCCTTCCTCCCCCTCGTCCTATCGACCAATCGTACTTACGTCCCTTTTCCAAGGTCATGGAATCGCTGATAAATCATCAGCTCAAGAAATATCTCGAAGATCGAAAGCTTCTTAATGACCGGCAATACGGCTTTCGCAGCAATCGTTCCACTGGTGATCTGATGGCATATCTCACCGAAGAGTGGAACAGATCTTTACATTGTTTTGGAGAAAGTAAGATTATTGCGCTTGATATTTCTAAGACATTTGATAGAGTTTGGCACCAGGCTCTCTTATAGAAAATCCGTGCGTTTGGCATCAACGAAACCCTTATTCTTTGGATTAGAAATTACCTCCTAGATCGTTCAATACATGTTGTATTGGATGGTTTTAAGTCCGATCTTCACAAAATAAATGCTGGTGTTCCCCAAGGCTCCGTTTTGTCTCCGACTCTCTTTCTCATTTTTATAAATGATCTCTTGTCTGAAACTTCTAATCCACTTCATTGTTTTGCCGACGACTCCACTCTCAGCTTTTCATACTCGTTCCCCAACTCACGTCCATCTCCTTCGGAAGTGAATTTGCAACGTTACCGTATGATAAGTTCATTAAACTCCGATCTTTACAGCATTGTTAAATGGGGTACAAAAAACCGTGTGGAGTTTAATGCTTCGAAAACTCAATGCTGTCTATTGTCGTTGAAGCAAAATATACCCCCTATGCCATTGTCCTTAAATGGCACTTGCATCGAAGAAACCGAAAAGCTCTCAGTACTCGGTATGTGTGTAAACGACGATCTTCGTTGGAATGATCACATACTCGAGACTGCCAAGAGTGCTGCTAAATGCTTAGGATTTCTATATCGATGTAAGAAATTTTTCAGCCCTTCTGATCCGGCTACCATTTATAAGGCGCATACGTCCAAAACTCGAGTATAACTCACATCTTTGGGCAGGCGCTGCACAATCTTCTCTCCATTTATTGGATAGAATTCAAACCAGAGCGTTAAAACTGATTGGAAACAGAGCTATCATGGATTCATTCCCATCTCTTGAACACCGTCGGAATGTTTCATGTATTTCCCTGTTTTATCGCTTCTTTCACAAGCAATGCTCACTCGAAGTAGCCAGTTGCATTCCTCCCCTTTATCAATTCTCCCTTGATACCCGCTTCGCTAGGAATGCTCATCAGTTCACCCTTGAGCCTAACTTTGGTCGTACCGTCAAATATAGAGATTCGCTTTTTAGTCGCACAACACGATTATGGAATAACTTACCCGGCACAGTTTTCCCTTGCCATTTCAATTTGCAAACATTCAAAACCAATGTTCATCGACACCTCCTTTCTCTCCCCTCCTAATTTACCCCTCGCCCGTGCTGTGTTTAAAACATTATAAGGGTCTCGTAACATACCCTTGAGCGCGAGTGTATTATAAAAAAAAAAAAAAAATCTAACTGATGAGCCCACTGTCGTACCTGGGCGAAACGCGCTTTGGAGTTGAGGTCGCTTAAACTTTCTGTTGTTCCAAATATCACAATTGTGTGTTGAATAGAACTTTTTTATTAATAGAGAAATTTTAAGTAATTGTTTTATGTTTAAAAAAAATAAATGTTATTTAACAAGATTTATAAAAGTAATGAAAGTAATGAATAATAATAATATATATCCAAGTCCTAATATTGGCACAGATAAATTTGCTCATCTTAAAGTTGTTATTGGAACATCTTTGCTTAACTCAAAAACTTATCTAAAAACACTCCGAAACGATTTTTATAATCTTTACAGATTTCATAAGATGTTTTCCGTCTTTAACTCCATGTTTACTTAAGATATGTGTACATACAGTTGCGGTCAAAATTAGGGCTGATGATACCGAGTAATACCCGGGTACCCGAGTACCTCCGTCCACTTCTTGTTCTTCTAGAAGGCAAGAAAATATAACTAAAGCCCTTGGAAAAATGATAGCTACATGCCAATTGCCCTTGCCTTTTTCTCACAGTCAAGGTTTTATGAACTTCATGAGAGAAGTTGAGCCAGGCTACAAAGTTCCTTATCCACAAGCGGTAAAGGCTCGTCTTGGCCTTGTCTTTAATGAAGTGCGGGAGTTAATTCAACAGCGTCTGGAAGCAACTGAATCACTCTCCCTTACAACTGATGAGTGGTCTTCGGTTGCGCGGCAGGGCTATCTGTCCACAACTGTGGAGATTATGCACACATACTTTGAGCACGGCCATAGTAGAAGAACGTCCCTCGGCTGAAAACATATCTCTTACATTACAGATGGTACAAGAAGACTGGGACATATCAAGAAAAGTAAATTTCATCGTGCACGATAATGCAAGTGTAATGCAAGCAGCAGTTCGCCTTTTGAATGTGGGTGACAATGTGAATTGTGTTGCTCACCCCCTACAACTCTGTGTAAAGGATGTAATTAAGTCTGTTGAGGATTACGAAATTTACGCAGTAAAATGTCGAAGAGTGGTATCACATTTTCACCAATCGAATGTTGCTACGTCGGCCTTAAACAGAAAACAATTGCAGCTAGGAATGAAGGAGGAACGTTTAGTTCAAAGTTGTCCAACCCGATGGGATTCCATCTATTTTATGTGTTATATCTTGCACCACAATCGTTCCCCCGTTATTGCCGTTCTAAGTGACAAGAGCTATACGAGTTCTTCTTCAGCACTGAACTCGGAAATATCTGAGTACGAATGGGGAATAATGGAAGAGTTAACCACAGTTTTGAAGCCACTATACATAGCAACAAAACTGCTATGTAGTGAAACTAAAGTAACGATTTCTGCAGTGCGCTCGGTTATCAAAACTCTGATTGAAAACCACTATGCACCTAAGCTCGAAGACACTGAAACAGCCACCACATTCAAAAATAAAATCGTTTTTTCTCTAAAAACGCGCTTTCACCTAGGTGAAATGTCCCCAGCCGAGAATATTTTACCTGCCCAAGGAGCATCGTTCTTAGACCCAAGGTACAAGGACCTTAAAACTGAGAGCAGTGAAGTAGCAGACAAAATCCGTACTTTTGTTAAGGAAACAATTCTGGGAATGTGCTCTGAAAAAGTAACAGAAGAAGAACCTAGTAGAAGTAGTGATGACAAAGATTTGGATTTCCTATTTGCAACTGAAGGGCAATTACTTGACAACATCTCTCAGTTTGAGCAGTACATAGCAGAACCTCGTATATCGAACCGGTTGAACCCTCTTGTATGGTGACGCTCGAGGGAATGCTCTATCCCCGTTATGGCATCTTTGGCAAAACGATATCTTGCTGTTCCAGCTACATCAGCAAGTTCAGAAAGGCTCTTTTCGACTGCAGGCAATATTGTTAATGCCAAAAGATCATGTTTGGCCCCAGAAAATATTTCTTTGTTGGTGTTCTTGCACAAATATCAAGATCTATTAAATTAGAATTTAAACCTATCAAATTTTCCTAATCAACAATTTATGAAATTTTGAAAATTCTTTTGCTCATTATTAATATATTATGTAATTGTATTTCAGAGGATTGTTTTTATGTTTTTTGAACCTATTGAATAAAATGTTTAGTTTTTCTGAAATTTTGTCGCTGTACCTAATTGTGTCATACATATAATTATAAGATCTGTAGGTGTTTTTGAAAAAGCGATTTACATAGCCACAAAGGAGTTTTGCGTTTTAATACCCGCGTTTTTTAAGCCTCCAAACACAGAATATAATCCACGCTTCACATACAGGACAATAAAACATGGAGGATCCAGCATAATGGTTTGGGCATGTTTTTCCATATATGGTGCTGGTCCCATATACCGGATTGAAGGCATTATGAATCAGCATCTTTATGTGCAGATCATGGAGGAAGTTATGTCCCCATATGCTGAAGATGAAATGCCACTGAAATGGGTCTTTCAACAAGACAACGACCCAGAGCATACGAGTAAATTTGCGAAGCAGTCTTTCCAAGAAAAGAGGGTTAATGTCAAGGAGTAGCCTGCGCAGTCCCCAGACCTCAACCTTATAGAAAATTTTTGGTGCGATGTCAAGAAGTATGTTGCTAGTTGTAAGCCAACTGCTAACACAGCCCTTTGGCAAGCAATACAGCAGTCTTGGAGGTCCATACCTGTAGAAAGATGTGAAAATCTTATTAATTCGATGCGAAGTCTTTGCGTTGCTGTTAAATATAACAAGGGGCATGCAACTAAATAGAAATTTAAGGTTCAAACACTCGACTATGACTTGTGATAAAAATTGTCTATTAACTTTCCCTTTTGTAATATTTAAAGGTGGATTTTGAATGCGCTACTATTTTTTTGACCGATGGTTTTTCTATATATGACTTGGATAGATTTGAAACTATCAACTAATTTATTAAATTTGAAAATGATTTTTTTCTGAAATTAAAAGCCCAAATACACTTATTTGAAAATCAGATGACTATTTATTTCTTATTTTGACCGCATATACATATGTTGGGGGCTCTAGCAAAGTTTAAAATTACGAAAAAGTTACGAAGATAGATAGAGAAAACGAAAAATATGTCTATCTGTATGTCCGCAGGTTCCTACCTGTGTATGGATGATTGCTGGACGTGGCTGTCCGGTTTTCTCTTCGAAGCAGTCTTTGATGGCGCTGATGCGCGATTCTAATGCGCTCCTGAGTATGTGGAGAGGTGCTGATGTGGTTGATCTGGGTAAGTCTCTTCGGAGCATTGTCTGCTGACATGGGCGTAGTGGAACGGATGGCTACTGATGCAATTCTATTGCACTCTGGGTTCCTATCAATCTCCTCGTGGTGCATGTGGATAGCTTACGTAAGTAACTGAATCAACTAGATAGGATGGGATTATCTTACCCCAGTTTGCCGTAAGGTGAACAAAAGATTACGAGTATCTTTCCTAGTTCGTCGCAAGGCGAATAAAGACCATAAGGAAGCACACTAGTTATTGGTTACTACTTCGATCAATTTCTGGTATCGTGTATTCTAGGGAGAGGGATGACAGGCCCTGAGTTTTGCATGAACTCAAACTGGAAGTGACCTCACGGTTGCGAAGCTCCACCCGAAGCTATATTCTGGTACCACGGGAGATAGTGCCTAGAAGATTGAGGGCTGTTGCGTCTGGACACTTGGCTCGTGCCTAACCCTCTCCTCTATCTATCTTCATGATAGTGAGGTTGAGGGCTGTTGCGCTTGATTGGCCCCCTTGACCCCTCTTTCTTCAAGCTATCTATGAGGAAGGCCCCCCTTGTGGGAGTATCGTTGTGGCTGTGGTTTAATCCGAATGCGAAGACACATGGTTTCCAGGCTTGCCTGGATTCAAGATGTGTTAGATAGACCTCGCCTCTAAGCAAAAGGTGTGTACATGCTGCAACAGCTTTGCTACTGAGTCGGCATCGGTTGACTCGGGATTAATGGTCAGGACCCAATCTGACTCCGATGAAGGTAGGCCTTCCGTGGAATTAAGTCATAATCGACAGGTGCTCACGTTAGACCAAACAAAGATTCTGTCTGTATGTCCATATCTCGACCAACAGCCTATAAACCACTTAAGCGGTTGTCATCGAATTTGCTATTTAAGGTTCTTCAGTAATTCCTTAGAGGAGAAATTGAAAATCATATTTATATCGAAAACGATTTTAACTATTTAAACTATAAGAAAAAAAATTATGTAGGACAAAAGCCTACATTTTGGTCAAAGCAAAATTTAGCAAGAAATGTTCCCAAAGGTGTGGCCGTGGCGCGATGAATGTGCGCTCGCCTGTGAACCTCATAATCACAGGTTCGATCCCTGCCGTCGGCTTTGTCGTTTTAATTCCATTAAAAAACCTTCTAAAATTGTCATCAATGGGTTGCTGGTTTATTCAGTACATGTTGTTCAGGCATAACACTAACAACATGTAATTGAGTTAAACTAGTATGCCCATTAAGGATGAACACGAATAAAATAATGTGAATTATTGTGAATTATAAGCGACATAGAAATAAGACACGGCATTCTCCGCTTTAGTTTAGCCGCCATCCCTGGAGATAAAATATCTGAGACAACAACCTTCAGTCTCAGAACATCGTGCCACACATCTTTCCTATCCTTCTTTCTCTTCCTTAACTTCACGCCCGCGCTGTGTTCAAACATTTAAAGGGTAATCATATATCCCTTGAGCGCGTGTAGATTATAAAAAAAAAAAAGTAAGTATCACAGAACCGTAATTTTAATTTTCGACTTTTTCATTTACAGCTATATGTATACCAATTTCGATCAAAATTCTTATAAAGGAGCTTTTTCAAATTTAAATTAATATCGTATACAAAAATTTTTGTAAAAACTCGTTTTTGTATTTTGAAAAAAAAAAATTAAATTTTGTCCTTATAAATTTCAATATCTTCAAAACCGCTGAATGATTTCTTTAAGCATTTTGCCTTTAAAATTATATTAAATATTCAAAATTGATATACAAATTATTTTTCATGAAAAATTTTAAGGGAATTTATTAATGACACTCTTCTAAAAATATTTTAAATTTTGTTTTCAGAAATTCAATTTTTTGCCAGAAATTGGGAGGCATCCTATTTTTTGAGCTGAAACCATTTAATGCGTTGTGCAATTTAAGCCATGACTATTATACATTTAAACTCCAAATCAGTCGTGTATTTGATTTTAACTCACACGTCTACACACTATTTTTTAGGAATTCCCCTTAAACATATAAAAAAAATTAACGCAAAAATTAATTTTTTTTTCAAAAATTCCTTACTTACACCCAGAATACCACCCTACTACTTTAGACATGAGTTAGTTTTATTTACCCAGTTCTGTTAGTATAAAATTCATTGTTTATGGTATAATTATTTATAAAACATAGATTTTTTTGTAATATTCATTTTCAAACTTTCATGTCTTGTAAACGGTATTTTTTCTATAATTTTCTGACATTATTGAGACCTTGTAATTTCAAAGCCTAAAGAACGCAAAAATCAGCTCTGTATTTATAGCTCTTAAGGAAATATATTTGCTTCTTTATTTAGTTGTACCCCTATTTACACTTTTAAGAAAAAATCCCTTCTTCGATACAAAGTTTGGCCTTCTTTGATATAAAATCTTATAAAACCTCAATATATACGAGTAGTATTACGATGTAAATGCAAACACTCCATTCGAAATTTCATAACGTAAAAAAGCTGTCGGTTGGCATGGATTTTTCTTCCATTCGAAGCCTGTCAACAACAACAACAAATTTCGACCAAAGTTAGATTAAGGTCGAATTAAGCCAATGACTTATTTCGTAAAACATGGTAATCGCAGAGCCTACTCGTAATTGTGCGTCAATCACGACTTGTTAAATTCTACCAAATAACAGACTGCATTAAAAATAATTTAGGTATTGGTGCCCAATTTATAAAAAAAAACTAAATATAAAGTTAAAATAAGGAAGTAATGGTGCTAATCGAAAATTCATTGTTAGCTAGAACTTGTGTTGAATTTTGTGTAGAACTAACAGGTGCTAAGATTAGAAGTTAATTAGTAACTTAAATGTTTCTTTCTGGTGGTGAACTCCTTAAGTTTTGAATGAGATCTTTATCTGAATCTAATAGTGCTCTCTTAAATAAAAAAAAAAATAAAAATAAAATCGACATTTTATTTCAAGAAATCAAGGGTAAAAAGAAACAACTTAAATATCTTCAACCAGTCGTTTTTGTATTTCTTTAGACTCTGCTTACTTGGTAGTTGATGGATGGATTAGACATAATGATGTGTTAAAGAACCAATTACTTAATACCGAAGTTAACAACAAATAAAGACAAAGAGTGGAAAATTGTAACTAAAAACAAGGTTAATGAGTGTGTTTTTGTTTGGTAAGTTGAAGTTGCACCAATAACAACAACCTTTCGGTAAAAAGTATTTAACATTATTTGGACTGAGTTTATATTTTGTTGTATTCATTCTCAAACTATATTTATGTGAAAAGGTTTGCAACGCATTTACCTGAACAATTATAGTACGTTTTCGATATGGCGCCATCATAATTGGTATTTCGAAATCCGATTTCATTATTTGAGGATATATTATATACTATAGAGTCACTCAACCAGAGATGTCATTTTGAATTTCGCGCAAAGTTTGTGTTTTTGATTTTTGATATCCAAAATCTAAGAGGTTACTAATTGTGTATCGATACAGACTTTTTTATCGCTTTTTGGCTTTTTGAGAGCTGGAAATGAATAAACAATAGTAGTGTTTTATGGAAAATTGAAAGCAACTCAGTAAAGAAAATCGAAAAAAAAAACGACTATAGTCACTTTTATATTCACTCTCTTTTAATATCAAAGTTTGACACGAATTTTAGAGTAATTTTAAATTTATGTTGACGTATTTAGAATATTTCTTTCCATATTCTTCCCAGCCCTTAAATTACAATTTTAATGAGCCAAAAATCGATTTTTCGTTAAAAAATTCAGATTTTGTAGATTTTTTTTAATCCATCGAGATCTCACCCAAGTAACATCGTTGGAGCTAAATGTTATTTATATGTTCTTAAATAGCTCTGAGAGAGTTAAATGCACGGCCCTAGCTCTATTTCAAAACACATTGCAGCTCCTGGTAAACGAATTTAAAAATCTAGCTCTATAATGGAGTTTCTTAACAATCTTCACATATGTTACATTTAAGAGCTTTTTGCTCGATAAATTTGCTCCATAGTAATGTTTTTATCAGCTGTTGGAAAGCATGTTAGCATTTTGATACTGCACCCTTTAAAATAGCTCTTTAAGAGCAAAAGAATTTTTTAAAGATTTACTTAAGAGCTACAAGCTATATCTTCATGTGTGTTTAACAAAATGGCGAATATTTAAGAATTTTTATAAAACAGGAAAAGAAAACTATTAACAGTGCTGTGATGACTCCATTTTTAAAAGAATCATGATAAACACAGAAGCCTTATCCAAAAAAAAGTGCACGAGCAAAATAAATATTTTTTTCTCAAGTTAAAAATTGAAATAAAAAAAATTTACCATCCACTTGAAACAAATTATTTAAGAAGGGCGTTGTAATATTTCGAAGTACAATATCAACATTTCTGATAAAAATGAAATCGCACTTAGAAATCTCTCCCATGTTGAACGTATTATGGCTTTTAATTATTACCTTTACTCATTGTTCTATGAAAATAAATTATGATGCTAAGATGATTTACCAACACAAATAATAATTTCTTTTCGTGTTCAATAGTATGATTTGTATTAATTTACTAATACTAATAAAAAACGTAAAAGCACGCGGCTCTTTGGCAGTTTTAAAGTGTATATTAAAGCTTTTAGCTGTCAAAACCTACTTACAAGCACTATTATCACTATTATGGAGCTAAAAAGTGCTCTCAAACTCAATGAATTAGCTGCAAGTGGGCTCCATGCTTGCTCTAAAGGCGCATCTAGAGCGTGTTTTTGAATTAACTAGCTCTAAGATTAGCTCCGAAACCGCTTTTCAAGCATTAATACAGCTAAAATTGTTTCTTGGGCAGCCATCCTCCAATGGAATTTGACAGTTTATGGCTTGGTTGATGGGTAATATACTATATTTTGACCTACTTAGAGTATTTCTTTCTAGATGATTTCCCAAAGCCCTAAAATCCTGAACAAAAAAAAAATCCAACAAATTTCGATTTTTCGGTGAAAAAATTAAGATTTTTCAGAAGTTTTTCAATCAATTGACATTTGAGATTTTTTGTACGTCTTTTACAAAACAGACATGAAGCTTTGTTTCCAAATGTCTTGACATAATAAAAATCTCTGACAAAAAAAGATGCATTCCAGAACACATCCCAGTATAAATCTTTCCAAAGAAAATGTTTTTCTGCACTCGATTTAAGCGCCATCTGCATCTCAATATATCAACAATTTTTATCCATTCTATATTCACTCTGATTGCTGACCAAATTATATTCACTCTTGATGTTTTTATTGTTTTGCATGTAAAATTTTGCTAATTTGGCTATTCACTCTTTCAAAAAACACGGCTAATATCATAACATGTTTAGGAAAATAAATTCATTTGTATGTAAAGGGTGGTTAAGTTTTAAGGACCGATGCTTATTTTGAATAAAACACAAATTATTTAGGAAATCATTGTCATTTCTTTTTATTATGATAAAATGGTATGGTTCAATTATGTATGGAATAAAATATCGCCCAAATGGCCGCCGCCACGACCTCGACGGCACACCTCCATCCGATGGTTCAAATTTTCGATGACGCTGAGGCATAATTGAGGTTCTATGCCGTTAATGTGTCGAATTATCTCATCCTTTAGCTCTTGTTTTGTTGCTGGCTTATCGACGTACATCTTTTCTTTCAAATAACCCCAAAGAAAGAAGTCCAACGGTGTCAAATCACATGATCTTGGCGGCCAATTGACTACACCACCACGTGAGATAACACGGCCATTGAATTTGTCGCGCAAAAGAGCCATTGTTTCGTTGGCAAATGCGGCAATTTTGCTTATTGACCAATCCACTGAGGTGAAAATGTGCCTCATCACTGAAGATGATTTTCTTCGAAAATTGATGATCCACTGTTGCCATTTCTTGCCACCATTCTGACCATTGACAACGCTTGAAATGGTCAAGAGGCTTTAGTTCTTGAGTCAATTGCACCTTGTAAGCGTGTAAATGCAAGTCTTTATGCATAATGTTCATCAACGACGAGCGTGAGAGGTGCAATTGTTGGTCACGACGACGAGTTGAGGTGGACGGCTCTTCAGCCACACCATCGCGAACAGCAGCAATATTTTCTGCAGTACGAGCTGTACGAGCATGCACTGGTGTTTTCACATCTCCTACAGACCCGGTTTGCTCAAATTTGACCGAAAAAATCACGAAGTGCACGATATGCATTTTGATTTGAACGCCCATTTTTATAATAAGCCTGAATAACTTTAACGCGTTGCTCGATTGTGTATCTTTCCATGGTTCAAATTGAGTTAGTCTGAAATTGAGAAATGTCAAATAACAAAAACTTGACGTTTAGGTGTGGTTCACGTTCAACATCGGCCCTTAAAATGTAACCACCCTTTTTCAAGCCCCAGCACTCGAAATCTGGGTGTCAATTTATTACATAATTATTTAAGAAATAAGAAACTCCAGAAAATTGAATTTATTGTTAAATGCATTTATTTCATTTTACTTCAGTTTACAGAGGGCATGTTCACAAATCGTCGATTAGATTTCTTGTATCTTTGAATAAGAAGAAATGAAATACAGGAGCCGTTGATAATTGTGAATTTCTCCAAAATGTGAATAGTGAAAACTTTATACTGTTATTTCTGTCTCTAATCCAAATATGTGGACTTCACTCTCTGTGATCAAAGTTGACATTACGATGATAGCGAAGGCGAAAAAAGTGAGTCTCGCAATTCTGTCTGCTCAACAGACAGCCTAAACGGCTCGACCAATTTTCTTTAAACGTGGTAGATAGCATTTTTAATTTTTTCCCCACGCTTTTTTTTTTTTTTATTTTTTAAGACCAAAAATATCCTTCCCGTGAATTTGACCTTGACGCGGTGGGAAGGCTTACGTCCTGTTTTCTACTCCAGCAATCCAGCTGCGGTAGCAGAGACAACAAACAAAATTCAAAACAATAATGAACCATGTATAAAGCTATTGAAAAAGAAAAAATTCGAACGGGGATATACTTTTTCTCTAAAAACATTAATTTTTGAAGCTCTTAGTCTTTTACATAAGAGCAAGTTCGTGCGACCCAGTCGTGCACTTTATTTCAGTAAGTTCAGTGTTTTGCGTTGTCTTCATCCTCCTGTGCGATTAAATAAGTTTAATTGGCAATAGCACCTTAAAACGCATAGATTTTTATCGATAAAAGATTATGTGTCAAATTTAACGTGAACTGAATGAATGGTGGAGATCCTGATTGCATTATCTTATATGGTGGGTCGTGGTTAATAACGCAGGGAATAAAATTAAATTTTAAGACGCTGTTGGACGATTCCAAAAAAAAAAGAGAATTCGGGCAATGTTTGGTTAGGCAGGTGAAAATTAATTAAACGCAGGAATTACCTCCAGTTTGATTAAGTTAAGAACGGTTTAGCAATAGAAAGCTATTTGCCAGTCTAAAACTGATTGATTTTACTATGTGCTACTAAATTTTAAATTGCGACATGTATATATATGTATACATACTACTACGAAATACATATATGGCAAGTTATGCATTCGTAAAAAAATCGAACTCGAGATATTGATGAGACTTGACATTACGATGATATAGAGAAGACGAGGAGGTTATATTCGAAAGTGGGTCTCGCAATTCTATCGGTCTGATTTTTCTCAAACTTGGAACAAAGCATTTGAAAATTTTACCTCCCACTAGTTTGTTAACTCTTAAGACCAAAAATAACGTTACTGCCATACGATTCATTAAGTTAAAGTTAATTAATAGTTGAGAAACTTTCGGAAAAATGGTTATGAATATGGTTCCCCTCTTAAAATTAATTATTTTTTTTTGTTTTTCTAGAAAACGGTACAAGCGATTTTGATAATTTTTGAAGAAAATGCTCCCCAAAAGTTTGAATAGTATTGTGTATTCAAATTTTCAAACAATTTTGTTTTGGATTTTTTTAAACTCAAACCACATTTCCTATTTTTTTTGAAACTTTACAGTTGAAAGTTTTTTAATACGATCTACAATACCAAATGGTTTTCAAAAATAACACCTAGAATTTTGATAAAATGTTTCCTGTACCCTTATTTGTCAACAATCAGGAACCCAACGGCCCTCATCACGTAGTTCCTCATAAGTCATAACGCTCCCGGTCGTCTTTTTTGAAATGTTATCGTTTGTTTTGTTTGCCTTCCTTTTGCCGGGATTCACTTCAGGTTCCGACTTAGATCATTGATTTTTTGAATTATTCACTAAAAGTCATCTGACATTCATAGATAATTCATTTCAATCGCTGTCATTTTCGTGTATTCACATGTGTATTGTATTTATCATGTGAGGGAGCTCTATATTCTCTTTTGTAATTTATACTTATATAAACAATCTTCTAATAAATTAATTTATTCTGAACTTCTGTGGAACAAAACTTTTCAAACGATGTTTATATTATGCCCCTTCACTTATTATAAACTTCATAAAGTAGGTATACCACAAATTTTATGTTTGCGGTTTTATTATGTGATAATTTCAAATGGAAAACTTTTAAAGATAATGGCGCAAGATTAAATTAGTCCGACGTTAAAGATATTTTAGTATGAAACTAGGTTAAAGCGACGATTTTGCAAATTTTAATCAAATATAGCATCATACTTTCTCTATCCTTTTATTAAAGTTAAAATCATCGAATACCTATTTCAATTTCTTAGTATCGTGCTAACTTCATATGACTTTTTGGCATTTATAAACGTCAAAAAAGGTCTCTTTGTTTTTTGCACGAACTGTCATTGTTGTAGGTGTGTTCAGAAGCAATTTATTAGGAAATTTGTTTTAACACGATACCTACTATAAATAGAAATGTTTAAAATTAAGAATGAGTTAGTAAACTACTTTTGAGTTGGTAAATTATTAAGTAGTATCATCCTAATACCTTAATAATAGGCTGCTTGACAATTTATTATTAATATTGAATATTTGATTGATACAACAAGCTTTTTTGTCATCCTTTTCCTTTATGCAAATACATATTAGCAAAACAAATTTGGGATGATATTTAATATATTTTTTGAAGGAAACTATATTAACCCCTATTATAGAATTCGGCGAATGAGCTAAAGTGACAGTTTCAATTAATTTCCAAACTTTTGCTATTATTGAATCTGACGAAAGAAAGTTGAACGAATGTCGGTAACTACACCGACATTCTGTTCGGCTTATCTGGTATTACCAAATCCGCAGTCCATTGTACTTCATACAATTTCTATCATTTTACATTCGCACCAATTTCGAGACGAATCTGAAATAAATTTTTGATTAAACAAAAAATAAAAACAAAAATAAACAATGGAAAGCACAAAAATGTAAGTCAAAAGCTTATCATAGTAAATGTTTAAGTGTTTGTTTAAAATAATTTAATAGACAACGCACAACTAACAAGAACGCAACCGGAAAGCCAGAAATCAAAAAAAAAAAAAGAAAACACACAGTTGGTATTGAACGGTCCCCCATCCAAGTACTAACCACGCACAACGATGCTTGATTTCGTTGATCGATAGCGATCGATAGATAGACCGTTATAACTAAATGTTTTTGTTTTTTTTTTTTTTTTTATAATTCATTTTTATTTAATTCAATCTTAAAACTATCTTAAAGCTAGACAAAAATTCATAAAAATTAGCCTAATTATCCAATAACTTAAAACTAACTTACTGGCCCTATGCGGGCGCTCTAAGCTAAACTGTATCTTAAATCTAATGCCTTTCGGCATTAAAAAAACTATTTTTAATTCAAAAAAAAAAACTATTTTTTTTCTTTTGTTTTCTCGAGAAAATTTAAAAAAACTCGGATTCATTATCTTTTTATATTTTTTATATAAAACTTACAGACTAAAGTAAAACTAATTAAAAGCTACCTAAACCAACTTAAACTACTTAAAATAAACTAAAACTAAACTAAAACTACTTAAAAACTAGAACAGCCACAACAGCAGATTTTTTTTTTTTTTTTTTTGTTTTTTATTAAATACATTGGAAGAGTGTACCACTAAAACTGGTTCTCCTGTCGTACCCTGTCTTTCAGGTCCCGATCGGACACAGTCCTACTGAACCGAAGTCGCTCAGCTCCGCCTTGTGCGAGGACGTCTCGACTATAAAGGAGCCGCCTATCCACAGTACTACGGCCGACGTGGTAGATTAGCGGAACCGCCTCTCTATCCTGGATCAACCCTATACTATCTAAATAGAGGAATGCATTAGGTGCAATATGGCCACTTAAACGCACACTCTCAAAGTATTCTGTGTTGGGGTATTAAGCTCCAAAGATTAAGCTATTTGCTGAGGTCATCGCTCTCGCAATGTGACTCCGAATCAGCTTTATCAAAAAATTATCTATTCTGTTAATGTTGGCTCCGTTGTATAGAGTCCTGTTGGAATAGTAATGTTTGTACTCCGATTCTGGTGTTCTGTGTAATCCAAGACAACGTCTAAGACACTGCCTCTCAAACACCCGAATCTTTTCCATTTGAGATGGGGCAATGTTGAACCACACCGGGCAACCATAGGCAATCATCGGCCGGATGAGGGCCATGTAGCAAATCACCTTCACTCTGGTGTCAAGCCGGCTGCTGTAAAACAACCGTTTCGTCAGGGCAAAAGCTCCCCTAGCCCTGTTCAGAGCAGCATTTATATGTCTGTCGAAATAAAAATACTGATCCAACTAGATGCCAAGGTACTTTACCACACTTCTGGTCGCCAGTGATTGCCGGTGCGGCCCTACGATCATCAGCTTATGCCAGTTATTTCTAGTATCCCTAGGGGCTCTAGCCAACGGAGTCCTAAACAGAATCGTTTCACATTTCTGAAAGTTGATTTTCAACTTCCAGCCAGAAGTCACGCTGCAAGAGAATTCTGATAACCTCAACTTTTGTAGCTGTTCCGTACGCTATTAGGTCATCGGCATACGCAATTGCCTGAGTTAGACTACTTATCAGATCGCTGCTGTAAATGCTGAATAGAATCGGCGAGTTCACCGCTCCCTGCTGAAGACCATTCTTGATATCGAAGATTGCGGTAGAAGTTACATTGCCACTTTTGAAAACTTTCTACCATTGAGCATGTCATAAAGCATATATAATAGTGGTTTACTTATGCCGAGCCTAGTCAATTTTAGATAGAGACCCTCTAACCATACGGTGTCGAAAGCCTTCTCCAAATCAACCAGACAAGCACCTGTACATTGATTTTTAGTTTTGTTCCATTGGATATCAGAAACGAGTTTAGACGCGGCATGAATGGTGTCATGTCCCGCCTTAAACCCGAACTGATTATCCGGTATGATATTATTGTCCTCCGCCCACTTGGACAGAGCTCTATTTATGACTTTCTCGAATACCTTGCTGATACTCGGTAGAAGACTTATCGACCGGAGATTCGCCGGATTGGAGTTGTCCTTTCCCTTTTTCGGGAGAGGATGAACCACAGCTGTCTTCCACCGCCCTGGATAATATGCATTATTCAGTGCGTTGTTAAACAGTGTGGCATAAATGTCAATTGCTTCCTTAGGTAGATGTCGAAGTACAATATTGGATATACCATCGACTCCTGTTGACTTTTTCTTCTTTAATGAATCGAAGATGAGCTGGAGCTCCATCCTCGTAACTAACAGGGAACTACTCCCCTCTTGCACGAAAGTTCATAAATGATAAGGTAATTTTAGGAATCGACAATGTAGTCCATCCGGCGAATTTCATAATTCAGTTTTACAGCGGATGCGAATCGAGTCAACTCACCGGGAGTAAAATTCTGCGAATTCTATAATAGACATGATTATAGTTTTGAAAAACGTAAACACAAAATTCTTTATTTCAAAATTTCTGTATACTTAAATACCCTAGTTGCTATAAGATGAAGGAAATTCTGCATTTTTGAATTTAAAATTAGTTTTTCCTTTAATTAATTCAGCATTTTTGTGTTAGTCATGCAGGATTCTTTTCAACTTGAAATTTCGCATGTAGGTACGCAGTTCCAGCCATTTTCAATATCTGCGAATTTTCTGCATAAGACTTATTTTGAATTCACATCACTCACATCATAAAAGTAAAATTATTGGTAATTCCACAATTTGATCGAAATACTTATATTGTGTAATGAAATTTCGAAAATCGATGTTTTGAGCTTTGGTTTGAAATGTTCCTAAAACATAAAATTTTATATCGAATGAAATTGAGAATTTATTTCTATCGAAATGTAGAAGAACACATGTGGAAATTTTCGTTGCAATATTAAATCTTACATGATAATATTAATTTGATAAAAGTGTTGTTATTTTTTGATACAATAATAATTATTATATTTTCATTCTTATTATCTTGTCTGTATCTAAGCTGGTTTCGTTGTCAACCAATAAATTCAACAATCAGTTTTAATTGAAGCCTTATTGATATAATAATGATCGAGGTAGTATAATCGCATTTAAAGTGTTTGCTTTGATTGCTTCCTCAAATAGGTACAATCTACGTCATATAATAGTTACTCAATAAACTATACATACTCATTACCTAACTATCTGTTTCTGTAAATTTAAAATTAAAATACATGGCTAGACCATTACGTACTTGATCTTTCTCAGAATGATAGTGTAACAATTTACCAGATCTATTTATTTAATCCTTACGTTAATGCAAGGTGAAATCTCATTGCGCTAATTTAATTTTAATTTAGATGCAGTTGATGACGGACTTTGTTGGGTCGATGAGTCTTTGTTTCTAAGCCCTTTATTAAACGTAAAAATTTTCGTTGAGTCAATGAAATTTTTTCAATATTAATGTAAGACGTTTTGGCTTGTGAATTATTTCTTATAGTCAATGAATATGTTCGTTTATATTAGGCATTATTTATTATTGCGCCATTAATTGAAAAAAGTCTTTGTAGCAGCTTTGTAAAATAGTTAATATTTAAGTTTGTTTTTATTATTTTCTTTGGCTCCAACTTAATTTTTGTTAATGCTTAATTTATAAGTGAAGGAGCTAAAATAAAAATTTCGTGCTTAAACATAATAATTTACTTAATTTTTCATACATTCATTTAATTATTCTTTGGTAAGATTCAAATATGAAATACCTACTTATTTATAAAACCAATAAGATTTTAACTTGACACCGGTGAGCAATATTCTTGGTATGGTGGTTGGAACCTGAATCAGTTTATATGACTTCAACCCCTCTTGTACTACATTACTGCAGTGCCGTAGAAGTTTCTGAAGCTGTCTATGTATATTTTAAAACATAGATCAATTATGCCTCCGACCTAAAGATATCTCGGTCGTTCGTTGCTGAGTAACCTGAAATAAATAAATAAAATGACTGCGCTGCAATGGTAGACGAAGTTACAGGATTCAAGACTCAATTACTCGAGTACATTCCCATATTTGGCCAGGTGCAGGTCCCAGGTGCTCAATTGAGTCTTTTGGATAGAATCATTGGATCATCATTTAAAGAATCTAGAAAATGACCAACATAAAATCAATAAATTTCAGCTACGTATTCTAAAAAACGGTATAAGCGGTATAAGACTGGATTTTTAAAAGCGGGATTATAATAGAACGGGATTTTGAATAATCGGGATTTTAAAAAGCGGTATTTAAAAAAATATGGTATTATAGAGGACGGTATTTTAAAACTTTTTTTGCGTGATTTTTGAAAAACGGGATTCCCGTTATAGAAGTATAACAGAAAAATTTTAATCTCTCGAACGCCGCCGCAAAATTTCTTGCCTTACATTGGGTGATATGCATAAAAGATAGTAAATGCTTTTACTTGAGAATTTCTAAGTAATTACTTTTTTTGATATGCATAAAAATGCAGTAAATGCTGAAAATAAAGTATTTACTTGAGGCCACAGTACTTACTTTTTTCGGATGAACTTTTTCAGTAAATACTTTATTCAGTATGCATAAAAAGTAGCAAGTACTTTTTTTCTGTAGGAATTACTTCTGTTTTTCAAAGTCAAAGGATAGCAACATGAAAATTTAAAAGTACATACTTTTTTTGATTTAAACACATAACTATGTAGCTTCGAAACCATAAAAACTTACAGTCTTAACTCTATTCTCAAAGGATTCACGTCGCTGATATAAATTAAAATTAAGTTACTGTTGACTGTACTGAAATGGCGGAATTTGTACGCGTTAGTTCACAAAAAGTCTATAAAAGTCGAAGATCGGGTTCAGAATCAAATTTTAAACAACTCTATCGTTTTGAGAGGGAAAACGTAGATTGGTTGAGTGAATACTTCATTTGTAAGTCATTGCAAAATCGTAATTTGTAGTTTTAAAACTTGACACACCCTTACTATTTGGAGCCTTTTGTTAGTTTGCGGAAATGGTGTAAAACTTAAAAATATAATTTATAATTTTACAAGAAGCAAACACTTATGAAAACTGTTATATAGGTATATTGCGATACTATACCAATAGGCTTCCGTTAGTTAAAGGAGTTAGTGGTTTTTAGTTACTGGCGAAGTTTTAAAACTTGCCCTTAGTCGCCAAGTTTATATAGAGTCTTATATTGAACAAATGGTTCATATATATAATACTTTTTAAGGAGGTCAAACTGAAACAAGAGGAGGGGCAATCACTCATCAAGAAAAGATGCGAATTTTTTACGATACGTTGGAGATCCTGGGGTGGAATCGGCTAAGGTGATTGGTGATTATCACATTTGTGATTATCATTTGTGATCACCTTAAATTTTACATCTGGGTAAGGTGATCACAAAAAAATATTTAAAATTTGGCATGACTTTAGAAGAAAAGCAATGGCGGTTGTTTTTCATCTCAGTTTTTCTTCTATTTAATTTCAATTTTTGCCGCGCGAAGTAGAATTTTGTGGAAAACAAATTATAATCGAAACAATTTTGATAAATAAAAAAGTTGAAAATGTAAGTAAATACTAAAATACTATTTTAAGAATGTTATGGAATGAAATATACATGTTTTCTATAGGTCACAAGCCAACACATCACAGATAGATTTGCTAACTAACTACATGGAACATCATCCGCACAAATAATAGATATAATGTAGAGGTACCTCCTGGAATTCCAAATTTTTCGAAATAAAATCTTTTTGTTGTCTCCGAGGTTATAAATTTGGTATATGGGTGGACCGAACTCCAGTGGGTAAATCCAAAAGCCGTAAAATATATGAAAATGTCTCTTTAGTTACGCGGAAATTTTTCAGAAATCTATTAAATCAAAAAACAGTTATTAAGACATAAAAATCCTGAAAAAGAAAAAAAGCTTACTTTGCATTTGGTAGCTCAAATATATTTAATTTGTTTCGCAGATTCAGATTTATTAAACGAACTTGTCTGCGGTAATTATTTTCACCGACATCATTTTCGTTTCTAAAAAATAATTGCACCGGCACAAACACGTTCATTTTGTATTGAAATATATGAAAAATTAACAAAACGAAGTTGAAACACGACAATTTTACTTAGAAGTGATAACAAAATAGCTGTCACAAGCAAATGTCACAAAAATGTGATTATCACATGTGATAGTCACCTTACGCAGAACGAATTTGTTTTTTGTGACTGTCAACTATCACAAATCACCTTAGCCGATTCCACCCCTGGATTTCAAGTTAGCGTTGGTGAAGATATAGGCCTTTATCAGAGTACTGTATCCAGAACAGTTAATTTTGTTGCAAAATTAATAAAAGACAAAGCTTCTCATTGGATAAAATTTCCATCGAGCTATGAAGAACAGCTGGGAGCAAAAAATGATTGGCTAAGCAAATACAGGTTCCCATTATGCATAGGAGCCTTGGACTGTACTCACGTGGAAATATTACAACCTAGATTTCATTCGGAAGAATACATTAACCGAAAAGGATATGCTTCCATCAATATCCAGGCAACTTGTAACAGATGTTTACAAAACAACAAGAAGGGCAACAGTAATTTAATATAGGGATTAAACGGTTAATCTGGCAAAAAACTATTTGCTTACTAACCCGATAAGAAAAAAAAAGTATTTACTATCAATTTCCGATGAATTCTAGTATTTACTTGGATGAATTTAGTATATACTGAAAGTATTTGCCAGTTAGTAAGTACTAAACTTTATGCATATGGAATGAAGTAAATACTTTAAATTTAACCATTTGCTTTAAGTTATAGTAGTTACTATTATCTTTTACTTGTAGTAAATACTTCCGTTTTATGCATATCACCCATTATTCGACCGTTAATTTTATAAACAATGTTCTAGTGAAATAGCCAATTGCATTCCCCCCCTTAAACAATAATATTCGCGCTTCAGAAAATGCTAGCCAGTTTACCCTTGAGCCCAACTTCGGGCGTACAGTTTAATTCAGAGATTCATTCTTTAGCCGAACTACACAAATGTGGAATGCTTTAACCGACTTTTAATTTACCTCCCATTATGATATTCAGACACTCGCAATGTGCTCAAACATTTTTAGTGTAGTCAAAATCCCAGATTTTTTATTGAATGTTATATTTACAATTTGCTTATTGCTTATAATCTTAAGTATAAATTGGTTACAAATAATATGTTGGCACAATAGGGGGCCTCAATTTTTACATTGCTTCAGTTTTCTATCATTTTGTCATTGTATTTCATTAATATATCTATAAGACTAATGGGGGCATTATACCTCGGATAGTTCAGTTCTTTGTGGACATTGGGACAAATTTGCCAAGCAAATTTCACTTTCCTTTTTATTATTCATAGTAACAGCCATGTGATTCAAAATTATTATTATATTATGTTCATGCTTGGTTGGCAGGATGTCGTTATTTAAATTTGAAACACAAAAATATTTGAAGTGGAAATTAGGTCTTAAATGCGACGTTGGTGCAATATTGACTGACACGTCATGATTGAAAAAAAAAATGTGTTACTTTCCGAATTTTCGTCCGATAGCAGCGATTTCTTAAACAATTTAATTTTTCTGCTGCTTGCAGCTTTTTTTGCCCTAACCAGCATAAGAAGAAAAATGGTTTGAGGAACTTTTAACCTTTTGCCGCCAGTTGTACAAATCAGCTCATTCATGAATACAGATTTTAACTAAATTTGGAACTGAAACAGTTCCAATTGATTAGTGCTGACTATTCTTGGCTGATATATTTCAGTATAGTCATAGAAACAACTTTATTATTTGCAAAATTTTTTTTTCTTAATTCGTTTCTACCGATCGATTAATCGCATGCCATATTCTCTTCTGAAATAATAATTTGTTGTATTGTTTCCAGACAAGAATTAGGTAAATTAAAGTCTTTGCAGAACCGGTTGCAGACAAACTCAATTGTCAATAGATTCAAACCACAATGAAGCGATAATGAAGTATGCGCAAAACATTGGTTCGTTTATCTAGTGAATTAAAAATTAGAATAGAATAAATTTAATAATAATAGAATTTATCGTAGACTAAATAGAAAATGAGTTAGTTAAAATGTATATTCATTTTTAAACAGAATCTTTTACCGCATTATCTAAAAACTCCGAAAATCAACGAATGATATAAAAGTTCCTATTCAGTTTTCTTGATATAAAACCATTGCATAGAAGTTAGTAGGTACAACTTCTACACATGTAGACATTTTTTGATAGTGTTGCAAGAAATAGCCATGACATCGTGCGTTCTGGTCTAACAACACCATTATAAAATTACCAAAATTACCATGAAAAATTAAAACAATAAAACATGAACAATTAATCCGATTAACAAAAAAAAAAAACACTTTATGTGTGCTTAACTTGTCTTGAGGAAAGTCATGTTAAAACAACTACAACTTTATGGATCATAAAACTTAAATTTTAACAATGATGGAACAAAAAAAAAATTGTACACGATAATTTAGATAGTAGATTTTAGATAAATCCCTGTACTCAAATACAATATGTCGTGCAATTGTTTATATTAAACCTGTGCCATCAATATTTTCACGCCATCACATGTTTTCGAAGCAAAAATTCGTTGCCCAATGATGGATGACTTAAAGATGTTAAAAAACGCGTTTGCCAATCATTTTCATGATGGTTTCAAAGATCGCCCTCCCATACACCTTCCTGACTTTATTGAAGAAGTAGAAACTCTCTTTCAGGAGATATCAGCAACCTCCGAAACCGTGACCTTGTTCAACGAAGAAAACCGGTCATCGGAGCCGACACTGACAGATGTTTTCATCTTTCACTCTACCCCACTGGGCCTCCATATTCATGTTACACTTGGACTCAACAAAAAGGAAACTGCTGTAACGTGCTTGCTGGACATAAAAAAGCTTTCGACAGCGTTTGAGTAGAAGGATTACTATTCAAACTCTACGAACTTGGACTTCCTAATCACTTGGTAAGAATAATCAAAAATTTCCTAACCCATAGACTTCTATGTACAGGTAGCAAAACATGTATTATCAACCAAGGTAATCAACGCTGGAGTTCCTCAAGGATCAAAACTTGGACTGCTGCTGTTCAACATTCACACTGTTGATCAACCAGCTTACATACCATTTCATTTCATTTCATTTGTTTTATTCATGAAGCAGACTATATACAATGTTAATAATATACATATAATCTTATAGACTAGTTGAAAATAGTAGCAACATGCAATGCTTTACAATTAGGAAAATACTTACAATCTAACCACCAGGATAAAGAATATTTAAGCAATACATCACATTTCTTTTAAATAAATCACGACTAATATTATTTTGAAAGTCAATATAATTACACACTAGATTTGCCTGTTTCAGGCACCGTATTATCGGCTCGTTGAGACCGTAGTTTACTCTATGAAATGGTTCAAAAAATAAATTACGTACTCGAAGATCTCTTGAAGGACATACATTTTTGTCAACGAAAGAAGAAAGGAGCAATCAATTTGAGAAACGGGGATATCACGAATAAAAATTATTTCACAGTATCGTCTTCGCGTTTTTAATTGTGGAAGGTCAAGAAGATTACATCTAGTACCATATGAAGGCATTCGAATATTCCATTTTAATCGACATACTGCAATTCTAGTAAATCGTTTTTGAATGCTTTCTATCCGATTAGAATGGAGAACATAGTATGGGTTCCACACTACACAACAATACTCAAGCACTGGTCTCACATAGCAGTAATATAGCGCCTTGAGAGTAAAAGGATCAGAAAGTTCTTTGGAATTACGAGAGATAAACCCAAGTAAGGAGTTAGCTTTTGCTACGATAAAGTCTATGTGGAGAGAAAAAGTTAGTTTGGGACACCATTTATTGAATAAGTAAACAGATTACCAGGTACAAAGACCAAGCTTTATGCAGACGATTACATCACATAGTCAACCGCATTTTTACTAGAAATTGCTGCTAGGGAGAGTGCAAGGGCACATTAAAAATCTATGGGAATAGAATGTAAAATGGGGACTGAAGATAAACAGCGGAAAGACCGAACTCATCTGCTTCCGAACACCAGTGACTGATGTGATTCGAAGACAAGCGTTGGCAACACGGAGTGATGCAATCGAGCTTAAATTTCCAGACAACACTGAACCAACAGTCAAATCATCAACAAAGTTCTTGGGAATCAACTTTTCCAATAAATTCAAATTTCAAAAAGGCATGCAGACTTGATGTTGAAGAGAGCCAACTATTCTCTGTACTTGGCTCATCCGCTTCTCAGGAGGCGAAATGAACCAAGTAAGGAGACCAAGCTGCTTGTGTACAAACAACTTATCCGACCCGTTCTGACCTACGCTTTTCCCCTCTGGTTTACTATTTCACCTACAGCAATGAAGAAGATGAAGCATTATGGAAAAAAAAGGTGTTCCGTATTTGCGCTGGACTGTAACTCTCTGACGAAGAAATATAATACACTAATTAAGAAGCTGTACGAAGAGGCAAAGTTAACACCACTGTACAAGTATTTTGCTGCAGCTCTCCGGAAAAATCATCAGGAACCTGAAAGATCATCCCAACTATCAACTGGGGGTGGCCGTGGCGCGATGGATGTGTGCTCGCCTGTGAACCTCATGATCACAGGTTCGATCCCTGCCGTCGTCTATGTCGTTTTAATTCCATTAAAAACCTTCTATAAATTGTCATCAATGGGTTACTGGTTTACTCATTACATGTTGTTCAGGCATAACACTAACAACATGTAATTGAGTTAAAATAGTATGCCCAACAAGGATGAACACGAATAAAATAATGTGAATTATAAGCGACATATAAATAAGAAACGGCATTCTCCGCTTTAGTTCAGCCACCATCCCTGGAGATAAAATATCTGAGACAACAACCTTCAGTCTCAGAACATCGTGCCACACATCTTTCCTATCCTTCTTTCTCTTTCTTAACTTCACGCCCGCGCTGTGTTCAAACATTTAAAGGATAATCATAATCCCTTGAACGCGTGTAGATTATAAAAAAAAAAAAAACTCAGAAGTGCAATACCTCCTCCAGCATGAATTAGAGCCTAGTGACAGGTGACCCGTGCCATTACTGACGATCAATTTGAAGAACTCATCCATAACGACGACGCACCCTTTTTCGAGAAGAACAACAATTAGTACTACAAAAAAAAAACGCCCACAAAAAAAAAAAACGCCCACAAAAAAAAAAACGCCCACTCATCAAAAATTATCATACAGTTAATATTAAAAAATCATGAATTAGATTAAGAAAACATTAATATGATAGAGGAAGTTAGGGTATTGTGGTATACATGTTTGTTTTTTTGACTTAACAGAAAAATTTATGAAACAAATGCTCCTAAATTTGGTAGATTTTACCAAAAACATATAAGCTACCAAGTGATTTCTTTTTGTCGAATTCTAACAAAAACTAACAAAGATTTAGACAAAATATTGATATAACCTCTAAATCGTCACTTTTGAAAGTTGAAGGGTAGTTATACATTACATTATAATTATAAATAATTACAACATTACCCAGTACATTTTTTAAATGTGTGTGAAATCTCAAATTTCCTATTTTTTTCGTTCCTCACAGTATGATTCCATGTCCTTTGAATCTCATTTTCTTACTTCAACCCTTATAGACATTTTAACGAATGAATCTTTAGAAAAAACACAAATAGCCAAAAAAATAAATAAACTTTTATGATGGGTAAAGTGGTATACTACCACAGTAGCCACGGCTAGTATACCACATTAGCCGAAACTGTTTATTTTTACAAAAATAAATAATAAAATATAAAATAAACACCTTTGGACAAAACTAACAGTTGTTTTTCGTAGATGATTAATTAAGTTTTGTAAAGAATTTATAAACTAGCTTGAAACACAACTTTTGAGAGCACACAAACACTTTTTGTTTGAACCAAAAAAAAACTCAACTTCACGCAATAACCCTTCTCAAATATTTGCTTGAGATATACGAAGATTTTTGACTTGATTGAACACGAATACTTAGTTTTATTTATATTACCGTCCGCTAAGGTAAAAACCGTTGAAGAAACATGCTTAGTTTTTGAGAAAACTGCCTATACCACATTACCCGCCTATACCACATTACCCCAAGTTACTCTATTGTAAGCAAATTGCATTATGTAAGGCCCAAATGAAGAACGTTGGGCCCTTATTGCTGAGCCATCATGATTTAATTTAGTAGGTTTTAAAACAAATTGAAAAATGAAATTCGTAATCTTAAATTGCGATGTGCGTTTGTTTGTTATTTTTCTTCTCTTAAACGAATTGATTGATTTTGATGAAATTCGCTTATACTTAAGGGGTCATCTGAAATCTGAATAGTTCTCACTATTTTGTGTCTGTCTGTTCGACTTCAGCCTAACCGACTCGGTCGATTTTCTTTAAACTTGGTAGATGTTATTTTTAAATTTTCCACTCCTCGTGTTTTTTTTAAGACCAAATATAACCATGCCTGCCATTAAAAATTTTTTCGAAATCTTATAAAATATTATGGTAGAATTTAGTTTAAATCAAAAAACCTTACTTGTTTTTTAATTTTTTGAAATTGTACCATTTAAACCTTATAGGAGCCTTTTGATTCAAGCTAATACTTGTTACTGCAAGAACAAAAAGTATAAGTCGTTGTAGTGTTTTCTTTTAAAAAAATGCTTTTATATACAACATTTTTAAAACATTTTCAAGAGAAAAATTTGTTACGCCAACTTATAAATATGAATAAAAACAAATTTCCAAAAAAAATATGGAGCTGTTTTTGAGATATCGAATTTTCCAACAAAAATAAATAGATGTTCGTTTTCAAAAAATCAAAATATATTTTTTTTAGAGTCTTGAAATGCAATGTTTTTCAAACTTTTTAGAAGCTTCTCTATGAAAAACTTCATTAAAATCCGTTATGCCGATAATAAGAACTTCGAAATTCGAAAAATGGTTCAATGGTAGGTACAGTGAGTAATATCTTAGGGCCTTATTGTGAGTGTCGTTAACGTTCGATTCGATAAAAGTCGATAGTGCCAAAACGTTTGATGCGTTAAAATGTGTATCCGAAGCTATTTAGATAACTTAAGGTTCTTGTAACCACGTATAAAACATAGCTTGTGGTATCTTATACAAGAATAATTTCAGATATCTTAATTTTTCGATGATCGATTTTCGACAAAAGTCGTCGAACGATTAACAAACGACACTCCTTAATTTCAATTTTGTTTGCATTAAATTATAGATCGTAAAAATTAATTGAAAGAAAAAAAATTTATTAAAATTTTCGGAGCCGTTTTCGAGAAAAATATGATTTTCGAAAACCATTTTTTATCATTTGTATGGTGGGTACCGTAATTTTTAGATAAAATAATTTTTTTTCTCACATGTCTTAGATTATATTGAGACACTTTTATTTATCAAGTTTACAAAAAATCGAGCATGGCGTTTTCAAAATATTGAGCTTGGAAAAAAAATGATCAAAATCGATTGTACCGTTTTCGATAAAATCGAATACCAAAAAATGGTTTCAAGGGGGGTACCAAAAATACACATTTTTTGAATTTTTTTTAACCATTACCTAGCCTTAATTAAATGATATTTTTATAATTTAAAAAAAATCTGTGTTTTTGAGTTTTATAAAATTTCTAAAAAAAATTCGTATGGCCGGTACCCTTATTTTTGGTCTTAAAAAAATTGAACAAAACGTGTGGAGGGAAAATTTTGAAAATACTTTCCAAAGTCTTAAGAAAATCGGCGTTGACATCGGACATACAGGATTGCCAGACCCACTTTCTCAGTCTCAATGTCAATTCTGATCAAAATTTCGAGTTAGATTTTTCTTACGAATATATAGCTTGCCACAAACTACCTAGCTGCTCCCAAGTAAAAAAAAAATAAATAAATAAATAAGAGCTTAAAAATTCGTAGGGAGCCTAAACCTAGTGACTTCCAACTCTCAGCCATTCTAATTTTCGTGTCAAGTACGATTCGTTATAAAGAAAAGCACTCTTTTCATCACAAGAGAAACTCTTTGACGATGTCACTTGACCGCAAGAAATGAAGTATATTTTTGCCACGGCAATGAATTCTACCCAGATCTTCAGTATGACAGTTGAAATATCAAGTTAATCTGGCAAAAGAAATTGTTTTTTAATTGAAACAAAATTTTGGAACAATACTATTAAAATTTTCTCGAACAATTCATCAAAATAACTTGTGCTGTTTTGAAAAAAATAGAAGCTCATAAAAATAGTTCTTTGGAAGGCATAGTTGAACTGCCCGCTTATTTAAAATCATTGATAAATGTAAAACGTTTCCTTAAGTATTTATCTATAACTCGTATTCTATTCTTTTCCTCAAAGGTCAATAAGGAACTGTTGTTGAACATAATATTTAATTGGAAATATATATGTTAATCAGTGTTTATAAGTTACGTCACAACATTTCTCAACAAATCACGCATCCATAATTATTAATCAAAATAACTTCTTGAAAACTCTACCACAAACAAATGTTCCAAACACAAAATACGCTTTACATAATTTAATTTTTTTTTTAAAACAAAGATTTGTAATTATAACTTGATATTTTAGATTTGCCACAAAATTAACATAAATTACAAACATCCCATTTGTTTAAAATTTAATCCATTTCATATATATGAATATGTACATAACTTACAAATCGATTATGTTCTTATGAGCAATTTTCTAAACAACAATAATTCAAGTTTTAAAATTATTTACAAAACAGGCAAATTCTTATATGCTAAATTAATTTTTATAAGGTTATTAAACAGGCTATTGTAGTAATCAATTAGCAGAAGAAGGATGGAATTTTGTTTTTCTTAAAATGGATAGAAGAGGAAGAAGATGCTAAGATTGCTAATTTTTGGTAATATTATTCACATAAATTACTAACGGAAAATTTTCAATTCGTGATGGAAGGTTTTGTATAAACAATCTGGTATTATTTCACCGAGAAAATTACGATTTAAATAAAAATAAACAACTTTCAGAAAAACAGTTAAACAAAACGAAAAGTTATAGTCTGACACACATTCTGTCTTATTAAATAGGTCTAGGTTATCTGGTTTCAGAACTTGTCTTCCCTAGCTCACATGATTTCATCTCTAAAGGTTTTTTCATGGCAAACATAGTTAATTTTCATTTTAATTGGGTAAGTGGGTTAAATGGCATAAGTTCAAAATTTCAAAATTGAATCTCCATAGTTGTTGATATTTTGTTTATACCTGGTGATAAACAATTATTGTAAAGTGGATTTTGAAAAAAAAAAAAAAAAAAACAATGTATAAAGTTTGAACAAAAACTATTAAAGATATGCCTAATTATGATGAGTTACGAAAGGCCATTTAAAGGGCTAGTATGGGTTAATAAACTCATATTAGTTAGGAAGATACTTAGGTATGTATTTAGCGGTATAAAGAAAATGGGCGTCCGGAACGGATGATTAATATAGCCAAAAGTTGTTGCATCGATTAAAATTGATGACTTGGTAGAAGAGTTTAAAATATTAGTGAAAAAGAATTTCGCTTCATCTTTTCAATATAACAAAACTTTATCTCCAGAACAACGAAGTGAATGGGTCTATTTCTCAAGATGGCTTATTTCCTGCTCAAAGAAAATAAAAGACCTAAGTCAAGCTTAAGAAAGGGCAGGAAAATTCGTTAATGGAAGTATTTGCATTTCAACAACTGGCTTCAGTCATAAGCTGGATCTCGAGAATGCTCAACAGTTGGCTAAATGTAAACTTTCACAAATATAGCTGAAATATACCCACGAAGGTGGATCAATAAGTCCCTGAAATAAAAACAAATGGCATCGCTACCTCCAATTCATCAGTTTGTGTGGTGTGTCAATAATCATCTTTGAAAAGAAAGTATCAATATTTTCACACAGTTCTGTTAAATAGTTTTTTTTTTTTTGTGGCAGCCATTTTATGAAGACGCCTACGAGCATTTACTTTAGGCCCCAGTTACAGCTTTCATTGAAATGCATCATTGAAACAAATCAGTGGAATGCTGACTTAATTTTTTTGACAAGCCAGTTATAGCAATCATTGAAAAATTGGTCTCAGTAAAAGATCCTCTCAGTGGCTGATTACAACCAATTATATGCATTTGAGGTTAGAGTTGATCACTGAAAGGAAAACTGACATTTGAGAACAGAAAGAGAATCGAACACATTCAGTGGAACGATTGTGTTCCATATTAAAGAAACGAAAATCAGCTGAACATTGAAATTGATTTCTATCAGTAAAAATAATACGGAGGCTGTTTGAAAAGTTCTCGGCCTAACATAGAAGGCGTTGTTTTAATAAATAACTTTTAATTCCTCAAACAGCCTTATATATTTATAATAATTGTATGTGAAGTTTCATTAAAATTGGTCGCGTACTTATATCAGTGCAATTTTTTGTTTGAACGAACCTATTGCTAACAACGAAAATGGAAAAAAAATTAAATTAGAGCCGTCATTAAATATTTGGTCAAAAAGAATATGACACCAAATCAAATTAAAGATGACTTCGATGAGACATTGGGGGAATCTGCACCTTCGTATTCCACGTTCAAAAAGTGGGCAGCCTTATTTAAACATGGCAGACAGAGCGTCGAAGATGATCGCAGAAGCGGAAGGCCAACAACATCCACCTCTTCAGAAAACGTCGATAAAGTTCATAAAATGGTTTTAGACGACCGAAGGTTAAAAGTGCAAGAAATAAGCAACACCATGGTCTTCTGAGCGGGATTACCACATTTTGACCGTAGAATTGGGGTTGAAAAAATTGTCCGCAAGGTGGGTGCCACGTTTGCTGAGCGAAGAACAAAAATTCAATCGAGTTGAAATCTCTAGAGAGAATCTAGCGTTATTTCGGAGGAATACCAGCGATTTCTTGAGAAGATTCATTACCACCGAAGAAACATGGATTCATCACTATATTCCTGAGACAAAAGAACAATCAAAACAATGGAAGCATAGCGGTTCTCCTCCACCGAAGAAAGCCAAGTCGTGTGCTTAGCTGGGAAAGTGATGGCGTCAGTCTTTTGGGATTACAAGGGAATTATTTTTATTGATTACCTTCCCAAGGGCCAAACTATCACTGGTCAATACTTTGCAAACATGTTGGCCAAATTGGCTGGAAAAGTTGCCGAAAAAAGACCAGGATTAGACAAAAAGAAGACCCTTTTTCTTCAGGATAAAGCTCCAGCACACAAGTCGGTTGTTGTCATGGCTAAACTCCATTAACTTCGATTTGGTGTATTGAACCACCCCCCTTATTCACCTGATTTGGCACCATCAGACTATTACCTCTTTCCTAACTTAAAAAAAAATTTGGCTGGACGCAAATTCTTCACCAACGAGGAGGTGATTGCTGAGACGGAGCGGTTTTTCGAAGAGTTGGAGGAATCGGCATATAAAAAGGGTATAGAAGCACTGGAACACAGATGGAATAAGTGCATTGATATAAGAGGAAAATATGTAGAAAAATATTAAAAAAAAGTTTTAAAATTTATTGCGTTTTATTGGTCAGGCCAAGAACTTTTCAAACTGCCCTCGTAAAAGTGGATTTCAAAGAAAGTTTAAATCAGAATTTTGTATTTTATAGATTACAAAAATTCTACTACTCATTACCTTTATTTTGGTTCCAATTAAAGCTATTGTAGTTTCTTTGTTCGTCTTAAAAATGGTGATTTCGATTTGTCATAGATATTTGAACAGGAAAAAAGCTTTCCGCAAGATGGTTGCCGCATTTGCACAAAATCAACAACAAACACAATTATTTCAGAGCTTCAAAGGAGTGTTTGTCGATGTTCAAGCTGAATTCGACCTTGTTGCACCATTTCGTAATAGTGGATGAAATGTGGATTCACCACAACACACCAGAGAGCAAGGAATAGTTGAAACGAAGCTGAAGAAGGCCAAGGTGGGTTTGTCAGCAAACAAGGTCATGCCGACAGTTTTTTAGGATGTGTGCGGTGTTACTCACATCGATTATCTTGAGAAGGATAAAATGATCTCCGTAACACATAACGCAGTGCTGCTGGATCGATTCCAAGTCGCAGTTGGCGAAGAAAAATTTCTTTTCTACCAGAACAACGCACCGCAGTCGCAATGGTAAAGATTCCACCCTCATCCAGCATATTCCTCCTATTAAGCTCCCTGCGACTATTTATTGTTTCCAAATATGAAGAAATATTGAGAGATCATCATTGAAACAAACTCTTATTATGATGTGCTCATTTTACTTTTTTCATCGATTTATTTGATCTGATAAAAGAGCCTTGTAAAAGTTTGGAGACATTTTCCGAACACTGTCCAGACAAATAGATGTTTCAAAAGGTGAAAAAAGAGTGTAGAGCTTTCTAGAAATCTATGAAATTAATTCTCAACTAGTTGTTCTTTTACAATAAAAAATGAAGGCACCAGGTCATGCTCGAAGAATTTTAAATGATTACTACATATTTTTAATGGAAGAGGGCGCAATTATCACAGGTAAATATGAAGATTTTCAGAACAAGATATTTAGATCGTTTATGAATACAATTATCTCATTATACGAATTCCTGGAAGTGTTAACTTGAAAAACTTTCATACCAATCAATAGGCAAACCTAAAAATTCCTTAAATGTAACTTGGAGAATTTTGATGATATGTAAAAAATGTGTAATATGTAGTTACCTAAAGTAAGTTAGGTAGTTTTTTTTTAAGCTAAGTTAAGATGATAGGGAAGACGAACAAAGTGGGTCTCCAATTCTGTCTGGCTGTCTGTCTGATGGAGTACACCCTAAACACCCTAAATCTTTGTATATAAAACTTATAGTACTCTCATGAAGACGAACGATTGGGGCCGACATCTAAACCATAGAAACACCAGGATAGCGTTGGTACCACAAAATCACGCTCCATGATAATACTTTAGGTTAATATATACAGGGTGATTGGCATAAGGTGTGACAAAAAGCTAGAGCGTGTAGGTTGGACTTAGACAAGAAAAAAATCGTATGGGAGGGGGGGGTCTATTTCCCCCCGTTTAGGCGGGAGGGGCAATTTAAGAAAAAAATCACTTAAAACAGAAAAAAAATTATTAAAAAATAACGGTGATACCTACAGAGTAATGCTATAGCATTTTGAAAAGCCAGAAATACATTCTTTAATTTTGTTTTTAAATAAAGTTGTTCGAGTGAACAGTTTTAGAAAAATTAATTTTCAAAATCAAAATTTTGAAAAAAAAAATGAAAAAATTTTTTTTAAACAATTTTTTTTTCAAAATTTTACGTAATTAAGTATTATTTTTGTATTCAATGCTCTTATTAATTTTTGATTAAACACAAAAAACCGGATGTCAAAATGTTTTGTAGTTTTTGAGAAAATCAAAAATAACAAAAACTACTTTTGTTCTAAGAATAGCCTTTTATTTTAGTTTTTATACGTTTTTGGATTCTTAGTTGAATTTACGATTGAAAGGATTAACTTTCTTTTTAATTTTTTTTTTAATTATCGTCTTATAAACATACAACATACTTATAAACTTTTTTTGTAAAATTTTTTTATTATCAGTCTTATAAGCATACAATAATGTGACAAAGTACTGGATTAACACATTTTTTCATTGAGAGCACCTGCGTGAGAGCATGGATTAATATTAACCTGCGAATGTTTTTTAAATAATTTTTTGTAATAAGCTTTAGTTAAAAAATAGTTAAAAATTTAAATAAACAGTAATTATGTATTTTATCTAAATATGCATGTATTTTAATTGATTTCAAGATTCAGGAACATTCTTGTTCTTATTTCATCCAATGCTCTCACGCAGGTGTTCTCAATGAAAAAATGTGTGAAATATGGTTAATCCAGTACTTTGTCACATTATTGTATGTTTATAAGACGATAATTAAAAAAAAATTAAAAAGAAAGTTAATCCTTTCAATCGTAAATTCACCTAAGAATCCAAAAACGTATAAAAACTAAAATAAAAGGCTATTCTTAGAACAAAAGTAGTTTTTGTTATTTTTGATTTTCTCAAAAACTACAAAACATTTTGACATCCGGTTTTTTGTGTTTAATCAAAAATTAATAAGAGCATTGAATACAAAAATAATACTTAATTACGTAAAATTTTGAAAAAAAATTGTTTAAAAAAAATTTTTTCATTTTTTTTTTCAAAATTTTGATTTTGAAAATTAATTTTTCTAAAACTGTTCACTCGAACAACTTTATTTAAAAACAAAATTAAAGAATGTATTTCTGGCTTTTCAAAATGCTATAGCATTACTCTGTAGGTATCACCGTTATTTTTTAATAATTTTTTTTCTGTTTTAAGTGATTTTTTTCTTAAATTGCCCCTCCTGCCTAAACGGGGGGAAATAGACCCCCCCCTCCCATACGATTTTTTTCTTGTCTAAGTCCAACCTACACGCTCTAGCTTTTTGTCACACCTTATGCCAATCACCCTGTATATAGAAAGGTACAACCTAGTTGATGGTTGAAAAAGAAGAAAGTGCAAAGATCTTTATTATTGGTATCTACACACCATAGAACCATTTTTACTTGCGACCAGTGGCGGCTGGTGGGTTGTGGAACAGGTGGTGCACTTTACTTGCTCACTAAGTAGGTATTAAGATTAGAAATCGCAAAAAAACAACAATTTACATGTATATGTTGATTTTTTATTTTTTGTATACCTAATTGCTCGAAGAATTTCGACTATGTATAAAACTGACACACTTATTACATTTAGCAAGGAATCATGTTTTTTATTTTTCCACTTAAATGCGTCAAATCGTGGATTCAGGTTTCTGTCTAAATCGATTCTCCGCCAAAAATATTGCATGTAAAATTTAAAAAGGGCCTTGGCGATCCGGCTAATTTTATATTAACTTTATTTTAAAAAGATTTATTACTGTCTTTAATATACCTAATTACTGTTCATTTTAACCCACACCACACACTGTACACAGTAAAGAATCGAACCAAAACCAAAATAAAAAACAATTACTAACCTAACTCCTACAAACCAACACTATTTAACCAGTCACGGATAGAGCGAAACAACATTACATATTCGCAGGCGCAGCGCATTCTAGTCAAACATCGGTTAATCTTCGGTTCTCGTGCGGCGCACGAGAGCACGCTCATTTCTCGATACATTTCAATGAAATATCTTTTGTCTCACGCGTCAGGGATATTAGCTTGTACCTCATACAAGTTATATTAGCAGTCCTCGTGCGCTCGCCGAAGCGCACGAGAATTTTTACTTGCAGGGAAAGTAAGTCTTAATAGTAAAGCAAAGCGCTTACATTGTTTCGTCATAATTGCAAATTTTAATTGTTTATGTTCTTGTATGTTTAAAAAATAAATATTAATATGGTAATCTAAAAATAAAGATGCAGTAATATTTTGTAATTTTTAAACCTTTTGAATTGGTGGTTCAGCGCACGAGCGCATTTAAGTTACAGCCGCCACTGCTTGGGACTTATAGGTACTTTGATCTAAGTTGACATTACGAAGAAAGCGAAGACGAAAAATGTTGGTCTCGCAATTCTGTCTGCCTGCCTTTTCGATTAGAGCCTGCACGACTCGGCCGATTTTCGTTAAATTTGGGAGATATAGTTTTAATTTCTCCCCCCATGTTTTTTTTTCCTTTTAGACCAAAAAGAACGGTATCTGCCTACGATTTTTTTTTTTCGAAATTTCAAAAACTGTTCCACTGATTTTTTTTATTAATTTTATTAATAAAAAAATGGTACCCTCCTTGGAAGTATTTTTTTGTTTTTCAGTTTTTCGGAAACGGTAAAGCCGATTTTGATTATTTTGCTTATGCTAGGGCTCCCAAAAGGTTTAAATATTATGTATTCAAATTTTCAAAAAAAAAAATTTTTTTTAGATTATTAAAAAAATTTTAAATTTTATTTTTCAAAACTCAATATTTTGAAAACCGGATGCTCGATTTTTTTTAAACCTTAGAAAAAATTTAGATTCTTAATATAATCTACAAAATATGAAAAAAAAATTATTTAACCTAAATATAACGGTACCACCATACAAATGTTAAAAAATGGGTTTCGAAAATCTTATTTCTCTCGAAAAAAGATTCGATTAATTTTTACGATCTATAATTCAATAAAAAAAATGAAACTAAGATATTAATGACTGTACGTACCATAGAACGATTTTTTAAAATTTCTCATTATCGACATAATGGATTTTAATGAAATTTATTATTGAGAAAAATCTTGTATATACAAAACTAATTTTTTTAAGAAATCACTACAACGACTTATAGTTTTTGTTTTTGCATAAGCTTATATTTGCTTCAATCACATGGCATTATGTTTTTAGCTCCAACTATTAAAGGAGCTGTGTAGGCATTTAAAAAAATACGAAAAGTTTTCTCTAAGAACATTCAATTTAAAAAAAAGATTGTGTGTACTGACGTACGCGCGGTTGAAGTAAAACTTCTTTTTCCTCAAGCAAAGCTTCTGTAAGATTATAACCTACGAACAAACATTTTGTATTCTAAAAACATGTCGCTAACTTTGACTGATAACGTGACCAACGCCGAAAAAGAAGTTTTACTTCAAAAAATTGAATGTGCGCGCCTAGCCTTAAATGAAATCGAGAAGAAAAGTACAAAACTCCCATGCCACTTGACAAGCAAGTTGCCTCGCTTTGTTTGTATTACCCTAGGGCTGCACGTGCAAGTATTGGCAAGCATGTTGTAATCTTGTAATGTACACAAGCATTTCTTATTAACCTGTACAAACCCGAGCAACTTAGTAGTCACCTGGCATTAATTCAGTATCCAGGCAACTTGGAAAGCAAGTACACTGACAGCGGCACTCTTGTAAAATTAATTATTAAAGTATTTGATTGATTAGTCGGGTGACGTTCAAATTTATAAATACCAAAACAAATGTCGGTGGCGTGTGCGATTAAGCGAATAAATATTATTAAAAAGTATAATTTCAAAACTTTCAGGCAACCTGATGGTCATATGGCATGCCGTCTATGACAGCAAGAATACAAATGGTAGTGGATATACCATATATATTTTTGGCCAGTACTTTGTATGCGAGGGTTAGGTGTTGGTAAAATTTATTTGGATTGCAATATGCTTGTCAATAATTATTCGGTTGCATAGCCATTGCGCGTCTGAACCTATAGTTTTATGTTTATCTTTGAATGCAGCCATTTGAAATATGTAAATTCTAAATCGTATCCAACTTCATGTTTTACTTTGCACATGCTAAAAACATGTCGCTGTCTTTGACGGATGGCGTGGCGGTTTGACATGTCACTGACAGCTGCATAGAAATTTTTTTACCCCCAACGCCGGAAAAGAAGTTTTACTTCAAAAAGTCTTTTACATTAGAGCAAGTTCGTGCGACCCAATCATGCATTTTATTTATATTTTATCTTTAAATAGCGGTACTCATCATACAAAAGTTAAAAATGGTTTTGGAAATCGCTTTTTTTCTCGAGAACGGCACCCACAATTTTGATAAATCATTTTTATTTATTTTTATTTTATTTATTTAATTTATTTAATTTATTTAATTTATTAATTCATTACTCAGTAAGATAAAATATCTTATAAGTTAGAGTAAATATCAGTATCGAAATACTTTATGAATAAAAATGTACAATAATGTGTTGCGAGTGTGGTATTCGTTATACGTTGGATTGAAAAAAAACTCTTTAATATCAATACATTCAAACATAAAAAAGAAAAAAATAGTAATTATTAATGAAAATTTAAATTTCATTTAGTTATCTTCAAAATATAAATACTAAAAATAAAAAAAAATAAATAAAATACAATATTAACATTATCATCAACATCTTTCGCTTAATTTTTACAAATTTGAAAAAAAGAAAGTTTGAAAGAAAAAAATTTGTAATTGAGACACTTATTGTACCATAGAACTATTTTAGAATTTTGACTTTCTCATTATTGGCAAAACGGATTTTATACAGCTGTTTGTAGAAAGTATGAATATTATTGCATATTAATACATAAACAAAAATATTTTTGGTATTAAGGAAAAAAAAAAAAAAATAAGAAAATTTATGTTTTTAGATTCGATATCTCAAAAACGGGTCAATGTTTTTTTTTTTAATTTTTATTCTTATTTGCACAATGACAATAAGTTCGAATTTGCGGACTCACGTTTTTTCTTAAAAATAATTTTATACAAGAACTTATTAAAAAAAAAAAACGCTACAACAATTTAAAATTTTTGTTCTTATTCATATTTGCATAAATAAAAAAATTATTTTATACTTATGAGTAGGCTTCGGATTCTCATGCACTTAAAATCTGAAAATATGCGCTTAAAAATGCAAAATATGCATTTAAAATATGCACTTAAAACCAATTCAACTTAATTTCTATTCAATATAAAATCACATTTTCTTCATCTTTTAAAATACTCGTAAGTTAAAAATAAGACTCAAAAACTAAGCATGAGTGCATCAGTCAAAATTTTTCAGTTTATATGTATTGGTATATGTTATGTAGTCGCAACCGAAAACAGTTGGCTGTTGTACATGAAACGTGTTAAGCTTTTTGCGCGAAACAGATTAAACCAGCAATAGCACCAGCGCCGTCAACAGCAAACAGCACGCTGGCCAGCAAATACTTTTCAAACACATTAAACCAGCATCGTGTTGTAATTTTTTGACATTTATACGTCTTATTGTTGTTGCATTTTGTGTTATTGTAACCAGCAACAGCAAAGTTTGGATTTTGACCAAACGACGTTGACGTTGTTGACGTTGCTAGTGCTGGTTTATTTTCTGTTGAACGATTAAAATACATAGGCGCAAAATTTTAAACAGCCTATTATTAAGGTATTAGTATGATACTACTTAACAATTTTCTAACTTTAAAGTAGTTTACTAACTCATTCTTAATTTTAAACATATTCTAACTAGTATCGTAGTAAGAGAATTTTCTTAATAAATTGCTTCTGAACACACCTAAAACAATGACATTTCGTGTAAAAAAGTAAGTACACGAACCCTTTTTTGATGTTTGCAAATGTCAAAGAGTCAAAGCTAGCACGATACTAAAAATATAAAGTATGTATTCGATGATTTTAACTTTAATAAAAGGGTAGAGAAAACACTTTCATTTTTGATAGATGATCGTTTAAATTTCGATCTCATTTATACAGTTTCAAACACACAGACTTCATTTTTTTTTTCATTTCAATGTTTTGCCGACACAATCTGGTCAAGTTCATATAATACACCTTTGTTTATATAATACTTTATATTTTGGTGTTTGAATATGGTTCAAGATTGTGAAATGAATAAAAGAAATAGATAACCTTACGTTTGCACTTACATACAATTTTTATTTTTTTTACTGTCTAGTTTAGTTTTTAAACAATATAGGTAGATACTCTAAAAACAACAATTTATTACAAAAAATATGCATTTATAGTAAAATATGCAAAAATATGCACTAACGGTTAAATGCCATTTTAAAGGAAATTCCTTGTTTCGTATACATAATTAGTTGTCTTGCTTCCAAGGTTTTCCTAAAAAAATATGCATTTGCATGGAAATCCGAACCCTACTTATGAGCATTTTCCTCCATTTTAAAATTTTTAAGTGTCCTAACCATATAAGCAAGTTCGTACGACGCAGTCGTACACTTTATTTATTTCATTTTCTCTAGTATCGGAATTTCGAGCTGAAATATAATTTTAATTTAATAAATTTTTAATAAATTATGTTTTCTTAGGGTTTTATCTTTCTTGTACCTACGAATATTAATACTTTAGATATAATAATCGGATAAATATCCAAAAAACCTCGATATTAAAATCATTTCAAGCGTTAGTGTAAGAATTTAAACAAGGCAAAAATATACCTAAATAAAATCAGTTTTAGAATCAGAATATAACAAAGTTATTATTTATAGATAGGCTCCATATGTACATATGTTTGTACAAGTAAATAATGAAGTTTCTATATACATAAAAAAAGATTTTCATAAACTATTGTTTTGTTTTTCAATAAGTGGTTTCACCAAACCAAGAAGCTCGCCATATATTTCTTCACGCATTCTTAAATAATTTCCGAAATCGTCTGGCTGAAGTCTTAATTCTTCTATTATCTTCGTTGATTAGTTTTTCTGTTTAACTGATTGAAATGTTGGTTTTCCCCTGCTTTAACTAGATTATGAAAACTTCAGTCAATAGCTAGTCATGCTTGTGACTTATTGAAGAGCAAAAAAGGTAAAACAAATTGAGATAATCTCACATGGACTTATCAGTTGACTAATGAGGGCCTTGTTAATACGAAATTTTTGTTTAATTAAGTTCCTCCTACACCGATTTTTTTTAACCAAATTCAATGTAAGCCATATCCATATGGATGTTTTAATATTAATGGATGTTTTAATATGAATACTGAAATAAGGAAATAAGAAGCCTTTATGAAACTCAAAATTGTATTTTCGAAATTATTCATACATACATACTCGTATTTTAAGTATAGCTATTCTTTACTTGCTTACTTAGGTCCTCAGACCTTTTATGTCCATGGGGGACCCCTAGTGGGGCATAGGGCGTCCACAACGCCAGCTCGCCATCGTATTCGCTTCCCGGATATGAGTCGCATCTCCCTCCAACACTTGCCTAGTTGGGCTGACTCCTCCTCGACTGTCCTTCTCCATGAGCTTCTCGGTCGTCCAGCTCTTCTTCCTTCTTGAGTGAGCGGATTTCACTGCATTGCATGCGCCGCAATACAGTTGTCGCCTTTTCGAAGCGTGTGTCCGATCTACTGCCACATTCGACATCGCGTCGTATAATAGAGTCAATAGGTTCCTGACCCGTTTTCCTGAGGAGCTCTTCGTTTGATATACGATTGGGCCAGAAAATCCTAAGGATGTTTCGTAGACATCTATTAATGAACGTTTGCAGATTCTTAGTGACACCTACTGTTACTTTCCAAGTGCTGCAACCGTAAAATAACACGGATTCGACGTTGGATCGAAACAGCCGTAGCTTGATTCTTAAGGTTAGAGAGTTATTCCTGCATATATTTCTAAGCATACCGAAAGCAGCCTTTGCCTTCCCGAATCGACTGCTGATGTTTTCTTCGGTGCCACCCTCGGTAGTGCTGATACTTCCAAGGTATTGGAAGCTCTGAACTTTCTCTACCGGTTGTTGAGAAATATTCATGAGAGAAGATGACTGGGTTCTTAGGCTGATCATCTTTGTTTTGCCGGAGTTGATTTTCAGCCCCACATTTCTTCTTCTCCCTACACCCCTGTTGTCATTTTGTTGATATCCATGATACTATGAGAGAGCAAGTATACGTCGTCCGTATAGTCAAGATGTTTCAAGTGAGACGAGACGTCAGAGTCCATCGAATTCCTCCGTGTCCCGTCAAAGCCGCTTGCAGGACATCGCTTATCACCAACAGAAACAATATTGGTGACAGAATGCAGCCCTGCCTGACTCCACTTTGGACTTCAAACTCTTCTGACAGCCTCCCTTCGTGCAAAACGTAACATTTGGATCCATCATAAGTTGCTTTAATAATAGCTATTAATTTATCCGGGATAGCTATTCTTTACTTTACGGATATTAAATGTTTCTCTTAAGTTCATTGGCTTCTCTATAAAGTGTACCTAATCTTCTTATTCGTACGTACGTATTCCTTCACGTTCATGTTACAAAAGGTGCAATTATTAGGTAGGTCCTGCCTGTACAGTATGAAATTAAGACTTAGCATATTGTTTCCAGCAAGGAATATTACTGGAAAGCTAGTGATTCGAAATTAATACTTTATATAATTTCTGTTGTCCAATTGATGTTTCGGATTCTTCTACTTGTTGCTTTTTCCAAGCCTTCGAGATATAATTTTTTATCGAGTAGGTCAAGAAGATTTCCAAAAGTTTCGTACCATCTATCGGGATTGTCTGCTGGTACAATAAGCTGAAAGTTGTGTTTTTCTGAAATCTTTTCTAATGTAATAAATGATTCTGATCTTCTTCTAAAATACTCGTAAAATGCACGACTGGGTCGCATCAACTTGCTGCTACATATGTAATAGACTAGGAATTTTGAAAACGGATGTTATTTGAGAAAACTGTTCATAAGGATAAGAATCGATTTTTAACTTCTTTCAGTAGTAAGAGATAAAACCAGAATGCTACAATGCAAATATGAATTCATGCAAGAACAAAAATTATAAGTCGTTGTAATGGTTTCTTAAGAAAATAAGCTTTTATATACAAAATTCTTAAAACATTTTGAAGAAAAAAATTTGGTACGCCAACTTAAAATTTTTATTACTGTACGAATAAAAATTAAATTTCCAAAAAAAATGAGCAGTTTATGAGATATCGAATTTTTCAAAAAAAAAAAAAAATTTTCCAAAAATTCAAAAACTATTTTTTTTTTAAGTTTTGAATTGCAATGTTTTTAAAACTTTTAGAAGCTTCTCTATTAAAAATTTCATTGAAATCCGTTATGCCAATAATGAGAAATTGAAAATATAAAAAAATACGGTTCTACATGGTAGGGGAGAGTGGGGCACATTTGTACACTTTTTGCTTTCCATACTCATAAAACTTAAAATATTCGAGCAATTGGCCTGATATTTTACTCACATGGAACAATGGTATTGAAGTTCAATTTAGAAAAAAATTGGTCCATTTAACGAAATATTTATATTGAATTTTTATCTCGAACCAATATTTATGTTCTTATGTTCAAAAGCGCCCCATGTATGGGGCAGTTTTGAACTTGGAAGAGGCACTTTTGAACAGTGCTACAATTTTTTTTATTGAATAAAAGAACTTTTAAATTTTATTTTTATATTAATTTTATTTTAATAAGAACTTATCAATAAAACTTAAAATTAATACTTTTGTTATATCATATTCTTGTATTTGTAGAAAGAAAACAAAAATCCACGAAGATTAATAAAAAACTTTACAAACTTAAAATTAATCCAAATCATCAAATGCTAATGCATTTGAAGCTCTTTGAGCTTCGAATCAAATATTGGGCCTTGTTGATAAAAAAAAGCTAAAGCTAATACTTGGATTCTTAAGTTAAAGCTGGATTTTTAGTGAATAAGAATAAGCTTAACCTAGCTAGTTAAAGATGTTTTCTAGAAATAGCTACTTTAAAACAGGCTAAATTCATTTAGTTTTAGCTCGTTTTCCAAGCCTAAGCTTCAATTTTTGTGAATAAAAATAGCTTACTAGAATATTATAGTTAAGGCTACGAAAATTTCAAGATTTTTTCGACCTGTCTAGAAAGCTTTAACTAAGTAGGTCTTATTTTGAGTATTCAATAGCTCAAAAATGAGACAGAGAACATAGAGACGCAGAGACTGACGGACGATATGACAAAAACATTTTTTACCTGAAACCAATACTTGCCCTATAGAACAGATAACAAATTGCTTGATTAATTGCTTGAAGCTGATTAAATTTTCTCTTAAATGTCTTAAATATGTAAAAAAAAAAACTAATTGGAGCAGTTACAAATGGTTCCAGTAACATAAAATTTATTATAAATATTAAACTGAAATATATCCAGTAAAAAACTAACCGCAAATTAGTTTAAAATTTATTTTTCCTCAAAAAAAAGTGTTCTTGTTTTAAAATCGCACAGTAATTTGTACATCTCTAAGTCCGAGAGACAACTGAGAGAACCAAGGAAAATCAATGACGTTTACGGATATGTTATTGACAGGTTAAAATTTCAAATTACTTTTAAAAAAGAGTAATAAAGTAAAATTTTATAAGTACATATTATTCAAATGTGCCCCGTGTTCAAATGTGCCCCACTCTCCCCTAGGTACAGGCAGTTATATCTTAAATTCAAATTTTTATTATTTAATTGCAGATCGTAAGAATTAATGGAAAGAAAAAAACTTTTTGTCAAAATTCTAGGTGCGGTTTTCGAAAAAAATACTATTTTTGAAAACCATTTTTTAACATTTGTATGGTGGGTAACGTTATTTTTAAGTTAAATAAACTTTTTTTTCTCACAACTTGTAGATTATATTAAGAAACTTCTATTTGTCAAGCTCAAAAAAAATCGAGCATTGGGTTTTCAAAATATTGAGTTTAAAAAAAAAAATTTGAAAATTTTTTTTAAAAAATCCAAAAAAAAAATTTGTTTGAAAATTTGAATACACAATGATACTCGTATTAAAGCTTTGAAATAATCAACATCGGTTGTACCGTTTTTGAGTAAATCAAAAACAAAAAAATGGTTCCATGGGGGGTACCATTAATAACCATTTTTCGAAAAAAATTTTTAATCATACCTAGCTTTAACTAAATTAATTTTTTTTTGTATTTTTCTTTTTGAAATCTGTCGTATAGTTTTTGAGAAAAAAAAATTCCTGGCAGGTACCGGTATTTTTGGTCTTAAAAAAAAGATAAATACGTGTGGGGAAAAATAAAAATATTATCTACCCAGTTTAAAGAAAATCGGCCGAGCCGTTTAGGCTGCAGTCGAAAAGACAGACAGACAGAATTGCGAGACCAACTTTTTTGGTCTTCGCTGTCATCGTAATGTCAACTTTGATCAAAATCTCGAGTTCTATTTTTTTTACGAATGCATAACTTGCCTTATAGTACATATAGTACAAACTTTTATGGTACTATATGTACTATATGTACTATAAGGCAAGTTATGCATTCGTAAAAAAAATAGAACTCGAGATTTTGATCAAAGTTGACATTACGATGACAGCGAAGACCAAAAAAGTTGGTCTCGCAATTCTGTCTGTCTGTCTTTTCGACTACAGCCTAAACGGCTCGGCTGATTTTCGTTAAACTTGGTAGATAGTATTTTTAATTTTTTCTTCCACACTTTTTTTTTAAGACCGAAAATAACGGTTTTTTTCGAAATTTTATAAATATTTTTTTCTCTAAAATGTCCCACAGATTTAAAAAAAAATCAAAAAAATTTCATTTAGTTAAAGCTAGGAAATGGTTGAAAAAAAAATCCAAAAAATGGTTATTTTTGGTACCCGCCTTGGAACCAATTTTTTGGTTTTTGATTTTCTCAAAGACGATACAGCCGATTTTGACCATATCTTTTATGCTTACGCATAAGACATTATTTGGTTTAAAATTTTTCAAACATTTTTTTTTTATATTTAAAAAAAATTTCAATTTTTTTTTTTCAAAATTCAATATTTCAAAAACCCCATGCTAGATTTTTTTACAACTTGATAAATAAAAGTTTCTTAATATAAATTATAAGATGTAAGAAATAAAAAATTATTTTACCTAAAAATAACGGTACCCTCCATACAAATGTTAAAAAAATGGTTTTCGAAAATCGTATTTTTCGTTTAATTTTAACGATCTATAATTTAATACAGAAAAATTTGAAATTAATATATTACTGATTATACCTTCCATAGAACCATTTTTTTCAAATTTAGAATTTCTCATTATCGATAAAACGGATTTTAATGAAATTTCTTAAAGAGGACCTTCTAAAAGTTTAAAAAACATTGCATTTCAAAACTTAAAAAAGAAACGATTTTTAAATTTTTGAAAAAAAAATCAATTTTTTGTTTTTGGAAAATTCGATATCTCAGAAACGGCTTAATATTTTTGTTTGTAAATTTAAATTTTATTCGAACAATAATAAAAACTTTAAATTGGTGTACCAAACGTTTTTCTTAAAAACGTTTTAAAAATTTTGTATACAAAAACATATTTTTTTAAGAAACCAATATAGACTTATAATTTTTGTTCTTGAATAAGCTGATATTTGCTTGAAATACATGGCATACTGTTTTTATGGCCAACTACTGAGGGAGTTGTTTTAGTCTATTATAAAATGAAATTTATGCTTATGAACAGTTTTTCTCTAACATTCATTTTTGAAATTCTAAGTCGTTTACATAAGAGCAAGTTCGTGCGACCCAGTCATGTATTTTATTTTTATTGTACTCTGGATAATGGTTTTTTGATTATTTGAGCGTTAGTGCGCCTATAAAGCCTGAGAGTTTGAAAGCAAAACTTACGATGCCTTTCACACTCTTTATCGCCCGAAGGGTTTGTTTCGATGATTTCTTTAAAACTGATTTCTTAATGGCTTTCTGGAAAGAGTTTGTTTTATAAAAACCTTCATATAAAGGACAGCATAATAAAATATAATAATAATGAAATAATTATATTATGCGATTGATTTAAATAGATTTTTTTTTTGTCAAGAAACCCATATGTGGATCGCTAGGTTTTTTATTTTATAAAATCGCTACTATAACTTCGTTAATGAGTAATATGAATGAAATTTCTGACGTAGTTAGAGTGCAGGTATCACATAAAAATTTTCATATATGTATCACAATAAAACAAATTGCTTCATATATATCAATAAAAATTCTTGTTAAACAAATCTTGCAATAGCACTTTGTTGAATAAATTAATATTGCAATAATTTTCATGTGTGTAATAAATGTTAGATGAAAATTACTTTTAATGATAGAGAGTGTGAAGTAATATCTTTCGACACGAAGTGCATATTTATCAAAAATAATAACTATCCTGTGAAAGTGTGCTCTTAATGATCAGTTGATTTTCTTATTGGATAGAGTTTTTTGTAGTTAATATAGTAAAATATTATAACAAAGTGAAAATATCTAGGGGAGAAAAAAACAGCAGCAATATAGTAGGTTATGTGAATATTTTGTTTCTTTTATGATAGCTTAATAAATTAGTTTGGGAATTATTTGATAAGTAATAAGCATTCTTGTTTAATTTTTTTATTCATTTTATTTTAAATCATTGATATTTTTTTTAAATTTTATTTAATAATTGAATACCATATCTGCGTAATGAACACCAAAATTATTTTTTGACGAAATTTAACATAACTTTCTCGCATAGTTGTGGCACTTTTTCGCTAATAACAGTGCTGAAAATGCGTTGCATTTTAGTTTGAACATTTTTGGGCGTACGAAATTGACGAAGCGGGTGGGTAACAAATACCTTCGACTTTTTTCAATAATTCCTTTGATTACAGTTTTGAAACTACACTGGCGATATTTAATCGTTTTAAATTATGTTCAGGCTCAAAAAACTTCCTACAGTTGCACTGCCATGAGGCAAACTGTAAAGTGATATAATGTAAGTGCAAACATTTTCATATACTGCGTTTCCTTTAAAGTTTTTGACTTTCTTTAAATTGATACGAAGTTCCAATTTATCTAACATTTCTTTAGAACCAACTTACTTACCTGCTAAACCGACTGCGAAAAAATGTAGGGTATCTGCCTGACACACGGCAGCTTTCCATCGTCTGTGATCCCGAGGACGCTGCTTTCAGTAATCTAGGCCAAGCGCTCTTGCATCCGCGATTGCCTGGTCATTAAACCGAATGTTCGGTTTGCCTTGTTGGCGTGAACCTGGGTGTACCATTTTAAAACTCTATTTGCTGAAGCATTGTTGCCGATGACTGCTTTGTTCCTGATTCTGCCTATATCAATTATCGAAGTCGATGTTATCTCAACCGATTTCAGGAAGGCCTTCGACAAAATTTCCCATAAGCTTATTCTTTTCAAATTGTCCACTCTCGGCTTTGAACCCTCTTTGTTACAGTGGATCTCTTCTTACCTTGAAAACCGTTACTACAGCGTTCGATTTAGATCTGCCACCTCATGCCCTTTCTTAGCTACCTCCGGTGTCCCCCAAGGCAGCAACCTCGGCTCACTTTTGTTTATTCTTCTGTCTCTCTGAACGCCGCCGATGATACCAAGTTTTTCAAGACCATTTCCTCAACTCTTCCCTTATTCAAAAGGATCTAGACAGTTTTTCAGTTTGGTGTCTAAAAAATTGCATGGAGCTTAATGTCGTCAAATGCCAATAAATTACTTTTTCACGCAAACGTAACAAAACTCCTCCCCGTCTCTACCTGCTCCATAATCAACCCATACCCACAGTTGATAATATTCGTGACCTTGGCATTTTATGTGACCCAGAGCTTAATTTTCTCACTCACATAGACGATATCATTCTCAAAGCAAACTCAGTGCTCGGTTTCGTCAAAAGAAGGTCCAAAGAATTCTCCAACCCCTATGTAACCCGGTCCTTATACATATGGTTTGTTCGTCCGCTGCTAGAATACGCCTCGCCTTGGTCCCCTTACCAACTTACTCATATTTCCAGAATCAAAAGCATCCAACGTCGATTCCTACGCTTTGCTCTTCGAGGTCTATCATGGAAGAATCCTCTGATTCTACCTCCCTATCTAGATCGACTTAAACTAATCAACCTGAATTCGTTAGAAGAACGAAGAGAGATATCAGACATTCTCTTCATTCATCGACTACTCTCCGGTTCCGTTGACTGCATGTCGCTCTACAACTCCATCTCTTTCAATACTAATCCCCGTAATACACGTAACCCTCGTCTCTTTTATATACCCACCCACCGAACGTCTTACGGCTCCAACGAACCTGTCTCTCGCATGCTACGGGCTGTTAATGTAAACATATCGTCCCGTTTCTGCGTTAACCTCGTATCTACAAAAACACAATTTTTCAGGAAACGAAAAAAACGTGTAGTTTCCGTCAATGGAACCTAATAACGAAACTTTATATGTTTTCTATTTATATTTTACAGTTGTTAGTATATCCTAGTTTTAATTTTGCTAGGACATCACAAAAGTACTTGTTTTAACTGTTTTTGTTACATACGAGTATCCGTCTCTTATGTTTTAATTTACCGAAATGCAGATACGAGGTTCTTTTTCTTATTTAAAATAAATTCAAATAATTGAAAATTTAAACTCAAGGTTAGAAAAATAGCTGAAGCATAAAAAAATACACAGATTAAACTGAAATACTGTTGTTTTAATTCATACAAAATCTTATATCTAAAATATATTAAATTTTAAAATTAAATTTTATAAAAGCGAATTCAATGTTTGATGAAATGGTTTGTTAAATTAAATATCATCATACAACTCAAAGGATATGTTATTTAAATACATATGTATGTTATTTATGTACATAATTTATAAGCATGTATTTACAAGTAACTTATGAACTAAAAAATATATTTAATAAAAGTAACAGATTTTATTCATAAAAAAGGGAACAAAATTAAATCTCAAAATCTTTCTATTCTTTATTAGAATTAAATTTAAGGTTATCATAAAAGCCGTGATAATCTTTTGGAAGTAGTTTCTTTAAACTCTGTAAGTCGTTATATTTTTTTAACGGCAAAGGTATGGAATTTTCATAAAGTGATTTTAAAATAGTTTTTGAAATATCTATTTTCGCTTTCCTTTGCGGAGATAATATCCAATCATTGTCGAAATCAAGTTTATAATACATACCCGTGGAATCATATCTTATGCATTTAACATCTGTTACATACCTGCGGATCACCCGTTTTAAAGCCTGGTCTAATGGATTTATAGAAACTAATTTTGGAAAAGTTTTAAAAAAACTATAGTCTAAGACGTCACTTTATAGGGTTCGGGGAATCTTCTTGCCTCTGTTATGATTCTATCAAAATCAGCTGAAACGTACATTTCTTTTGACTTCTTTTTTCTTTCGATGGTTGAATGGACAGAATCACATTCCATCTGGGTATGTCCAACCGTCAAATACTTTTGATAAATCGTCGTATTATGTTTTATCGCCACGAATTGTAGAAGATTAGCTAAGTTGACGTTTCGATTTTGTGCGCTACATCCATCGCTAAACAGGACTGTTGGAACACTAAGATCACAAACATTTTCCAAAACATGAAAAACACATGAAGCAAAAACATTAGAATCCATTCCACCTTCTCCTTCGTGCCATACGTAGCAATGAACTTCTGATGTTTTCAAATTGAAAAAAGTAAACTGATGCACAGCGAGCTTTTGCTTAAAGTATGTAGCTGATGAAGCTATGAAAGGTACCAATTGGACAGCTTGAACGTCCAAAGTAAAAGCATTTATTTCATTTTTTAACGCTTTTTCTTTGTCATTATCTTTTTCCAACCTTGCTTTATTTTTGTTGCTAACATGTTCACTATATATGTATGTCTTGGTCAATGTTTCCGTTCTTAAAACTATAGCATATTGATCTGTTTTTGGCTTATACAATCCAATGTTAGAAGAATGTGCTGTCTTCAAAATGGATAAATACGATGATCTTCCATTATTTGTCCTTCGCAAACTGTTCATACATTCTGTAAACATCTTTAAAAGATGTGTAGCTGAAATCAAAATATTGTTTGTCAGTTTTTTGCCTACAATCGTGAGACTCAAGCTTAGGTAGGCCCGCTAAAAAATCTTTGACATGTTCTTTTTTTTTAAGTTGATAGCGGATTCTTTCTTTTTCGACTTTTCTGTTTGAAAAGGAATTCCAAAGTCATTGGTTGCTAAAACCCAATTTCATACCGTCCATTCTCCCAAATTAAATGTATTTAAAAACATTTTTTTGCAGACTGGTAAAGCAATATTTTCAACTTTTAACTTATATTTTAAAGTTAAATTCCGTCTTGAATTATCACCACCTGTACGGCGAGCTATGGACTGCTTTTCTACAGGAGCTCCAATCATCACTTTTCGCTCTTTCCAAGACATGTTTTTCCAAAAAGAGTTAAATAATTGAAGCGTTTGGATGAAGAAGGGGGTAAATGACATTTGCAGCATTTCGAGATATATGGACTTAAAGTTTTTTGTTGAGAACTTTTTTCGTATTCCAACCTAAATAAAATTGAATAAACTAATAAAACAAGAAAAATAATAGCTTTTTAACAATGTTACTTTTATTTCATTACAGTAGCTTGGTATATTTAAAAAAACAAAATTTTTCAGAAAAAGAGCAGTTAACTCTTTCTTGCACAAAAAGCTTATTAGTATTTTGAATTTTTAAGAATACAAATGGGTTAAGTAACGAAATTTTTTTCTTTTTATTTTGAAAAGTTTTTTTCTGTTCGCATATTTCCGATAAAGCTTTTTCATAAAACCAGTGGTGTTCCCTTGGTATGAACATCATTTGTTCCTTTAATTTTTTTATTTTCTCAACAGAAAGCTGCTTTATCTTTTTTTTCTCGGACGAAAAAGTCTTGGTTTTTGCTATACCTAACAGCTTCATTGAATAAAGCATTCTCGTAGCATTCCTTATAAAAATAGGATCCATATTTGTTTATTTGAAGCCATTTAACGCTATCACGGAAATTGATTTTTTCGTTTAATATGTTTTTTGTAACATTTTTAACGTTTAATTTTACTGGAAGATTTTCTAATGATCGAAAATGGTTTTCTATGTCATACATAACGGTATTTTTTTTGCTGACACTTTTTATTATTTTTTGTCGGTATTGCTAAGCAGTGTAAATGGTTTCGTGTTTTCGTAACTCTTTTTCGATTCTTCTAAAATCCCTGTCGCGGTCAAGATAAGTATGGCCAAATTCAGGAAATTTGTGGTCAATCAGTTCAAAATATTCAGTCACTTGGTATAGGCACAATAAAAGGAAGTTTTTGTTTTGTCCAGGGAAAGAATCGGTCCATGCCATCATATATTTCCTCTTTTTGGCAATTTCACATTCTTGGAAGAATGTATAGAGTGCACTCATTACCTCGGTGCTTCCTCTGTCTACAACATCTTCGGTCCAGGTTAACATATACGACATCTCCACATCGGAAGTAATGACATGGATTCCTAGATTATAAAACCACATCTATGCCTCAAGTAAAATGCCTTAGACGTGGTTAATTTTGGTAAAGGCGTAGTTTGCTTGGCGGTCAAAAGACGTTGGGATCGGACCGAGCTTTTTCGCGGTCAATTTTTTGACTTTGGAATCCGGACTTAACGCTGTTTTGGCGTTTAGCTGAGTTTTTACCAGTCACAAATGCTACAAGTGTCACTTCTTGGTAGGCGGAAAGACAGATTGAATTTCGTGTTGAATATTTGTCGGTAAAAATGTTGACTAACAAAATATTCGACATTTTTCTCTTGTTCGGTGCATTTTTCAATGTAAAGGCTATATAATTTACATATACTTAGCAAAGGTGAGAGATAAAGTTTATTTGGGTTTTTGTTCCTTGAGTAGTGCAATTCTTCGGCTGGAAATTCGTTAATATGCTCCAAAATATAGTCGATTGCATGATCGGATATTTTATTTAGTCGGTTGAAATGCTGACCTCTTTTATCTAAAGGTGGAGCGCACTCACAACTGTTCATTTTGCTTTGAAGAACGTCCAATTTTTTCTTTCCAATTTGAAGTAAGGAACACATTGCACTTTTTCAAACTCGTATGGAATTTGTACCGACTGTAACATGGTATTCGTATGCAAATTTTCTTTGCTTTAAGGGTATTTTTCTTAACTCGACTAGTTGATTTTCTTATTATGCTTTTAAACAGTAGAACGTTTTCGGCACTAATGTCGAGTGAATAAAAGCTTGATAAAAGTGCCAATCTTTGCTCAAAATTTATTTTTTCGGGACAAGAATAACGGCAGTTATTGTTTTGCTTCAAGAAAAAGCATTGATGGAGTACGAGTACATAGTCACTTAGAACCTTCATCGTTACTATAACCACTTTAAATATGGGTTTTAATTTGTCTGCAAGAAGGAGGTAAGTAAGCACCTAACCCCTTCATGCAAAATACATTTTTTTAAAGTTATTTTTATTTCACCCAAAAAGGAGTTAAGTGCTGTTAGCCCATTCTTCCACTCATATTATACGATTTTTAGTTGTTAGTAACCCTTTTATACCAAAAATGAAAGCGCTAAATAAGAAAATACGAATCGTAGCGCGACGTAGATTAGACAGAAATTTGAGTTTTCGCAAGGCATCCTCATTTTTCGAAAAAAACCGAAAATCGAAAAAATGTCACTTACCCCCTTCTTCATCCAAACGCTTCAATTGTTTTCTTTGCGATTCAGGTATTTCATAACATTTAAAATGCTTGCTCATTTTACACTTAGCGGAATCACAACGAGGCTTGAGCCTACGTTTTTGTCTTTTTTGTTTCCCGACTATCTTTCCTTTTTCTTTTTTAACACTATAGTATTGCTTTCCTTTTTGCCGTGCTTTTGCGACTATATTCTTCTTCCATTTCTCCGGTCTACCCTGTCCTTTCTTCCTTCTTTTTTTAGAAATAAGACCGAAATTTTCATCTAGATCAAGGCTTCTGCGATTAGACCTGTTACAATCAACAAAGGAAGATTTTGATGAGGGTTGACAACAGCTTGATAAATCAGAAGTAATGGAATCTTGATTATCGTTTGTTTCAATAAATAGTCCGGTCTGATCATCAAGGATGAAGCCTTCGTGTTCGTAGTCTAATGTAGGAATATTGTCTTCGACTTCACATTCGATAAACTTCAGTTTACCATTTGTTTCATCTAACACCAAAACATGTTTATTTAAAATTGCTGGTTTAGAAGAGCCAGGTTCAGTAATATTATTATTTTTGTTAAAGTTTAAAATTTATTGTTAAGACTTTTAATTTAACACGATAACGAGAACATTTTGAAGGGTATTTATATAAAAAAAAGAGATTAATTTACATACATACACATATTATTTACCGATCCATATTGTGTTTTTTATTTTATATTTTTATTAAATTTATAACCTTAATACTAAGCCAAATCCAATATATATAAAACTGATGCTCAAAAAGCTTGCGCCACATACAAAGCTTAAATTCACTCTGAAGGTACCTAATTAATAATAATATTATCTGCCTCAAAGCTAAATCTTAATAATGGTACTTTTGACTTGTCGTTAACTGTGTAAAAAAGATTAACAATGAAGAAACTAAGGCCTCACCAAGTACATACGAGGTTCTCATCGAAACTTAACAACATGAGAGTAGTTACGAGGAAAAAGAATTAACGGTTAAATAGATTAGATGAATCATTTTAACATTCAGACTTAGCTCTATTATTCTGTGAGCCCTAGACAGTGTTTTTATATAAAAAAACGAATTTGCCGAAAAATGTAGTTACGAGGTTAACGCAGAAAGGGGACGATATGCTTCTTCGACTTTAACCTGAGTACTTCTTCCTTAAAACTCCGGCTTCTGAACCGTCCTCCCCCTCACTAACCTTAGCTTAAGTTCTTAGTTTTTAAGTTAGATTAAGAAAATTAGCTTGTATTAAACCGAATAAATGAGGTTTTGCCCCCACCAAAATCTAAAAAATCTAAAAATTTATCCATTCGCTCAGTATGGCCGAGCCAACATTGATAGATAGAGTTCGCTGTTGTACCTTCTTCTCCATTTGTCTTCTTCGCACACAGGACCAAATATCCCTAGAAGAATTTTTCTTTCGAAAAAAGCCCAGTTTCATCCCCACCTTTCTATTTATAGTCCAGCACTCGGCGCCGTAAAGCAGAATTGGTAGTATAAAAGTTTTGAAGAGCGTACACTTCTTCTCATGTACTTCAGCAGCAGTTTCCTAATATAATTCTTCGTCAGATCTCCATTAAGGTGTAGTTCGTGAAGGTAGATAAACTTCTTAACTACCTCGAAGTTTTTGCTATAAATAGTAAAGTTTACCCTAATCGGTGGACAGATGTTTGTTTATTTGTTAATAGCATTTACTTGGTTTTGTCCTTTCTTACTTCAAGACCAACAAGTTTCACCGGATCTTTGGGAGGAGTCAATGTTGTTGATATCGTCCGCATACCCCAACAGTTAGATAGATTTGTTGAATATAGTGCCCTCCGTCTTAACGCCTGCTCTGCGCATAATCTGGTCTAGAATGAGCATGAAGAAATCACATGTTAGCGCATCTCCTTGCCGAAATCCTATGCATGTTTGAAATACTCGTAGTTCAAAGGAGTCGCTCCCAGGTGGCACTTTGCAACGCGTATTTTCCGATGTCACGCGACACAGTTGGAGTAGTTTTAACGCGATCCCGAATTCGGCCATCGCCATATAGAGCTCCTGACGATGAATAGATGATGAGTGTCTATTTGAAATTCGTTGGTCTTCTCCAGGATTTGTCTCATGTCTAGGGTCGATCTGATGGGCCAGAAACCACACTGGTACTTGCCGACTAAATTATTACAGAACGGTTTAAAACGTTCACATAGCAAGTTTGATAGGTTCTTACATGCGACATTTAGCAGGAATATACCTCGATAAATCTTGCAAGATATAGGATCACCGTTTTTGTAAAGGCGGCATATGGTGCTGATGGTCCAGTCATCGAGCATTCTCCCTTTCAGTCATTTGATGCAAGCACCCTACCAAAGCATCACCACTGTATTTGAAGAGATCTGCAGGTAAGATTTCAGATCCTACGGACTTGTTGTTCTTAAGCTTATTTATAGCTAGGCCTATCTCTTCAATACTGGGTGGTGGAACTGGTCCTACTACAGCCTAAACGGCTCGATCGATTTTCTTTAAGCTTGGTAGATATCATTTTTAATTTTTTCGCTCCACATGTTTTTTTCTTTTTTTTTTAAACCAAAAATAACTGAACCTGCCATACGAATTTTGTTCTAAATTTTATAAATATTTTTTGTTTCAAAAACTGTGACAGATTTAAGAAATAAAAATACAAAAGAATTTCATTTAATTAAGGCTAGGAAATGGTTGAAAAAAATTTCCGAAAAATGGTTATTGAGGGTCAGTGGCGTAGATAGGGGGGGGATCAGGGGGATATATCCTCCCCCCATTGGGATCGATAATTGTTCAATATAACTAGTCATGATTCAAATATGTTAAAGAAACGCACTCTGAAATTTTTTTTTACGTCTCTCACCAATTGATAATAGGTAAACATGCAAGAAAAAGCGCTTCCATCCAGCTACATATTAATATTTTATTAAAAATATAAGCTACACTGCCGGTTTCAACGTCAACTTCCGAAAGAATTTTCTCCATTCAGTAAAGAGAATAAAAACAACACAAAGAAGCATGACCAACGAAGTGAGATTATTAAAAATATGTCTATTTTAATAACAGTGTGATAAGCTCTGGATGTTTACTTATTTGCAGAATCGTTTGAATGGTTTGGCTACTCTAGCTATTCCTCGCGAAATACCTATACTAGCAGACGAGGTGTTTTATCTAAAAAGAACAGAAAACTGGATTTTATTTTGTGATTTATTTTTTAAATTAATATTATTTTACTTACTACAGTGCCTTACATAAGTATAACCGCACCTGTAAAAATGCGTTTTGTAGAAAATTAAAATGGGAATGACACCCTACTATTTTCTATTGCAAAAGTATAACCGCTTTTTTATTTTTGTCTGTTTTTTTATTTTAAGTACATTTATTCGGCTAAATTAGTAAAGGACATTGCTGCTCCTATTTTCGACCAATCTAAAAATTGTTTTTGACATACAGTTGACAAGGTTATTTAATATAGAATCGTCTATACAGTTCCATTATTCCACAATTGCCTCTCGCAGATTAGCAAGACTGACAAGTTGCTTATTATGGGCATACATTTTGCGGGTCGAAACTTCCCAAAGGTTTTCAATAGGGTTACAATCTGGATAACGTGCGGCCACTCCATCAAATTTATGTTATTGGATTCGAAACACTCCAAACTTTGACGACTAACGTGAATTCTGGCATTATCTTGCTGGAAGACATGGCAAACTCGACGAAATCGTCTTAAGTAGGGTACCAAATTATCCTGAAGCACCTGGGTGCAAGGTGAACTGTTCATCTTTGCAGAGGTGAAGGCAAGTGCAACCTTACCACGGTCGCAGAAGGCCCCCAAACCTTACAACTGCCACCGCCAAAGTTCCTCTTGAAAACAAACTTTTTTCCTTTTTCAGATCGTGCCAATATCCGTTAAAACCACCTAACCCATCAATATTAGACTTTTTTCGCCACTGAAATTTTTTTTTTTTATATTATACGCGCACTCAAGGGGTTATGAATACCCTTATAATGTTAAATACACAGTGCGAGCAATTAGGAAATTAGGATAGGATTAGAAAGGAGATACCGATGCACATTGGTTTTGAATGTCTGCACATTGAAATGAGTGGGAAATACTGATCCAGGTAAAGCATTCCACATTCGTGTAGTGCGACTAAAAAAAGAATCTCTGTATTTGACAGTGCGTCCGAAGTTGGGCTCAAGTGTAAACTGACGGGCATTCCTAGAAGTTCGGGTATTATGGTTGAATTGTTTAAGGGGAGGAATGCAACTGGCTATTTCACTAGAGCACTGCTTATGAAAATAGCGGTAAAATAATGATAGACATGAAACGTTGCGGCGGTGCTCGAGAGATACAAGTGTTTCATTTAGACAACGGTCGCCTATCATTTTTATAGCTCTCTTTTGAATTCTGTCCAAGAGACTCAAGTGGGTTTTTGGAGCACCTGCCCATATATGGGAATTGTACTCGAGCTTCGGAAGAATAAAGGCTTTATATATAACAACCAGATCAGAAGGGGTAAAATACTTCTTGCATCGGCGGAGAAAACTTAAACACTTAGCAGCATTTTTGGCAACGTCAAATATGTGATCACTCCACAAAAGATGGTCTGTGATGCACATACCTAGAACTGAAAGCTGATCAGTCTCCTCGATGCAAGTGCCGCTTCTAGAAAGTGGCATTAGGGGAGGGTTGCGCTTTAATGACAGTAAACAGCATTGAGTTTTTGAAGCATTAAATTCTACACGGTTTTTGATTCCCCATTGGACAATGCTGTCAAGATCAGAATTTAATGAGCTTATCATACACTGCCGTTGGAAGTCCACATCCGAAGGATTATGCCATTTGGAATAACAAGAGTTAAGAGTAATTAATGGAATGTGACTTATGGTTTTCCAATTCCGGTTCATGTTTTGCTGGGCAAATTCTTACTTTTTTTTTTTGTCAAATTTGGAGCTGGCATCATTTTGCACCGAACAATCACTTAACTGCTTTTTAAGGCACGAAAAACCGTTGAAACCGAAATTCCTAAGCCCAATTCGTCACGAACGTTTGGCAAAGAATGCGCCGAATTGGATGCAGCATTATTAAACGCCTCTTATCTCGACGTGTCAGCTTCTGCGAAAGCCCGGGTCTTATTTTCGTCTCATAAGATTCTGGATCTTGTAAGAAATTTCGGACGTCACGATCCAATCTTGAAATTTTCCTACCAATAGCCCTTAAGCTTAGGCCAGTTAACCGAAAAGCTTGAATTTTGACTTTTTCCGTATCGCTTAAATGTTTACCACGCGGCATTGTTTCTTGTCATTTCGAGGCACATAACTGAATGAAGCTTCAGAGAGGTTTGCATTGTGCGGTTATAGTTTTGCAATACATATATAAAAATCTGTTTTTAATTTTTAAACTCCAGAAGAGAAAATAACGGAAAGTTTTTTCTTCTCAATTTACTTGATTAGTGATGTCATTCAATAAAAAAAATAGTAGTGTCAATCAAATTTTAATTTTCTACAAAATGCATTTTTACAGGATGCAAGGCACTGTATATCAATATTTATTCTATAGTTCATATTCAAATTAATGCGTATAATATATTATCTTTAAAAAATATAATTTTTTTATGGCATACATAATGAATTCAATGAAGTCTTGTTATTTGTTCGTTTTTTTAATTATTAAAAATTTAAAAAAAATGAACGAACTAGATCTATCCCCCCCCCCACCATAGCGAAAAGCTATCTACGCCACTGTTGAGGGTACGGTACCCCCCATGGAACCATTTTTTTTTTGTTTTTCTTAAAAACGGTACCACCGATTTTGATCATTTTTCTTGTAAAAGCTCCCCAAAATCTTGAATAAAATTATGTACCTATTCAAATTTTGAAAAAAATTTTTTTGGATTTTTAAAAAAAATTTTAACATTTTTTTTTTAAACTCAATATTTCGAAAATCACGTGCTTGGTTTTTTTTTAAACTTGATAAGTAAAATTTTCTCAATATAATCTACAAGATGTGAGAAAAAAAATTATTTTACCTAAAAATAAAGGTACTCACTATACAAATGTTAAAAAAAGGTTTTCAAAAATCGTATTTTTCTTAAAAACGGCGCCTACAATTTTGATAATTTTTTTTTTTTTTAATTAATTCTTACGATTTTTAATTTAATAAAAAAATTTTAAATTAAGATATTACAGCTTGTACCTACCATAGAACCATTTTTTTTTCAAATTTTGAATTACTTTTTATCGAAATAACGGATTTTAATGAATTTTTTATAGATATGCTTCTAAACAGTTTGAAAAACATTGCATTTCAAAACTTAAAAAAAAAAACAATTTTTTGAATTTTTGAAAAAAAAAAAATCATTTTTTTTGGAAAGTTCGATATTTCAAAAACGTCTCAATATTTTTTTTGGAAATTTAATTTTCATTCATACAGTAATGAAAACTTAAAGTTAGCATACCAACTTTTTTTCTTAAAAATCTTTTAAACATGTTGTATATAAAAGCTTTTTTTTAAGAAACCACTACAGGAACTTATAAATTTTGTTAAATTCATATTTGAATAGCATTTTGTTTTTGTCTCTTACTATTAAAACAACTAAAAAATTGATTTTATCCTTATGAAAAGCTTTCTCTAATAACATTCGTTTTTTAAATTCCTAGTCTATTGCATAGGAGCAAGTCCGTGCGACCCAGTCGTGCATTTTATTTTTTACAAATTTAAATTTGACTTTACGAATATGTTACGTAGTGTGTTTTTTGTTGGAAATTTAATGTAGCAAAAACGCTACGTTTTTTGTAAGGAAGCGTCCATTTAAAAATACCATAGAGGTGCAATATAGCCATTTTTTGAGGAGCTGCGTCGGATGAGGTGAAGTCCTGTTGAAAGTAAACGTCGCGTCGCTCACCTCCATAGCAATAATTCGAGGCAGCAAAAGTCTGTTAACTTGGCTCGGTAACGTAGAATTATGACCCAATGACACCGTCAGCTGTTAAACCACATCAAACCATCACTCGTTGTGGATGAAGAGGTTGTTCGTTGTGCGATTGTATGATGTTATGCAAAGGGCTACGACTAATTTTAAAGTTAGTTTTAACTGAAAACAGACATTAAAAATAGTATACAGATGTATTTTTCAAATGCAAAGACACAAGACATATATAAACTTTATTCAATTTTTTTGTTTTAATTTTTTTTTTTATTCAATAACATACATACTTCTAAACAAATGCATTATATTTCATTATGTGCCCAAAGTGGAGTCCTGTATTCAGCGACGCATGTATGTACTTTTCATGCTTATAGCTTTCATGTTTTCATCACGCATTTGGTATGCAATTTTCTTTCTATTGCACGGTATTATATAGACAGCATGCGACCACGTGAAGTAGAAAACAAAGCCATAAAATTTTACGTGAGAACGTGGCAATATGACAATCAACAGTTGTTGCTGTGAATCTTAGGTCGCTGCCATTGGAATTGGTATGGTCTTTATATAAGAAACTTTTTAGCAACTTGAGTTATCTAAGCCGGAACTTGTACCGGAACAAATAAATGTAACAACAGTGAACTGCTTGAGCTTTCACAGTTCTAGGAAAAACATTTTCCTTTTTTTGAATCGAACTCAAGAGGTAGACATTTTTGTGCAGTCACTTAAGTTGAAATAATTGTTATAAGTTGTTATTTTGTTTTTTATACGGAATGAAGTACTTTTATTTTAACGCTGTACATATTTGTAAACATAATCTTTTGGACTTGAAAAATCAAAAACATGACTTCATAACTTTAAACTGTCCGTTTTTGGAATATAGCACTTTTGAGTAAATCCCATTTATTTAAACACCTTGTCACAATCAAGGAGTGAAATTTAGACTGAAGACATTGAACAGTTAGTACAAGCTTAAGCCTTGGTATGTGATTTTTATTAATAATGACAATTTTCTGTGAATGACCATTCCTCGACGTCATACTTTGCCAAAAACGCTTCAATTTTTAGATCATACAATTTTTGCATAATTTCAAAACATCAAACTTTACAACCTCGGCAATAAAAAAGGCTGCACACTTTTTACAGGAACAAACGGCGATTTTCGATCCCCTTCTCACTTATCCCACTTTTGTCAGACACTTCAAATTCACAGTATTTGTGGTTTCTGAGATATAGGAAATCAAAAATCGCTTACATCGTAACTAACTGAATCACTGTCAGATCATCAAATTTATAGAGCACTATCCGATACCGTAGAAACTTGTTATTTTGCACAACGGTAGGTCATATGGTGCATACGAAGGAAAAATTCGAAAATTTTGAATTTTACCTAAAAAGGGCGTGGCATCAACTCACTTTCTAAAAAGTTCTGCACATCTGATTGTTGTTTCACGATGAACATAAGATAGTAGAGCGAAAGTGTGTACTTGAAACACACAAGGAAAAAAATTCAAAACTTTGATATTTTCCATTGAGAGGGCGTGGCATCCATTTAATTTTTAAAAATTAAATGGAGCACATCTGATTGATGTTAAATGATGACATTCTGTTCAGGAGAGGGACTTCTCTATTCTATATGCAAAAATTATTTAAAAAAAAATATCTTGGTATGCCGTCTCTGTTCGAATTTAGAGTTCCACACAACTAGTTTCACTCATGTCTTTCGAAATTTTCACCTGACAAAATAAAATCTTTCTCAAAATGATTGAAATCACAACAAAAAACAGAAATGTTAAATAAAAGAGCCAAATACTCATACAAGTATGTATACGAAATCCCAGCGTGTAACAATTTAGCTGTTAAAAGTATTAAAACACACCAACTTCTAAACTTATGAAGTTTTATATCAAATTTTTTAAGTAGAGCAACATCGAAACAACTCCAAGTAATGAGGGAAATTCTGTTATTATTATTGCTGACTAAAATTTGCAGGTTCTGCTTGTCAAGTTTTCTTTTATTCCTCACAATTTAAAAGGCTTTGAAAACTTGAACAGTTAGCCCTTCAAAATTGTAATCAGTTCAAAGCAAATACAAATAAAATGCACGACTGGGTCGCACGAACTTGCTCCTATGTAATAGACTAGGAATTTCAAAAACGGATGTTATTAAAGAAAGCTGTTAATAAGGATAAAATGAATTTTTTAAATTCTTTTAGTAGTAAGAGATTAAAACAAAATGCTATGCAAATATGAATTTATGCAAGAACAAAAATTATAAGTCGCTGTAGTGGTTCCTTAAAAAAATACGCTATTATGTACAAAATTTTCAATACATTTTTAAGAAAAAATTTTGGTACGCTAACCTTAAGTTTTTATTATTGTACGAATAGGAGTCTGATTTCCAAAAAAATACTAAGCCCTTCTTGAGATATCGAATTTTTCAAAAAAAAAATTACTTTTTTTCTAAAAATTGGAAAAATATATATTTTTTTTTAGTTTTGAAATGCAATGTTTCTTAAACCTTTTAGGAGCTTCTTTATAAAAAATTTCATTAAAATCCGTTATGCCTATAATGAGAAATTCAAAATTCGAAAAAATCGTTCTATGGTAGGTTCAGTCAGTAATATCTAGATTTCAATTTTTGTTTATTAAATTAAATAAAAATACGATTTTCGAAAACCATTTTTTAAAATTTGTATGGAAGGTACCGTTAGTTTTAGATAAAACAAAATTGTTTTTCTCAAATCTTATAGGATATTATAAGAAGCTTTTATTTGTCAAGTTTGAAAAAATTCGATCTTGGGGTTTTCGAAATATTGAGTTTCCAAAAAAAAAATTTTGAATTTTTTTTAAAATCCAAAAAATTAAAAATTGAAAATTTGAATATGTAATAATGTTCAAACTTTGGAGGAGCTTTAGCATAAAAAAATGATTTAAATCGGCCGTTTTCGAGCATTTCTCCGCTCTAGTTCAGCCGCCATCCCTGGAGATAAAAATATCTGAGACACCCACCTTCAGTCTCAGAACATCGTGCCACACATCTTTCCTATCCTTCTTTCTCTTCATTAACATCACGCCCGCGCTGTGTTGAAACATTTAAAGGGTAATCATAATCCCTTGAGCGCGGGTAGATTATAAAAAAAAAAAAAAAAAAAAAAAAAAATGGACCCAGGGGGTCTCCCAAAAACAACAATTTCTTGGAAATTTTTTTTCAACCATTAGCTAGTTTTAATAAAATGAAATTTTTTAAGTTTTTTTTTTAAATTCTGTGGGACAGTTTTTGAGAAAAAAAAAATATTTATAAAATTTCGAAAAAAAATCATATGGCAGGTACCGTTATTTTTGGTCTTAAAAAAAAAGAAAAAAACGTGTGGGGGGAAAAAATTAAAACCCATATCTATCAAGTTTGAAGAAAATCGCCCGAGCCGTTTAGGCTGTAGTCGAACCGACAGACAGACAGAATTGCGAGACCCACTTTTTTGGTCTTCGCTATCATCGTAATGTCAACTTTGATCAAAATCTGGAGTTCGATTTTTTTACGAATGCATAAATTGCCTTATAGTACTCGTACCTATAAGTCGCAAGTAAAAAACTGTTCCCTGGTAATATCTAGTATTTATTTATATTATAAACATTTATTTATTTTTTTGTGATCACACCTAATTCATATGCAACTTTGACATTTGCAAATGTCAAAGAAGGTCTGTTTGGTTTCTTTGTCCACGAACTACCTCTACCATTGCTCTAGGAGTGTTCAAAAACAACATATTTTAATTGAAAATGTAGCCATAGCATTAATCGAGTTTGAAATCCCCGCAGTTCCAAAGCCCGTCTTCAATGACACTCCTGTTGTTACCTCGATAGATAAAGCCAATTTTGCTTGCAGCACAGACACTACCAGAGAGTGACATGACAACTCATCTACATGAGAGTATAAACGATTTCATGGCTCGAATCTTATTTCGCACTCGAGCAGTCCGCTGCCCCGGTTAAAATCACTCCTATTGTTCTAAAGAGGTGTTCTTCAACACATGCAAAACCACTGCGTAAGCTTCTCCATCGGTCCTACTATACAGATCTCTTTCCGAGTGGATGGAAAACAGCATTTGTCCAGTGTGTCCCTAAAAAAGGCGAATCCTCCTCCCTCTCTCACTACCGTCCAGTTACACTTAAGTACCTTCATTCCAGGATTATGGAAACGCTGGTAAATTTTCAGCTTAAGGTACTAGTACGGTCTAGAAATCGCAAAAACGCACGATTTTTGGGAATTTTTTTCTCGGAAACTTTATAAGATACTCGTAATAACATAATTTTTTTTTTAAATAATGAATACATGTGTCAAGAGCACAAAAAAAATTTGTTTGTCGAATTTCGGCCGAATTATAGAGGGCGCCAACGTCGACTCTTCAAAAAATACATTTTTCCACGGCGGACAGTTGTTAATCTCCAGATCTACTGAACCGATTTTCAAAAAACTTGTTGCAACTAGATTTTGTTTATGTTTTCTAAGACAATTTACCACAATTTGACCAAAAAGTTATGAATAAAAAAAAATGGCGACCCAAAAATGGCCAAAAAAATTGCCAAAAAAAATTTTTTTTTTCAAAGCTCGAGATTTTTCTTTTTGTTTGGACTTTTCAAACAAATTGTGGTAAATTGTCTCGTAAGAAACCTTCCTTTAAATAACCCATTTTGTTTTTTTTTTCAGTCCAGCCAATCCTGAGATTAACTGTCCGCCATGGAACAATGTATTTTTTGATGAGTCGACGTTGGGCCTTCTATAATTCGGCCAAAATTCTAAAATTAAAAAAAAACAAATTTTTTATTGTACTCTTGACGCATGTATTTATTATTTAAAAAAATTTATGTTATTACCTAATAAGGTTTTCGAGAAAAAAATTCCCAAAAACCGTGCGTTTTTTGGCGTTCTAGACCGTACTAGTACCTTAAGAAATATCTTGAAGAACGAAACCTTCTTAATGCACGGCAGTATGGTTTTCGTAGCAATAGGTCCACTGGTGATCTGATGATATTTATGTCACCGAATAGTGAAACAATTCGTTTTGGAGAAAGTAAGATTATTGCATTTGATTTTTCAAAGGGCATTTGATAGATTTTGGCATCAAGCTCTTTTATCGAAATACCGTGCTTTTGGTATCGAAGAATCTCTTCTTCATTAGATTAGAAATTACCTTTCGAACCCTTCACTACAACTAGTATTGGACGGTTTTAAATCTGATATCCACAAAATAAACGCTGGTGTACCTCAGGGGTCCGTTTTGTCTCCGACACTCTTCCTTCTATTCATAAATGATATTTTGTCTTGAACTTCTAATCCACTAAATTGTTTCGTTGACGATAGTACCCTCAGTTTTTAATATTCGTTTTTAGATTCACACCCTTGTCCTTCGGATGTGGACTTCCAACGGCTATAAAATTCTGATCTTAATAGCATTATCCAATGGGGAATCAAAAACCGTGTAGAATTTAATGCTTCGAAGACTAAATGCTGTTTTCTGTCACTAAAGCGTAACCTCCCTAAATGCTATCTTTTGTGGAGTGATCACATAGTTTACGTCTCCAAAAATGCTGCTAAGTTTTTCTCCGCCGCTTAAGCTTGAGTACAATTCCCATATTTGGGTAGGTGCTCCAATAACCCACTTGAGTCCCTTGGATTAAAAAAATAAATTTGCTGGTGCAACAGCTCGGAGGGAACCAGGACCTAGTGACTTACAACTCTCAACCATTCCTGTGCGTGTTACCAGGAACGGAGAGGACCTACAATTTTCTGCCAATTCCGAACGACTTATGAGCAGCACTTTCCATGACAAGAAATACTCTTGGAGAATTTGTCAATTCCTCGCAAGAGGCAGTACACCATCATCATCGGCTCGACAACCGGGTTCCGGTCCTGGCATCTTTCAACAAGTCTCTCCACCTATCCCGGTCTCTATAGCCGACGCCATCCAGTTGCCCACCCCAAGGCTTCGGGCGTCCTGGTCTACGCCATCTCTCCAGCGCAAGCATGGTCTACCACGCTGTCGTCTACCATAGAATGTACCACAAAGAACTTTCCGAGCAGGTTCCTCTTCGCTCATGCGAGCTAGGTGCCCTGCCCACCGGAGTCTACCGAGCTTAATTTTTGTCACGATATCTGCTTCTAGGTAGATTGCGTACAATTCATGATTGTACCGTCTCCGGAATCGGAAGAGGCAGTACACCCCTGAAAAAAACTTTCTTGCAGCGGCTGAGAATCGAACTCGAGACCTTCCGCATGACAGTCCAACGCACTAACCATTATGCCAAGGGGTACTTGGATAGAACTAAATAAAATGCACGACTGGATCGCACGAACTTGCTCTTATGTATGTAAAAGTACTTTGGAATTTAAAATACATTTTATAAATATAAAACATGGATTTAATGAGATAAAAATGTTAAAATGCATGGAATTGCCTGATTTCCGGAAAAGTATGAATTTACCCAAATAAAGTTTAAAACTCGTTTTACTAAAGTAATTTTTTATTTAACAAATTTATTTCAAATTTTTCTAGAACAAAATTTGGGATGCCAATTTTAAGTGCTTAGTAATATAGATTTTAGGAAAAAAATTTTAAAAAATAATCGTTTACACGTTTTCAAGATATTGATTTTTCAAAAAATAAATTTTTTTGTTTTTCATAAAACAAAAAAAATATTTTTTCGAATATTTCTGTCTATAATATACAATACTCGTATTATTTTAAACTTAAAGCCTAGTACTCAGTTCAAGTGAAAATGAAAACTTCATATAAAAGTGACTGCTGGTTCACTGGCATGAAATCCGCAACGAGAGGTGAGTACTAAAATGTAGATTGGAAAAACAAATATGTTCCACAACTTTTTCCACGCTATGATTTTCATTTCTCAATGTAGAACCATCAGGAAAAAGTTTAAGGCAACGTGGAAAACTGTGACATTTTTCAGTTGACTTTGTTTCAAAACAAAAAATTAAAAATTTATAAACAGAAAGAACGAATCAGTTTAAAAATAATTGTCATTTTTTTCATTCAAAGTGCGTATCAAAAATTCACGTGGAAAAGTTTATTCTATTTTCATTTTTATTCTTCGCGTGTAATTTGGAACGTGTTTATTTTTCATTTCACGCTAGGTGAGTACTAGGCTTAAGGGGGCTCCTGGTGAAAATTTTTGGTTAAAATCCTTAGAGCCGTTAATGAGAAAGTCGAAAATAAATAAAACGGTTCTATGACAGGTACCATTAATAACATTTTGCCCCGAATTTTTTTTTACCAAAATGTAGTCCATATCCATAATTTCTAACTCAAATATTTTTATCAAAATCGTTAGAGCCGTTTTCGAGATAAATAAGATTTTGAAATACGGGTGTATGGGGGGTACCGTTAATTTTGGAGCTAAAAAAAAAACTTTCAATTTCCCCTCTAGAGAATCACCTAAGACTCTAGGTGAAGAACACAGTGAATCAGGCTGTAGGGAGAGGTACAGACACACAGACACACTGAAACATGTTTTTTGTGTACTAAATTTTTATAAAAAAAAATTGATATGCAAATTGTTAGTATTCAATAAAATACATGTTAAAACGTAGATAGTACAAAAATTTATTCGTGTATCAGTTTTCAAGATATTGAATTTTCAAAACAAAATTTTATTATTTTTTTAAAAATCCAAAAATTATTTTTTCGAAAAACTTTTTAAATTATGTTTTTAAAATGCAAAGGTGTTCCTGCATTACAATTTTGGTTAAAGTCGTTAGAGCCGTTGATGAGAAATTCGAAAATCAATAGAACCGTTCTATGACAGGTACCGTTAATAACGTTTACCCCCAAATTTGTTTTTTTTTACCAAAATGTAGTCCATGTTTATAATATCACACCCAATTTTTTTCATCAACATCGTTAGAGCCATTTTCGAGATAAATAAGATTATGCATTACGGATGTATGGGGGGTACCGTTAGTTTTAGAGCTAAAAAAAAAATTTCAATTTCCCCTGTAGGGAATCACCGAGTACCTTTAAGTACCGAGTTTGAAGAAAATAGGTCCAGTGGCTTAGGATCTAGATCGAGGTACAGACATACAGACAGACAGACGGAATTGTCGGACCCACTTTTTTCGTCTTCGCTATCATCGTAATGTCAACTTTGATCAAAATCTCCAGTTCGATTTTTTTTCCAAATGCAGAACTTGCCTTATAGTATCTATATCGCAAGTAAAAACGAATATAATCGAGCTTTAAATGATTTCTGATTTCTTAAAGAAAATGAGAGTTTTTTTATACAAAATAACAATCGATGTAGAAAAATTATTTTTAAGACAGGTTTTTTTTTTTTTTTTTTTTTTTTCCCGTGGGTAGGTGTTGAAATCTTCAAAAGATTCTATGAGGACCGAAAAACGCGCGCTCATAGATATGTGGGACTCTCCCGACCAACAACTCTGCCCCCATAAAGCCTTACGGAAGGTAAGACTCCATGCAAGCAGACCGTTAATCAGGCCGACCGCACTAAAACCACCTCCTCCTCCCGATTGCAACTAAGTTCATATGGAACTTATCTAGCAATTTATCTTTCTCGAAGTTAAGTAACGTGTTGTAGGCAACTTTCCGGTGAAAGTTCCTACTGGTTTAATTATAAGCTAGTTGAATAGCTTCTTTCTATTTTAAGCGATGATTTAAATATACATAATACAGTACAATAATTTCACCGTACTAGATCGGAAGGTTTGGTCCTTCTCAAACGTCGTACTAAATTTGTTTCGTCAAGAATTTCTAAGATTGTTCTATTGGTATGTTCAACTAAACGCTTTCTATGCCTTTGCGAAAAAGTTTTTATTTCTTCGCGAACCGTGGGGATTCCAAGATCCCTGTGAAGATCTTCGTTTCTAATATACCACGGCGCATTTACAAAGGACCTTAATAATTTGTTTTCAAAAGTTTGTAGACTATTTAGATTTGTATCGTGGGTACAACCCCAGAGTTGAATACCATATGTCCAGACAGGCTTAAGTACCTGTTTGTAAACTAATAATTTGTTTTCGATACTAAGTTTAGAATGTCGTCCGAGTAACCAGTACATTTCCCTTAGTTTAATATTTAATTGATCACATTTATTTTTAACATGTGACTTCCATTTTAATTTCGCGTCAAGAGTCATCCCGAGATATTTTGCCTCATTTGCAAATGGAACTTGAGTTGTATTAATAAAGACTGGTAATCTATTAATTTTCTTATAAGTAAAGTCCACGTGGACTGACTTAAATTCGTTAAGCGCTATTCGCCATTTGTTTGTCCATTCATTGACATTGTTAAGAGCATTTTGCAATTTACATGTCGATTCGTTAGCCGTTTTGCCTACTGCAAGTATTGCGGTATCGTCTGCAAAAGTAGCTACAATTGTATTGTCTGTTTGGGGTATGTCGCGTGTAAATAAAAGGTATAAAATGGGACCTAGAACACTACCTTGTGGTACCCCAGCCACTATTTCTTTAAAATCTGAATAATCATTTCCGTGCCTAACGCGGAAAATTCTTTTCTCTAGATATTCTCTAAGAATGTTGTATAGTCCTTCAGATAGGACTTGTCTCAATTTGTATTTGAGGCCTTCGTGCCACACTTTGTCAAAAGCTTGAGACACATCTAAAAAGACCGCTGAACAAATTTTATTTTCTTCAAAGGCTTTCTCGATGACATCGGTGATTCTATGCACTTGATCAATCGTCGAGTGCTTACTTCTAAAACCGAACTGGTGTTCAGGTATAAGACCCTTTTCTTCTATTATGGGCTGAAGACGCTGAAGAAATATTCTCTCAAAGACCTTCGACACTACAGGAAGAAGTGAAATGGGCCTGTACGATTTCTTTTCATGTGATGGTTTGCCAGGTTTTAAGACCATTATTACTTCTGCGACTTTCCATTGATTTGGAACATATTCTAACCTTAGAGTGGCGTTCATTATGTAAAGGAGGTTTACTAAACCTTTCCGTGGGAGCATTTTAAGAATTTCCGCAGTAATTAAGTCGTATCCTGGTGCTTTTTTTGACTTCAGTTTCTTAATTTCTTTGCTTAATTCGGCAAGCGTAACATTTCTTGTGATGGAGCTTTCATTTGAATTTATATTCACACTTATATCATCATTCAATGCTTGCCCATTGAACGGCTTAAATGTTTCCTCTAGGTAATCAGCGAAAACGTTTGCTTTCTCTTTATCGCTTCTTGCCCATTCATTTTGGTCTTTCATAATCGGGGGTGCTGGAAGCTTTGGTTTTTTCGTAGCTTTTATCGCTTTCCATAGAGAATAATTAGATTCTTTACCTGCCGTCAAGTTTTCAAGGTAATTTCCAGCTTCGCGGTTTTTAAAATCTGATATCATCTTTTTAAGCAAATTACTGAGGTGATTTAAATTAGCTTTGTGTTGGGGAGCACGAGTTTGTTGCCATTTTTTGCGCGCTTTTCGCTTGTCTTTAAGTACCTCTTTTATCTCTTGGGGATATTTAGCTTCTCTATAGCCTGACATTTGTCTTTGGTAAGGAGTATTGTTCCATGCGGCTTTTTGAACAATATGCACAAAATTATCTACCGCTTCTTCAAGCTCAAGAGGTGTTTGTAGTGATACCCTTAATTCAACATTATCTTCAATATCTTTCTTAAAACCTTCCCAGTTAGTTTTACCGTTTGTTAACCTAGGTGGTGTTTCAATTTTAACAATACTTTCGCTCATAGTGAGAATAACGGGAGAGTGGTCAGAGAAAAGATCAAAGCATTCCGTTATTTTTATTCGATTTGACGGTATTCCCCTGACTATAAAGAAATCAATCAGGTCAGGTATTTTCGAGGTATCTGTCGGCCAATAAGTTGGTTTCCCACTAGAATGAAAATCACAATTATTCTCCATACCGGCTTCATATAACGCTCGGCCCTTTTGAGAAATGCATCTAGAACCCCAAAACGTGTGTTTTGCATTAAAATCGCCACCGATTATTAAAGATGGTCTAAGTGATTTTAGCAAGTTTGAAAAATCATTTTTATCAATTCTGTACCGTGGAGGGCAGTATATAGATGTGAAATTCAATGTATCATGTTTAGTTTTAACCTGCACACTTATAAGCTGCATCGGTTCAAGTTCAAGCTTAAGGCCTATCGAGTGTTTGATACATTCTTTTATGTATAATGATGCTCCGCCTCTTGCTTTGTTCGACGGATGAATTGCATGGTAATCTAGATAACCGTTTATATTGAAATTTGATTCTTTTTTAACGTGGGTTTCTGATATTAGACAAATGTCGATATCTTGTTCCCGTATGACCATTTCTAGTTCTTCAAGTCTTTGCCTTAATCCGTTGGCATTCCACGTAATAATTTTAAGGTTTTCCATCATGATTTTTTTTTAAAACGTTTGGGTCGAATAAAATCTTCGATTTTTGCTAACCTATCAGAAATAGTTCTATTGATTTTGACCTGATCTTCAAATTTTGACAAAATTAAAGCCAAGCATTGAGATAGTGCGTCAGAGTCAGGTTGATTTATTACGGGTGCAGCCGCCATTCTGGCATTTGTGTTTACACTACGTTTCTTTGGAGATGTCTGTGCAGCTGCCATTTCGGCGTATGACTTAACAGTACGTTTCTTTGGAGATGTCTTTGACGTTGATGGGGTTTGATTTTCTTTGCCGATGCCGACTCTTAGTGTATTTATTCTTTTAGGAGTCTTAGATATTGGGCTTTTTATTTGTTTCTTTGGTTTTCTTTCCATATGAATTTTTTCTCGGCGTTTTTGTAGCTCTTTAACTACTTCACAGCCTCTATAGCTTGCCGGGTGACTTCCATTGCAGTTTATGCACTTCGCTGGACTTTTGCTATTTCCAGTGCAGTCAGCAGTTAAATGTTTTCCCGCGCATTTTACACACCTAGGTTCTTTTTTACAATAGCTTTGCGTGTGGTTGAAACCTTGACAGCGTTTACACTGAGGCACTTGCTTTGTACGGCTTTTCAGAGGTTCGATCTTAACAACGAGGTTCAGTATTGTTTTAATTCTGTAGATTTCCTCTAGTTTTTCTGTCTTATCGAACGTGAGTATAAATAGTGGGAGACCACGCTTTACCACGACAGTTTCTCTATCTTTTTGTTGTTTTTCTTTTTTTACGATGTTCTCAGCATTTAAGATCTTGTAATTTTTTTCTTTAAGATCACGGATTACATCGTTTTTTTGACATGAGGAATGTAAGCCTCTTGCAACGACTCGTAAAGGTCTTTCTGATTTGTTTTCGTAGGTATACCATTCTACATTTGCTTCGTTAAGTCTTCGCGAAAGCAGACGATAGCTATCGGAGTCTTTTACACAAACTTTCCACTTGTTGTTATTAAGCGAGATAACTTTAAAATTCGCTGGGGTTAACGCCTCAAGGATTATTTTAAGCTTATTGTATTCCGCAATCCCGATGACATTAATCGGTGGCGGTGGTCTTATTTTAGTAGTTTTTTCTTTCTTATTCGTATCTTTTGGTACATTTACTTTTATTATTTCGGAAGACGAGGTTCCCTCTGGCGAGGAGAATGCTTTACGTTTTTTGCTAGGTCTTTTTGAAGACGTTTCTCTTTCTAGCTCTTCTTCGTCTGTTTTATATTCGCAAACACCCAGCTGCTGTGGAGTTGTTTTCGAATCGTTTTGTCTTTGAGTTTTTTTCAACTCTTCATTTTCTTTCCGAAGAAGCTCAATTTCTTTATGTGCTTTCTTTACGGCATCGCTGTTATTTCGTAGAAAATGTATTTCTTCTTTCAGCTCTTGATAGAGTTTCAAAGTTTCGTCGAGTCTTTGACGAAGTTCGTTATTGTCTTTTTCAAGACATTCTATTTTCTCCGAGTCTTCTTTTTCACGCTCTGGCGCTTTGGGCGGACTCTTTTTCCCGGAAGCACTCGATGTTGATGGTGGTGATCGAGCTACCATTGGTTTTCTTGAAAAAGGATTTATCAAGTTTTGGAATAATTGGCTCTCCCCAGAATCCGTAGAGCCGACCTCCGAAGAGGGTGGATTTTTCAGGAAATCTGAATTGCCACCTGGGGTACTATATCTATTTGTTTTACTCATTCCATATTTTGTATACGTCTTTCTCAGTATACGGAGTTTGGATTTTAGTCGCCTCTTACGACAGGCATTCCTACCTCGGGTATATTCTTTCCCCCTACCCGAAGGGGTATGACAGGTGAAGACAAAATTTGGTACGAAAATAAATTGTATACTTTCATTATTTATCTGCCTGTTTTTGAAATATCGAATTTTCGGAAAAGGTCTTTTTTTTATACATATATAAATGTATGTACACAAACGTAGACGCTCATTTGTTTAATATAAACAAAAAAAAAAATTTAAAAATTGTATTCCAAAAATGTATTTTTTAACTGTATTTACTAACTTAAGAGAAATGCAATTTTGACTGGTTGACTAAAGCACTTTTAGCTTTCGAATATATTTCGGGAAAAAATTGTTTGCATTCAATAAAGAAAAGCTTAACAATTGCCGAAGAAATAATCAAAAACGTGCATCGTTATTTTTTTGTAATTCGTTAATTATTTGTTGCATACTATATAGGTCATATTGTTGTGAACAGAGCTTTATATTACTACAGCGCCATCTGTTGGAAAATTGAATATCTAATTTATGGAAGAAACAAAAAGCTCTTTTCCAATGTCAAATGTATTTCCCCTTATTCCAATCATCTAGAACATTCCAAGACGAGAAGCTTCGCGAATTTTCGAGAACAACTAACATGAGTATATAAGGGAGTGCTCGCGGTGAGCACGAGACAGTTGATTTTTGATTACGGAAGTGTGCAAAACTCTGCTTATTGGATTGTGTAAAACAAGTGTGATTTTAATTTGAATAAAGTGCTCGTATTTGAGTTGATTATAAATTGAGATTTATTGTTGTGATTTGGAAAGTAAAAATAAAGAAGAAATATTAGAAAGAGTAATAAGTTTTATTTATCGAACCTTGGAAAAATATTACATTGGTGTCAGAAGTGGGATAAAACTTATTGTGCAGTGAAGTGTGCGGAAAAAAAAAATAATGAGCAAGTTGCTGAAAGAGCTCAACTGCAATGAGCTGAAAAGTGAATTGGGCAAGCGAGAACTTTCTAGAGCAGGATCGAAAAATGAGCTTGTTCTGCGTTTGGCCGAATATTTGAAACAACAAAATGAAGACCCGGACATTTTCGTCTTTGAAGCTGACGCTGAGGAAGCAGACGTAAGTAAAAATGCAGATGTTTCAAATATGATTAGTCTTCTGCTTCAACGTTTCGAAGAGCAACGAAATGAGCAAAAGAAAGAACAGAAGAATGTTCTTGAACGTTTCGACGAGCAACAAAAGAATGTTCTCGAACGTCTCGAAGAGCAACGAAATGAACAAAAGAAAGAACAGGAGAATGTACAAAAGAATGTTCTCGAACGTCTCGAAGAGCAACGAAATGAACAAAAGAAAGAACAGGAGAATGTACAAAGGAACGTTCTCGAATGCCTGGAGAAACAGCATAGCGAACAAAAAGACCTTCTCGAAGAGCAGAGAAACATGCTAGAAGGCAAGCTTGTTAACATCGAGAAGAATGTATCTGCACTTGATGAACGTGTTTCATTGTTGGAGAATCAAGCCGAACGTGTTTCATTATTGGAGAATCAAGTCCACAACAAAATGGAGACGTTTTCAAAAGAGCTAGATCGCATTCGAAATATAAAGATTCGGGAAAGTTCTGGAGAAACATTGAGGAAAAAGGAGATGCAACCTCCAACCTTTGATGGACAAACTTCTTGGTCTATATACAAGAAGCAATTCGAGGCAGCTTCCACAACAAATGGCTGGGATGAGGCTGACAAGTATATAGCCTTAACTCTTGCTCTTAGAGGAGCAGCTGCTGAGTTGTTGCAAACCATACCAGCAGATAAGAGCGGCGACTTCAATTCCTTGGTTTTGGCTATAGACAAACGCTTTGGTAACAGCCACATGAAAGAAGTCTTCAAAGTGCAACTCAATTCCAGAGTTCAGAAGAGGGGCGAAACTCTACAACAACTTCAAGCGGACATTGAAAGGCTTGTTCATCTTGCATATCCAGATGTTGGAGAGGAAATCTGTAACCAGTTTGCAGTTGAGGCATTTGTTCGCGCCATTTCCGACATACATCTTCAAAGGGCCGTGCGAACTGCTGGAAAACGAACGCTTTCTGAAACATTAGCATTTGCCTTGACAATGGAAGCAGCAGAGCAAGCTTCTCACGGAGTACATCGACTTAGAGAAGCCATCGTCGAAGAATGCTCATGTCAAAGAACTGATGTCCAAAGGAACCAACGAAACGGACTTGCAAAGTGCTGGAATTGCAACAAGACCGGACATTTACAGCGTCAATGTCGATTACCACCAAGAAGAGCTTGTCAACATTGTGGACACGGAGTTTCAAACCCAGAACAACGTAACAATAACATCAGTGTTACTTCCCGAACAGTTTCCCAACAGGGAAACGAGTAAGAACCAACTTCGAGGGGCAGAAGCTGGTTTCTGGTATCGATGGCCCCAGAAACACCATCCAGGTCTCCCAAACTAAACGAGACAATAAAAGTCTGACTGTCGAGGCAACTTTAAATGGCAACAAACGTGTGGTCACCATCGACACCGGTGCCACCGCCTCCATTGTGCGTCAAGACCTAGTGCACCTGAATTGGCTACACAACACCAATAGCTACCGTCTGAGAACTGCCACAGGAGAAGCAGCTAGGGTTTATGGTGAAGTCCGACTTAGAATTCGAATTGCAGATCTAGAATTCTCACACAAATTTTTGGTGGCAGATATATGTGACGAATGCATCATAGGCATGGACTTCATGAAAGAACATCGAGTAATTTTGGATATTGGCAACCAGGTACTCAAATACCAGAATACAGAGATTCCAATGATCTATGGGCACGAAGGAACAACAACACTAAGGACTGTCATCAAAGAAGACGTGATTATTCCTACTTCTTCTGAGGCATTCGTTTGGACGAAATTAGAAGGTCAGTGTGGACGCCATCGATACCTAATGGTGGAACCAGGCCCAGATTGTTCTTCCCAAAACGTCATCATTGGGAAAACACTTGTGGCTCCGAAGAACAATATGGTCCCCGTACGGATACTCAACACCAAACCGTACGATGTAAAGTTAGCGAAAGGAGAAGTTATCGGTAAGTGCGAATCTGTCGCAGCCATAACACGAATTGACGCTGAAACACCGAGAAAGACATTAGATGATTAGATCCTGAGGAGCTCAATAGCATTAAGGCAAAGATACTCAATTCAGCTAACCTAGACCAACATCAGTTTAAAATAGCAGAAAGCCTCCTGAATGAGTATGCCGACATTTTCGCTTCACCAAACGGGAAATATGGAAGGACACAAATGGTGCAGCATCGAATAAATACAGGAGATGCAAGACCCATTCGTCAGCCCGCAAGACGTCTGCCACTGGCCAAACAAGGTGAAGCTGAGGAAATGATTACCACCATGAAGAAGGATGGTTTGATTGAGAACTCCAAGAGTCCTTGGGCGTCACCAGTGGTCCTAGTCAAAAAGAAGGACGGAAGTACACGGTTTTGTGTTGACTACCGAAGGTTGAATGATGTGACTAAGAAAGATAGCTATCCCCTGCCAAGAATTAGCGACACCTTAGATGCGATGGAAGGAGCACAATGGTTTTCAACACTAGACTTGAAAAGTGGATATTGGCAAGTTGAAATGCACCCAGAAGATCGAGAAAAGACAGCTTTCTCCACAGGTAATGGGCTCTGGCAGTTCAAGGTGATGCCGTTTGGTCTTTGTAACGCTCCGGCAACATTTGAGCGTTTGATGGAGTGCGTCCTTCAAGGCCTGACGTGGAAAACTTGTCTTGTCTACTTGGATGATGTTATCGTGTATGGAAAAACATACGACCAACACTGTAAGAACCTAAGGGGTGTGTTCCAGAGACTTCGAGAGGCTAACCTAAAACTGAATCCAGAAAAATGTGCACTGTTAAAGACTGAAGTGAAGTATTTGGGACATATCATCTCGTCCCAAGGAGTCAAGACCGATCCTGAAAAAGTTGACACCGTCAAAAATTGGCCAACACCACAGGACAAACATCAACTACGAAGTTTTCTTGGTCTTGCTACTTATTACAGACGTTTTGTTAAGAACTTTGCCGGAATTGCGAAGAGTTTGCATCAGCTTACGGAAAAGAACAAGCAGTTTAGATGGTCAGGTGAGTGTGAAAAAGCCTTCCAAGAACTGAAATACCGTCTATGCAATGCTCCGGTGCTGATCTATCCGACTCCAGACAAGCCTTTTATCATCGATGTTGATGCAAGCAACGTGGGAGTCGGCGCTGTTCTGTCACAAGTGCACAATGGCGAAGAAAAGGTTGTCGCCTATTTCAGCAAAGTACTGTCGAAGACGGAAAGAAACTACTGTGTGACCAGAAGAGAACTCTTGGCACTCATTTTGGCAACGAAACACTTCCATAAATACATCTATGGACAGAAGTTTCTTCTACGAACCGATCATGGTGCTCTTAACTGGTTGTTGAACTTCAAGAACCCAGAAGGACAAGTCGCAAGGTGGATAGAAAGACTGCAGACTTACGATTACGAAATTCAACACCGAAGGGGAAAGCTGCACTCAAATGCCGACGCACTATCCCGAAGACCTTGTAAAATAGATTGCAAGCATTGCAGACGACAAGAAGAAAAGGAATCCATCAATATTCTGCGAATAAGAGCTGACCCCATTTGTGGATGGAGCAATGAAGAAATACGATCTCCTCAACAAGAAGACCCCGACATTGAACCTCTTCTCGCATGGAAGGAACATGAAGAAAAACCCGCATGGAATGACATTTCCGATAGGAGTCCAATTTTAAAGGCCTATTGGGCACAATGGGACTCACTTCATGTGCAAGAAGGTGTTCTTCGGCGAAAATGGGAGTCCGCTGATGGTAAATCCTATGTGATGCAGCTTGTGTTACCTCAATCGAAAATCAAAGAGGTTCTTCGAGAGATGCATGATGGACCTTCAGGAGGCCATTTGGGAATCAATAAGACTTTTGAAAAGGTGAGGCAACGATTCTACTGGTTGCATGCAAGAGACGACGTTGAAAAGTGGTGCCGAAATTGTGACGCTTGTGCTGCAACCAAAGGACCTGGTAGAAAACTGCAAGGAAAAATGATGCAATATAATGTCGGCTCACCGTTTGAAAGGATTGCTGTTGATGTGGCTGGCCCATTTCCGGAAACGAATGATGGAAACAAATACATTCTGGTGGTAATGGATTACTTCAGCAAATGGCCTGAGGCATACGCTATCCCGAACCAAGAAGCCAAGACCGTGGCCGACCAGATTGTGTCTAACTGGGTAAGCAGGTTCGGTGTGCCTATGGAGCTCCATTCTGACCAAGGAAGGAACTTTGAGTCAAACATATTCCAAGAGGTGTGCGCGTTCCTTGGCATTAAGAAAACGAGAACCACACCACTTCACCCCCAATCTGATGGAATGGTCGAGAGATTCAACAGGACCTTAAAAGAGCACCTCACTAAAGTCGTAGGCGACTATCAAAGAAACTGGGATAGGCACATACCACTGTTTTTGATGGCCTACCGAAGTGCAATACACAGCTCAACAGGACAAACACCATCTGAAATCCTGTTCGGAAGAAGCATACGGCTGCCTAGTGAGATAAGGTTTGGACACCCATCAGAAGAGTCTCAGGAAACTGGGGATTACGTGAGTGACCTAAAAGAGAGACTAAACGACATCCACGAAAGGACCAGGACTAGAATGAGCGCTTACAGCGATCGAATGAAGACAAGGTACGACACAAGAGCAAACACGACAGGATTCCAAGTAGGAGATCGTGTATGGCTGTATAATCCACACCGTCAAAAGGGGTTGTCGCCGAAACTTCAACAAAACTGGGAAGGCCCCTATACTGTCGTCACGAAAATCAATGATGTCGTTTACCGAATTCAAAGAGGGTCACGAGGAAAGTTAAAAGTTGTGCATAGTGATCGACTGCACCGTTACAGTGGCGAATCTGGAGATAGAATTGTTCGGGACGAACAATCTTAAGAAGGGGGCAATGTTGTGAACAGAGCTTTATATTACTACAGCGCCATCTGTTGGAAAATTGAATATCTAATTTATGGAAGAAACAAAAAGCTCTTTTCCAATGTCAAATGTATTTCCCCTTATTCCAATCATCTAGAACATTCCAAGACGAGAAGCTTCGCGAATTTTCGAGAACAACTAACATGAGTATATAAGGGAGTGCTCGCGGTGAGCACGAGACAGTTGATTTTTGATTACGGAAGTGTGCAAAACTCTGCTTATTGGATTGTGTAAAACAAGTGTGATTTTAATTTGAATAAAGTGCTCGTATTTGAGTTGATTATAAATTGAGATTTATTGTTGTGATTTGGAAAGTAAAAATAAAGAAGAAATATTAGAAAGAGTAATAAGTTTTATTTAACGAACCTTGGAAAAATATTACAATATTCATAATAAATTATAACTATGGCACGTAATGTTGAACAAGTTGCGAACCCAGTGTCAACATCAATAATTTTTAGTCAGAAACGATTATCTAAGTATCTATCTATGTATGTAGATACATTACCTTTTATGGTCATTAAAATAATATTGAATACAAAATTACTTCAACAAAGCAGTAACCTAATTGTAATGGACACTGATATCATTAAGCATTATAACAGATTCTTATAATCAATTTAATTGCAGATTTATATGAAGGGTTTTCCATTGGAATTACCAACTTTGAGAGAGATGTCTCTGAATTAGTTTTATTTATTTAGAAGGCCATCACGTTCTCAAGGACTTATGAACCCTTGATGCCACCAGTCCAAAATCCACACAAACTCTTTCGGTGAATTAAAAATTTGTGGACCTCGTGTTTATGATTATGATCGTCTCAAATTCGACAATTTTGCTTGTTGACAAGAAATGGGCCTCGTCGCTGTATATGAAATGTTGCTGAAACAAAGGGCAGACTTTCCGACAACAATTAAATCATTTGCACATGAACGCTGTTGATTTGTCTCGGTAAAACTCGAGAATGGGTAGACCGATTTTGCTAATTTTGATCTTGAAATATTTGTGGAAGTTCAGGGAAGGTTTAAACGGTGAGAAACATAAATAATAAGTTACGGAAAATACCAAAAACGACTATTACATTGGGATAATACTTAAGGATTCCGTCATATTTTCATCGTCACATCAAATTCGCACATTGCCTGCGATTATAACATCGACATGTTTCTCTTCGAATCCAGAAGTTTTGTGGATGACATATCTGAGGATGTGTTACATCGTATGCGTTGTCAAACTATGAATCCTACACTTCAAATTACGGCAGAAATTTACAATGAGACATTGATTATGATAGAAGATGTGTGTTTATTGATGGTAAATAAAGTATTGTCGTGTTTTGGCTCGACAGCACTCAATCGTCCTATGCGCGATGCATTTAATAACGAGTTGCAAAGAGAACAACGATACGATACTGAAGTATATAGGCCGAAACAGTTTGTTTTAATGTTCCGCAATTGAATGAACAACAAAGAATTGCGTTACGATACTTTGATGAAAGCTGGGAACAGTGGATCTGACGAAATTTACTTCCTTAATGCTCCCGGGGGACTTAAAAAACATTCCTAATTCCATTGCTGTTGGCAAAGATCAGATCGCAAAGTGAAGTAGCCCTAACATTGGCTTCATCTGGAATAGCTGCAACATTGTTAGAAGATGGACGAACTGCACATTCTGCCTTGAAATAACCACTAAACATGCAAATCGATGAAGCCCCAGTTTGCAACATCACCAAAATGAAGAATTTGTATGCTGACTAAAATTTGTACTTCGAACAACAGCAACCACGGACGAAAATACAACAGGTACAATAATTTCTGTACAAAAGTTAACTGAGCCTATTTATTATCGTTTAATCAAAATGTACCCCGTATGTCATTGTCCTTGAATTGCACTTGTATCAAAGAACCAGAAAAGATGTAAGAAATGTGTCACATCCCCTGTTTTGACTACAATTTATAAAGCACTAGAGTACCCGTGCGGGAACTCGCGCAAGCGAATTTTTTTTTCAACTGAAGTTTTTCAAAATAAATCATGTGTCTAAGAGTTTCTGTAGATTCGCTCAGTTTTTCTTGCATTGGAAATCTTGTGTAAATGGAAATCTTGTGTGAAGTACGGAATGTTGTTTTTGGGTTTTTATTTTACTTCTGTGTGTCATCGTTGAATAGCTCTATTTGAAGAAGACGACTTACCACTGAAATAATAAACACGTTTAGCTTAGCCAAGAACTGTCACAACTGATCTCCTGTTCAACATGAGAAGTTGAAAGCGTACGAATTATTTTTATTTAACGTATGCATGTACCTGGATTAAAACAAAACAGCAAACCAATAAATCCAATCAAGTCCTTTTCTTAAAGGTAATGGAGCCAAGCGAAGGAAATTTTGAAAAAACTAACAAACAATGAGCAAATCACATACGTATGTAACTATCCTATAACAATGTATGTAGTTAAACCTGTAGGCACATAAAGTTTAACTTACCTTAAAATAGTTTAAATTCAAAAACACACAAATATTGGTCAATTTTTTGTTTGTTTTTAATTCGGAGAATTTTATTTTTGTTTTATTTTTTTTTTAAACTTTTTTGAGTGTTTTTATCGTTACTGCTAAGGTAAATTAATCAAACAATGCCCCTCCTCTGGGTCCGCACCACCAAAGTATGACATTTCAATGCACTACTTATATATAGTATGTACTACATTTCAGTGCAATGCGGTCATCTCAATTTTACACCAACTCTGGCGTACCACAAGGAAGCCATTTAGGACCTTTACTATTTATTTTATATGTAAACGATCTACCTTCGATTATTAAACACTCGTCCGTTCTAATTTACGCTGACGACATAAAAATTTTTAAATGTATAAACTCAATTGACGACTGCTTACGGCTACAGGATGATCTTAATAGTTTTCGGGAATGGTGCAATATAAATAAGCTTTTACTTAACATAGACAAATGTAAGGCAATGTGTTTTACACGCAAGCGTAATGTTTTGACTTTCAATTATGAACTAGACTCCTCTTACTTGACTAAACTCCCTGTTTTCTCTGACCTAGGTATTATTCTTGACTCTAAATTAACTTTTACAGATCATTACGACTATATCATTAAAAAAGGCAATAAGACACTCGGATTTATAAAACGTTTTTCACATGACTTTCGCGACCCGTATGTCCTTAAACTTCTTTACATATCGTTTGTAAGACCAATACTAGAATATGGCTGCATAGTATGGGCCCCCTATTATTCAGTTCATATAAACAGAATAGAAGGAGTTCAAAGAAGATTCATGCGCTTTTGTCTTCGCTTCTTTCCATGGTCCAATAGATTTGAACTTCCACCGTACAATCAAAGGCTCACACTCATAAATCTTCCATTGCTATCTAAACACAGACAATATATTCAGCTTTGTTTTATTATAAAATTAATCAATGGGTCAATCACATCGCCATCTATATTGGGTCGCATAAACTTCACTTATAGCCGAGCAAATATAAGGAGACAAATTCCATTACGTCCTTTATCAAGTAGAACAAACTATGCTAAGAATAACCCTATCAACCAAATGATTTCAGTTTATAACAATTACTACTTCTTAATTTATTCCCTTAATGATAATTTTAAAAGTAAAGCATTTAAAGAAAATTTTTTCAACTATTCTCTTTAGCTTTTAATTCAAAATTCCATATTGTATTTATATAGGTATTGTAGTTCATTTAATTCTAAGAATGTAATGTAAAATTAGTTTTAAGCTTTAACGTTAGTTGTTTAACGGATTATAATAAATAAATCTAAATAAATCAGTGCAATACGAAGATAGAAGTAGAGATAAATAATTTTGGGGTGTTTCGACCACCCAATGCCCCTCCCCTGATAATAAAAGAAAGTAGCCTATACGGTAATCCAGACTATAAATTTTTTGTGTGTTAAGTTTTATCAAGATCCATTCAGTTGTTCAAGCGTTATTGAGTAACAAACATCCATACATCGTAACATTCACATTTATATGCTAGACGTAAAAAATTGTTTCACTGGACTAAAAGATATTATTTACGTTTATTTGGAACAAAATATTTTTTAAACAGAATTCCTTGTAAATAAAAACAATTTTCTATATATTTATTAAATTTTAAAGAAAGCTTATCATTTTCATTTCTTATAGTCTACTTTCGTACGTCAAGTCTGTAAACTATATGTAAGAAGCATTCAAGCACTTTAATCCAAGCATGTAGACTTGACATATCTTCTGTTTCCTTGGCAAAGAGAAATTTAAAAAGACGACATAAGCATGTTGATGAAGGATGGGGGTTCTACCGTATAATACTTGTTTCATCTGACAAGATTCTTAGTTGAACAGGAACAAACGAAATAAAAAACAAATACAGTAATCCCCGCTTAGTTGCACCTCGCTTAATTGAACATCCCGCTTAATTGACCGAAAAAGTTGCATTGCAAAATTTCCCGTATTAGTAGCACAGCTTTTTAGATGGTTAATTGAACCCCGCTTAATTGAATTACTCGGTTAATTGAACTTTAAAATATGTACCCGAAAAAAAAAATATATGGACATTTTTCGGATAATTGGACGTACAAAAAAATTATAATGAAACAAATATTAGAAATATTTTATTACTTAACCTACGTCTGAAGCCTAGTACTCAGTTCAAGTGAAAATGAAAATTTCATATAAATGTGGCGGCTGGTTCACTCGCATGAAATCCCCAAAGAGAGGTGGGTACCAATATGTGGATTGGAAAAACAATTATGTTCCACAACTTTTTCCACGCCAAATTTTCATTTCTCAATGTACAACCATCAGGAAAAAGTTTAAGGCAGCGTGAAAAACTGTGACATTTGTCAGTAAATTTAAATATTTTGTTTCAAAACAAAAAATTGAAAATTTATAAACAGAAATAAAGAATGGATAACGAATTTTTTGATACTGCTCTCGAGAGTTTACTTAATGAAAGTATTCAGTATTTCAGGTGAGTATCAAAAATTCACGTGGAAAAGTTTATTCTATTTTCATGTTTATTCTCCGCGTGTAATTTGGAACGTATTTATTTTTCATTTCACGCTAGCTGAGTACTAGGCTTGAAGTGGTTTTTTAAGACAGGTATTATTCAAGATGAAGAGCAGCCGGAAAATGATATCGTGGTCATAGACAACATACTTAAGTACAATGGTTAACAGACGCCGAAATTTTAAAAACGGTTTAAGAAAAAGAAGAAGTTGAAGCCATATTATCGACTTTCGAAATTCTACAGGACATTGCAATTCTACGTTTATACTTCTTACCACTAAATAAATTTACAGTTGAGCTGAAAAACAAGAAGACATTGTTCAAAACAAAACAATCAATCAAAATCAAACCACAAATTTTTTCAAACCAATGTATGCAAATAACCATTATGAGCCTTTTGAGGTACATACCTGCTATTGTATTTATTATTTTTTTTTTATCCTTTTCGAAGCTAACAGTGACTTTTTTTAAGAATAATTTATTTCTGTTTCATAGTTTTAATTATGTATGTATTAGTGTGGGTCAAAAAAATCAAGTATCTTTTTTTTTGGATCCGACACATGAAAACTAGTTCAAATTTGAATCATTTTGTATCAATACTTATTAAATTATAAAATTTCATATGGTGAAATAGAATTTTTTTTTCTGCTGACATGTTAAATTATATTTCTTAAATAAAAACCTTCTTTTCCTGAAATAGAACATGAACTATCTTAAAATTCAAAAATTAACTGGGTAAATTGGGAATATTTATTGAAAAACTACTAAATTCAGTAGGCATTGGAATTCTACTGCGAATATCTTTTGAATGGCTAGAGTAATCGATTAACTACAGAGATCTTTTTTGTAGAGCGTTCAATTTCCTATAGAAATAATTGAAACTTATTTGACAATAATTATTTTTTATTAAGTTACAAAATTCAAAACAAAAAAGTTATTTTCCTTAAAATACTTCAATCTTTGACATTGAATATTGAATATTGAACATTGAAAAAAGTATATAAGACCATTTTTGTAGAGCGTTCAATTTCCTATAAATATTGACTATGCGATTGGTTAAACGATCTATTGTTGATAAGATATGACCATTTTTATATGATACTAAATTGAAAATGGAAAACTACTCGTATGATGAGCATAATCTTCCCGTCAATATTAAGAGCTATTATTTGGTAAGTACTTTCTAGAGGTACCTAGGAACTTGTTTTCATGTGTCGGATCCAAAAAAAAAGATACTTGATTTTTTTGACCCACCCTCGTATGTATGTTTATTTTTTAAATAAAACGTGTTCAAATATTTTTGTGTGTGTATTCTTTTTCAGTTTTTTTCAAGGTTTTCGTAAGTTGAAAATGAAATAGTAAATTTCTGGGATGAATATTTTAGTTTTTAGTTGACCGACTCGTGCAATTATACGGGTTTCGTTTAATTGAACAGGTCGGTCAATTAAGCGGGGTTTCGTTAATTGAACCACCCGGATAATTGACCGAAAAATCTGACAAAATGGTCAGTGCAATTAAGCGGGGAATACTGTATTTATCTGTACTAGATTGATTTTCAAATCATTGCTTGTAAGTGCTATGGGTTGAGCTACCATCCCCACCCCATTTGGATATTAAAATAAATGACGAGCCGTTCACTGAATTTTGGGATAAAACAGTCTATACGATCAACAATCGCCTGGCTGTGTGATAAACCATGTCCTTCGCATATATGGAAGCACATAACTCGTCTACAAATATTGCATCGTCAAAGGGAAAACACTCCTTTTTAGCTTTTGCTAAACTGTAAACTGAAAGCCCTTTCAATAAATTGCTTTCTTAAAGTTTTGTAATCATGACGGGTGAATTTTGTATCAATATAGAGAGCAAGTGCTTCATAGCCGAATTTGATTTAACTTCTTCTGACATGTCTTTAATTCTTTAGCAGCTTGGGATTGCTTTGGTGCTTTTTTTATAACATCGGCAACTATGCGCACTCCACTATGTAGAACGTGAAGCCATTTGGTGCAATCATCAAAACTGTTTTTTGGCCTTCCACTCTTCGAAAGCCACTCGGTTCCTTCATTATTATCATTCTGATTATTTTGAACAGTGGCTAGTATAAAATTGGTACCCTCTATAGCCAATCTTTATATTTTAAATGAAATCTGTAATTTCTCGAACCAGCTGATTTCCATTTTTTGTCAAAACTTGCCGACAAAAGTTTGATTTTACTTTTTATCTGGTTGGAAAGTTCGATATTCTCTTCGGAAATACCAAGTTTATTCAGAACATGTTCAAACATTTTCTTGTTCCCGTTTTTTTTGCATTCGAACTCCGAAGGTCAAAATACTCCATACGCGAAATTCCACACTCTATCGGTTTAAAGTAAAAAAACATGCCTAGCAAATTAGTGCGAAGAAAAACAAACACATATTCTTTAATTAAGAACGACAGACTTTTCAAAAACATATAATTCATCTCGACACTTTAACATACTCATATTTAGATTGTCTAAAATAAAAAATAGTAAAATTTTAGACTACAAAATAAGGGTTTCACTGACAGCTTATTTCCAAGACAATAAAACGGGGCATAAGATTTCGAACCTGGATAAATATTAGAGAACATACCGACTAATGGACCTGCCATTTGTTCAAACTTAATTATTTTTCAATTAAAAAATATAAAAAAATTGTATGAAGATTAAATTGTAATTATTTTACTCAAGGAAGGTAAAAAAATAAAATTTTACTTTGAAGTGACAGAACTGTTTACATAATCAACCAATTAAAAATGATATCTACCAAGTTTAAAGACATTTGGTCGAGCAGTTTATGCTGTAGTCAAACAAACAGACAGAATTGCGAGACCAACTTTTCTCGTCTTCGCTATCATCGTAATGTCAACTTTGATCGTAATCTCGAGTTCGATTTTTTTTTACGAATAACTTGCCTTATAGAAGTACATATGAGTCGCAAGTAATGATTTATTATGTACTATCGCAGATATGGGCAAAATTTAAGTATTTTTGGATTAAGAAAATTCGCGCAAATATATGCCAATTATTTAATAATGGCTCATAGGGTTAAGGTCTTCTTAGTTTTTAATAGACAAATCTACCTTCGCGTGGTAGTCACCTTGCCGCGGTGCGGAGGCTTAAGTTTCAAAGATTCATCTGACCAACATGTTTGGGAAGTCCCAATCCGGTAGTGATTTTGAGGAGTTACGAACTAAGAACTGCCCTCCCTAATCCAGGGTGTTACGTGAACCGTGCTTATTGGATGGTTTGCAGCCAGGGGGTATACCGGCTGTATTCTAACGATACCTCTTCGACACCAGGTCGAATCGAAGAGTAACCATGACCTTACCATATCATGCGGAGCTCTGATATGGCGGACCTACCCTTCTCTAGCTACTCGTGGGAACAATATGCCAAAAAACAAAAAACAAAAAAACAACTCAAACCACATTAAATTTAAAATTCCGCGGGATGTCACCGCGAATGAGTATACGGATCGCATGGAGTCTAACCTCCGTGGAGACGATTCGAGACCGAACATCAGTCACTTCTTCAAGAGAAAGCCTCATGGCAAGTGCAAAATCGGGCAGCTAAAGGAGAATCGTCTACAACGAGTCAGGGGAAAATGCCACCCAGGCGAGTTACAGATGATACTCCTGGCACATCTGAAGCTAGCATGAGGAGAATACCTCCCAAGCCGGTGAAGGATGCTGTCAAAGCAATCAGTGATGGGAAAATGACACCATCAAAAGCCAGTGCCGAATTAAGCCAGCGCGGGGCCTGTAGCAAATTCTATCAAGGGGCCCTTAGACTGTTTTGCCCGTGGCTCAGCTTTGATTCTATATGAAGGTTTTTATAATACAAATTCTATATACTACTGAAATAAATCAGCCAGGTAGAAGACTTCACTATTAATGGACTTGTTGAATTATTGATTCAAAATGGCAAAATACGAGTATTCCAACGTTAATGATTACAATTTTAATCTTGGCTGGATATTAGGGTGTGTCAAAGTGCTCAACTATCCCATTTTCAAATGTAATAGCTTTTAAAAGTTGCATTGCTTATCAAAATTAAATCCTGCGTTTACAATTTTCATTTTAATTAATATCTTTGGCTCGCTCAAAAATAGGATGAAATCCAAGAAATTTTGATTTTTCGAGATTTTTGAAATATGGTGTTGTTTTAAATTGCACCGTGTGGATACAAAAAAATTATATAAAATATTTTTAGGCTTTCAAGTCAAAGATAATTGCAAGGAAACACTTTTAAGCTTATATTTGCTTAAATTGAACACTTGATAAAGATGTTATGAAATAATAAAAGAAGGAAGAAAAATCATTTTTTTATGTAAAATCGTTTTGTTTTTTTTACAAAAAAAAATTCTTAAAAATCAACGGAACCACCTACAATATCGTGGTATATCTTTTTGTAAAGACAAAAATTCTTTCTGTATTTTGTTTAGTTTTTTTTTTAGTATACGTAAAAAAAAAAAAAACAATTTACTGTAAATTAAATTTTTTTTTTCAACTTCAACCGATTTGAGCGAGCCAAAGACGAACAAAATCTTATTTTTTTTTTACATGTTCTTAAACCTCAGACCCAAATACAACTTTTGATCACTATTACATTTAAAAATAAGAGTATTTTTTTGCGGCCATACAAAAGTGACACACCCTACTGGATATAGTCAAATTGGATTTTTGTCAAAAAATCGATGTAAGATGAACTGAATTTAATAAAAATTGCGTATTGACAAGGTCCTCACAGTCAACTGATGAGTCCATGTGCGATCACCCAAACGAAACGCCAATTTTTGCGGACTGGACAAAGGCCAAAATAGCTATTTTGAATCAGGAAGAGATTTTAGCTCTCGGAATATTTCGAAAATGCCAGCAATTTTATGATAACTGTTCTGTTCATACGTTTACCTAAAGCAGTGAGTACGTTATCAATGGTAACAATAAACACCTCAATTTCATACCGTTGTCCAATTTGCGTGTAGTGCGGTGCGAAACATGATTTTTGGTATGACCAGCAAATAGAAAAATAAAATTTTAGTTGATCATTTTGGTGCAAATATTTTCTTCTTAGTAATTGTGACTAAATCTAATATATAAATAATACTTTTTTATGGTCCGAAAACGTTGGTGCGCGGGGCCCCTAAATGCGCGGGGCCCGTAGCATTTGCTACTCTTGCTTCGTGGCTAATCCGGCACTGTCAAAAGCTGTCTCTTAGTCTACGAGAATGATGCACCGAGAAAAACAAAGCGGCCGAATCAGAAAAAAGAACGGCCCACTTCCGAAAATGGGCGAGCCAGGTGGCCGGGATGACCCAAATAGGAAAGGTCTCAGCGGTGCAGGTGCAAGATGGTACCTCCGGTTCCTCGCCGAGGGCATGACCCCGCAGGATGCCCGGAAGAAAGTAGACAAGAGAAAGGCGGATGCAAATAAGGAACCTGCACAACGCCAAGAACAGGGTAAGAGGAAGAGCCACCTTATAACTCCTCCCCTAAGGCAAGACGTCAAAAAAGCCAGAACTATGTATAAATATAACATCATGTAAAAGTTCGCAAATGTCGCACCCGATACGTCAATTTTTTCATAACTCTGGCGCTGAATGTCAGCCTGAATGTCACTAATAAATATTGTTGCGAACAAAGATTTATACTCCTATAGCGCCATCTGTTGAGAATTACATATCTGCTTTATGAAGGAACAAAAAAAAAAAGCTCTTTTTCATCGCATCTAAATTTCCCCTTATTCCAAACAACTAGAACATTCTATCTCCATATGAATTTCCCCTTATTCTAAGCAAATATTCTAGATAAGAACCTTCGAGAACAACTGGTTTGAGTATATAAGAGAGTGTACACGGTGAGCGGAACACAGCCCGGGTAGAAAATTATCTAGGAAACACTATCGAATAGCGTGGCCCTAGCTAGATTGGCCTTTATATAGTAAATCCTATGCTGGGCCTAGACAGATGCAAGCCTGGCGGATCTTGACTAATTTATGCTTATCCTGGCTTTATATTGAACCTGGCTAGAACTGCCTATTTATTGGCTTTTCCAGGAGTATCTTAGACTGGGCCTAGATATTTTTAACTTGATGTAGCCTAGATATGAAACTTTCTCTTGGCGATATCTTGGCTATAGATAGTATCGCCTCTTTATTGGCATTGTAACAAATAAACTACAAGGGACCTGGATAGTTTTTACTTGGTGTAGCCTGGATAAGGAATTGTATCTGGGCGTTATATTGGCCTTAGCTAGTGTCGCCTCTTTATAGGCGTTCTCAGATTTTACTTATACTGGGGGTAGATGGTTTTTACTTGATGTATCCTAGATATGAAACTTTTCCTTGGCGATATATTGGCCGTAGATAGTATCGCCTCTTTATTGGCATTGTAACATATAAACTGCAAGGGACCTGGATAGTTTTTACTTAATATAGCCTGGATAAGGAATTGTATCTGGGCGTTATATTGGCCTTAGCTAGTCTCGCCTCTTTATAGGCATTCTCAGATGTTACTTATACTGGGGCTATATAGTTTTTACTTGATGTATCCTAGATGTGCCTATACATTATGTCTCTATAAAAGGCTATCCATTATCCTTCTAAAAACATAACTTTTTTGTTTTGGTCCTAAATCGGTATTTTTCAGATTCTTTAATACGTATTTAAGTCTTTTAAACAGTTATAATTAAAAGAGAGTTATTTGAGTAGCACTTTGAGACACGATATTTTATATATCGCAGTGGCGCAATAGGTAGCGCACAAGCACGGCAAGCGAGAGTCTCGGGTTCGAATCTCAGTGGACGTAAATTAAAAAAAAAAAAAAAAAAAAATTCTTTCATTCCAGCAAAAAATCACTTAAAGAGTCGAATATAGAGAGGCAAAGAAAAAATGAAAACAATCAACAATAATAATAAAAAAAAAATTTTTTAAGAATTGCCGTAGCTCTTGTGCTACTTGTGAAGACCCATCTAGGGCCCATATAGGAACATCTAGCAAGGCCCATTATATACAGAGCATTAACAAATTAGCGAGGGACAAGCTAGATACTGCTCGGTAGGGCCATGATTGAAACTAAGAAAAACTAGCTGGGGCCTTGGCATTATCGAGTCGAAAATTCTACCCGGGAGTGTATTTTCGATTATGAAAATGTGCAAAGCTGAACTATTGGATGGTGGAAGTGTACTTAAAGAAGTGTGATTTAAGTTTGAATAAAAGTATTTGAGTTGATTATAAATTGAGATTTACTGTTTTGAATTGGAAAGTGTGAATAAAGAAGAAATACTAAAAAGAGTAATACGTTTTATTTAACGAACCTTAGCAAAAATATTACAATATGTTGGCTTTCAAGGCAGTGGCGGTTTGTGGCTTATTGGCATAGACTTGTGACTCAGGAAAACCTCACAAGAAGAAGTGTAACGGGGTCAAATGAAATGAATTCACATTGCCTCTGCGTGAGATAACCACTCTGGGAAATGCTTGTGGCATGAATTGTGTGGCATGTGGCGTCGTCCTGTTGAAACCATCTGTGACGGTGTGCATATGATCCGATTCGGGCCAAAAGAAATTAGTTATCATCGACCGATAGCGCTCCATGGTGGCCAACTTAATTCTCAAAAAAGTATGGACCGATGATGCGACCAGCCCAAAACTTACACCAAATAGTGATTTTCTCCGGGTGCATTGCAATTTTTATAAATTTCGTGTGGATTGTGATTGTCCCAAATTCCACAATATTGTCTTTCTGACCAACGCATTCATCCAGGAATTTGTTACTTGAATAATAAATATTTTTTTATTAAAACTTCCACTTATCAAAATCAGTGGTAGCGATTTTGAAGAAAAATAAATAAACAAATAAATTAGAGAGTTACTTAAAACTTTTAGTGATTCTTTCTTGTGCGTTAGGAGGAACGGAGCGTAACTACAATTTTCTGCCAATTCCGAACGGCTAATGGCAATGGGCAGCACTTTTCATGACAGAAGATATTTTTGGCAGGTTTGTCACATCCTCGTAGGAGGCAATACATCCCTGAAAAACATTTTTTCAGTAGCTGAGAATCGAACCCAAGACTCTCTACATAACAGTCCAGTACACTAACTATTATGCCAATAGGTAAAACTGATTTTGAAGAAATCGAAAACAAATAAAATGGTTTTATAGAAGGATAACTTCCTATATTTAGACAAGTACGAGGGCGGTCCGATAAGTACTTAGTCTGCAAAATAAAAGCAAAATTTTTGGAAAAGTGGCGATTTATTTCTCAACAAAGTCTCCTTTTAGCTCAGTAACCCATCCGAAAAAAGGTGTTTTCGAGGTCTGCAAAGTGGGCCTCCGTGGCGGCGATGGCCTCCTAAATCGAGTCAAATTTCTGCCCGGCGCGGCGGGTGATTTTTTCAAGTTTGCAAACAGAAAAAGTCGCAGGGGCCCAAATCTGGAGAATACGATGGATAGGGCAGCAGTTCGTTGTGCAATTCGACCAATTTGGCTTTTGGTCTCACGGTTGCGCTTATTGTCCGGATTGAGTAAACGTGGTACCCATCCCGCCGCCAGCTTTCCCATGCCCAAAATTTCATGGAGGATATGACCCACGCGGTCTTTTGAGATGCCTTCTGTTTCAGCTATCTCGCCCACCTTCAGTCGGCGGTCTAGCAATACGAGACGTGGATTTTTGACACGTTATCCTCTCCGGGGCGCATCAAAAACCGATGTGCGACCACGTTGAATCTCGTTATACCAATTTTTGACGCTCGCCATCGAAGGAGAAGAGTCACCGTACACAGCATCTAAGCGCTCTTTGATTTCGCTGCGCGATTTCCTTTACAAAAACAAGGATCGAATCACCGACTGATATTGCTCTTTTTCCATTTTTTTTTAAATTTGCGGACAAGTTGGCTTCCACACGTGGTCAAAACAAAACTACGAATCCAAGTACGAGTTGACAGCAGCGTTACCACTTCCGGAAAAAAAGTCGAAGTAGATTTGAAGAAAAAAGTGAAGTAAATTGAGAAAATTCGAAGTAGATTTCAAAATGACTTTTTATTTGCATTTAGAAAAAAATAGGACTCGAGATTTTCATCAGTTATTATTACAAAACGAAAAAGTGGTGATTCAGTCTGTCTGTAGATCTGTTACTCAACCTGCCGTCTAGAGGAGAAATTATATATTTGTACTTGTGTTGATGCTTATATTTTTGTATGGAAGTACTAACTATAATGAAAATAGAGAAAATGAAGTAGTTTTGGGCTTTTTTTTGTAAAATTGAAGTAGATTGAAACAGAGATTTTTAAAAGGAAGTAGATGTCAGTATTTTGATGATGGTGCGAAGTAGGAAGTAGATTTTAAAATATTTTGAAAAAAAGAAGTAGATCTACTTCAATTGAAGTAAAGTGGTACCACTGGTTGACAGTAGCCGTCTAAGAGAATGTACTAGAAACTAGACGATGGTAAATCTCTCTTGCGATATTGGCACCATCGGGCGGTGAGTCTAAGTATACTAATTAAGAACAGAAATGATCAAAGTGAAATTAAGAAAACTTTCAGGTTAATAATTTACAACGCACACTAATATATTTATATTTTTAAAAATACAACATTTTAAAAGATAAATGATTACTTTTCCATATAATGGGACGTGAACTACTATTTTGGTCCTGAAAAACTGCTTAAGATGATTTTAAAAACAATTTCCTCCCCTTTTATTCCACAGTGTCATATTTGATTAAAATATCGAGTTCGATTTTTTCAGGGAATGCATAAACGAACTAATTTGTTTCTTGTGATTAGAATTTCACCGATTCAGTGTCTCTTATTAATTATTATACACTTAACTGTTATATCTTCAAAGAATTTCCGCTTGCCAGACAAAAAATGATGAGAAAATAATTGGTCTATAAAATGATTCCATTAAAACCAATTTATTTTAATAATTTGCCTTCCAACATAATATCGTGCTTGTGACACCCGTTAAAGAAGCAAGTTAAAACATTGGAACAAATGCTAATGGAATAGTTTTCATGAATTGCTTTTGACTTTAAAGTAAATTTCTAACATATTTTTTCAAATTAGAATTTTTCTAATAAACTTTCATTTAAAGTTGTTGGCGTCGAAGTATCTATTAAATGAAGCATACAAAACAATCACTGATAAAACTCAACATAATATTGATGATGTTGTTTTATTAATAAATTAAGTAAATAAATAGATTGATGAATGTATGTATATTACTGGTCTTATTAGGGAATACTGTAGTAGTTGTGGTGCCATGGTGTGTTGGAAAACAGCATTAACATTACCTATTAGAAGCTTCCATTTGAAGCTTTTGGTTGTTTTTTTGTTTGTTTGAATACTATATCTATAAGAATTAAAGATTGAATCGCTGTTTTTTTTAACAAAAGTGGCATGCTATCGATTAGAAATTTTCCAAGAGGGCAACACATTGTTGCCCATAGAACACCGTATAGAACCTATGAGTGAGCTAATAGATAAAAACATACGAGGGCAGTTTGAAAAGTTCTCGGCCTGACCAATAAAACGCAATAAATTTTAAAACTTTTTTTTAATCTTTTTCTATATATTCTCCTCTTATATCAATGCACTTATTTCATCTGTGTTCCAGTGCTTCTATACCCATTTTATAGGCCGATTCCTCCAACTCTACGAAAAACCGCTCTGTCTCAGCAATCACCTCCTCGCTGGTGAAGAATTTGCGTCCAGCCAAATTTTTTTTTAAGTAAGGAAAGAGGTAATAGTCTGATGGTGCCAAATCAGGTGAATAAGGGGGGTGGTTCAATACACCAAATCGAAGTTCATGGAGTTTAGCCATGACAACAACCGACATGTGTGCTGGAGCTTTATCCTGAAAAAAAAAGGATCTTCTTTTTGTCTAATCCTGGTCTTTTTTCGGCAACTTTTCCAGCCAATTTGTCCAACAGGTTTGCAAAGTATTGACCAGTGATAGTTTGGCCCTTGGGAAGGTAATCAATAAAAATAATTCCCTTGTAATCCCAAAAGACTGACGCCATCACTTTCCCAGCTGAAGCACACGACTTGGCTTTCTTCGGTGGAGGAGAACCGCTATGCTTCCATTGTTTTGATTGTTCTTTTGTCTCAGGAATATAGTGATAAATCCATGTTTCTTCGGTGGTAATGAATGTTCTCAAGAAATCGCTGGTATTCCTCCGAAATAACGCTAGATTCTCTCTAGAGATTTCAACTCGATTGAATTTTTGTTCTTCGCTCAGAAAACGTGGCACCCACCTTGCGGACAATTTTTTCAACCCCAATTCTACGGTCAAAATGTGGTAATCCCGCTCAGAAGACCATGGTGTTGCTTATTTCTCGCACTTTTAACCTTCGGTCGTCTAAAACCATTTTATGAACTTTATCGACGTTTTCTGAAGAGGTGGATGTTGTTGGCCTTCCGCTTCTGCGATCATATTCGACGCTCTGTCTGCCATGTTTAAATAAGTCATCTTTAATTTGATTTGGTGTCATATTCTTTTTGACCAAATATTTAATGACGGCTCTAATTTCATTTTTTTCCATTTTCGTTGTTAGCAATAGGTTCGTTCAAACAAAAAATTGCACTGATATAAGTACGCGACCAATTTTAACGAAACTTCACATACAATTAATATATATATAAGGCTATTTGAGGAATTAAAATTTATTTATTAAAACAACGTCTTCTATGTTAGGCCGAGAACATTTCAAACAGCCTCCGTACATAAATTTGGAAATAAAATTTCTGAAATTAATTTGATTCGAAGATACTTTTAAAAAATTTTAAGATAATTTATTTATGAAGCAATTATGTTTAAAATTAAAAATTAGATATTGAACTATTTTCTGACATTTAACTATGTAGTTTACAATTTTTTAAATATTTCTTCGATTAAATTTAGAATGACAATGTATCAGTTTCATGTCTACAAAGTTTCATCAAAATACAGATCTAAATACAATTTTAGATATGGATGTTAACAATGTTGGTGTGGAAACGTTATGGTTTCTATTCGTTTTACGTTTCAGTGGATTAGATTGAATTTGATAGCAGATGTCGCAAAATCTGAATCAGATAAAGCTTTTTAAGTCCCTAAATCACAGTTTAGGATAGAAGTTTACAGCCTTATATAGCAAGTGCCACTAAATCACAGTCTAAGAAAGCTGAGCTCATAAACTTCCATTGGAGTCTCGACAGGTACTTCTTCCGACACTTTTCAACTATGGCAAATAGGTTTAAATTTTTTTTTGAGTTCAAACTTTATATGAACAGTAAGTCGACAAAAAAAACGCATATTTATATTCTATTCTGCACTGCAGCAGCAATGGCATTGTAAGAATTGGGACTTGCGAAGTTTAGAAGGATATTAATTTGCATTTGGTAACAAACGATGGACTCTTTTGTATAGTCAACGGCAGCGATAATTCAGGTTTGCTTGAATGTACTTTATTACCCGCGAGAGAGATAGATAAATAATTGATACTGGTATATTATAAAAAATTTCCTTCAATTTCAAACTTCCGTATTTACTCTATTTTTAATTTAATTTAACATCTGCATTTGGTAAGCAATGTACATACATAACATAAGGGGTAGATAAATTAAAATCAATGCTTAACAAAAAAAAAACTGTTTTATTTTAAAATATTTTTTTTTTTTCGTTTTGCAGGTTGTAACTGTAATTCTTGGAAGTGTATAATGGAATCGATATTTTCTTCTTTTCTTGTCAACGATCAATTATTATGACGCAGCGAAAATGTCACCAAGTGTAAAACTATAGATTGTGGAGTTCCGAATTTCCAAGGGCAATACAACAGCATCAGTTACGCCTATCTCGGTGATCTTTGTGAATGAGGGTGAAACCCCAGAAACGATGGTCGACAACTTTTTGCTGCCAAAAGAGAAGCGACTGCGGCCCAACAAGATGGAGCGACTGCACTACTAGACAAACTATGGACCCATTGCGTGGAATTCTTCGCGAACGCATGATTTAAAAAAATTAAGCCACATCCTTCAGCAGATTTAACTGCGTCCGACATTGGTCATCGAGGCATTTTAAAAGACAAAAGTGGATGTTATAAACCAAACCAGATACTATAAGATAGCTGAAGCAGAATATTCGGCACGAAATAAGAGGCCTGCAACCTCCCCTCCTCTGACCATCCATGTATAGGTAGGAAGGTAGAAATGGTGACAGTTGGCAGTCTAGCCCTGTGGCCCAATTAGTGGCTCAGGGGGCCATTTTGATCCCATAACTCGCTTTAAACTATGGATGAAATTGGAAGTATGGGGAAATATGGTCATATTCACAGAGTCATCATTGATTGAATTAAAAAAAAAAGAAAGGATCTAGAAGGTTTTGAGGCATCTTATTGTGTGTTTGTATACAATTATTCGGAATTCGGATCACTCTCTCAACTGGACCAACACACGCATCGGAAACCTTCTACACTGTGCCAAGCTAGGCAGCTTCTTGACTGGTACTGAAGCAGTAGCTAACCCAATAGAGTTATATTGAACCTCCACTGCTCTTTAAGCTTCCGTCAAAGCCCACAGTCTGCTAGCTCGCTGTCTAAAAAATCAAATAGAGGGCACGGTACAGAAGTAATTGAAGTTCGAGATTAAGTCTTTGATCTTCAAGTCCGAAAGTGTTGTCAAAAACTGCCATTTCTAATGATTGCGCTCATAATTTGGCTATAGCAGGGCATTTGTATTTGTAGAGGAAATTAATGACTGTTTCGTTTTTATGCTGGTCTTCACAGGAACGATTTCGAGTCTTGTGAGGAAGGTCTAGCTTTGCTGCATGCTCTTCTATTGGTCAGTGTCCGCTACATGTGTACTAGTAAAGAAGGGTATCTCAAAAGACGTAGATATATTCAGAGTCTCGGAAAAGTTTTCTTAATCTTTACAACTCTCCATATTAGAGATAGCCATGTCGAAGTTTTTCATCACGACTACAAATCTTTACTGATGCTCAATTTAGGGGTGCCGAAGTCAGTGGCAGTCAAAAGCACCTTAAATGGGATGAACTCTGTAATATTTCTGTGACCATGAGATTTGGCAATCCAAGAGTTTGATTCTTTTAATCTTAATGCGCTGCAAGATATCTACTAGATACTTAATGTGTAAATCAAGAGGTAAAATGTGCTGAAAAAAGCTAAGGTTATCAGTTGGACAAGTTCGTAGGGCCTTTGTAGTGAAAAGTGATGTTATATGCTTTGGTTATCACGGGCCATCACACAATCGAACCATACGTGAGATTGGTCGTACCCCGGCTGCATAGGTTCACAAGACCATCTTAGACCAAACTTTGAAAGCCTGCTTTACCCTTTCTTCAATACTCAGTTTCTAGTTCAACTTACATATAGCGTCAAGCATAACACCATAGATACCTACTTTGAACTGGATGAAAGCAAGAGTGTTTGGCACTTGAGTCGGGGTAGAATGAGAGGGTTGTTTCTTAGATTCAGTAGTAAATAGCAGCAGTTCAATTTTGCTTTGATTCACAAAGTCCACAAATCTATAACATGCGTATAGTTTTTTTTTTGTTTAAGTAGTTCAGTTCTAAGGAAAAACAAAATTCCCAGAAATATAAGTTTCTTGTTCTATAAATATTAATTTGTATACAATACGCATATAAACATACTTTTAATTGATATATTTTTTCTGTCTGTCAAGTCATGTGTTTATAATTTCCGATCTATTTTTAAACATTTATGTCAATATTTAAGAACAAGACTTTATTTCAGTCTGCTGTCTGGGTAATATAGTACATACTTAGTATATACCTCATAACATGTCATAATTTGTAAATATATTTTTTTTTTAATTTAAAGCAAATATCATTCATACTTTACATACGTTTAGTTGATAATAAAGGCTCTGAGTCAATTGAGTAAAAGCAACAAGTGTGAGTGACATTGAAAATTTAAATACGCGAGTAGATGATATTGTTCCTTTGATTTTTGATTGAAATTGTTTACAGACTAGACATAGTACAAAGTAGATAAATAAATGAAAAATTTATGTTTTGTACTTTTCTATAATTGCAAAAATGTCATTGAGAAGTGTCAAAAAAAATCTGATGTCTATACACATAATATATTAATTTATTTAATCATTCCTATAGTTGTTATTTCGATGTTATTTTTAAAGACATTTCCTCAATCGTTTTTGTATCACGAACTTAAAGCAATAAATAACATACATACATCACTTCTTTAGCTTTGAATCGGCAATTAATTTTGCAGCATTCAATCTTAATTCTATGCATCGTGCAAATCGAAACAATGTCGTGCGAAAAAAAAGTTACTCACTAACTAAAATGTGGTGTTCTTTTATATATATAAAGTAAGTATGAAATAAAATCAACTAAAAACACTCCTAATTTGTAGTTATTTCTCAAGAAAATGCACAAAATTTCTTTGAATTTTGCGGTACATCAAAAAAATTACAAGAGCAATATGGACAGGTCATAACAAATGGAACGACTTCGAGGTCTTCACCTTAAGATCTAAGAAAATAATTATGACATAAGAAGCACATAATACGCTTCATAAGAGGCTCTAATTGGTTGAATTTATTATTCAAAAAGTATAGGAAAGATTGTTAGTAAGTTACTTAAGAAAAACATTTAGATAAACAGTTTTTTTAATTGAACAAAAATCGTGTTGTAGAAAAAGCCACTCATGTGCAGCAGTTGTAATCGTGATCACTATCGATAGAATTGAAAAAACAAATGGACGAAAAATTATAACATTAGAAAAATTCTAAGATTTTGTAAGAGCATTTGAAACGATTGTCCGACAAATTTTAATTGACCCCTTGGAACAGTATGGAGTGAGAGGAATTGAAAGAGGATTAAATACTTAAATGCTAAAAACAAATAATGGAATATTGGGCCCCAATAAAACTTAAATAGAAAAAGTCACAGAAGATGACATGTTACTATATGGGCAAATCTCAGAAACTTTTGACTTTAGACTTTTGAAAACGCGTAAAGAGAAAATAACTAGGCACACCTTTAAAATTAAGTTTATAGCACCATTGTTACATCAGAAAATATAATTGATGGTGTTAATAAAAACGAATGCTTAAAAAATTCTCACTCATTTTCCGGCGACGCACTATGGGACCAAATGGTGCAAACCATCTCAAAAATCCATAACTTTTTCGTTTCTTAATATTTTTTTTTGAAATTTTGCAAACTTATACTTGCATAACCAAGAATTTAAAATATTAAAACGTTTCAGATGGAAATAAATTATTTTATTTTTTTTTTAATAAAATAAAATAACAAATTTGTAGATTTTGTTTCATTTATATGGGAAAAATTTGTTGGAGCAAGAATTATTGCAACAATTTGGATGAAATTTGTACATCTTTTTTCTCTTACCGATGAAAACATTTGAAAGTAGTTTTTTGTAAAATCCGCCCACTACCACGCCCATGTTTTTCAGATTTTTGTTATTTTCTTATTTTTAGTGGACAGGAAGCCGAAAATTTGTTTTTGAGGTTTTTTAAACTTAAGACATCGCATGTATATTTTTTCTGCCCACTTTCCCGCCTACTTTCACTCCCCTATTTTTATTTTCAGCTTAAAGTTCATTAAGAGCAGGCATTTTTAACTTCTCATAGGGAGTTATTGTAATCGGTCCGATTTGTCAAATTGGAATTTTTGACATTTCTCGACGTTTCAAGGTCCCTAGAGGCTATATCAATCATTTTTAGAGAGATTTCTGTGTGTGTGTGTGTGTGTACGTACGTTCGTACGTTCGTACGTTCGTACGTTCGTACGTCCGTACGTTCTCGTACCATTTTTCGTCGTCGATATCTCAAGAACGAGTAAAGATATCGACTTCAAATAAATTTTGTTTAATCTATACTATTATATAAAAGCGAAACCATTTTAAAGTTTGATACGCACGATCTCAGAAAGTAGTCAACCGATTCATTTGAAATAAATTTTATTATTTTTTATATTGTTATAAGAGTGTTTATGGCTATTATTTTTTTTCATTAATAATTTGTCAAACTTAAATATTATGAATTTTACATTTTTTGTCCATTTCTTTTCATTAGTTGACTTATACAACCACTCATATCTTAAAACCTATACAATAATCGACAAAGATTAGCATTGCTTCATTAAGTCAATATTGTTGCGCAAATTTTAAGCCCAAAATCATTTCTTAGTTACACATACAACCTGAGAAATAAATAAAAACAAATTATAAAATTATAAACTTTTTGAATTTATTTTATCCAGGAATTAGATTTCATCACAATCGAAAGGTCGCTGCTTTGTTTCATTTCATTATCATTCCAAAATTTTTAATTTTCTTTTCTTCCCATGCTCTTTCTCTCTTAATATCTGTTCCATTCAATAGTTACGTTTTTTCTCTTACCTACCTACCTACCTACGTATTCAATTTTTCTGTATTGTATTTGTATAGTTTATCTAACTAACCGACACACACACATTTTTTTGTTTCTCTAATTCTATCGTCACATCGCTGAGCAATGTGGGGTTGGCTCTTTTTACTTGCGATATAGGTTATAGAGTACCTATTAGTAATAGGTACTAAGACTAACTATAGGGCAAGCTCTGCATCTGGAACTCGAGATTTTGATCAAAGTTGACATTACGATGATAGCGAAGACGAATAAAGTGGGTCCGCCGATTCCGTCTGTTTGTCTGTATGCCTGTATGTCCGTATGTCTGTACCTCGATCTAGAGCTTAAGCCACTGGAGCTATTTTCTTCAAACTCGGTACTTAAGGGTCTTCGGTGATTCCGTAGAGGAGAAATTGAAATTTTTTTTTAGCTCTAAAACTAACAGTACCCCCATACACCAGTAATGCATAATCTCACTTATTATGATACGAGTATTATGGACACGGACTACATTTTGGTAAAAAAAATGTTTGGGGGGAAATGTTATTAACGGTACCTGTCATAGAACGGTTTTTTTGATTTACGAATTTCTCATCAACAGCTCTAACGATTTTAACCAAAATTTTTATGCGTGAGCTTCTATACACTCGAAAAAATATAATCTAAAATTTTTTTCGAAAAAATAGTTTTTTGATTTTTAAAAAAATAATATATTTTTTTTTGAAAATTCAATATCTAGAAAACCGATACACAAATAAATTTTTAAATTGCGTTATAAAATGTATTTTATTGAATACTAATAACTTGCATATCATTTTTGTTTATAAAAATTTTAAGGACGATTTAGTACACAAAAAACATGTTTCAGTGCGTCTGTATGTCTGTACCTCTCTCTACAGCCTTACCCACTAGACCTATGTTCTTCAATCTCGGTAGTGAAGGGTCTTCGGTGAATCTGTAGCGACACAGACACTGGCTGAACTCAGCCGAAAACAAAACCGACTGAACTTGTTCACTTGACGAATGAGTGAAAAAAGGTCATGATGGATCGGTAGATCGAAAAAACCTACAAAAAAGCCATTCCGGTATCGCCTCCTTCAGCGGCTACATCTCGCCTTCTGCGACCAATATAAATTGTCTAAATCAACTGTGAAATATATTTATAAATTGAAATTGAAATTGAAATAATCAACTGTGTTTCATTATACAATAAAAACAATATATATATATAGATGAGTGCGATCCCATAACTGGTGACCCCGACGTGATTGATCTAGTTAGGGCATATCACCAGATACCCGTACATCCTGATGATATCCCTAAAACTGCAATTTCAACTCCCTTCGGCCTTTTCGAGTTTTCAAGAATGACATTCGGACTAAGAAATGCAGCACAGACTTTCCAACGATTCATCGACTCGGTTCTAAGGGACTTACCATTCTGTTTTCCCTATATTGATGACATATTGGTTGCTTCAGAAAATGCTTCGGAGCACTTACAACATCTCAATTTGTTATTCGCCAGGCTTGAAAAATTCGGTTTAGTTATCAATACGGATAAATGCAAATTCGCTCAGGCCACAATCAAATTTCTAGGTCATTTGGTGTCCGCCGAGGGTATTAAACCGTGTCCCGAGAGAGTAAAAGCGATATCCAATTTCAAACGCCCAACCAATATTCAAGAACTCCGTCGTTTCCTAGGAATGATTAATTTTTATAGGAGGTTCATTCCAAAAGCAGCAGTATGTCAAATACGTTTGACAAAGTTCCTAAAGGGACGAAAAAAGAAAAGCGATAAATCCCCAGTTAACTGGGATAGCGAATCAAACGAGTCCTTTCAAAAATGCAAAGACGAATTGTGTAATTCGACCCTGTTAGCTTTTCCAGCAAGTAATAGGCAAATATCACTTTATGTCGACGCGTCGGACGTAGCGGTAGGCGGCGTCTTACAACAAATGGATGATCGAGGGTGGCAACCTCTCTCTTTTTATTCAGCAAAGTTGAATGATAGTCAAAAGAAATATAGTGCTTATGACAGGGAATTGCTAGCGGCATACCTATCTATTAAACATTTTCGTTTCCTTTTGGAAGGAAGAAATTTTCGTATTCTTACGGACCACAAACCACTCACTTTTGCTTTCAAACAGAAAGCAGACAAAGCATCCCCCAGGCAGTTGAGACAGCTCGATCTTATAGGGCAGTTCTCAACTGACATACATTACGTACCTGGTAAAGAGAATGTTGTCGCCGACACGCTCTCAAGGCTCGATGAAGTATCGTTACCATCTAGTATAGATTTTGAAGCAATCGCCAAAGCTCAAATCGAAGACGAAGAGCTTCAAAAACTCATGTCAGTTAAATCATCACTGGAACTACGAAAAATTACCTTCGCTAACTCACCACTCACTCTTATTTGCGACACATCAACAAAAACTCTACGTCCATTCGTACCAACAAATTTTCGAAGGGATGTCTTCAAAAACATATCTACATGACCTGGCACACCCCGGCACTAGAGCTACAGTGAAAATGATAGCCAAACAATTCATTTGGCCTTCAATGAACAAAACATGTAGAGAATGGGCAAGATCCTGTCCAGAATGTCAGAAATCAAAAATTTCAAGACATGTTAAAAGTCCTCTCGGACATTTTGAACCCGTTTCAAAACGTTTCGACGCGATCCACATTGACATAGTTGGACCTCTCCTGCCTTCCGAAGATTTTCGTTACCTACTCACTATAATCGACAGATATACGCGGTGGACAGAGGCAGTTCCTCTACGCGATATTACTGCTGAAACAGTAGCCACCGCATTGTTTAAAGAATGGTTTGCACGTTACGGAATACCTACCTCAATAGTAACCGATCAAGGAGCGCAGTTCGAGTCGGCACTTTTTAACGATTTGTGTAAGAAATTAGGCATAAAACATAATAGAACTACGGCTTATAACCCCAAGGCCAATGGTTTCGTTGAAAGATGGCATAGAACATTAAAAGCCTCTCTCAAATGTCACAATGACCCACAATGGACAAAAAGCCTCCCATTTGTACTTTTAGGACTACGTTCGGCTTATCGGGAAGAATTTAAAACGAGTGCTGCGGAGCTCGCATTTGGAAAAACAATTCGCTTACCTTCCGATATTTTTACATCCGAAAAAACGTCGGTCAATCAATCGGATTTCGCAAAACAATTGGGTGAATATTTTAAAAAAATTCAACCTAGCCTGCCTTCGTGTCATCGCCAAGAAAAACCGTTTGTTTTTAAAGAACTTAAAACATGCTCACACGCGTTCATTCGTGTAGACAAGATCCGAAAGCTATTACAGCGACCTTATGACGGCCCATTTGAAATAATATCGCGCAATAATAAAACGTTTAAACTTTTAGTCAACGGAAATGAAATAACAATCGGCATTGACCGTTTAAAACCTTGTTTCGGTTTAAATTTAGACTTTGATGAGAGACAACATTCGGGAAAGCTACAGAAACCGATTATTAAAACTAAAAAGAAAGTAACATTTGCAACAAATCACATACCAGAACATCAAGGATACCGAAGTAGGTCCGGACGACTCATTGTGCGTCCTTTAAGATATCGTTGAATCCAGTTCCCTGGGATTCAACTGGTGGAGGAGTGCTGTAGCGACACAGACACTGGCTGAACTCAGCCGAAAACAAAACCGACTGAACTTGTTCACTTGACGAATGAGTGAAAAAAGGTCATGATGGATCGGTAGATCGAAAAAACCTACAAAAAAGCCATTCCGGTATCGCCTCCTTCAGCGGCTACATCTCGCCTTCTGCGACCAATATAAATTGTCTAAATCAACTGTGAAATATATTTATAAATTGAAATTGAAATAATCAACTGTGTTTCATTATACAATAAAAACAATATATATATATAGATGAGTGTGATCCCATAAATCCCTAGAGGAGAACTTGAAATTTTTTTTAGCTCCAAAACTAACGGTTCCCCCCATACACCCATAATGCATAATCTTATTTATCTCGAAACGGTTCTAACGATTTTGATAAAAAAAATTAGGTGTGATATTATGGACATTGTACTTTTACATAAGAGCCAGTCGTGCATTTTATTTTTTAAGTTACTTGAATACACTCAATAGCATTTTGGGTGACGAAAAAGGACATCCAATTGACTACAGTGCCGTGCACATGAACTATTCTATAAAAGCGAAAGATTTTAAAGTTTGGGTTGAATGATCTCAGAAAGTAGTCAACCCGTTTATTTGAAATAAATTTTATTATTTTCTATATTGTTATATTTATAATATGCACAAACATGAAAAAGCTCTTTTTTTCAAGTTTGAAAGAGAATCTAATTCGATACGGTATGTTATACATATAAACTAAAATTAATATTATTGTAGCAAATATGCTCAGTCTCATTGAGAAATGTTTTCATATGCTAATATTAATACTAAGAAAATATTCGTAGTTACAATTTGCGAAGCAACGCGAGTACGGGTCGGCTAGTAGATAATAACTTCGAAAGAGGCTGAAAGGGCGTTTATTAAAATTTAGTGAGTAGTTTTTTCACTATAACGGTTTAAAAAAAAAGTAAAAATTTTGGTTAGTTTCAAATATCTCACGAAAAAATAATGCTATTGATTTCAAATAAAATATAATAAACTCATTATAAGGTCATACAGATTTGGTATGAATTTGGAAAAAAAATATCTTACCGTTATTTTTTTAAATAAAAAAAACTGAAAAAAAAAATTTCATAACCCAGATATTCTAAGAACGGAAAACAATTTGAAACTCAAAATAATTTTATTTTACGAAAAATAATGTGTTTGACAACTGGTGAAAATTTCAAAAAAATCAGTTTACAGTTTTCTTACAAAAAATAAAAAACTATATAAAATTCTATTGAAAATTGGTAAAAATTGTTTTTCGACTCAAATTAGTAGTGATATTGACTTCTAATTTAGTTTATTTTATACATAGTATAATTTTGTACAATTGGTAATATGTTGACAAATATTGAATTAATAGTTTTTTTTTTAAATAAAAAAACTATTAAAAATTTTAGTGAAAACTAGTTAAAATAGTATTTCAAGTCGAATTTCTTGGGAATGAACACCGATAGTGCCTTCTAAAGTATGTTGTTTTATACACCGATTCCTTCCCGTAAGAATGTATACTAAGCGACATTTCTAAAATTGTTCAGGAAACGAAAAAAACGAAGAAAGTTCTAGTTGAATCAAAGTGTGCTTAGAGACAATTTTGGTTAAACTAAGTGACATCTAACAAAATTTTTTCTTGCTCACGATCAATATCAACAATCTCAATTTCAAATCTCTTTAAATAATTAAAATGCTTTTCAATCTTAAAATAATGTTTGTTTGAATTTTACAGCTAAAGTTTGTTTCGCTGAAAATTTGATTATTTGTAAAAGACTAAATATAAAGTTTTCAAGACCACAAATGGGAAGTTATCAGTGTGGGTCGCACCCAGCCTCTTTTTTAAATTAAGTTTTATATGAAGAAGTGAGTTTATGAAAAGTGTTATTGTTATTGTTATATATGTGATATATGAAAGTTTTTCGCCCTTAAGACAAAAAAAAAAAGGAATTCAAAAGAACACCTTATTACTAGGTATATTAATTAATGTCTAAAAGTTCTTAAGCCTCGTCAAACAATGCTTGTGTTATTTATAACTATGTACCTACATTTGTATTATATGCAACCATAAACCACACACCCCCTTCCACCCTCAAATGCTTGGCATTTATTTTTATTTAATTATGATTGTTTTTTAATATAAATATGAGCAAGGAAGTTTAAAATTGGAAAACAAAAAATATTTTATTCTAAAAATAAAATTTAGAATTTTAATAATATTGGAAATAAATGATAAAAACTTATAAATTTCGTGGAAACATAGTCACTTATATGATGTTTATAAAAATGTGTTGCACATGTTTTAACAGTTATATTTTTTAACTTTTGACAAAAAATAACATATTTTTGTTTAAATTTTGAGCTAAAAGTAATAAAATAATGGTCATAAACTTTTTGGAATACACATTTATGTGCATCAATAAAGGTTCCACATTTTTGCCAAATTTTAATTTTTTTCATCAATTTTTTTCATCATATTTTCATTATAAGAATACGAATTTTTATTCTAAAAACTTATTTTTCTTCCTCATCATACGTTTTTTCTTCTTAAACAAAAATGCATGAAAATGCGAAAGTTTTTATTTTTTCTTCCAAATTTAGAATATTTTTAGAATACTAAACAGCCATTAACTAAACGGAGGCAGCCGGAGCTAACAGAGAAAACTTCAATTGAAAACAAAAAAATGAAAAATATACTGCACCTTACTCATTTTTTTTATTAACTTAGTGGTGAACTTAATTAAAAAATATTGACTGTTCTGTAAAGAAGAGGGCTTGTGCTTTTCAAAAAGGTATAATACTTATACATTCTGTCCAGAAAAATACGAAATAATTGACTTCAAACTCTCACTTTCTATAATTCTAAAAAATAAAAATATCGAAATGTCATTTTTAACGGTAATTTTAGGTACCTAGAACAAAAGTAAGATACACAAAATTTACTGTGTTAGGAAGAACCCCAATTTCTAGTATATAATCCCATCATTAGATTTTTCAAATGACGAAATTCACCAAAACCATTTTTGAGATGGATTTCATCATTTGGTCCCATAGTGCGACGTTGAACTATCGAAACAGTAACACGAAACGACTTTACGTGGCCGAGTCACAAAGACTACTGATACCATAATAACGTTCGACGTAAGTTGTTTATACCTATGTTTATAAGACTGTTATTGATAAGGATAATTTTTTTTTTCACTTTTCTCACTGCCCTAGCTTGCATTCGTTAATATTTGAACTACAGAAAATATGTGAGCGCGAAATTTCAAATTAATATAGAAATTTTTAATTTTTTATAACAAATGATAAACATTTAACTTATGATTTATATTTAAGTAAAAGTTTGTTCACTTTTCTAAATATGTACATTTTATAGTGAAGCTTTTAATTAAAAATAACACGTAATTTTACTCAAAATTTTTATCAATAAAATTTTTCTCTGCTTAAAAAGAAATGTATAAAAAATATCAATGATTTTTCTTTGTAATTAACTACTGAATTTTAAAGATCCATAAAATATGTAGCGTCAGCGACATAACGTACACTTCTTAGTATGATTTAGAAGAAGGAACAATAGTTAAGAACGGGAAATATTGCTTTTTATTAGAGTGCTAACTGAAAATGTCTTGAAAAAAAAAAAAGTTTCGCACTCTTTTAATTCAGTATAAGCTAATTTTAACCAGGTTGCGATTTTAGCACACACCTCTACCAAAGCTTAATTTATTCATTTTTGTCTATAGAAAATGAATATGTAATTTAGAAATCGGTGCAAAGCATGCTGTGTACATGATAAGAGACGTACCCGATTTTAATGATTTTTTCGGAATTGTAGTACCGAAACTTCTGACAAACACTGTCATAAATCTAAGCAAAGCACATCATTTTTTCATAAATCTGCTTCAATCGTAAGAACATTAAACTTTTTAAATATTTTAATAGTAACATATAAAATTTTGTATTTTTCTTATACTTTTTGCCTTTTTTGTTCTACGGGTAAAAAAAATTCTTAATGTGGAAAATAACTTTTTTTATACTGTAATACTATATTTTCGAAAAAGTAAAAAAATATGATATGAAGTAACTTAATTTCAAAGTTACACGAAAGTCAAAAGTTTCTGAGATTTGCCCATATATGCTGCAGTGCAAATACAAGAGCAGTATTTACAGAATAGTATTGAAATCGATTTCGAAGAAAAACAAAAATTCTTTCGTCGGTAATTGCAGGCTTTTTCCACAGGGTTACTGAAGGAAATGACATTTTGAAGTTTTATAAAAAAAAACCCAAACAACCGCTGATTTTTAAAACGATTTGCTTTAAGATTAGCATAGAAAAATAAATAAAATGCACAACTGAATGGAACGAACTTGCTGTTATGTAAATGCATAAAATTACCGTTTGATTTCTAGAAAAGTCTAAATTTATGAAAATAAAAGCGACTAATTATTACATTAATTTTTATTATAAGAAATTTTCTAAGCAAAAAAATTGGAATGTCAATTTTAAGTATTTAATAATATACACAAGGAAATAATTTCAAAATCGTTGTCTAGATATTGATATTTCAAAAAAATTATTTTTCGAAAATATTTGTATACAAAATTTTTTAAATTTCAAATTAACTCCTGCATAAAAATGTTGGTCAAAATCGTTAGGGCTGTTAATGAGAAAATCTAAAATCAAAAAAAACGTTCTAGACAGATACCGTTTATATTTTGCCGTTAAAGTTTTTTGACCAAAATTTAGCCCATACCCATAATAGCATCACACTTAAATAAATAAGATTGTGCATAACGGCTGTATGGCAGGAACCGTTAGTTTTGGAGCTGTACAAAAATGCCTCCTCATGGAAATCAACCCAATAACCTAAAATATCAAGATTGAAGAAAATCACTTCAGCAGCTTAAGCTGTACGTCTGGTATTTACGAAATTTCAAAAAAAAGACCGTTAAATGAAAACCGATAATAATGATTAAGTATGGACAAGTTACTAGATTCTGAGAGGTGATGTTCCAATTTCTCATGTTCATAGTGAGTATTAGTGCAAGAAGAGCAAGGAGCCAATTTGAAAAAAAAAACTGGAGCAAATGCAAGATTTCCGGAGTAGATTTGAAACAAAAAGAAAATCCTTCCTTTTCAGGAAAATTAAAACATACACATGAACAAAAAAAAATAGTAAGTATTAGCAAAAAATAAATCACAGGTTTCATTTAAAAACTTGTATTATTTTCAAAAATTGTTTTGTGAAAATAAACAAATTACAAATTCAGAAAGAATTTTTAACAAAGGTTTAATGGTTTATTTCAACAAAGTCATATTTGTATATAAATTAGATAATTTATCTGTGTGAAGAAAGTGAAGTAAATGTCGAAAAGCAAATTTGCTCCAAACGGAGCAAGGTTCGAACCCTGCTCTCAGTATAAAAGAAGTAGGCTTACGAGTGGCTGCAACAAAAATTAATAACAACAAAACCAAAGGATCTGATGACTTCATAGCAGAGCTCTTCGAATACTGATATTATGTCTTGATAAGGTGAATGCATTCAATCAAAAACCTTCTTGGGGTGGAAGGAAGCATGCCCAATAATTCGAATTTCAGCTTCATGCTTCATGCCCTACAAGTAATGGCGAACATTTTGTTTTGTAAGAGCTTTCGAGGTATATTTCTACCATTAAATTTATTCTGGGAGTGTTTTAAATTGGCAAATATCAGTGAGGGTATCAACTATCAAATGTCTGTGCATTTGAACCATAGACCAGATCTTCACACTGAGGCCAATGCTTGAAAAGAACGTACTTACTTATCCGGCTCCCGATACATGGAGGGTCTCTGCCTGAGATATTGCGGTCTTCTATCGGTTGCGATCCCTCGCGAGCACTCTCCAGTCATCGAGACCAAGCGGTCTTGCGTCTGTAATCGCCTGGTCCCTATAGCGGAGGTTCGGTCTTCCTCGTCGTCTCGAATCTAAGGGCTGGGATTCGAAGATTTTTTTTTGGCTGAGGCGTTGTTGTCCATTCGCTCGATGTGACCGAGCCAGTGAAGTGGACGTGTTTTGGCTTTTTGAACTACATCCATATCTTGGTACAGCTCGTATAATTCACGATTGAATCTTTTCCTTCATTCGTCCTCTTCGCATATAGGATCAAATAATATCCGCCGAAGAATTTTTCTCTCGAAAGTGCCCAGTTTCTGCGCTGTGCACTTTATCATTCGAGAAAACAGTTTTGAACCGATTTGTTTGGCCAAACCGATGTAGCAGCAGTTCGCTAGGGTAATTCTTCGTCGGATTTCCACTAAGGTGTCGTTCGTGGAATTGATGTTTGTTCCCCGGTATGTGAACTCCTTGACTACCTCAAAATTACTGATACCAAACAGTGACGTTTTGTCCTAGGCGATGGACAGTTGAGGCTTTATTTGTTAATAGCATATTTTTTTTTAAATGTTTAAATGTTTCAACACAGCGCGGGCGTGAAGTTACGCAAGAGAAAGAAGGATACGAAAGATGTGTGGCACGATGTTGAGACTGAAGGTGATTGTCTCAGATTTTTTATCTCCAGGGGTGGCGGCTGAACTAAAGCGGAGAAATGCCGTGTCTTATTTCTATGTCCCTTGTAATTCGCATTATTTTATTCGTATTCAACCTTGTTGGGCATACTAGTTTAACTCAATCACATGTTGTTAGTGTTATGCCTAAGCAACATGTTATGAGTAAACCAGCAACCCATTGACGAAAATTCTATTTAGAAGGTTTTAATGGAATTAAAGACGACATTGACGACGGCAGGGATCGAACCTGTAATCATGAGGTTGACAGGCGAGCACACAACCATCCCGCCACGGCCACCTCCTCTTGGTTTTGTCCTCACTTCAAGACCAACTTGTTTCGCCTGTTAATCAAAAGCTGTGAATGCTTCTAGCACAGCTTGCTTGAAGCGGCCGATAATGTCGATGTCGTCCGCAAAGCCAAGCTGTTGGGCAGACCTGTTGAAGATAGTGCCTCAAAGGTTAATACCACTCTTGCGCACTATCTGCTCTAGGACTAGGTTGAAGAAATCATATGAAAATTTTTCGCATTTCCTTGTCTGAACACTGTACACGTCTGGAATAGCTCGGATGAGCTGTTACCCATTTGCACGTTGCACCGCATATTTTGTAACGTCATGCGGCAAAGCTTGTTCAGTTTTATTTAGGATCTCGAGATCCGAGTTCCGACATCGCCAATAGAAGCTCTTGGCGACTTATGCTAACATATGCGGCTTTGAAGTCGATGAAAAGATGGTGGGTCTCCTTGGTCTTTTCCAGGATTTGCCTCAATGTGACATAGTATGGTGGATAGGATCTTGATAGCAACATTAACCAAGGATATGCCTCTGTAGTTTTTGCAGGACATATGGTCGCCTTTGTCCAAAAGATCAACGAATATAAATTTGAGGTATCATCAACTATTCACGATCTAATAGCCGGATATGGCAACCCCGGATTAAAATATAGCTGTACTAACGACACGTTAGTTTATACTTAACGAAGAAATGCTGCTGGGACTTCGCATTGGCGAAGCAAAGGCCAAGTGCACGCTCTAAAAAACCCATTTACGTTCATCCAGTCATTTTCTTCGGCGGCGCTTTTTGGTGCGATATGTCTTCCCAACATAATAAACGAGAAACTACAATCACGAACTCTAATATCTGTATCAAGATATGGATATACATAATTCTAAATATATATTTTTTATACATATAGTTCACAAAGTCAAAATAGATTGCAAGAAGCAAAACCTGTATGGAAACCCGCATGTCTCAGGCCACGATCATTAGTGGATCGGGTTCCGATTTAGTAAGTGTTTCATAGACTAACTTCTGGTGTGATTTGTAAAAATATTTTATATATTTATACATATATGCTAGTATGACTTCTCAGCGTTCATTGAGCTTTGGCTAACATACCAAGAAAAGAATAACAGAGAATAGAACATTCCCAATAACTGTTCAAATTAATTAAAAAATTTAATACTACAAAGTCATGAAGTGAAAAGGTAAAATCAACCGTCGACATAAATTCTACTTCAAATAAAAATAAGAACAAGAACTCCATGCAGAAAATGTGTCAAAAAATACAATACTAATTAATCACACATAATAGCTATAGTTCTCTGTATAATTATACTTCATCAAATAAATCTATAAATTTGTAAACTTCAGCACTGTCGTAAACACTGAATACAAATAAGATTCAAATTACTCTGTCTATACATCAATTAAGTCATTTTAAAATTTAATTCAACTAAAACTTTCCAGTGCTATCTCTGGAAAAAAACAACAAAAAATTTTCCATTGTTATTTTACATACAATTCAATTGTAGTGTGGTTTTTGTTAAAGAGCAAAACACAAAATACATATACATACATATGCACGTTTGCGTTTAATTAATGCTAAGTCTTTGTTACTTATAGGAAACCTTACTTAAAGTTTTATGTCAGTGCGAAGTTTTCGTTTGACGTTGTTGCATTGGCAAAAGTTTAGTTAGAACTTTTCGATAAAATAAGTCTGTAACTAAGAACAAAAGAAGTAGATCAAAAGATCTTTAAGCATAAATGTTATCATAAAAGTAATCTCAAAATCTCACTTATTTCTCAATGGGCACTATGGAGCCCTGTCAAACCATTTATAGTGTAGTCTAACAATATTTCAACTGTCATTGCGTCTTTTGTGATGACTTAAAAACTATCGGCCTAATTTATCTGGGCTGGGTACATTCAAAAATAAATCTAAAATTATTGGAAAGTTTTTATTTTTATATTTTTTTTTTTTTTAATTTAAAATTTGTTCTATGTTTTAAAAAAACATAAACTTGGCACTTGTTCACTTATTTTCAAGTGTGGTTTAAATCTCAAAGTAATTTTTTTTACTAGCCAAAAACTTATCTACCAGACGTTGCAAGGAGCGCCATGCTCCTACGGGCCTGGTGGAGGGATGATTTCTCAAGTGGAGGTAAGGGAAAGGCTTTGAAGGCGTCTACCTCCCCTTAGCCAGGTGATTATGTGACGACAGAATTCTCTTCAATGACTTAGAAGTACCCTCCGACATTACAGGCTGTAGCTTGCTGTAACCCATCAATACCCTTAACGGGCTTGAATGACATAGGATTATCAAAGGTTTCAACACAAGGGAGTCACAACCCCTAGGGTATCAGAACGGATCTACATTGATCTAAGTGTGACGGTAACAATATCAACAATCAGCCCATTAATCTATTCTACCTATCTACTCGTCAAAAACTCACCCTTTATTACCTGTATAGAAAGTTAAAGTTGAACAGGGATTCTTCATTGAGCCCGGCAACGTCGTCGGTAAGTAAGAGCATCCGGGCAAAGGGAAGACCAATGCGCTTTACATTTATTGAAAAGTGATTTGAGAATTTTTTACTCAATTTTTTTTTTTAGTAGCTGTTATTCAGCTGGATTTCAGGCTATTTAGAAATAAAATAAACGACTGGAGTCACACGAACTTGCTCTTATTTAGGACACGAAGAATTTTTAAAACGAATGTTATTAGAGAAAACTGTTCATAAGCATGAAATTAATTTTTTAAACTCTTTTAGTAGTACTCGTAAGATATAAAAACAGAACGCCGTGTGATTTTTTAAACAAATATGAATTTATGCAAGAACAAAAATTATAAGTCGTTGTAGAAAGAATTTTGGTACGCCAACTTAAAGTTTTTATTATGATAAGAACAAAAATTAAGTTTACAAGAAAAATATTGACCCATTTTGGAGATAACTTCAAAAACAAAATCATTTTTTTTTTCAAAAACTCAAAAAAAAATTATTTTTCAAAACTTCAAAAAATTTAAAATGCAATGTTACTTCTTAGAAGCTTCTCCATATAAAATTTCTTTAAAATCCGTTATGTGGACGATGAGAAATCGAAAATTGAAATTTGAAAAAGTGGTTTTACGAGTATGGTAGGTACAGTCAGTAATAACTCATTTTAAATTTTATTTTATTGAATTCTAAGTCGTAACACAAAAATTATCAAAATTCTAGGAGCCGTTTTCGACATACATAAATCGATTTTCGAAAACCATTTTTTAACATTTGTATAATGGGTAGGTACCGTTATTTTAAGGTTAAATACAATTTTCTTTCTAACAACTTGTAAAATGTATTGAGAAACTTTAAATTGTCAAGTTTAAAAAAAAACGAGCATGGGATTTTCGAATTATTGTGTTTTGAAAAAAATATTTTGAATTTTTTTTTTTTAAATAAAAAAACTGATCAAAATCGGTTGAACCGTTTTAGAGAGAATCAAAAACAAAAAAATGGTTAATAAGCATTTTTTGGAAAAATTTTTCAATTTCAATTTTAAGAATGTTTTATTTGTTAATAATCTGTGGAACAGTTTTTAAAAAAAAGTATATATAAAATTTCGAAAAAATCGATTGGTAGAAGAAAAATACGTGTGTGGGGGAGGGGAATTAAAAATGATATCCATCGAGTTTAAATTAATTCGGCCGAGCCGTTTAAGCTGTAGCCCAACAGACAGACAGAGACCCACTTTTTCGTCAACGAGATCGATTTTTGTTCGAATGCAGAACTTGCCTTGTAGTACCTACAACACAAGTCGCAAGTAAAAAATCAACCAACGTAAATTTGATCTTAGCTATTTCTTAGTAAAATTTCGTTAATGTATGAACGAATTCTCTTTCAAAGTTCCACCTATAATGTGCCTTACAAGAAAAAATAATATTGATTTCCAAAACTTTACGACTTAAATGTTGTAATCTTGAACATTGTAATCTTGAACCAAAAAAACAAGTTGATGCCAATCATACTGACATTTGACTTAGTGTGATATATTCGAATCAAAAATGGCATATGTACAAAAATATTGAAGCTACATATTTATATTAAGGAAAATTTGAGGGACTACAATGTTGTACTTGAAATTTCTGGACGTACAAATATGTTGGCACTTAAACGAGGATAATTTTTAGATTCATTAAAGGATTTACTTCAAATTTCAATCAGACATTCTTCCATCACTATATCAGAAAACGTCAAAAAAGTGATTCCAAGAATTCCGTGTTTTTATTCGTCGTACTGTCTAAGCCACTGAAACGATTATCTCCAAACTTGGAACTTCATGTTTTTCCCCTTGAGGTTATATATATTTTTTTAACGCTTAGATCAACTAATTTTGTATCGCTAAAATCGTTAGTTATTTGTCTTTTGATAACAGCTTTAACGATTTTGATAAAACTGTATTAAATCGTTTCATAATTGTTATTTACCATGAACCGATTTACGTAAAAAAAATTAAAGGAAAAAAAATAAAATAATAAAACATTAAAAAATTTACCAGATTTATATTAATTTCTCGTAATTTGTAAAAAATATTCGAAATACTACTTCGTCCTCGGTCCCAAAGCTCGCTATCAATGACACTCCCACTTCCCACCCAGCCCACTTGACAAAGCCAATTTGCTTGCAGCACACTTTGCTACTATTTCGAAGCTGCCAGAGAGTGTTATGACTCCTCCTGTACTTGAGAACACTAACTTTTCTATGGGACGAATCGTTTTTCGTACTCGTACAGTTGCAAGAGTCCTAAAAGATCTTGACATACATAAATTCGCTGGCCCGGATAGTATCCCTACCATTGTTCTGAAGAGGTGTTTTTCAACGCTGGCAAAACCACTGCGTAAGCTTTTCTATCTATCCTATTCCTCTGGACTCTTTCCGAGAAGATGGAAAACAGCATTTCTCCAGCCTCTCCTTAAAAAATGTGAATCTTCTTCCCCCTCTACCTATTGTCCATTTGCACTTACGTTCTTCTTTCCAAGGTCATGGAAACACTGATAAATAATCAGCTCAAGAAATATCTTCAAGAACGAAAGCTTCTTAATGACCGACAGTATGGCTTTCGTAGCAATAGGTCCACTGGTGATCTGATGGTATATCTCACCAAACAGTGGCACAAATCTTTACACCGTTTTGGTGAAAGTAAGATTATTGCACTGGATATTTCAAAAGCATTTGATAGAGTTTGGCATAAAGCTCTCTTATCGAAAACGCGTGCTTTTGGTATCCATGAATCTCTTCTTCGTTGGATTAGAAATTATCTTTCAGGCCGCTCAATACAAGTTGTATTGGATGGCCTCAAGACTGAAATTCATAAAATATATGCTGGTGTACCCCAGGGCTCCGTTTTGTCTCCGACTCTCTTCCTCATGTTTATCAACGATCTCCTATCTGAAACTTCTAATCCACTAAATTGCTTTGCTGATGATAGTACCCTCAGCTTTTCAGAATCGTTGGAAGATTCACTTCCTTGTTCTTCGCAAGTGGAACTTGAATGGCAGCGTATGAAAAACTCATTAAATTCTGATCTTGACAGCATTGTCCAATGGGGAATACAAAATCGTGTAGAATTTAATGCTTCTAAAACCCAATGCTGTCTTCTATCGTTAAAGCGAAATCCTCCCCTTTTGCCGCTATCCATGAGCGGCATTTGCATTGAGGAAACTGAACAACTCTCAGTGCTCGGTATGTGCATTACAGACCACCTTGTGTCGAATGATCACATATTTGACGTTGCCAAAAACTCTGCCAAGTGTTTAGGTTTCCTTAGACGTTACAAGAAATTGTTCACCCCTTCCGATCTGGCTAAAATCTAAAAGGCTTATATTCGTCCAAAGCTCGAGTACAATTCCCATATTTGGGCAGGTGCTCCAATAACACATTTGAGTCTCTTGGATAGAATCCGAAAAAGAGCTTTAAAAATGATAGGTGATAGAAGTACAACAGAAACATTTGAATCTCTCGAGCACCGTCGCAATGTTTCTTGTCTTTCATTATTTTACCGTTACTTCTATAAGCAGTGCTCTAGCGAAATAGCCAGTTGCATTCCTCCCCTTAAACAATTTAACCGCAATACCCGCGCTTTTAGGAATGCTCATCAGTTTACCCTTGAGTCCACCATCGGACGTACTGTGAAATACAGAGATTCTTTCTTTAGCCGGACTACACGAATGTGGAATGCTTTACCCAGCTCTATTTTGCCCTTCCATTGTAATGTCCAAAAATTTAAAACTAATGTGCATCGGTATCTCCTTTTTAACACTTCCTTGTTCTCCCAATGCTCGTACTCTGTAAATCATTTTAAGGGTAGTAATAACCCCTTGAGTGCGCGCCTATTATAAAAAAAAATTGACTTCATCCCAAAAACTCAAAAAACTTGTATGTTCTCTTGTTTTTAAAATTTTAATATACTCTCATTTATTCGAAGATTTTATTTTATTAACTTTTTTTAGCCATTAACAACATTGGCTCAAAATTGTAGTTGAATTAGTATGACGTAAAAGCTGTTTTAGTATGAAATTAGGTTAAAACTAAGATTTTGCAAATTTTAATCGATAATAGCATCATACTTTCTCTACCCTTTTATTAAAGTTAAAATCATCGAATACCTATTTTATTTTTTTAGTGCCGTGCTATTTACAATCGCCACAAAAGGTCTGTTTTCTAGATCTGTTTACTTAGTTTTTTACACGAACTGTCATTGTTTTAGGTGTGTTCAAAATACATTTAAAATTAAGAATGAGTTAGTAAAATACTTTGAAGTTAGCAAATTGCTAAGTACATGGTACTACCACACTACCATCTAAGATAGAGGTCAATTTTCAGCAGACTTGTTGTTTGCAAAGCAAACATCAAGCAATCGTCCGATTTATGGCCTCTAGACTATTTTTTGTGGGGCTATGTTAAGGCTGATGTCTATAGCGGCAAAGCCGCTTCTTCAACACCCACTTAATCAAATGTACACAAGTATATTTACATAAATATTGGCATATTCTTCCCAGTTTTCTTTTATAAACGGAAGTTGAACACTGTAAAGATGCCGGCTCTTATATAAAAAAAAACTTTTATTGCCAGAAATCTTTCGAAACAGTTCATGTGCAAATTTTTAGGGTGTGTTTGAGTAATGTCTTTTATTACAGATTTTATAATATCTTCTTGACTGTGGATGAAATGTTCTGATTTATTTTTGGATCACATTTGATTTTTGAAAAATATAATTGTCTTATGGAATAAATAAGGAAGAACAAAATCGTTGAAATTTTTTGAACAGATGTCTTACATCGACTTCATAGTTAGTAATCATCCATTTTAACATAATTCCAGATCAACAACAGGTTTGTCTGCTCACGTCTTTGTTTTAGAATTTAATTGGTTGGGTCTACCATAATATAGTTATAGTATGTCAGTCTTACACGGATGATGACCTCCTTTGTGGATCTTATTGAAGAAAAAGAGATTGACTAAATTGTTAACGCTAATAAATTTCTTCTCCTGCCATAGTCATGTTTTATTGGTCAAGCAAAATTGTGATATTAAAAAGCACAAAAGTAGTATTTGTCAGGTTAAAAAATAAAACAAAAAAACCTGGACCCTATTTTACGAGCAGCTTTTCACTTTCCATCTTCAATTTTATAAATTATCTTTGCAAGTTTGAATTTAGTCAAACAAAATTTGAAAAGATAAATTGAAGAACAAATTATAAATTTATGTTGAAGAGTAGTTTTAAGTGTATTATATTTCTGAAAAAAAAACGGCAAGGTTTTCCCAACTTTCACAGATTTTTTCATATGTATTATATGTATATACCCTTATAAATACCCGTATAATGTTAAACACAGTGCGAGAAATAATGAAAGACGGATAGGATTTGAAAGGAGTCAAGCATTTCATATTCGTGTAGTGCGGCTAAAACAACAATCTCTATACTTGACAGTACGTCTGAAATTTGGTTCAAAAGTTAACTCATGAGCATTCCTAGAAGTATCATGGGTGTCACGGTTTAGTTATTTGAAGGGAGAAATTCAACTGGCTATTTCACTACAGCACTATTAATGACCATAAATAATGATAGACATGAAACATTGCTGTGGTGCTCGAGAGATACAAATTTTTCAGTTAGACAATGCTCACCTATCATTTTTATAGCTCTCTTTTGATTTCTGTCCCAAGAGACTCAAATGGGTTATTGGAGGGAATTGTACTCGAGTTTCAGAAGAATAAAGGCTTTATATACTACAGCCAGATCAGAAACTTCTTGTATCGGCGTGGAAAGCCTAAACAATTAGCAGTGTTTTTGGGGACGTGTGAAAGAGTATCGGAGATAAACCGGAGCCCTGGGGTACAGGAGTATTTATTTTTTTAGATATCAGATTTGAAATGGTCCAATACTACTTGTAGTGAACGGTTCGAAAATTAATTTCGAATCCAACGAAGAAGAGATTCATCGATACCAAATGGTAGCATTTTCGATAAGAGAGCCAAACTCTATCAAATGTCAAATATCAAGTGCAATAATCTTACTTTCTCCAAAATGATGTAAAGATTTATTCCACTGTTCGGTGAGCATACCATAAGATTATCATTGGACCTATTGCTACGAAAGCAGTACTGCCGGTCATTAAGAGGCTTTAGTTCTTCAAGATATTTCCAAAACTCAAAATTGATCAGCGTTTCCATGACGCTGAAAACAGGAGACGTATGTAGGTGCAATTTCCATTTCTAGTTCCAAATTTATTGTTGAGGTTGTCAAAAATAAAATAAATAAGTCTATGTGGTGATGCTCGTGAAGATCCAGAGCATAAAAGATCTTTCAATTCTTAACCATCTATGTATGCGTGTTGTCAGCAGGAATTGCTGTCAATGATATGCAAGGAGAACAATTTATTTACAATTGAACAATTCGTGTTTAAGAGCTCGATGAAATAACTAAAACAAGGAAAACTAAGCGTTTTTCAACATGAATGTTAGAAATCAACATCTGTCAATTTTCTTGTGAATAGTTCATTAGCCTTGAACAACTTCTGCGAATCATCTTTTTTTTTTTAAATCAGTATTATCTTCGAAAAATGTTCCGCGCATTACGGCAAACGAAAAATCATGGAATTGTGGAATTTAGGTGAACATCAAATCTAATGCAATACACCGTTACCAACTCCACCCCGAGATAGTCACTGTTTGGTGCGAGTTCATGTTTGGCGAAATCATCAGTCGTTTTTTCGAGGATTTTATCATTCTCAGCATTACGATCGTGGAGGAGTCTCATTTATTTTTTTAATAATAGTGCCCAGGAGTCTGAGGGCTATAGCGTCTCCTAGCTCTCCTATTCTATCTTCGGATATTGAGGTGCAGCTGTCGCGTGCGTGCTCTCTTTCTCAGACTATCTATGAGGTAGACCCCCTACTGGGAGTATCGTGGTGTCTTGGTTTATTCTGAATGCGGAGACACATGGTTTCCAGGCGTGCCTGGATTCAAGAGGTGTTAGATAAACCTCGCCTCCTAAGCAAGAGGTGTGTTCATGCCTGCAATATGTCACAATTTTGCGACCGAGATGGCTTTGGCTATATCGCGGTTAATGGTCAGGACCCAATCTGACTCTGATTTAGGTAGGCCTCCCGTGGGATTGAGCCATAATCGGCAGGTGCTCATGTTAAACCAAAAGACGATTCTGTATCTTCATAATATACATCAATCATCTAAGTCTAAATGACTGAACCGACTTTCGTCAGATTTAGATTTGAATTGTTTCCCATCATTTCATGGATGAGAAATTCGAATTATTTTTAAAGGACATCTAGAAATGGTAACTACTGTACACCAATTTTTTTTTTTTTACTTTTTAAATTTTCTTATATTTTTGGATTATTTCAATTTAAACCAATTTTGTCTTACTTTTTCAAAATGATGCTCCCTGGTGATACAAACAATATTGAATTGCATGATTTTCGATAAATAAAATGGATTTATTGCGAAATTAGAGAAAAAGTAAACTTTAGCAAAATTGCTCATTCTTGTAGTAATCTGCATACTTAACTTATATCCTAATATTTTATGTCTGCAATTCTTGACCATATTTTCACCAAGTTGGAGAGATGCAGTGACGCATAAACTTGATACGATATTATACAATATTCAACCGGCGCGGCGATTGACAGCTTAGAAAACTTCCACTGTGAATGCGTCCTTAAATCCCAGACCAAAATGACAATGTAATTTACAAAAAAAGAACATTTTCATCATAGAGAAGTTCACGAACGAAGAACGGCAACTCTAAGAGCGTTGACGCCAATATGTGGGTAAAATTTTCATCTCAGTTGTCATAGTCTAGTGAAATAATTTGAGTCAAAATGTTTGCTATTTGATACACATAGCGTGTCCTGGATATTGCAGGCGTTCAAGCATTCGTCACAACACAATCGAACTTAAGCAGTCGATTCAGCCTTTTCAAGAAAATGGGCAATATTTGGCAATTTTTGAGAAAATATCTTGACCTACACCTCTATAAAGAGAAGTAAACTCAAGAACTATGTAAAGTGACTTATGTTGTCGGATTAGGCTCTATAAATGTTAAAATAAGATGAACAACTTCATCGCTTGACATCAGATGAAGTGCATTTTTGGTTTAACGGCTTTGTCGACAAACATCATATGCGTTACAGGTCAGATGAAAACCCGCTTTCATAAAAAAATAACTATATGTTGTATTTTATGTGCCGGTGATGTCTTTGGCGTCATTTCTTTTATCAATTCTATTTATTTTATTTTTATTTATTTATTTAATAACAAATGTTTCTCTGTATACATAAGAATTTACTTCTTTTATGCGACATATACAGGAGTAAAGAAAAATAACAATGAGCAAGATTTTGAAACACAACAGCAAAATATATAACTTTATTATGGAGAAACTTCAATTACGTTGACGAGTTAAGAAATAGAACAAAGACGATAAAAAACTCTTTCTGTGATCGATTTTCCGTTTGATATCAAGGGGTAAGTTATTCCAAAGACAATGGCATGAACAAAAAACTGCCTGCGCGAGATTAAACATGTATGTATAGGGGGTATTAAGACAAGACTCCGACTAGATCGCGCGAGCACTATTTTATCAAATAAGTAGGTTGGTTGCTGAAGTTGGATAAGCTTATATAGAAAGACGAGAACTCTGTAGTTCAAAAAACTTTGGAGATCACACCCAAGTATTTGTTTTGTGAAAACAGAGACGTGATCGTATCTTCTAAGATTAAAAACGTATCTTGCAACTGCATTAATTGCAACACTTAATTTTCTAAAAGATTCGGAGTCGGAATTGGCAAAGATTTCACACCCATAGGTAATAATTGGGACTATAAGGGCTTTGACGAGCCGTAATTTAGTTTTGATTGGAAAACAGCTTCTAGTCAACGATAATCCACGAAGGCTAGCATAGATTTTTGAAACCACGCTGTTTATGTGGTCATTCCATGTGAGAGAACTATTGAAAATGATTCCTAAGTTTTTTATTTTGGAGACGATTTCGATTGGAGAGTTGTTAAGTGAAATATGTGGACTGCACTGCATTTGTCTTCTAGCAATAGGAATAATCTTGGACTTCGATGGATTTAATAAGAGTTCATTTTCAATAGCCCAGCTATGTACAGAACACAAATCTGTGTTAATTTTTGCCGAAGCTTCTTCTATGGAAGTCTCTGGAAAGTTGAGGTACAGCTGCACGTCATCAGCATAAATGTGAAAATTACAATGTGAAATACATTGCGAAAGGTCGTTTATGTAAAGGGAAAATAAAAGAGGACCAAGGATTGATCCTTGGGGAACACCCTTATAGGTGGAAAGAAAGTCAGATTGAAAGCCGTTATGAGACACTGATTGAACACGACTAGTAAGATAAGAGTGTATTAATTTTATCGCAGATACGGAGAAATTAAAAAACCTAGATAATTTATTGCATAGTAAAATAGGATTAACTGAATCAAAAGCTTTTGAAAAATCTAACAGGGTAATGATTGACATTTTATTAGAGTCAATAGCCTCACGAATATCATCAGTGTTGTTACACAGCTATGATTGGATCTAAAGCCCGACTGTAAAGGGGAAAGTAAATTATGTGTATTGACATGGTCTCTAATTTGTTTATTTATAATAAACTCGAGGACTTTAGACAAGTAGGGGAGAATAGCAATTGGTCTATACTCAGGTGTATTTGACTTTTTATGAATGGGTATTATCTTAGCTCTTTTCCACACCAATGGATATGTCGACGATGTCAATATAAGATTGAAAATATGTGTTATGTGGGGAAGGATATGAGGAAGAAGAATCTTAATGAAATCTGGATGAATATTGTCTAATCCAACGCATTTGGATTTAAGAGAAAAAATTGCTTCTCCGACTGTAATTGAATCAACATTAGACAGCGAAAAACCTTCATCAGAAAAGTTGTTAGCACAAAACTAACTAAAACTATCTACATTTATTTCATCGTTTCCAGTAGGCGATTTTTTGGCTATACCCAAACTGCGAACCTGTTTCCAGAGAAATTTCGAAGACCGGTCTGAATTAAAAGTTTTTGAATAATGAATCAGCTTAGACTTTTTTATTAAGCCAGAAACTTTGTGGCTGTCTTAAACTCATTATACATATCTGTACAGCGAAACCTCCTCCATCGGCGATACAAGCTGTCTCTTAAGAGTATGGCTTCTTCTATTCTATACGACGAGAGAACCATGGACATTTTGTGTCTCTAATAATTCTCGACTTAATAGGAACGTATTTGTTAAAAAGATAGTTGACGCAATTATTAAAAATGTCCACTTGTTCATTTACATCTGTTGTTCTGTAAATGTTTTCCCATTGAAGGCAGCCACATTCATAGTATAAAGCATTGAGATCAATGTTTCGGAAATTACGATATTCAAAGGTATTAGGTGGGCTAGGGTGTTTATTAATATTTAAAGTGAAAAGCATTAAGTCGTGGTGAGAAAAAACCGGAAATGTTAGCTGACTATAAAACAGCAATAAGTTCATATCACTAACCAGAACAACGTCTAGCAGGGAAGGAGAACAATTAGGCTTAAAATGAGTAGGCATTGTTGAATTACCAAAAGCAAATCCTTGCGCAAACATAGCTGATCTAAGATTAGAACTAATGGGCGATAAAAGGTTAATATTGATATCACCACAGATAACGACCTTTGGAGATAAAGGTGAGACCTCTTCAATAACACTGCTTATGGTGCGATAGTTAGCAATATTTGGTGGCATATAAATACAGCCAATTATACAGGATTCTTCACCACTTAGGAACTAGAACCACTATGAACTAGACAATAATGATATGTGGTTTCAACAAGGAGAGACTACTTTAACCAATTGCTTAATGGCGATGACAGTCAAAATCCCGCCCAAAATCAACTTGTACCAGCGAATCTAGATGACGTCCATGAGTAACATCCACCCGACCAAAATGAAATCAAAGTAGCCATCAACAGACTAAAGATGAACAAAGCAGCTGGATGCGATGGTCTTACAAGCAGAGCTTTTTAAGCATGCTGGAGATGACATGGTCAGGAGCATACACCAACTCATCTGCAAAATATGGTCGGAGGAAAGTATGCCCGATGAATGGAATCTCAGTACCATCTACCCGATCCACAAAAAAGGAGACCGCCTACTCTGCGCCAACTATAGAGGCATAAGTCTTTTAAGCATCGCCTATAAGATCCTGTCCAGTGTTTTATGTGAACGTCTCAAGCCCTTTGCTGATGATCTTATAGGTCCTTACCAATGCGGCTTCAGACCTGGAAAATCTACAACTGACCAAATATTCACATTGCGCCAGATCCTGGAAAAAACCCAAGAATATAACATCGATATCCACCACCTGTTTGTCGATTTTAAAGCAGCCTACGACAGTGTTAATAGAGCTGAACTTTATCGTACCATGTCCAACTTTGGAATCCCTGCTAAACTGATACGCCTTATCAGGATGACGTTGGAAAATGCTCGCTGTTCCGTCAAAGTTGGTAGGGACTTCACTGAATCCTTCGAAACCACCAGAGGGCTAAGAAAAGGAGACGCACTGTCATGCAGCTGTTTTAACATTGTGCTTGAAAATGTCATACGAAACACCCATGCAAGCACATCAGGCACCATCTTCAATAAATCGACACAATTACTTGGGTTTGCGGACGACATTGACGTGATAGGAAGAACAAAGCGAGCAGTAACCGGTGCATTCACTACAATGGAGTCAGCAGCAAGCAGAATGGGACTGAAAATAAACGAGGGCAAGACGAAGTATATGCTTTCATCAACAAAAGTCCAATCCCACCACCGACTGGGTCAGAACGTGACCATTGATAGGTATAACTTCGAGGTAGTCAGTGAATTTGTCTACCTGGGCACTGCTGTAAACTTAGGCAACAACATCAGCGCCGAAATCAAACGCAGACTAACTCTTGCTAATCGCTGTTTCTTTGGGCTGAGTAAGCAATTGAGGAATAAAGCCCTATCGAGAAGAACCAAGGTGACACTCTATAAAACACTAATCATCCCGGTCCTGCTATATGGTGCAGAAGCATGGACCCTCTCCCAATCGGATGAAAAATCACTTGGAGTCTTCGAGAGAAAAGTTCTGCGTACGATCTATGGTCCTGTCTGCGTAAATCGAGAAAACAACATTTGGCGAAGAAGATACAACGACGAACTATACGAACTGTACAGCGACATAAGCCTAGCCAGAAAAATTCGAATTCAACGACTAAGATGGCTGGGCCATGTAGAGCGAATGGACAACGACGCTCCAGCTCGTAAAGTCTTCAACGCCAAACCCGAGGGAGTCAGAAGCCAAGGTAGACCTCATCTTCGATGGAGCGACCAAGTAGAAGGAGACCTCCGACAACTTGGAGTGCAAAATTGGAGACGGCAGGCTAGCGATCGAGTCGGCTGGAGGGGCATACTAAGCAAGGCCCAGGAGCACCACGCTCTAGTGGCGCCATCGTAAGTAAGTAAGTAAGTAAGGTTTCAACTAGGCGGAACCACAAGCTACACAGCCGCTGTCATTTGCCGTCTGGATCATGTGACCTTACACCTCTAGACGTTTTTTATAGGGCTATGTTAAAACATCCACCAAAAAGCCGGCATCGTTATAGAAGTTCAGAGCCAATAGTATACGAGAAATGTCGGCCGTTTCCGTCGAAAGACAAGTTATCAAAAATTGGGCTCGACGAATCGCCTGCTGTAAACGTGCCCGAATATTAATCTTCAAATACTATAAATTAACGTTTAGATTTTACTTCAAACCAATACCAAGATATCTATAACGGTTTGCGTTTTATGCATAAATAAATTGTCAAGCCCTTACTTTACTGGAAAACCCGATGTACCTATACATACATTTTGTATGTTCTTTAAAGAATAACAATTGTATAAACCCTTTATTTTTAAGTGAATTTATAAAGTTCTGTACACTAACATAACGCAGATCATTAAAAAAAACAACAATAAAGGAGGTTTTGCACCAAACAACTACCTAACTCTTTTAAAACGCCATCATAAAGTTCTCAAGTTCCTGAATTCAATCTCATACAATCATCGATAAGGGATAAACGTCCTTCAATCTCAAAGAGTCTTTGAAATGCAATTCTTTTTCAAACTCAACCAATGCTTTTCTTACTATACTCGAAGGACAGCATCATTTGAAAATATTGTTTCTAGTTTCGCAAAAATCCTTTCTGTGCAACCCTTTTGCTCCCCTGATTTTCATTTTAAGATAGCACGTGGCATGGTATTTCTACCTGAAACGACACGTATCTCTACCTTCAATTAATTAAACGGTAGCACGCTTTTATTTTCTCTTTTGTCGTGTCCCCCCCATTGCCTCATTTTAACTTTGCATATCAAAATCAACACTTAATCATCGAAAAATTTAATACTGTGCTTCAACTTCTTGATTCTACAACATGAGGCAGCAGTTAAATTCTTTTCGTTCGGTGCCAAAACTGTGATTGGGTATCGGATATCAGGATTGTTGAGCATGAGTTTAACCGATTATCCCAAAGGTTCAATTGATTGCGGTTGAGATTTTGAACGGTGAAAGCTGAAACCGAAAATAATGTGAAGGGACCTTTTTTCTTTTGTTATCCTTATTTCATCACGAGTACACCTACCTAGATTTGATTTTTCGTTGAAGCTATTCACCAACCATGGAATCACACCAATTACCACTTCGTAAGTCTTCTATACATTGTTAGCCTTCGCATCAATTCACAGGGATCATAATAAAGGTGTTCTCTTCCATTTTATGCTTCAGTAATTTTTCATTGAGAAAAAGCACACATCACAGGATTTCAGTTTAACTTATTTGCACAAATAATTATAAAAGCGTGTCGCTGTGCATATAGTCGACATTAAGGTGAAGGGACTTAACATTTTTATTTTTATTTTTTATAACGACGACGATGACGGAGCGATTTTTGTTCGCCTCATTTAGCATCTAGTTGACTGACACTATAATAGAAGTGACTTCCCCGTGCCGCGTATGCTAATATTTTGTTTGTAAAAATAGGCCACAGTGGGGATATAAAACTGTGAGTCACGTTATATTAAAATATTTTTTTGTTATACATTAATTTTTAAATGTAGAATTTATTATTTGCACACACTCGTATATGTGTTAACGTATTTTTCTCAGAACTAGCTTTAAAAAACTTGGGTAATTTACAAAATGGAAGGGCGCAAGGCAAGGAACTAATGTTGTTTAATTTAATTTTTAAAATTTCTTTCATGCCCAAAATGTGCCAAGTGCTCCAACACCATATCGATTTGTTTAGTGCAGGGTTCTGATTTTACTTCGATCGAAGTAGATCCTCTTCTCTACTTTTCTTTGACAAAATTCTTAACCAGTACATTTAAAGACAGCGCTGATCACTTTGTATTACATAAAAAACAAGTTTAGGAATCGTTAAAGCGTAAGCCACCTTGGAAAATTTAATGTTTTCCAGATCAGTTGCAAAAAAACGTAAAGATATTTATGAGCCACCTTTTAAATTGATTAAATTCATACAAAAATACAAATAAGTTGATGGAAAGTTTACTTTAAAATAGTGATATTTAATTACATCTTTTTTACAAATCTAAAGTTTGAATTAACATACAAATGTTATGTTTATATAATTTTTTGTTTTTTTTTTTTTTTTTGTCTGAAGTTTTATACTAAATAAACTTTTGTTAAAAAATTTGTTTCAAAAAATTATTTTTTTTTTAATTTTCTAAACTACGAGTACTTCAAAAATTTTGGATCAACTTTAGTTTTTTTCCGTATCTTCTTCGAAAATTTAAAACCTAAGTCCGAACCCTGGTTTAGTGTTTTCAGGAATAACGGCCGGTCTGCGATTTCCGTAGAGGACTTCGGGCAATTCAAAATGATTGGTTCACGAGTTAAAACCTTGCTTATATGGTCAATGATCAAGTGAATAAACAAATTTGCAGAATATGCGGCACTTAAAAGCCAACAATATATCTATTGTTGAATATCAAGCTGACCCACTTAGATGCACTGTATAGTATGAACAATGTGGATTGAATTTAATTTCGAATAATAACTTTAACTTTTTTAAAGAACAATGTAAAATTGTGGCTGGGATGGACAGCCCAGACACGTCAAAATACTATCGAGTTTTTCTCATTTGAATTGATTACCGCCTTCGACCTATCTAACAGCTCAAGATTGTTTGCATGCAATTAAAGAAGCTCCGCATCCTGACGTACAATGTCAATTCATTGTACAGCCTTGAGAAGAGAACGACATTTAATTTATGGATGAAAAACAAAAACCCGGACATCGCTCTTATCAGTGAGACCAACGTCACCAGACGCAACAACATCGACATGGCTGGCTTCAAAACCTTCCGAAAAGACAAAGATGAGGGCCGTAGAGGGACGGCAATCTACGTAAAACAGAAGATTTGCCCCAACACCGCCGAAACAGTTATCACAGGTCTCAGAACCAGTGAAGCCACTGCCGTCACCATTAAACTTGGAAGAGATGAAACTCTTATCATCATCAGTGTCTATTTCAAGTGCCAATCCAGCATGAGAAATATTCACAATGACCTCCAAATTCTCAACGGTGTCCTAGAGAGAAGCACATATGGACTCATCGGCGGTGATTTCAATGCCAGGCATCACATGTGGCTGGATACTGCGATTTCACCTGAGGGCAAGGCGATTGTTGACTGGCTGGACACCAACAACGACCAGCACTCCTTAGTGGTTGTTTCACAACACAAACTCACCTTTCCCAGAACACCATCAACGCTGGACTTCTTCCTGGCTTCCTCGAACCTGGTGCACACTCTTCCGGAAATCCGGAATTATGTCTGTACATTATTGCATAGTGACTCGGACCATGAAGCTGTTCAACTATCGATTAACCTCAACCAACCCATACTCCTTACAACAGAAGCTCCTGAGAATTTCATTAATTTCAGACTGCTGGATATTGATAGACTTCACAGAGACATAGAAGACAGCTTAACTCTCCCACCTTCAGACAAGAATCTTCTGGATATCGAAATCGATGCAGCAATTGTCAACTTTGAACATGCCGTATCGGATGCCCTGGACAAGCAAAAACAGTCTAAAACATCAAAAGATAGGTACCAGCACCTTCCCGAGTACGTTCAAAATCTGTATGCTCACAGACAACGTTTAAGAAAACGTCTCCAGCGGATCCATCAAAGTGATCTGAATACAACAAACAGAAACTACCAGATAGTTTGGCATGAGCTACAGCAAGTCAACATCATGCTCCGGAACTCTATTTAACACCACAATAATATCCAATATCAGAAAAGATTACAAGCAATCAAGCCAGGACCAGATGCTTTCAAAAACATTAATAGGATCATTGGAAAACAGCCACAAATACCCGAAACCATCATCAGCAATGATACTCAAGCTACCTCGGCCCAAGACAAGGTGGAAGCGTTGGCTGACTACTTCGAAGGAAACTTCACTCCGAGCCCACCTACTGACCCAGCTTTCTTACAAGAAGTTAAGGCAACAGTTCAACAAACACTGCAACCAAATCCGGATAGAATAAATTTTAATATTATCAATCCAGCAAATGATCTCACCGATAGTCCACATTTATGCAATCTAGAGGAGGTTGTAGAAATCATCGGCAATTTTAAGCCAAAAAAGTCTGCTGGACCAGATGGTGTCTCCTATTACATCCTGAAAAGGCTGCCACATGCGGTAATGATTTTCCTCACAATCATTTTAAACAACTGCATCAACAACTGTTACTTCCCCCAGAAGTGGAAAACAGCGAAGATTGTGCCAATTCTGAAGAAAGGTGCTTCCAACTTAGTTTCCAACTACAGACCAATATCACTTCTCAACAATATCAGCAAATTACTGGAAGAATTAATCTTACGAAGACTGAAGAAATTCTGCTGTGAAAATTCAATCATCCCTGACATGCAATTCGGCTTTCGAGAAAAACACTCAACCTTGCATCCACTGGTTAAATTCCAACACGATATCACCACAGCCCTCAACAGTAATCGTGTCACCGTGCGTCGGATGCTTTCTGGATGTCGAGAAAGCATTTGATAACGTGTGGATAGACGGTCTAATCCACAAACTTCATCTTATGCAAGTACCTCCGCCATTAATAAAAATTCTCTTTTCTTTCCTATCTTGCAGGAAATTTTTTGTTCAAGTAGATAACTGCAAATCAAACATAAAGACCATCAGAGCTGGAGTCGCCCAAGGCTCAAAACTAGGCCCCTTCCTCTACAACTTGATGACTTCAGACCAACCTTCTCCAATTGGATGCGAGAACCTCCTGTATGCTGATGACTCGCTCACCTATGCCACATCAATGTCACCTCTAATCGCTGTCCAAAAAGTAGAAACCCACATTAACAGACTCTTCCAATTCTACCAGAAATGGGGCATCCGAATCAATACTTCCAAATCGGAACTTGTCTGCTTCAGGAGACCTTCAACTGGTAGAGGCCTTCGCACCGCAACAATTTGCAGAAATCTGGCCCTAAGACTCCCTGACGGATCCTCCATAGTGGCAAAACCAAATGTCAAGTACCTGGGAGTGCACTTCAACGAGTTGCTAAGGTTTAACCTGCACTCAAGAAATGTTCTGAAAAAGGCCAGCTGGGCCTTCAGCCGTTTGCACCCATTGCTGAAAAGAAGATCAGGTCTTAGCCAACCGACAAAGATATTAATTTACAAGCAGCTCCTGCGACCAGTGATTAGCTATTCCTTCCCAGTCTGGTTTTCCATCTCGAAGACAGCTATGAAGGAACTTCAACTATTCGAAAGGAAGATACTGAGGATCTGCACTGGACTCTACTTCGACCGTCAACGCAAGAAGCACAGGAACGAAGGCCCCCTATGAGCCAACAAATGTAAATTTTCATGCATATGTAGTATCTTATTAGTTGTAAGCCAAATTGTAAATAGTATGTTCAATAAAACAAAATTGAATTGAATCAAGATTGTTTGCTTTGGGGATATCAAAAGTGTAAGTTACATGATAATAAGTAAAGAACCGTGCAAACCCAGAAAAGTCAATTTTTCAGCTTCGATTATTGATACTTCTCTTTGTTTCCTAGTCAACTGTGTTTACTTACTGTGCTTATTGTACAATTTTAAATGAATAGCGAAGGTTACAAGAAATGGCGTATTTATCGACCAGACGCATTAGCTTTTATTTTCCCTGCATATTTCTTGACTACAAGGCAATTTCTTGGCACGATCCACTGGGTTAAGAGAAATTTGGCAGAAAAAGTTCATATTGTTCAATTATAACTTAAGAGATATTGTAATTTATAGGTTAACAAGGTATTTTCGTGGGATAATTTACATTGAAAAGAATGGATGAGGTCCAAGATTTTCGGGATATTTTAGCAAAGAAAAGATCGATCTAGTATAGCATATATCCTAAATTTAATCCTAAAGGCATTAAATTGTATATCTATACAAATATTTTAACGACGCTTTATACATCAGATCCGATACTTTTAAGCTACATCAAAATAAAAATATTCATTTTTTCTTGGTTTTCGAGAAATACAAGCTTCAGTGTCGATATGAAATAGAATGCACGACTGGATCGAACGAACTTGCTTGCTATGTAAAAGACTAAACATTTTAAAAGTTAACGTTACTAGAAAAAATGATCATAACCATGATATTCATTTTTTAAATGACTTAAACAACGCCTCTAGCAGTTAGAGCTAAAAATAGGCTGTCATGTGATTTCTCCACAAATATTAATTTATGATGGAACAAAAGTTAAAAACCGCTGTGGCGATTTCTTAAAAAATTAACTTTTAGAAACAATACAAGAGGCACAATCTTTCAAAAGTCCGTCCAATTACTCGGATACGCCGACGACATTGACATTATTGGAAGAACAAAGCGTGATGTCAGTGGCGCTTTTGTGAACATTGAAACGGAAGCGAAGAAGATGGGTTTAGCGGTAAATGAGGGCAAGACCAAGTATATGCTGTCATAAAGAAAGGACACACAACACCGTCGTCTTGGACAAAACGTCATTATAGACAGCTATAACTTTGAGGTAGTGAAGGACTTCATATACCTAGGCGCCGCTATAAACTCTGAAAACAACACCAGCGCTGAAATCAAACGAAGAATAATTCTTGCCAATCGCTGTTTCTTTGGACTAAGAAGGCAATTGAGTAGCAATGTCCTCTCTCGAGCAACTAAAGTGTCCCTCTATAAGACCCTCATCATCCCGGTTCTTGTCTATGGTGCAGAGACATGGACTTTGTCGAAAGTGGATGAGAGCGCTTTAGGCTGTTTCGAGAGGAATATTCGTCGTGTGATCTTTGGTCCCGTCTGAATAGACGGGGAGTGGAGGAGAAGACCAAGTCAAACATATAAAAGTCCAGCGACTGAGATGGCTTGGTCATGTAGAGCGAATGGACCCGAATGCTCCGGCCCGGAAAGTCTTCGAATCAAACCCCTGAGGGACGGCGAAGTAGAGGAAGACCTCGACTCAGGTGGCGCACACAAGTGGGGGAGGACCTCAACCAACTTGGCGTGCGAAACTGGAGACAGCTAGCTAGGGACCGAGCTAGCTGGAGAAGCTTGTTGGTTGAGGCCCTGGTCCACCCCGGACTGTAGCGCCATCTTAAGTAAGTAAGTATTAAGGCAAACTAATATTTGAACAATCGGTACAACCGATTGTGATCAATTTCTTTATGCTTAAGCTCCTTTAAAGTTTGAATATTATTGTGTTTTCAAAACTCAACATTTCGAAAATTCCATGCTTGGTTTTTTTAAAACTTGATAAATAAAAGTTCTTAATTTAATCTGCAAGATGTGAGAAAAAAAATGTGTATTACGTTAAATTAATGGTACCCTCCATAAAAAAAATGATTTTCGAAAATCGTATCTTTCTCGAAAACGGCGCCGAAATTTTTTTTTCGATTAATTTTTACGATCTATAATTTAATAAAAATAAAATGCACGAATGGATCGCACGAACTTGCTCCTACGTAATAGACTAGGAATTTTAAAAACGAATGTTATTAAAGAAAACTGTAGTACCTTTGTATATATAACCTATAGTATTATTATGGAGCGTGATTTTATATTGCGAACGCTAGCCTGGTGGTGGCGCAGAAACTAGCGCACGTTTTTAAAGTGGAGAGTAGGATAACATACAAAACAATTGTAAAAGACAGAATATTTTATTATTAAATTTAGCAAAGACAAATCTAGCAATTGCATGAACTAGCCTTAAGATGTAGCCACAATCTTTCGTCTTCTTGATAGTACTATGTATAAGTTTTATATACAAAGGTAGTACATAAGAGATAAAGACAGAATGCTCTGCAAATATGAATTTATGCAAGAACAAAAATTATAAGTCATTGTAGTGGTTCCTTAAAAAAATAAGCTTTTATGCACAAAATTTTTAAGACATTTAAAAAAAATTGGTACATCAATCTTAAGTTTTTATTATTGTACGAATGAGAGTTAAATTTCCAAGAAAAATATTAAGCCGTTCTTGAAATATCGAATTTTCAAAAAAAAATGACTTTTTTTTCCAAAAATTTTAAGTTTTGAAATGCAATGTTTTTTAAATTTTTAGTAGCTTCTTTATAAAAAAATTTCATTAAAATCCGTTATGCCGATAATGAGAAATTCAAAATTCGCAAAAATCGTTGTATGGTAGGTACAGTCAGTAATATCTAGATTTCAATTTTTTTTATTAAATTATAGATCGTAAAAATTAATCAAAAGAAAAAAAACGAAAAAAAAAATAAAATTGAAAATTTGATTATGTGAAAATATTCAAACTTTGGAGGAGCCTTAGCATAAAAAATGATTTAAATCGGCTGTACCGTTTTCGAGAAAATCAAAAACAAAAAAAAATGGACCCAGGGGGGCTACCAAAACTAACAATTTTTTACAATTTTTTTTTCAGTTATTACCTAGTTTTAACTTAACCAAATTTTTCAAATTTTTTTTTAAATTCTGTGGGACAGTTTTTGAGAAAAAAAAATTTTATAAAATTTCGAAAAAAAATCGTATGGCAGGTACCGTTATTTTTGGTCTTACAAAAAAAAAAGAAAAAAAAGTGTGGGAGGAAAAAATTTTTTTTACGAATGCATAACTTGCCTTATAGTACCTATAAGTCGCAAGTAAAAATTGAAATTAAGCTATTACTGACTACACGTACCATAAAACCATTTGCTCAGATTTTGAATTTCTCATCATCAGCATAACGGATTTTAGCGAAATTTTCAATAGAGAAGCTTCTAAGAAGTTTGAAAAACATTTCATTTCAAAACTTAAAAAAATAAATATATTTTTTGAATTTTAGAAAAATTAAAATTAAATTTTTTTTTTCAAGCATTACCTGTTTTAACTAGATGAAGAGTTTTTGAGAAAAAAAAATATTTTATAAAATTTAGAACAAAAATCGTACGATAGTAAGGTGTCCTAAAAAAAAGAAAAAAAATGTGGAGGGGTGGGGGAGGAAATTTAAAAATGTTATGCACCAAGTTTAAAGGAAATCGGCTTAGTCGTTTAGGCCATAGTCAAACACACAGACAGAATTTCGAGATAAAGTTTTTTCGTGTTCTCGATAATCGTAATGTTAACTTTGATGCTGAACTTTGAATGCATAACATGCCATGAAGGTTTTTATAATACAAAGTCTATATATTATTGAAATAAATCAGCCATGAAAATTACAAAAGTAAGGTGGTTGAATTTCTGTCTGCCGCGACTGTTTGCACTTAATAAATCTAACTCATTACCCAAATACATTTCAAATTTCAAATTCAAATGGTAATATTAACGCGTGGTTCAGACTGATAACGTCTATTACATAGACATGGCGTGAAAATCATTTTTTTTTGTTTTGATAAGACACGCTTGTCGGGCATGCCCAGACATTTTTATTATGCATAAAATATATTTTGAGGTCATTTCGTTAAGCATTAAAGGGCAAATACAAAAAAAAAAGAAAAGATAATTGAAAGGCAGGTAGGTTCTTACAAGCTCATTGTTTAGGAACTCAACTTGAATAAATAATACATTTCGGGGTTGAAGTGCTCATCGGAAGTTTGAATAATAAAAGCGTGACAACAAGTAGTAGTGGGTGTGTCTGTTTGTCCTACTTTTAATGACTTGCGATAAGACTTTTCATGAAAAGTATCTACGTATTTGTGATGACTGATGAGAAATTATTGGAGCGCAGTGTTTCTGGTTTGTTCATTATGTTTTCCCATTTAAAGTTAATATTCATTGTTTTATGATATAATAATTCTTCCATTCATCCGAAAGAAACTCTTTCTTTTGGATATTTTTGATTATAGAATGAATGGAAAGGATTAAGTTCCCGTTATTCAAATTGTACGAGTAAAGTTTAAGGCAAGCAATTGCTTAACTAACAATGAGTCATTAATTTTTAATCATTTAATCATCATAGCTAATTGAAGCTATTAATATAGAATAGAACCAGGATAAATACAAGTTATAAAGACATATTTTTAAAATTTAACTCGCCATCTTGATATTCTTATTTTAGAGGAACCTAGTGAAGTAGAATAAATTTTTTTAAGCAAAACGCGGTGTGTAGTACTGATTTATCTTCCATATAATTTCATAATAAATAGAACACTACCTGCTTAGAATAATCAGTACTTAAGCTTGGTTCTCGAAAGTACATTTTTGACATTGACAACAGCATTCAATCACAACATTTTCATTAGCGATGAGGCTCAAGTTTCACTCAGCCGATACGTTTCTATAATCAAGGTCGCAAGAACTTCCTCTTATGTTAGAGATACTAAAAATAAATAAAAAACATAATGGCGCAAATTTACTGTCGAATTCATACGATATTGAAACTGTTTTAGTATGATACTTGGTTGAAACGACGATTTTGAACTTTTTTTTTGAGATGAGCATCAAACTTTCTCTAAAATTTTATTTAAGTTGAATTCATCAAATAGCTATTTTATTACTTGCGATATATGTAGGTACTATAGGGCAAGTTTTGCATTTGGAAAAACATTCGTACTCCATATATTGATCAAAGGTAACATTACGATGATAAAGAATGCGAAAAAGTGGGACCACCAATTCCGTCTGTATGCCTGTATGCCTTTATGGGTGTACCTCGACCTACAACCTAAGCCGCTATGAAGCGATTTTCTTAAACTTGCTATTTAAGGTTCTTCGGTGATTCCTTAGAGAAGAAATATATTTGTAAACTGTGCTATAATTGGAACTTATCGCATACTTTTTTATTTTTATTTGAGTGTATTCAATGTCTACCTTTCGAAATTCAGCAAGTTGTAATTTACTATTCGAAAATAGTCTGAAGAGACATGCATTTCAAAAAATTGTAGAAACATTTGTTTAAGGAATAAAACCACCCCTACATGAAACAGTAGTTTAGTTGCGAGACTTTGCCTAACTTTTTCATAATTTTAAACACGTAAATAAGACAACGCTTGTAACTAATGTGGGCTTGGCAGCATAATGTAAGCAAACTTACTTTGAACAAATATTAATTTCAGAGATGATGAACTCAAACACAACTACACGAAAAATAACACACTTACTCTTATATACATACAAGTACTTTGGAATTTAAAAAAAATTCTAAATAAAAACATCGATATATTTCGAGAAAAATGCATAAAATGTATTGTTCATTTTGCTGAAACATCTTCAAAAATAGTGAGGTTATAAAAATAAATTCAAGTCTTATAACTGGAAAAATTATGAATTTGTGCAAATAAAATTTAAAAAAAAATGGTTTTTCTATACAAAATTATTAAAACATTTTTAAGAAGAAATTTTGGTAAGCAAGTTTTAAGTTTTTATTATTGTATAAATACAAATCCAAATTTAAAAATAAAATCATTGAAAAAATTTGTACAAAATTCCAAAAATTATTTTTTTTAAAATTTGATATGCAATGTTTTTTTTCTGTTTAATTTTTCCCATTAAATCCGTTATGCCGATAATGAGAAAGTCAAAATTCGAAAAATGTTCTATGGCAGTAATAGTCAGCATTGTCTTAATTTCAATGTTTGTTTATCAAATTAAAGTTAGATCGTAAGAATTAAGCGAAAGAAACAAATTCACAAAATCACAATTCTAGGTGTCGTTTTCGAGAAAAGTACGTTTTTCGAAAACCGTTTATTTAACATTGTTATTAACGTTATTACCAGATATAAAAAATTTGTTGTATCTTATATCATAAGATTACATACATAATATTAAAAAACTGTTGATTGTCAAGATTTGAAAAAACACAAGCATAAAATTTTAGAAATATAGAGCTTTCACAAAAATATTTTTTAGTTTTTTTATAAAAATTAAAAAAAAAATTGAAAATTTTCAACGAGCCTTAGCATTAAAAAACTGACCAAGATATTATTATGTTCTATCGTATTTGAGAAAATCAAAAACAAGAAAAAGGTTTTTATGGGGGGTATCATGAATAACTATGTTTCGGAATTTATTTTTCAACCATAAGCTAGGTTTAACTAGATGAAATGTTTGCAAGTTTTTTATGTAAAATTTTTGTAACAGGTTTTTAGCAAAATATAATTTCTAAAATTAAAAAAAAATTGTTTACCAGCTTCCTGAATTTTTAGTCTTAAAAAAAATATGTGAAAGAAAAATTTAAAAATAATATCTACCAAGTTTAAAGAAAATCGACCAAGAAAAACAGGCAGAAAAAATTGCAAGACACACTTTTTTTGTTTTCCCTACCATCGTAATGTCACGTCTGATAAAAATCGAGAGTATGTAATATTGCAAAATTGAAAATGGTACAGCTCTTTTGGAGCATTGTTTCGTGTTTCTAAATTTATACATGTACATAAAATATCAGTAAACATTTTTGCTTCATTTTGTATTGGTATGAATTGACTATTGTCAATCTGAATGAAGTATACTTTTAAAAGTTAAATAGACGAGCGCTTTAACGTTAAAGCATACTTTATGTTATTAAATTACAATTAACAAAAATTCGGTTCTCGTCTTATATATAATTTGTATAGACTAAATCTGATTTAGAGCATGTTTTAAATATTTAAAATGTTGGGCCATTATCTTTCGAACCAAAACCTATGTATCATGTAACTGTGACCTTAAATTAGTACCATCTACTATTTCATATAATCTATAGGGTTGATCCAATTAAATTTAAAGAGCGACCGCTGATGGCGCAACTATATCTAGTGGCTTAAAACTTTTGACAATTCATGTGTGTTTTTAAAAATATCGACGCAAAATTGTAAACAACCTACTAAACAATTTTCTAACTTTAAATTAGTTCACTAACTATTTCTTTATTTTAAACATTTCTTACCTAGTATCTAATTTTTTTTATGATTCATTGCTTCTGGAGACACTTAAAACAATGTGACTTCATGCAAAAAACAAACAAAGTAAACAGACTTTTTTGACGTTTGTAAATGTTAAGGAGTCATATGAAGTTAGCACGATACTTAACCCTTAGCTGCCACACTTCTGTAGAATAACATAGCTGCCACACTGGGGTACGAAATGCCCCAACAACAAAATATCGTATTGTGAGCCAGATATTGAATATTTTTTTGCTTGAAAAAATTCTGTGTTGATCATTAATATGTATTTTATAAGATGAAGTAGGTTTAAAGAAAAATATTCATATTTATTATTAATAAAAAAATTATTAATTGAAAAAAATTCTATTTTTTTCATTTTTTAATATTTTGAGCTAAAAATTTAATGAGATACTCTCAAGATGTATACCTTCAAGAAAAAAAATACTTCATATTTGTCTTAGCAAAAAAGTATATTTATTTTGTACTATGAAAAGCTTTGACGTAGGTCGACCGCGTGCTCGAGACTGTAAAAGACGTGGATCGAAAGTTGGGTCTTCCATATCTACATCTAACTCCGATGAAGATGAACTATCAGATACGTTGAATTCAGACTCAGAACCATCATCGACTTCAGCATCCGAAATATTCTCAGCAACGCCATTGTTACAATCATCCTCGATCATATCTTATCGCAATGTCCTATTGCGCAAATTGTATGCCATCTAATGGTAACGAATAAATATACTAATATAAATATTATAAACGTTGTAAAAAAAATTCTGAGCAGTCAAAATATTATACTTACGATTATTTAAGAGAAATAGAGCCAAAACAGAGTAAAAAAAAAAAAATACTTAAATAATCATAACTGCCACACTGGGGTCTTAAACGGCACCACACCGCTTCCAACGACTGCCAGAACGATACTAGCGCGCATATCATCGTACTATGGGTTTCAGGGGAAAGAGGTATGCTTCAACTAATAACACAACTCCATTTTTTTGAAAATTGTATATTTTATTGTAAATTAAATAGCGCTGGGGTCACCAGGACCCCACAAGTGCAGCTAAGGGTTAAACAAAATAAAATAGCTATTTAAAGATTTAAAATTAAATAAAATGTTAGAGAAAGTACAATGCTAAACTCAATTCAAATGAGCAAAATCGACGTTTAAACCAAGCATAATACTTAAATAGTTTTGGCATCATATTAATTCTACTAAAATTTTGCGCTATCATGTCTTGAATTTAGAAAAATTAAAATAATTTTCTTAAAAGGTTGATGATTTTTTTGTATTGCTATGTATAAACATTATGAAAATTTACGGTGAGACAATTTTTCACTACTTTTTCTTTGAGAAAAGAACTAAGGGTATTGTGTGGTGTAGACGTTTTTTCTGTGGGAAACAACATGCTAGCAGCAGAATATTTAAATTAAATTTGTCTGCATTTTATATTTCGATATATACAGGCTGGGGCATCTAGTAGTTTCTTTTTAATTGATAAGTTATTTTGACACTGACAGCTGATTCCCGCTCAAAATCTTGACAGAAAGTCATTATCATACGAGTACCTCCGTGGAACGAAATAAGTGACTTAACGCTTGAACAACGTTGCTGAATACTAAAAACTTATTTTCAAAGTGCGCGCTGTGTAGCCCAAACAGTGTGTTTTTTGAAAAGAAATTTTGGTAAGTTTGTGCAAAAAGTTCATGAGACTGGTATCCTAGTGGAAGTTGACAACACTCATGTTCCCCTTCATCGTACGGTGCGCACAGACGAGAATGAGGCTGCTGTAGCTGAATGTGTGAGACTCAATTCACGAACATCAACTCGCCATCGATTTCAACACCTCAATATTTTTCACGCACTAGCCTGAGGAGAATTCTGCACAAAGAACTCGCATTATTCGCTAACAAGGCCCAATTAACTCAGCAATCGAAGGCGCACGATCTTTCATTAGAACGACCGACGGCGACGTTGTGTTTTCGAAATTTTATAAAATATTTTTTTTTGTTTTCAAAAACCATTCCACAGATTAAAACATATATTTAGGTAAAGCTAGGTAATGCTTGAAAAAAAATTTACAAGAAATGTTCATTAATGGTACCCCGCTTAGAATCACTTTTTTTTATTTTCTCAGAAACCTTACAATCGATTTTGATCATTTTTTGTATACTAAAGCTCCCAAAAAGTTTGGATAGTACCTAATGTGTTTTCAAATTTTCAAAACATTTTTTTTGATTAAGAAAAATCAAACACTCAATATATATTTCGAAAACCCTATACTTGATTTTCTTAAATCTTGACAGTTAAAAGTTTCTTAACACAATCTTCAAGATGTGAGAAAAAAATGTATTTTCTTTTTTAAATAACGGTACCCAACATACAATAGGTTAAAAAATGGTTTTCGAAAATCGTATTTTTTTCGAAAACGGCACCCAGAATTTAAATAAAATTTTCTATCTTTCGATGAATTTTTACGATGTATAAGTCAATAAAAAATTAAATGACTGGGTCGCACGAGCTTGCTTGAACTTATATAAACGAGTATGATTTTCAAAAATGAATGTTAGAGAAAAACTGTTCATAGGCATGAAAATTCATTTTTTAAATGACTAAAACAACTCCTTTAATAGTTCGAGCTAAGCCCAGGGTGCCATGTGTTTTAAGCAAATATTAGTTTATGAACGAACAAAAATTATAATTCGTTAAAATTTTTAAAGCAATTTTAAGAAAAAATATTATAAGACAACCTTAAGTTTTTATTATTGTACGAATGAAAATTAAATTTCCAAAAAAAATATTGAGCGGTGTTTGAGCTATCGAATTTTCCAAAAAAAAAACTATAATTTTTCAAAAATTCAAAAAATATTTTTTTTAAGTTTTGAAATGCAATGTTTTTTAAAAATTTTAGAAGCATCTCTATAAAAAAATTCATTTAGATCCGTTGTGTCGATAAAGAGAAATTCAAAATTATAAAAAAATGGTTCTATGGTAGGTACAAGCTGTAATATCTTTATTTCAATTTTTTTAATAAATTAAAGATCATACGAAATAATTGAAATAAAAAATAATTATCAAAATTCTAGGCGCCGTTTTCGAGAAAAATACGATTTTTGAAAACCAATTCATGGTGGGTACCTTCAGTTTTAGCTAAAATAATTTTTTTTTTCTTACATGTTGTAGATTGAGAAAATTTTATTTATTAAGTTAAAAAAAAAATCTAGCATGGGGTTTACGAAATATTGAGTTTTGAAAAAAAAATTTTGAAATTGTTATTTAAGCCTAGTACTCAGTTCAAGTGAAAATGAAAATTTCATATAAAAGTGACTGCTGGTTCACTGGCATGAAATCCGCAACGAGGTGAGTACTAAAATGTGGATTGGAAAAACAAATATGTTCCACAACTTTTTCCACGCTATGATTTTCATTTCTCAATGTACAACCATTAGGAAAAAGTTTAAGGCAACGTGGAAAACTGTGACATTTGTCAGTTGATTTCAATATTTTGTTTCAAAACAAAAAATTGAAAATTTATAAACAGAAAGAACGAATCAGTTTAAAAATAATTGTCATTTTTTTTTTCATTCAAAGTGAGTATCAAAAATTTACGTGGAAAAGTTCATTCTATTTTCATTTTTATTCTTCGCGTGTAATTTGGAACGTATTTATTTTTCATTTCACGCTAGGTGAGTACTAGGCTTTATATACAACATTTTTAGAAGATTTTTAAGAAAAAAATTTGGTATGCTAACTTTAAGTTTTTATGACTGTACGAATGAAAATTAAATTTCCAAAAAGTATTGAGACATTTTTGAAATATCGAATTTTCCAAAAAAAAAAAATGATTTTCTTTTCAAAAATTCAAAAAATATTTTTTTTTAAGTTTTCAAATGCAATGGTTTTTAGACTTTTTGGAAGCATCTCTACAAAAAATTTCATTAAAATCCGATATGTCGATAATGATATGATATGATAATGAGATAAAATTTAAAAAAATGGTTCTATGGTAGGTACAAGCTGTATATCTTAATTTAAATTTTTTTTTTATTAAATTAAAGCTCGTGAAAATTAATTGAAACGAAAAAAATTTTATCAAAAATTCTAGCCTCCGTTTTTGAGAAAACTACGATTTTTGAAAGTCATTTTTTGACATTTGTATGGTGGGTACCTTTATTTTTAGGTAAAATAAATCTTTTTTTCATACATCTTGTAGATTATGTTGACAAACTTTTATTTATCAAGTTTGAAAAAAATCTAGTTGTTATGTATTGAATCCTCATTACATTCCTTCTCTTCATCACTCTTACACTAACACATACTAACACTCATCTTATGTTATCATAATCTTAAGTCAGTCTATAACCAGTCTTTAACCAATAAAGAACATAAGTAAACAGCGCTTGAATTATCACTCTGGATACATACATTATATTTGGCGACGAGGTCAAAAATCAATAAAAAAAAAACAATTCAACAAGGATTGTCTCAAGCGTGTGCTTATTTTTTATTTTAATAGTTTTAATTGCTTTAAAGTTTAATCGCTAAAAGTTTTTTAACGTTTAAAAAAAAATAATTCGCATCTAGTTGTCAATTTTTTTTTTTAATATAACTGCGATATATATATTCACCGAATAATGACGAACAAAAATGAAAATGGTACAAATACGACTATTGTGAACAATGCTTTAATTGGTCACATGGAGCCTTTCGTGATCGGAGATGACTTTGAACAATATTTGGAACGCTTTGACCACATGTGTATCCTCAATTCTGTTTTATCCACCAATAAAGTGTCATCTTTAATAAGCTTCGCTGGTGCGGATTTATACAAAATTCTAAAGTCATTGATTGCTCCAGAACCGATAAGTTCTTTTACTTACGACACCCTTATAAAAAAATTAAAAGAATATTTTACACCAACAAAAAATATTCGAGCTGAAAGGTTTAAATTCTGGTCTCGTAAAATAAAAGACAACGAGGAATTAAGCGATTTCATTGTGGAGCTAATAGTACGGGAGGTAGCGCTGCAATTTTTTTAGGAATTTTATGCCGAATGAATTTTACTTTAAACAGTTGTTTAATGTTCGAAATTCAGTAAAGTGAGCGTCAGTTGTCGCACTTGTGGTGGAGCTAAAGGAGACAGCATGCAAAAGTCATTGGAAAAAAATTTGCTCCGATGAATTTTATACCAAGCGAAACTGTATTAAATTATTGTTTTAATCATATTTCTTCAAAAAATTATCGTCAGCTGTATTGCCGAGGGGGGGTTCAATGTCAGTCACGGGCATAAACCTCATTTAAAATTTGAAAAATAAATTTATTTTATACCTTATGAAATTTATATATCTCAATTTTTATACTTTTAAAATAATAAAGAAAATAGTCAGCTGCACTTTTGACAGGGGTAACACCGTCAGTCAGCGCGATAAACATGTCGCGCACTCAACGCATTCGAGCGTCGCATAGTATCTTTGGAACATAAACTGACGATCTTTACACCCACAAACAATCAGCTGACGACGATTTTTTGTTTCTTTAACATTTAAATTATGTTATACTTAAAATTCAATAAGTATAACATCAATTTCATATAAATAACATCACAGTTTATTTATTTATTCCGTGTAGGTTTCAAATTACATATACAGGGTGATTTGCATAAGGTGTGACAAAAAGCTAGGGCATGTAGGTTGGACTTAGACAAGAAAAAAATCGTATGGGAGGGGGGGAGTCTATTTCCCCCCGTTTAGGCGGGAGGGGCAATTTAAGAAAAAAATCACTTAAAACAGAAAAAAAATTATTAAAAAATAACGGTGATACCTACAGAAAAATGCTATAGCATTTTGAAAAGCCAGAAATACATTCTTTAATTCTGTTTTTAAATAAAGTTGTTCGAGTGAATAGTTTTTGAAAAATTAATTTTCAAAATCGAAATTTTGAAAAAAAAATGAAAATTTTTTTTTAAACAATTTTTTTTTCAAAATTTTACGTAATTAAGTATTATTTTTTTATTCAATATTCAATGCTCTTATTAGTTTTTGATCAAACACAAAAAACCGGATGTCAAAATGTTTTGCAGTTTTTGAGAAAATCAAAAATAACAAAAACTACTTTTGTTCTAAGAAAAGCCTTTTATTTTAGTTTTTTCGTTTTTGGATTCTTAGGTGAATTTACGATTGAAAGGATTAACTTTCTTTTTACTATTTTTTTTTTTATTATCGTCTTATAAGCATACAATAAAGTAACAAAGTACTGGATTAACACATTTTTTCTTTGAGAACACCTGCGTGAGAGCATTGGATTAATATTGACCAGTGAATGTTTTTTAAATAATGCAACGTTACACGCCCTAACTAGTGACAGAAAAATGCAATTGCGAAATAAGAACAAAAATGTTCCTGAATCTTGAAATCAATTAAAATAAGAAATACATGCATTTTTAGATAAAATACATAATTACTGTTTATTATAATTTTTAACTATTTAACTAAAGCTTATTACAAAAAATTTTCCATATGATCCCCATTTTGTAGAAGGCAAGAGTAATTTGACATCGTGATATGTTGACGACTTGACATTCAAATTAGAAATAATTTGTACAACAAAACAGGTCGCGTCGTCGTCGCCAAGCCGACCCCACCATAATAAAAAAGTGGCAGGTCAATTTTAAACCAATGCTCTCACGCAGGTGTTCTCAATAAAAAATGTGTGAAATATGGTTAATCCAGTTCTTTGTCACATTATTGTATGCTTATAAGACGATAATAAAAAAAAATAGTAAAAAGAAAGTTAATCCTTTCAATCGTAAATTCACCTAAGAATCCAAAAACGAAAAAACTAAAATAAAAGGCTTTTCTTAGAACAAAAGTAGTTTTTGTTATTTTTGATTTTCTCAAAAACTGCAAAACATTTTGACATCCGGTTTTTTGTGTTTGATCAAAAACTAATAAGAGCATTGAATATTGAATAAAAAAATAATACTTAATTACGTAAAATTTTGAAAAAAAAATTGTTTAAAAAAAAATTTTCATTTTTTTTTCAAAATTTCGATTTTGAAAATTAATTTTTCAAAAACTATTCACTCGAACAACTTTATTTAAAAACAGAATTAAAGAATGTATTTCTGGCTTTTCAAAATGCTATAGCATTTTTCTGTAGGTATCACCGTTATTTTTTAATAATTTTTTTTCTGTTTTAAGTGATTTTTTTCTTAAATTGCCCCTCCCGCCTAAACGGGGGGAAATAGACTCCCCCCCTCCCATACGATTTTTTTCTTGTCTAAGTCCAACCTACATGCCCTAGCTTTTTGTCACACCTTATGCAAATCACCCTGTATATGTAATTTGAAACCTACACGGAATAAATAAATAAACTGTGATGTTATTTATATGAAATTGATGTTATACTTATTGAATTTTAAGTATAACATAATTTAAATGTTAAAGAAACAAAAAATCGTCGTCAGCTGATTGTTTGTGGGTGTAAAGATCGTCAGTTTATGTTCCAAAGATACTATGCGACGCTCGAATGCGTTGAGTGCGCGACATGTTTATCGCGCTAACTGACGGTGTTACCCCCGTCAAAAGTGCAGCTGACTATTTTCTTTATTATTTTAAAAGTATAAAAATTGAGATATATAAATTTCATAAGGTATAAAATAAATTTATTTTTCAAATTTTAAATGAGGTTTATGCCCGTGACTGACATTGAACCCCCCCTCGGCAATACAGCTGACGATAATTTTTTGAAGAAATATGATTAAAACAATAATTTAATACAGTTTCGCTTGGTATAAAATTCATCGGAGCAAATTTTTTTCCAATGACTTTTTCATGCTGTCTCCTTTAGCTCCACCGCTTTCGGAGCAGCTGACGTTCAGATCTGTTATGTGTTAGGGGAAAACTATTATTGTTATGATTTTCAGCCGGGATGAAATGACTTCGTCAACTATAGCGCTACCTCCCGTACTATAAAGATTCTCGCAGAGAATTGTCAATTTGGAGATTACCTGGACCAAGCGCTATGTGACAAATTTATTTTTGCTGTCACAGACGAAAATTTGCAAAGAAAATTAATCAACGAAGATGTGAGCAAAAAGTTTGAGGATATTTGTAAATTGGCCCTTAATTTCCAATTGACGGCACGTGAAGTTAAAGACATTCAGCAAAAATCAAGCAGTTCATACTCATTTCAACAAAATTGGGTAGGCCGTAGCCGACAATCAAGCCATGGGAGCCGCAGAAATAGATCTTCTTCACGTCAATCTTTAAGAAGATCAACGACTAAACCATCATCAAAACCAACGAAGAACGTCCAATGCTTTAAATGCAAGCAATGGGGGCATTATGCCAATGCTTGTTACCAGGCAACGTATAAAAATACTAACAATTCTAACAAAAATAGAATAAGTAGTTTAATAATTGATAGTAAAAAACATGATTCATGTGATAATTTATCTTTGTCAAATTTAAGGTTAGGTAATATTACATCCATGCTGTATAAAACTGATGCTGTTGTTGTAAGTGTTGCGATTAATCATGAGCATATTGATATGGAGGTTGATTCGGGTGCCTGCTTTTCAATTATTTCAAAACAAAAATACGAACAATTATTTTTTAAATGTGAATTGAAAAATTTTGACAAAAATCTAACTGTTGTAACAGGCGAGAAAGTGAACGTGCTGGGAAAAATATATGTGAATGTGAATGGTTTGCTAAAAGAGGATGGAAATATTTTGTACAGGTTGGAGCTGGTGGTTGTAGAGAGAAGTGATGGGAATGATTTTTTGGCATTAATGGGAAGAAACTGATTGGATGTGTTGTTTAAAAATTGGAAAAATTTGTTTATGGTTAACAGAATAGACTCAGGCAAATCAATAGTAGACGAAATTTGCCATAAGTATCCAGAGGTTTTTGATGAGAAATACCATGATCCTATTACAGAGTTTTCAGTGGAAATTATTTTGAAAAAAAATGCCACTCCAATTTTTCACAAGGCTTACACCGTTCCATACGGTCTAAGAGATGTAGTTAGTAGGGAACTTGATAGACTTATTGAGTTTGGTATTTTAAAGCCAGTCAAGTTTTGTGATTGGGCTTCGCCATTTGTAATTGTTACAAAGAAAAATGGATCTAAAAGATTGTGTTTAGATGGTAAGGCAACAATCAATCAATTTATTAAGACAAGTCATTACAGTCTTCCTCTAGTAGAAGACATCTTATCTTGTTTTGGTGGTTGCAAATACTTTTGTTTGTTAGACTTATATGGAGCTTTCCAACAAGTAAGGGTATTTGACTCTTCTCAGAAGTATTTAACAATCAATACTGATCGCGGGCTATTTAGCTTTACACGTTTGCCGTTTGGAATTAAGTCGGCACCTTTAGATTTTCAAAGTGTAATTGATAAAATTTTGCAAAATTTAAATCGTGTTAAAGCTTATATAGACGATATCATCGTAGGCAGTGTTACTTGGGAAGAATGTAGGGATAATCTTAACGCAACGTTTGCGAGACTCCAAGCGTTTAATGTCAAAGTTCGTTTTGAGAAATGCAAATTCTTCGAAACACAAGTCGAGTATTTGGGTTATATTATCAATGAAGATGGTACAAAACCTAAACAAGACAAGATGAGAGCAATTGCAGATGCACCATCGCCAACAGATGTTACATCTCTTAAGTCTTATATTGGCTTATTGAATTTCTATGGTGCCTTTATAAGAAATTTATCAAGTCGTCTTGCACCACTTTATGAATTACTTAGAAAAGGTAATACTTTTAATTGGACAAGTGAATATGAAAAGATTTTCCAGGATAGTAAGAGTTGGCTGAATGAATGTCACTTGTTAGTTCACTATGATCAGAGTAAGCCTTTGGGGATTGTATGTGATGCAAGTGCTTATGGAGTAGGTGGTGTAATGTTCCATATAGAAGAAAATGGAGATGAACGGCCAATTAAGTTTGTTTCAAGTACCCTTTCCGAAACAGAAAGAAAGTACTCGCAGATAGAGCGAGAGGATCTTGCCGTAATTTTTACCTTGCAACATTTGCATACATTTCTGTATGGTCAAAAGTTTATTATTTTTAGTGATCATAAACCTTTAGAGGTTATCTTTGGTAACAAAAAAATAAATAAGATCACAGCACATCGATTGCAAAGATGGGCAATCATTTTAGCTCAGTATGATTATGAAATTAGATACAGAAAAGCCTCAATGATGGGAAATGCCGATGCATTGTCAAGATTGCCGTTAAATGAGCCAACGCAAGTTGTTGATTGCATGATCAATTTTTTTAATATAACGGGTGATTTGCCACTTAAAATCGAAGACATAGCTCATGAAACTGAAAAAGACTTAGATCTTGTCAAATTAAAATGTTATATGGAAACCTCTTGGCCTTCTAAATTGGAAGATCCGATTTTGATAAGACTAAGTAGAGAAAAGTTTGAGCTAAGAATAAAGAGTGGTTGTATTTTGTTTGGACAGCGTCTTATTATACCCAAAGTGCTCAGAGAGAGCGTTTTAAAAATTCTACACACTGAACATACAGGAATTGTGCGGATGAAGTCTGTTGCAAGAGGTTCGGTATGGTGGCTCAATATAGACCGTGATATTGAGTATTATGCTAAATCTTGCGACATTTGTCAGCAGTGTTCTAGTAAGTCTAGTGGTGTTGAATTAGTATCTTGGCGTCCAACAACACACCCTTTCGAACGTGTTCACGTAGATTTTTTGAAATTCAAAGGTGAATTTTTATTTTTACTAGTTGATGATTATTCAAAATGGTTGGAGGTTTTTATAATGAAGCAAACAAATGCCTTAGATGTTATTAAGGTGTATAGATGAATTTTTAGTATATTTGGGCTTCCAGTTAAAGTCATTTCAGACAATGGCCCTCCGTTCACTTCAAAAGAACTTTTAAGATTTTATGAAGCAAATAATATTAAATATAATACTTCTCCATATTACCATCCAGCTTCTAATGGCCTAGCAGAAAGAAATGTTCAAACTCTCAAGTCAGCCTTAAAGAAAGACTTATTAGAAAAACATTCACAAAGTATGTATTTCGTTACAATTTAAAATTGAAAATTTCTTATTTCATAATCGTAATAATCCCAGCACATCCACTAATTTATCGCCCGAACCGCGAACTTTAATTGACTTTATTTTGCCTACAGCATATAATAAAAATACAGAAAATATTAATTTAAAACAAAAATCAGTTATAGTTCAAAATAATAATAAAAGCAAAAGTACTATCGAATTTAGACCAAAACAAGAAGTTTGGTATAGATCTTATCACAATAATTTTGTGAGTTGGGTGGCAGCAACGATTGTTAAAAAGCTCTCAAAAACTGTTTATGAGATTAAGGTGAATGGGGCACATAAAAAAGCTCACGGTGATCAGATACGCGAACGTATTATAAAAAAAGTAACATTTGATTCATCAAAGGTCATACCTTGTGAAGAACTCTCGAAAAATATGCCGGAATCTCACAAGCAAGAATTCGAAAGCGGGGATGAGATTTCCAGTTTAGAATATTGTACGAAAAATGATACACACAGTGAAACTGAATCTTCAACAAGTACTTCAGCTCAATATGCTCGCAAAAGATCGAACAGTTTGCCTTTTAGAAGATCTAAGCGCATACAAGAATTGCAAAATGTAAAGACAAATAAAAACAAAAATGTATCGAAAAAATAAAATCGCAAAGAAGAGAATGTAATCATAAAATGTACTTATACATATATCTGTTTGTTTTGAAGATAAAAAAAAATAAAATAAAATATTATTTAATTTGCATTATAAAAAAAACAAGGAACTGAATTAATTTTTTTTTGTTACAGAAAATTTGCATACATACATATTATAAAATATTATTAGAAATATGTTTTTTTATATACCGGTATATCAAACATTGTTAAAAATTAAAATTATAATTAGTTATCGCATAAGGAATAATTTTTTTTTTTACAAAGGAGGGAATGTTATGTATTGAATCCTCATTACATTCCTTCTCTTCATCACTCTTACACTAACACATACTAACACTCATCTTATGTTATCATAATCTTAAGTCAGTCTATAATTAGTCTTTAACCAATAAAGAACATAAGTAAACAGCGCTTGAATTATCACTCTGGATACATACATTATACTAGTATGTACGAGTTTTTTTTTTTTTTTTTTTTTTTTTTATAATCTATACTCACGCTCAAGGGATTATGATTACCCTTTAAATGTTTCAACACAGCGTGGGCGTGAAGTTACGGAAGAGAAAGAAGGATAGGAAAGATGTGTGGCACGATGTTCTGAGACTGAAGGTGGTTGTCTCAGATTTTTTATCTCCAGGGATGGCGGCTGAACTAAAGCGGAAAATTGCCGTGTCTTATTTCTACATCTCTTATAATTCGCATTATTTTATTCGTTTTTCATCCTTGTTGGGCATACTAGTTTAACTCAATCACATGTTGTTAGTATTATGCCTGAACAACATGTAATGAGTAAACCAGCAACCCATTGATGACAATTTATAGAAGGTTTTAATGGAATTAAAGACGACATAGACGACGGCAGGGATCGAACCTGTGATATTGAGGTGGACAGGCGAGCACACAACCATCGCGCCACGGCCACCCCCAGTATAAGGTTTTCGAAAATCCAAACAATTTTTTTTGAAAATTCGAATACACAATCCTATTTAAATTTTTGGGGAGCCTTATCAAGAAAATCAAAAACTAAAAAAATAGTTCTTTGGGGGGTACCCTCAATAACTATTTTTCGGAAAATTTTTTTTAAACCATTACCCAGCTTTAACTAAATAAATTTTTTTTGAATCTTTTTTTTTAAATCTGTCGAGCAGTTTTTGAGAAAAAAAAATATTTACAAAATTTCGAAAAAAAAAATCGTATGGCAGATACCGTTATTTTTGGTCTTAAAAAAAAAAAAAAACCTGTGGGGGGGAAAATTAGAAATGATATCTATCAAGTTTGAAGAAAATCGGCCGAGCCGTTTAGGCTGTAGTCGAATCAACAGACAGACAGACAGAATTGCGAGACCCACTTTTTTAGTCTTCGCTATCATCGTAATGTCAACTTTGATCAAAATCTCGAGTTCGATTTTTTTTTACGATTGCATAACTTGCCTTATAGTACCTATAAGTCGCAAGTAAAAATTGTATGATGCTAAAAAACGTACATTTCTTACAATTTCTTCATTGTCAGAAATGTCAGAAAACGATAAAAATTAGCAGACCTGACAATAAATTTGGTGTGTACACGATTATCAAATACCTAACAATCTACCGTCTTACAATTAATTGTCAGATATATTTTTTGACAATTAATTGCAAGATTACACGATTGTCAGCTAGCGTACACATGATTGTCAGATTTCTTACAAATAATTGTCAGACAATGATCTAACAATTGATTGTCAGACAAATTTTAAGACAGTTAATTGTAATACTACACATTATGTAAGACATTGTAAGCATGTTTTTCACTGACAGATCTGACAATATTTTAAGATCTACCAATCGTGTATACTTAGCTTTACTTCTAAAAGAGTAAGAAGATGTATTTTATGCTTATATGCTAATAATATTAATTTTTTAAATACTTAGCCTATTACATATGAGCTTAGATTTTCTCAAGAAATAGTTTTTGTTTTTTTGAAAACCCAAATATTTCGAATATTTAAAATTTTTGTCTTGAATATATTTTTTATAATTGCATAATAAATCACATGGCGAACCACTGCTACTTAAAAATTCGTTTAAGATGAAACATAAAAACGTGTATTTCGTCATTTTTCCATAACAATGGGAGCCTTATTAGTTTTACAACGATAAAAAACAATTCGAATAAAATACATAAGCCCAGTCCCAGCTAAGTACATACATTTATATTATATGATTTTCCATAAAAATGTAAACTCCAATTTAAATATTGCCAATTCAATAAAATGTAACTGATTTGCACAGTGAAATGTTCGTATTACTTAAAATAAAACGCTAACCTATCACAAACAGAATTAAAAAATCTCACGTTTTTCCTTTTGTCATACATAATTATTAAATTGAAAAAGGTTGCGTAAATTCGAAGATAAAATGTGTGTATAACGCAAGTACCTATATTAAAGTACATTGTTCGAAATATTTCAGTATATAATATTGGAAGTGTATTCAAGTTGATTGTACAAAAAAAAAACAAAAATAAAAATTCATAGCCGTGTTTTCCATTAATATCATTTTTATCACTCGCATTGACAAGACTTTAAAGTGAGAAATTAATAATTTGGATGACGTATGTAATTAATTTTAAATGCAAGAGTGTTCGCATTCTGGCGAATATGATATTCGATATGAGGTCAGTGGATTGTGTAAATACAACTCACTATCGCCTCAGTGTTTTAAAAATTCATCGAATTTATCGATTTTCGATACTAAATACTATAATCTATTTCATATCGTCGCCTGATCGCAAGAACTAGGTAACTCAATTTTTGACATTTTTAAGTTAGCATCGCTTGTAGGTACCTTAGAGTGATGATCATTTAAATAAATTAATGTTTAGCTGAGATTTCCCCCTTTTAAATTGAGTAGTGAAAAAACTAGATAACTAAAATAACCCTACCGTTTTCAGTGCAAGAAGTATGTAGATATCTACTTGTGGCAAGAATTTGTTGAGTGAGTTCTCAATGGGAATTCAATATTCAAGTAATATTTTTGAGGACTCAACGAGCACTAGCATGGCTGAGACTCTACTCTCAAACAAGATGGTATTGGTTATAGTTGTTGAAGTAGAGCTTTCGAAAAGTTGGAATTAAAAAATAAAAAAGAATTTTTTTATTGAAAATTAAAAATAATGAAAGTGGAAAGAAGATGCCCGCAGTGCGAAAAAAATGACAAGGAGGAGGCAGCAGAAAGTAACTGAAAAATAATAAGCTGTAACTTGGATTTTCAGCAGGTTCTGCTTTGCCTGAGCGATCCAACCAATAATGCCCTTTTCTACAAGCGCCGACTGGCAACCTACTTCTGTCATTTTCCTAAAGTTAAATTGTTAAATTGAGTTAAATTGGTTTTTTTTAATGATTCATGAGCTAATTGTTTTTAAAAGTAAATAAAATAATTCAAAATCTGAATAAACAAGCTAGAGTGTGTAGTACTTAGGCGGCTTATAAGCTTGTGGGGTATGTCATATCTGGCGAATCGAACAATTTATAAGATTTATAACCAGTAAATAATATGCTTATATCAATGGGTATGACACAAGGGTCTGTGATTGGACCTTTATTATATCTAATCCATATTTTTTTTTTTTTTTTTTTATAATCAACTCACGCTCAAGGGAATATGATTACCCTTTAAATGTTTTAACACAGCGCGGGCGTGAAGTTAGGGAAGAGAAAGAAGGATAGGAAAGATGTGTGGCACGATGTTCTGAGACTGAAGGTGGTTGTCTCAGATTTTTTATCTCCAGGGATGGCGGCTGAACTAAAGCGGAGAATTGCCGTGTCTTATTTCTACATCTCTTATAATTCGCATTATTTTATTCGTTTTTCATCCTTGTTGGGCATACTAGTTTAACTCAATCACATGTTGTTAGTGTTATGCCTAAGCAACATGTTATGAGTAACCATTGATGACAATTTTTAGAAGGTTTTTTTTTTTTTTTTTTTTAATGGAATTAAAGACGACATAGACGACGGCAGGGATCGAACCTGTGATACTGAGGTTGACAGGCGAGCACACAACCATCGCGCCACGGCCACCCCCAATTAATTCAATGCTTGAGTTGCCTTTCAAAGGTATACCCACCGCCTTTGCTGATGGTATATGATTCGCATGTGGGACAGACAGCCCTTTATACTTACAAGCTGATACACCCAGAGAAAAACAGCATCATAAAATTAAGTAGGAAAGTATTTAAAATTACGTTGCTATAACTTTTGATTTAAATACGATCAACTTTGTTTCAAATAAGAAAAATGTTTAATTAATCACAGTATAGTTAAACACCATTGAATTAATGTTTTTCTATTTTGAAATGTAATCGAATGCGAATCGTATTTGAAACTATAATGGCGCTTTTCAATTTAATGTTACGTAGTAATTAATGTAAATATGTTTCTAATTGATTTGATTCCGATTTCTATTTACTTTAAACGCAAAGCGTGTTTAAAATTAATTGATATTTTTTTGAATCAAATGCGGATCGTATTTAAAACTATAATGCTACAACTTTAAATCATATTGGTTTCAAATTTGATTTGAAATGAAGTAGGGAATCACTTTTCATTGATTAACAACTTTGATTTAAATATTTTCGGCATGAGAGCCAAATCATATTGGTTTTACTTTGATTCAAAGTTGTTTTTTTTTTATTTTACGTGCTTTTTTCTCTGGGTGTATAAACTGGTATCTAAATCGTTTGAAGCCTTTCGTCAAAAACCCAATAGGTCCATATCTGTGCGACCAGGATCAAATATTCACATTACGGCAGATCTTGGAAAAGAACCTAAGAACTTGAAATCGACACCTACCAGCTTTTCATCGATTTCAAAGCCGCTTATGATAGCATCGACATATATGGACAAACTATACAGAGCCATGTCTAGTTTTGGTATCCCTGATAAACTTGTCCGTTTAAGCAGGACAGGATGACGATGGAGAACGCACGGTGCTCGATCAATGTCGATACATTTGGTGTCAATAAAGGTTTAGGAAAAGCGATGCTCTGGTATGTGAATTCTTCAACAAAGTCTGTCAATTACTCGGATGTGCTGACGAGATGTCAGTTGTGCGGTTTGTGAGCATTTTGACTGAAGCGAAGAAGGTGCGTTAAACGGTTAATGAGGGCAATACCATGTATAACTTACTTGGACAGAACGTCACCATAGACAGCTATAATTTCAAGGTAGTTAAGGACTTTATCTACCAAGGCACCTCTATAAATTCAGACAAGAACACCACCGCTGAAATTAACAGTTGTAAGGTAAGTCTACTTTGCTAGATTTCTCCATGTTTGTTATATAGAGCGTGTACTACTCGTACTATGGAATATACTCTTCAGAAGCTCTTTAATCTTCAAACGCAGCGTTCAGATTTAGGTCTGAAAAAACAGGAATAAATGTCAAATCAAGTCCACTACATTCACTTACATTGAGCGAATGGATCCAAGAGATTCTTTGAACCCGAGTCTTCCTCTTCAGGTTGGAGGCGACAATCATCACCGTATCTTCCAATTAAAAACCAAGTCACTGCAGATAGCAGAGGGCTGGCAACGACTCTTCATGGATATGATACCAGCTAACTACGTTAATAAGGTATCTAGCGCTGGATACGTGGCGAAAAAAATCTTAATATTGATATCCTAAAACGAGACCGGGCTGATACTTTTTCCAAGGAATCCAAAACCGTAGTTTTTGAGATTCTGAGAAGGTCTCCGTAGGAAAAGAACAATTTGTTAAAAAAAAAATACCATCCATAAAACCGTTTTCTGTATGTACCGCAAGAAGAAATAAGTCAGAGTCTACGATTGCCCCTTAAAATGTAGCTAAGCCTCTTATGTCGATTGACACATAGAATATTTGGTTGGAGCGAATGGAGAGCACCAAGTTGCTGTTTGGGTTGTGTATCTTAGCGTTTAGTGTGGATTTTGGTCTGGCGACATCATTGGTCCAAACTTTTTACCAAAAGGACTTTGGTGGGGCGGTTATGGTCAATGGCGTGCGATACAGAACGATGATACCAAATTTCTTATGACCCTAGACGAGATGTGCTTCCAGCAGGACGGCGCTAAGTGCAACAAAGGAGACGCAACGATTGACATTCTGCATGAACCAATTGCATTCGCATAACCAAAGTTATGCGATTTGACGCGGCAAGACTTTTTCATAAAGGGTTTCTTGAGAATAAACCACAATCGAGCAATGCAGAAGAGTTATTAAAAATTGGACAACTCGGAAAAGAGTTTTTTTAATACCTCACACACAGCTTATTCTATTTCATTTCAACATCTACCCAACGTTTTTGAAAAACCCTTTATACAAAAATTATATTTTTATTGATTTGAAGTAACTTGCGTGTTGTAGACAGGAATGGAGTGCACGTTCAATTTTGTGTCGAGTTCGAACGGTTGAGATGAGAAACACTTTTCACGGCAAGAGATATGCTTGTAAAATTACGATGATAGGGAAAACGAAAAAAAGTGGATCCGAAATTCTGTCTATGTGGTAAAATACACCCTAAACGGCTTATGCGATTTTGTTAACCACCAACACGTTTTTTTTTTTTTTATTTTAATAGTACAAGTACAAGCTGTAGGAATAACGTGACCTGTCATTCAAAATTTATTACTCATCAAAGAAAATTTTCTTTTTCTTAAATGGTTGTTACTGTTACAAGTTTTCGAAGCTCGAAAGCTTATGTCTTTAAGTCCTTTATGCAGAAGTTTAAATACTATTGTGTACCAGAATTGTCAATAGTTTTTGGATTTAAGATCAAAATTCTAAATTTACATATTAAAATTTTAAAATCTTTCGAATATTCGATATTTCAAAAACGGGTTGATTATTTTTTTCTTTGAAATTTAATTAATATTTATCTATGTATATACGGAGTAATAGTGTGAGTTTAAGAAGTTTCCTTGAGCATGTATGTACTTTACTTGAATGACATGAGCTTCCAAGCAATCAACAATGGAGTAATTGCATGGACTGGCTGAATATTAATCCATCCAGGTTTCTGCCTAGCAAAATATTCGAAATGCATCTCAATCTTAAACCACACAACCAACTCCCACACAAGGAAATGCATTTTCAATAAGCAATTAAAGCTGTTTAGAATGAAGTTCAAAGAGGATTTTATCGTGCGTCTCATGTACGAGAATGTATGTGGTGTGGGATCGATTTGCTGAGACCTTGGAATTCCAATTTTCTTCTTCTATAAATGAAATTGCCATTGCGAAGCAGTTCCAAGATTTAATTAAAAATATCCTTTGAGGAATTCTAATGATTTTAATTAAAACAAAATCCGGGAAACAGATTTTTCTACATATTGAAACACACACACACATTATTACAGATTGATAATGGATTTAGGTACATTCCTGCACTAGGCAAAAACGTACTCTGAAACTTAATTAGTTGTAATTAACGTGAATGATGTTGTTAAAACAAATTGCAGAATTCATCCGCATTTACTATATAGGCATATCATGCGCTGTTAATCAAATTGTAGAATTAAAAAAATGTCATTAAAACCAGTGAAGCCAGCCGATAAATGCAAGGATCTCGAAATTTAGATTTATGATCGCAGAATAAATTTATTGTGTCTACGAAAGGGAAAAGTTTAATGAAATAATTATAATATTAAGGTTTATCTAAGTGCATACATTATGTTTGTATTCAAACGTCCCACACTCCACAGTGAATCATGCCAGTTTTCAGACTTCAAGTGAATGAAATATGTAGAACGAATAGGGAATTTACTGGGCTTTTGTCCTGTATAAATTTAACTTAAAAATGAAGATGCGAACTTCCGAGTAGCTTGCGAACAACAGAAAAGAAAGGAATTACGTAATTGTACTTTTTTTGTGTGTGTTCAAGTTGGAAGTAAATGTGTACATAGAGAGATTAGTGGTAAGCGCTTTAAAGCTGTGTTTTTTATTGTGAAATAATTTTTTTCCAAAGAAATAAATATCCCTGGAAACAGACATTGTGCCAAATGTAATTAAACATATATTTTAATGGTTCGTATGTTAACCGATTTATGAACTTGCTTCCAAAGCGTTTTTGAATAAGGACCGGTAGATGTTGACATAGAATAAAACATAATATATTAAATATGGCACGGATCTGATTTGTCCATTTTTTACTGACTCTTCGGCATAGATCCGGCTTAATTTGAGCAATGGATGTGTTATATTCACCTTGAGGGCATTAGGTGACTTTGGTTTATTCGTATAGACCTGTGACTTCAAGAAATCCAACAAGAAAAAGTCTAGCGGGGTGAAATCGCATGATTTTCAATTCAATAAGACATTATAAGACATTAAAAAATAAAATGCACGACTGGGTCGCACGAACTTGCTCCTATCATGTAATAGACTAGGCAAAAACCAATGTTATTATCTACAGAAAACTGTTCATAATTTTATTTTTTAAACCTTTTTAGTAGCAAGAGATAAAAACAGAATGCTATGCAAATATGAATTTTTGCAAGAATAAAAATTATAAGTCGTTGTAGTGGTTTCTTAAAAACATAAGTTTTATAAAAGATTTTTAAGAAAAAAATTTGGTACGCCAACTTTAAGTTTTTATTATTGTACGAATGAATATTAAATTTCCAAAAAAAATATTGAGCTTTTTTTTTGAAATTTCCAATTTTCAAAAAAAAAAAATGATTTTTTTTCAAAAATTCAAAAAATATTTTTTTTTTAGGTTTTGAAATGCAATGTTTTTTAAACTTCTTAGAAGCATCTCTATAAAAAATTTCATTAAAATCCGTTATGTCGATAAATGAGTAATTCAAAATTTAAAAAAATGGTTCTATGGTAGGTACAAGCTGAAATATCTTAATTTCAATTTTTTTTATTAAATTAAAGATCGTAAAAGTTAATTGAAAGAAAAAAAATTTATCAAAATTCTAGGCGCCATTTTTGAGAAAAATACGATTTTTGAAAACAATTTTTGTCTAAGTTTTTAGCATTTGTATAGTAGGTACCTTTATTTTAAGGTAAAATATTTTTACTTGCGACTTATAGGTACTATAAGGCAAGTTATGCATTCGTAAAAAAAATCGAACTCCAGATTTTGATCAAAGTTGACATTACGATGATAGCGAAGACGAAAAAAGTGGGTCTGGCAATTCTGTCTGTCTGTCTGTCGGTTCGACTACAACCTAAACGGCTCGGCCGATTTTCTTCAAACTTGGTAGATATGGGTTTTAATTTTTCCCCCCCACACGTTTTTTTCTTTTTTTTTTGTAAGACCAAAAATAACGGTACCTGCCATACAATTTTTTTTCGAAATTTTATAAATATTTTTTTTTCTCAAAAACTGTCCCACAGAATCTTAAAAAAAATTGAAAAATTGAGAAAAAAATTTTGTTTTATCTAAAACTAACGGTACCTTCCATACAAATTTTAAGAACTGGTTTTTGAAAATCGTATTTTTCTCGAAAACGGTTCCGAGAATTTTTCTAAATTTTGTTTTCTTTTGATTAATTTTAACGATCTATAATTTAATAAAAAACAATTTGAAATCTAGATATTACTGACTGTACCTACCATAGAACGATTTTTTCGAATTTTGAATTTCTCATTATCGGCAAAACGGATTTTAATGAATTTTTTTATAAAGAATCTTGTTTAAGACTGTTTCAAATTTTATTTAAAGTGTTAAATTGATTTAAAATCCCTTTCATGAATTCTTCAAAAGTTTCTATTTTTCGTTGTTCAAATATGTCAAACTTAACGTAATTTACCCTATGTTTTATTTAAGTAATTATTGTCAACCTGTTTAAAGTAACGCTTAATCTCTTTCGTTCTCTTGAAATTTATATATTCAGCTATGATAAATCAAATTGTACCGTATTCTGTAACGAAATGTATCATGTTTATCGTTTATGCAGAAATATTTCTCGATCATTTGGATCTCAGACACAATAAGGGTAATAACTAAATAAAATTCGCTCTCGCAAACGGCAAATCAAAAATCGTTCGTTTTTTTGTCAATTGATTTGATTGCTTTCGCCGTTGGTTACCTAATTAAATTTGTGAACTTTAATTATCGATCAAAGCTCTTAAAAAGTTTAAAAAACATTGCATTTAAAAACTTAAAAAAAAAATATTTTTTTTCAATTTTTAGAAAAAAAAGTTTTTTTTTGAAAAATTCGATATCTCAAGTACCGGTTTAATATTCTTTTTGGAAATTAGACCCTTATTCGTACAATAATAAAAACTCAAGATTGGCGTACCGAAATTTTTTCTTAAAAATGTTTTTAAAATTTTGTGCATAAAAGCTTATTTTTGTAAGTGGTTCCTTACAACGACTTATAATTTTTGTTCTTGCATAAATTCATATTTGCATAGCATTCTGTTTTTATCTCTTAAAATTTTAAAATCTTTAAAATTCCTTGTCTATTACTTAAGAGCAAGTTCGTGCGACCCAGTCTTGCATTTTATTTTCCTCACAACTTGTAGATTATATTGAAGTATTGAGTTTAAAAAAAAAAATTGAAGTTTTTTTTTTAAATCTAAACAAAATTTTTTTGAAAATTTGAATACACAATTCTATTTATGTTTTTGGGGAGCTTTAGCAAAAAAGAAACTGATCAAAATCGGTTGTACCGTTTTTTGAGAAAATAAAAAAAAAAATGGTTCCGTGGGCGGTACCCTCAATAACCATTTTTCGGAAATTTTTTTTTGACCATTACCTAGGCTTAACTAAATGAGATTTTTTTGTATTTCTATTTTTAAAAAAAAGTGTGTGGGGGGAAAAATTTAAAAATAATTTCTACTAAGTTTAAGGAAAATCGGATTAGCCGTTTGGGCTGTAGTCGAGCATACAGACAGACAGAATTGCTACACCCATTTTTGCGAATGCACAATTTGTCTTAAAGTACCCATAAGTCGCAAGTAAAAATTGGAAATTGAAAAAAACATTCTAAGGAATGGTTATATATGGTACTTATGTACAATATATCCATTTTTTTGTTATTTTTTCGATTTTCTCAAAAACTTCTTTTATTCTTCTGCACATCTTACATCTATTTTGAAAATTCTTAATACCTTATTTTTTACATTTGTATTTATTTTTCTTAAAGTTCGCTTTAAAAATTCAATTAAAATTTAGATTGAACTGTAAGCTAGGGTTTGTATAGGTATTTGGGTTTTACAGTTAGCAACGTTCAGAACAACCGGTTGGTGTGCAAGGCTTTTATGCCGCTTTGCAATGTGTGTATTAAAATCCTTAAACAGATTATAAATGAGTCCATATTATCTGTATTAAATTTTAACTTTTGAACATCGCTTTGTGCACCTATAGTTTTATGCCAACTGCTCATCAAGTAGAGCCTATGCCGACAAATCGATTTGAATTATTATTTGGAATGTAGTTGTCCCTAAAAGTTGAATTTATTAAATAACTAACTGTAGTACTTCCTTTCCAAGAAACTACTCCTATTTTACCCCTTAAATATGGGATAACTGTTATGTGGGGGCCTAAGTTCGATCCCCAGCCGCTGCCACCTTAAAAAATATTTTCTTTGGGAGTAGGCACTGTCTATTGCGAAAAAGTGACAAATTTTCAAAGAGTATTTCTTGTGATGAAAAGTGATACTCATCTAAGCCCTTCGAAATTGGCAGAAAATTGTGTGTTCCCACCCCTACAGTTGATAGTTGTAATTCACTATGTTCAAGTTTTCTACAAGTTTTTGTGTACTGTGTTCTAATTACGCCTAGTTTCTTGTTTTTATAGTGTGCAAGCGCTAAAAGGGTTTTGAATACCCATAAACACAGAAAAAGCATTAGGAAAAGAGGGAAGGATGTAAGGGCAAACACCGATGCACAATGGGAGAGAAAAGCAGAACTGTGTAAAGTAACTAATCCTTGAAACGCGAGTATTACGTTTGAATTGCTTAATCGTAGGATGGAGCAAGGAATGTAACCAGTTTTTTGGTGCTAGATTATCCTAATTTCAGTATTAATCTCGTGTACCAAGTTAACTCCCGAAAAATATTTTCCATTCAACTATGATTCCTAGTTAACCCTTAAGTCCTACCCATCCAGGGAGAAACACTAGATACTGCTACTTTTTTTTTCCCAATTTGAATGAAAAAAAAATTTAATAAGAATTAGTATTTATTAATGTCAAATATAAATGGTTTGTTTAAATATAAAAGGTGGTTAAATTTTCAGGGCCGATGTTGAATGTGAACCACACCTAAACGTCAAGTTTTTTATCTGCATTTCATTTGACATTTCTCAATTTCAGACTAACTCAATTTGAACCATGGAAAGATACACAACCAAGCAACGCACAATCTTCTCTCCATTTATTGGATAGAATTCAGAACAGAGCGTTAAAACTGATAGGAAACAGAGCTATCACGGATTCATTCCCATCCCTTGAACACCGTCGGAATGTTTCATGTATTTCCCTGTTTTATCGCTTCTTTCACAAGCAATGCTCACTCGAAGTAGCCAGTTGCATTCCTCCCCTTTATCAATTCACCCGTAATACCCGCTTCGCTAGGAATGCTCATCAGTTCACCCTTGAGCCTAACTTTGGTCGTACAGTCAAATATACAAATTCGTTTTTTAGTCGCTCAACAATAACTTATAACTTACCCGGCACAGTTTTCCTTCGCCATTTCAATTTGCAAACATTCAAAACCAATGTTCATCGTCACCTTCTTTCTCTTCCTCCCTAATTTGTCCATCTCCCGTGCTGTGTTTAAAACTATAAGGGTCGTGCACTTCGTGATTTTTTCAGTCAATTTAATCGTCCAAATGTGCCTAAAATCGGAAAAATCGTGCAAAAATTTGAGCAAACCGGGTCTGTAAGATATGTGAAAACACCAGTGCATGCTCGTACAGCTCGTACAGCAGAAAATATTGCTGCTGTTCGCGATAGTGTGGCTGAAGAGCCGTCCAACTCAACTCGTCGTCGTGCCCAACAATTGCACCTGTCATGCTCGTCGTTGATGAACACTATGCATAAAGACTTGCACTTACACGCTTACAAGGTGCAATTGACTCAAGAACTAAAGCCTCTTGAACATTTCAAGCGTCGTCAATGGTCAGAATGGTGGCAAGAAATGGCAACAGTGGATGATCAATTTTCGAAGAAAATCATCTTCAGTGATGAGGAATATTTTCACCTCAGTGGATTCGTCAATTAGCAGAATTGCCGCATTTGGGCGAATGATAATCCAAGAGTGATTGTCGAAAAACAAATGCGCCCACAAAGAGTGACTGTTTGGTGCGGTTTATGGGCTGGCGGCATCATCGGGCCGTATTTTTTCCAAAATGAGGCCGGTCAGGCAGTTACTGTGAATGGTATATCTATATATCGTGAGATGATATCGAACTTTTTATGGCCCGAATTGGATGTGGACAATATGTGGTTTCAACAGGACCGTGCCACTTGCCACACAGCTAACGAAACAATGGCTCTTTTGTGCGACAAATTCAATGGCCGTGTTCTCTCACGTGGTGGCGATGTCAATTGGCCGCCAAGATCATGTGATTTGACACCGTTGGACTTCTTTCTTTGGGGTTATTTGAAAGAAAAGGTGTACGTCGGTCGATAAGCCAGGAACAATTCAAGAGCAAAAGGATGAGATAATTCGATACATTAACGGCATAGAACCTCAATTATGCCTCATCGTCATCGAAAATTTGGACCATATCGCCATCGGATGGAGGTGTGCCGCCGAGGTCGCGGCGGCCATTTGGCCGATATTTTGTTCTATACATAATTGAACCATACCTACCATATTATTATAATAAAAATAAATGACAATAATTTCCTAAATAATTTGTGTTTTATTCAAAATCAACATTGGCCCTTAAAATTTTGAGTTGCAGTGCCACGAAATAATGTCTTATTTGTGTTTTTTTGGACGCCGTTTTGAGGAGGACATACAAATTTACAATATTTATAAACTATAAAACATAGCCAATGGCCATCTTTTTGTTCATCTCAAGGCACCACAAAATGGATCCATTGAATCACACACAACCACATTTGGTCTTGTTGTAGAGATCCACAATCGCAGGTTATTATAACTCGGCGTCAGTTTCAGCTTTTGTATGCATTCTTGATAAGAATGTTTGGATTTCGTTGGACAGTACTCGTAAAACAAGTCCATCAGAAAAAGCAAATTTTGCTGTGTTACTGGCTGAACACAATAGAATGCTGCAACTGGAGCTGCAGCTGCAACTGGAAGAGCTGTCAAAAAGTGTCGTACGTACTTTTTTTTATGTGCCCACAATGAGGCTGTACAGCTTTCATTGTTTTGTTGTCATTTGTTGGGTCAGGTGTTGAATCTTTGGCAAATTGTAAATATTTTAAGTAATTGAAACTATAAAATGGACACTGAAATTGAAGATTTTCGTTCATTATTTTAATTAAAATTTAACCACGAAATCACAATACAACAAAACAACACTTAAAATCACAGTCAGATATATAAAATTTGAAATGTCAAAAATGCTGCACGAAAAAGTTAAAAGTTCGCCAACTCTTGCAGCACCGACTGCAGCACCGACTGCAGTTGCGTTGTGTTGTATTCGTAACATTGAATTTACGTGTATTGAATATTTTGACAGCTATTCCAGTTGCAGCTCCAGTTGCAGCTCCGTCTCCATTGTGTTCAGCCAGTTACGTTCGCCATCTTTTATTTCCAGGAATTGAGATGGAATTTCCCTTTTATTCGGGCGCAACGTGCTCAATATAGTCAATATAGGTTATCACAGGTCAAATTTCTGTTTGTTCCTTGGATTTTTTCGATCAATTTCATGCTGTAATAGTGTGCAGATGAAACATTTTTGGGTGCCGAATCCTTTCCCAAATACACAAAAGTATCTAGAGCATATATACCGTTTTAGAGTCACATAACATCAAAACTTTGATACCATATTTGTCTGGCTTATTGGAAATTTACATTTTGAAAATGCATCGGCCTTTAAAGCCCGAAAACATTTCGTCTAAAGTACAACAATCTGACGCACTATAAACCTCACTTGAAACACTGGTGATATGATTGAAAAGCTATCTTATTGGGGTAAGTCTGTCATTTTGTTGACGTTCCTAAATTGTAAAGCAGTCATCAAACGAACCCTTGTCAAACAGTCCTTTGGTTGTCACATGATTCATGTTGAGAAAGCTGTTTGTGCTTGAGGAAATATTAACTTCGTCGATGTCGACATCCTATAAAGCTCTGTCGTTCTTATCACAGACACAGACAGTTTCTATCAAATCCAATGTTAGTATAAGATATAATCGTAAGCAATATTTCATCGGAGAAAAAAAAGACTCCATGCTTCTTCTTCCGTTGTCCTTTTCACGGCCTTACCCCTTTTTTGATACTCACTACTCTATTTGAACCCATCTTTTCCCTTTAGTTTGGTAGAAAAAAAAATAAAATTTAAAATTCTGTAGGACCGTGAAGCTTAAATATCTGAAATTGCACCACTTGAAAATGAATTAAGTCACGACAACGATGTGATCTTCAAACTTCAAAACGTGATTTATTTTCAGCTTCAACGAAAAACGATATAGGTAACCTTTGAAATTATGTTACATTTTTTCAAGTTCTGTAGGTATATGTAGGTATATACCAGATTGCCACTAAATATATACCACATATCGGAGGTTATATGCACATACCAACGAATATCTGCTATTAAACATTATGTATGCAGGCTTTTCAGAAGACACAAAACGCCTTTACACAATGAAAGATTTGATTTTATAGAGTTACATTTTGCTGTAAAATTGCACACATAAGTAGATAATATGTAAAGCATTCCTGTTAAAGTTTCTTACTTCATAATTCATTGAAAATAAACAAGCTGCAATTGAAAAATTTATAAATTACTTAGCATTTTTTTAACTAAAACAAACATAATCAATTAAAATAATTGTTTTAAGGCAAACAACATTCTTCAGCAATAGTGACCAATTTGAAAGTAAGACAACAACAAAAAAAAAAAAACCCATGAACTTATCACGTCACACACAGAATCTCTATTCACTCCATATCAATAAAAGAAAACAAAAGAAACACACAAAAGCAAAAATATTGTATGGTCAACAATATTTTTAATGCTTACGACCGACAATTACTTAACGTAAACTTGACTGCTGTCATGAACATCGGACTTGTCGCCACCATCAAACACAAGCAGTATTCTACGAAGCCCATTAATTGAGTCGAAAAGTTCAAACATTAAATTCACCAGCGCTGCATTGAATTGGCACAAATATTGACCATAAATTTAAGGAGGAGCCGTACCGTGTTGCTTCGCTTCGCATTGTCATTTACTGTACCGAGTTTTAGAACAAAAATACAAAATGACCAAAAAACTTTAAGCTGACCGATTGAAGTCCTACCGACATCGGTTGTCATACAATTTTGCGACATGTGCGCGACCTATTTAATTTCATTGATTTTCCTTTGATACGAGTCAGCAGTTTTATCACAATCTTTTTTTTATTTTAATCATCTCAAATCCTACCTACTCCCACTAGGCTGAGATGAAAGCATTAACCTAATTTTCCAAATAAAATAATTTGTTGATCTATCATCCGACTTTATTGTTGGTTGCCAGCGATATTATTAACACCTGGGTTTTTCAGTGAGAGATCATAAGAGATTCGGGGGTGAGACTCGACAAATTTGGAAAGGAGTAAGATACACGTGTTTGGCATTCGTGCTAACAAAAAAGATAAATAGTAAATAATCTATCTGCAAAACTATTAAATATAGATTTAACTCAGTACTAACAACAAAACTGGGCCATAAGAAACCCAAACTTACGTGGAAGATAAGTAATAACTTAAAAATGCGTGAAATGATTTTTAGTCAATATTATGCAGAGTAAGCAGTAAGGGCATTAAAGCTCAGAATTTTAAAGACAATTTTGCTGCACATTGGTTTTGAATATCTTATTATTGCAATGAAAGAGAAATATTGAGCCGGGACACCCGCTCCACATTCGTGTAGTGCGGTTAACGAAAGATTCGCTGAAATTAACAGTACTTCCGAAGTTATGCTCAATGATGAACTGATGGCAATTCCTTAAAATACAAGTATAGCAGTTGAATAACCCTAATGGGAGGTGTAAACAATGAAAATAAAAAGCAAGGCAGGGTCCCACGAACTTGCTCAAATGTGAAAGAGTAAAAATTTCAAAAATTTATGTTCTAGAGAAAAATGTTCGTAATTGTAAGATTCATTTTTTAAATGACTAAACCAACTCCTTTAATAGTTCCAAATAAGGACAGGATGTCATAAGATCTCTCAAGCCAATAATAGTTTATGCAAGAACAAAATTTATAAGTCTTGGTAGCGGTTTCTTAAAAAAATAAGCTTTTTTATATACAAAATTTTTGAGATAAAATTTTAGTACGCCAACTTAAAGTTTTTAATATTGTATTAATAAAAATTAAATTTCCATAAAACTGTTCTCTGTTTTCAGATATCGGATTAAAAAAAAATTTTTTTTTTTTATCGATCATTTATATTTTAACTAGCGGCTTATAGGTCCTACAAAAACAGAATCTATGCAAATATGAATTTATGCAAGAACAAAAATTATAAGTCGTTGTAGTGGTTTCTTAAAAAAAGCTTTTATACACAAACTTCTTAAAAGATTTTTAAGAAAAAGTTTTGGTACGCCAATTTAAAGTTTTGTTATTGTTCGAATAAAAATTAAATTTACAAAAAAAAAATATTGAGCCGTTTCTGAGATATTGAAAAAAATAGATTTTTTTTTTCCAAAATTCAAAAAATATTTATTTTAAAGTTTTGAAATGCAATGTGTTTTAGACTTTTTAGGAGCTTCTCTATTAAAAATTTCATTAAGATCCGTTATGTGGATGGTGAGAAATTCAAAATTCGAAAAAAGTGGTTCTGTGGTAGGTACAAGCTGTAGTATCTAAATTTCAATTTTTTTTATTAAATTAAAGATCATAAAAATTAATTGAAAGAAAAAAATTTTATCAAAATTCTAGGTGCCGTTTTCGAGAAAAATACGATTTTTGAAAACCATTTTTTTTTTTAATTTTTTATCATTTGTATGGTGGGTACCTTTATTTTAGGTAAAATAAAATTTTTTTTCTCACAAGTTTCTCAGAAGTTTAAGAAAAATCTAGCATGGGGTTTTCGAAATATTGAGTTTTAAAAAAAAAAACTTGAGTTTTTTTTTTTAATCTAAAAAATTTTTTTTTTTGAAAATTTGAATACACAATTTGTTTTTGGGGAGCCTTAACAAAAAAAAACTGATCAAAATCGGTTTTACCGTTTTTGAGAAAATTAAAAACAAAAAAAAATGGTTCCATGGGGGGTACCCTCAGTAACAATTTTTCGGACAATGTTTTTTCAACCATTACCTAGCTTTAATTAAAAGAAATTTTTTGGTGTTTTTATTTTTTAAATCTGTCGAACGGTTTTTGAAAAAAATTAAAAATTTATAAAATTTCGAAAAAAATTCGTATGACGCAAGTAAAAATCAAAAAATTTCATTTAGTTAAAGCTAGGCAATTGTTGGAAAAGAAATACCAAAAATGTTTGGTACCTCCCTTGGAACTATTTTTTCGGTTTTTGATTTTCTCAAAAACAATTCAACCGATTTGATCATTTTTGTATGCTAAGGCTCCCTAGCATGAATATTATTGTGTAGTCAAATTTTCAAACAATTTTTTTTGGATAAAAAACAATCGATATTTTTTTTCAAAACTCAATATTTCAAAAACCCCATGCTCGATTTTTTGAAACTTGATAAATAGAAGTTTCTCAATATAATTTACAAGATGTGAAAAAAGTGAATTTTACTTAAAAATAACGGTACCTACCCTAAACACAAGTGTTAAAAAATGGCTTCGAACATCGTATTTTTCTCGAAAATTTTTCCGAGAATTTCGCTAAAATTTTTTTCTTTCGATTGATTTCTACGATCTCCATATATATAAAAAAATTGAAATCAAGATATTACTGACTATACCTATGTATAATAGAATGTTTTTTTCGTATTTTGAATTTCTTATTATCGGCATAACGGACTTTTATGAATTTTTTATAGAGAAGCTTCTAAACAGTTTAAAAAACATTGCATTTCAAAACTTTAAAAAAAATTTTTTTGAATTTTTGAAAAAAAAAAAAAATATATTTTTGTTTTGGAAAATTCGATATCTCGAAAACGGCTGAATACTTTTTTTTGTAAATTTAATTTTTATTCGAACTATAATAAAACTTGAAGCTGGCCTACCAAAATTTGTTCATAAAAATATTTTTTTAGAATTTTGTATATAAAAGCTTTTTTAAGAAACCACTACAACGAAACATAATTTTTGTTCTGGCATAAACTAATATTTGCTTGAAACACATGGCATCCTGTGCTTATATCCAACTACTAAAGGAGTTGTTTTAGCCATATAAGAAATTTATTTTATGCTTTCAATTCGGTGTCTTTTTCATAAGACCAAATGCGTGCGACCCAGTCATGCATTTTATTTAGTTTTGAACTCCAATGTTTTTCAAACTCTTCGGAAGCTTCTCTATCAAAAATGTTATTTAAATCCGTTATGCCGATAATTATGGTAGGTAAAGTCAGTAATATATCTTAGTTTAAAATGGTATACACCGTTTTCGAGAAAAATACAATTTTCGAAAACCATTTTTTGACATTTGTATGGTGGTTACTCTTATTCTTTGATACAGTACAATTTTTGTTCTCACATCTTGTAGACTGTATTATAAAACTTTTAACTCTCAAGACATAAGAAAATCATGCATGGAGTTTTCGAAATGTTTAGATCATTTTTTGAAGAAACATTATTTTTGGAAATTTTAATATACAATATCATCTAAGCTTTTATGGAGTTTAAGCTTTCAAAAATTATCAAAATCGGTTTAATCATTTTTGAGAAAATCAAGAACAAATTTTAACTTATAACCATTCTCCTGTGGAAAATGTGGAGCAGGTTTTAAGAACAAAATATTTTATAAAATTTAGGAGATAAGTGTGCCCTTGTATAGGTCATATGGCGTGCAAACTATAGACTTCGTAGAAAATAATGAGCTCGGAGTTGGGACTGGATTGGATAATAGATACGAGAGTTTGATAGTGGCAGTGAACCAACATCGGTCAAAGATTCAGTATTTTTAGTATTGTAAAAAGAAATGTGTAAATATAAAAAGTAAAAAGTAAAAATTAGTGCAAAGTAAATCAGGGAATATATTAATGAAAAACTAAAAGTATGTATAGAGTGCGTTTTATGTTCCAGGTCAATGTTTTCTTTTAATAACTTTAAATTTAAAGACATATTAACGATTAATATAACTATAATATATTTTAGAAAGTAAACAATCTTTAATTTAAGGAAAAATAGAAAATTTTCACTTTTTAATGATTAAGTCTTAGACCAATCAATAATATTAATACGATATCTCTTGTCTTGAGTTTGGATAAGAAACTGAATTAGAGTCTCAACATTAAAGAAATAACGAATAAAGCCACGTTTTTCTTCTACTTCTGCAACAGAATATTTGTGTGAAATTTCGGGCCCAAGTACAAAAGTTATCAAGTTGATGTGCACTGCCAATTCTAAACCTGTACTGATATACGGCAGCATAGTTTGGTAGAATGCATGCACAAACTTACCAACCACTGGCGCAATGATGTTCAGTCTGCAAGCTATTTAAACAAGCATCGGCAGCCAATAGCACACATCAGCTTAGCTCATTTGGAAGCTGGAGAGACATTACCATAGGTCATGCGCAGATTCTAAGAAATATCACGAGAGTATATGCGCTGACTATAACAACCCGTTTAGACTTTTATAAGCATTTTAAGACGGCCTTTCCTAGCAGAGAGGATAGGCAAATCAATGACCCATCGACCTGCGAATCGGTGATAGCAATATATACAGACGCTGACGGTTCCAAGATTGGTATTGGTGTCGGGTGCAGGGTTCTTTTCAGTCATTCAGACTTCTTGATAACAGCAGTGTCCTCCACGCTGAGGTCCTGGCAGTGACGAAAGCTGCTAGACAAGTCTTACTGATGGCAATACCACAAGCTTATAATCACATTCTTCATTAATAGCCAAGTGGCAATTAAAGCGGTTTCTGCCAATGAAATCAAATCGAAGCTTGTAACTTGCTGTCGCGAAGATCTAAGGGTAGTTGGTACACACAGAGCAACATAAAGCTCTGTTGGGTTGCTGGACACAACAGTTCAAGTCCCACCTTATAATCTTAAACAGCTAATCAAGAGCAAAGTTCTATCTACAACAAGCACGAGATGGAGCTTGTCTTTTAACTAGAAAACTATGGCCTAGCAAATACCGAAATTATTATTCAACTGAGTAAAAAGTCTCTATTTCTTCTCATGAACATAACCACCGGTCATAACAAACTGGGTCACCACAAGAAAAAGATGAGACTCAGTATTGACGACTTAAGCACAGGAGGCGGTGACGAAGGTCAATTATCTGAGCAACAGGCTCAGAATCTTGAATCTTGCTATCAACTAGCCGACCACGAGATTTAAAATCTCTGAAACTCATCAACTGCTTTAGCGGGATTGAATGGCATAGGATTTATCATAGGTTTAATCCTACATGAGAGTCACAATCTCTAGTAGGGTATCAAAACGGATCTACATTGATCTTAGTGTGACGATCAATTATCAGCACATTAACCTAACTTATGGTCTTGCTGCCCTGATGTCTTCCATGTAAATAATTTTATAAATTTATTTTTTATGAAGAAATAAATAAATGAAATAGAAATTTGTAATTTATATTTATTTAGTGATCGGTCGGCCAAGAGGGTGCCTCTGACCATGATGCATTTGCTTTTAAGCATATTTTTCATAACAATTTCGCAGAAAATTTCCCCTCTAATAATGAGCTTAAGCGTCGAGGTCGTGGTTGGTTTGTTGATATTCAACTTTTTTTTTGATAGGCGTCAAATCAGGGGATCGTGGGGGCCATTCGATATCACCACTTTTTGACATTATTTGGACGCAAAGATTCGCATCGTAGCAGGAGCCGGCTCAAATGGCGCTTCATATTGTTTCTATACGAGAATGAAGTAGTCTTTGGTGTATCTATCGAGGGCTTTAAGTACCCCAATAACGATTATGTTTATTATCAAAGCCAGTGAAGTCGAAATATGCTTCGTTGCTGATAATGATTTTTTGCCAAAAATGGCGGTCGTTTATAGCGAGCTGTAAAACTCGAGACGTTCACATTTGTAAATAACTACTAAAGGGCTATCTAATTATGCTAATTATTTTTTGTTATCAACCACACCCAAAAATTGCTGTGGGCTCTCGGTCTAATAGGTGCTATAAGGCAAGTAATGCATTCGTAAAAAAAAAACGAACTCAAGATTTTTATCAAAGTTGACATTTCGATGATAGAGAAGACGAAAAAAGTGGGTCCCAAAATTCTGTATATCTGTCTGTCTGTTCGACTATAGCCTAAAAGGCTGGGCCAATTTTCGTTAAACTTGATAGATATCGTTTTGAATTTTTCCCCCACACTTTTTGTTACTTTTTTTTAAGGCCAAAAATAACGGTACCTGTCAAACGAATTTTTTTTGAAATTTTATAAATACTTTTTTCTCAAAAACTGTCCCATACAGAATTAAAAAAAATAAAATTTCATTGAGTTTAAACTAGGTAGTGGTTGAAAAATTTTCCCGAAAAATGGTTATTCTTGGAAGCCCCCATTGAACTATTTTTTTGGTTTTTGATTTTCCGAAAACAGTACAACCGATTTAATCATTATGAAGCCCCTCCAAGGTTTAAATATTATTGCGTATACAAATTTAAAAAAATTTCTTTTTTTGCATTCTAAAAAAAAATTACAAAATTTTTTGTTTGGAAACTCAATATTTCGAAAACCCCATGCTCGATTTTTTTTAAACTCGATAAATAAAAGTTTCTTAATATAATCTACAAGATCTGAGGAAAAAAATTTGTTTTACCTCGAAAATCGTATTTTTCTCAAAAAAGGCTCCGAGAATTTTCATAATGTTTTGATTAATCTTTACTTTTAGAGAAGCTTCAAAAAAGTTTAAAAAACATTTAAGACTTTAAAAAAAATATTTTTTGAATTTAAAAAAAAAATCTATTTTTTTTGTAACCTCGATATCTCAAAAACGGTTAAATATTTTTTTTGTAAATTAAATTTTTATTCGAACAATAATAAAAAGTTTAAATATGCATACCAAAATTTTTTCTTAAATATGTTTTGAAAATTTTGTATACAAAAGCTTATATTTTTAAGAAAAAAGCATCCTGTGAAAAAACTCACTCATTTCGTATGTGTGAAAGTTACAGTTACATATGAGTAGCATATGGGCAAATCTCAGAAACTTTTGACTTTAGACTTTTGAAAACGCGTAAAGAGAAAATAACTAAGCACACCTTTAAAATTAAGTTTATATCACCATTGTTACATCAGAAAATATAATTGATGGTGTTCCTCTTTTATTAACGAATGCTTAAAAAATTCTCACTCATTTTCCGGCGCACTATGGGACCAAATGGTGCAAACCATCTCAAAAATCCATAACTTTTTCGTTTCTCAATATTTTTTTTTTGAAATTTTGCACACTTATACTTGTATAACCAAGAATTTAAAATATTAAAACGGTTCAGATAGAAATAAATTATTTTATTTTTTTTTAATAAAATAAAATAACAAATTTGTAGATTTTGTTTCATTTATATGGGAAAAATTTGTTGGAGCAAGAATTATTGCAACAATTTGGATGAAATTTGTTTTCTTCTTTTACCGGTGAAAACATTTGAAAGTAGTTTTTTGTAAAATCCGCCCACTACCACTCCCATGTTTTTCAGATTTTTGTTATTTTCTTATTTTTAGTGAACAGGAAGCCGAAAATTTGTTTTTGAGGTTTTTTAAAGTAAAGACATCGCATGTATATTTTTTCTGCCCACTTTCCCGCCTACTTTCACTCCCCTTTTTTTATTTTCAGCTTAAAGTTCATTAAGAGCAGGCATTTTTTAAATTAAGTTTTATACGAAGAAGTGAGTTTATGAAAAGTGTTATTTATTTTTAGTAAAATCCGTGTACTGCCACGCCCCTTTTTGATATATGAAAGTTTTTCGCCCTTAAGACAAAAAAAAAGGAATTCAAAAGTACACCTTATTACTAGGTATATTAATTAATGTCTAAAAGTTCTTAAGCCTCGTCAAACAATGTTTGTGTTATTTATAACTATGTACCTACATTTGTATTATATGCAACCATAAACCACACACCCCCTCCCACCCTCAAATGCTTGGCATTTATTTTTATTTAATTATGATTTTTTTTAATATAAATATGAGTAAAGAAGTTTAAAATTGGAAAACAAAAAATATTTTATTCTAAAAATAGAATTTAGAATTTTAATAATATTGGAAATAAATGATAAAAACTTATAAATTTTGTGGAAACATAGTCACTTATATGATGTTTATGAAAATGTGTTGCACATGAAAAATATACTGCACCTTACTCATTTTTTTTATTAATTTACTGGTGAACTTATTTAAAAAAATATAACTGTTTTGTAAAGAAGAGGGCTTGGGCTTTTCAAAAAGGTATAATACTTATACATTCTGTCCAGAAAAATACGAAATAATTGACTTCAAACTCTCACTTCCAATAATTCTAAAAAATAAAAATATCGAAATGTCATTTTTAACGGTAATTTTAGGTACCTAGAACAAAAGTAAGATACACAAAATTTACTGTGTTAGGAAGAACCCCAATTTCTAGTATATAATCCCATCATTAGATTTTTCAAATGACGAAATTCACCAAAACCATTTTTGAGATGGATTTCATCATTTGGTCTGGTCCAATAGTGCGACGTTGAACTATCGAAACAGTAACACGAAACGACTTTACGTGGCCGAGTCACAAAGACTACTGATACCACAATAACGTTCGACGTAAGTTGTTTATGCCTATGTTTATAAGACTGTTATTGATAAGGATCATTTTCTTTCACTTTTCTCACTGCCCTAGCTTGCATTCGTTAATATTTGAACTACAGAAAATATGTGAGCGCGAAATTTCAAATTAATATAGAAATTTTTAATTTTTTATAACAAATGATATAAATTTAACTTATGATTTATATTTAAGTAAAAGTTAGTTCACTTTTCCAAATATGTACATTTTATAGTGAAGCTTTTAATTAAAAATAACACGTAATTTTACTCAAAATTTTTATCAATAAAATTTTTCTCTGCTTAAAAAGTAATGTATAAAAAATATCAATGATTTTTCTTTGTAATTAACTACTGAATTTTAAAGATCCATAAAATATGTAGCGTCAGCGACATAACGTACACTTCTTAGTATGATTTAGAAGAAGGAACAATAGTTAAGAACGGGAAATATTGCTTTTTATTAGAGTGCTAACTGAAAATGTCTTGAAAAAAAAAACAGTTTCGCACTCTTTTAATTCAGTATAAGCTAATTTTAACCAGGTTGCGATTTTAGCACACACCTCTACCAAAGCTTAATTTATTCATTTTTGTCTATAGAAAATGAATATGTAATTTAGAAATCGGTGCAAAGCATGCTGTGTACATGATAAGATACGTACCAGATTTTAATGATTTTTTCGAAATTGTAGTACCGAAACTTCTGACAAACACTGTCATAAATCTAAGCAAAACACATAATTTTTTCATAAAAAATTTTGATTTTCAAAGTCTCTTATGAACCCCATTGGAGTTTAACAAACTAAAATCAGATGCTTCAATCGTAAGAACATTAAACTTTTTAAATATTTTAATAGTAACATATAAAATTTTGTATTTTTCTTATACTTTTTGCCTTGTACTCGTTCTATAGGTAAAAAAACAATTCTTAATGTGGAAAATAACTTTTTTTATACTGTAATACTACATTTTCGAAAAAATTATCAGAGATAGAGTAAAAAAATATGACTATAAAGTAACTTAATTTCAAAGTTACACGAAAGTCAAAAGTTTCTGAGATTTGCCCATATAGCACCCTCTGAAAGCGTTTTGGTTATAATTTTGTAGTATAGTTAACTCAAGAACCAATTGAGTGTTGCTGGTGTACTTATGTTTTCGTATAACTCTTTTTCGTATGATCGCAAAAGTACAACAAGTTATAACTTCACGTATTAATATATGCCGGATTCAGTTTTGCAGATTTGGACCACTAGGCGAACCTAGAACTTATTATAACTCTTTTGTTAGGTACCCTTTTGGAATCACTTACACTCTTTTTCTTCTTGTTGCAATAATGATAATATATGAATCAAAAAATAATGGCCTCCATCACAGGGCCCGTAGTAAAAGTCTATGTCTAACAATTAATTCCGAAATAAAAATGCCCAAATGGGAAGCACCAAAAACACCCTCGTAGTGAATATTTTCCAACTTTTGGTAACATTATTCAAATTTGCCAAATGGGTATCCGTTGCAACATCTTTATGATGTTTTGTTTCAGCGATTAGCTGTATGAAATTATTCCGATAGGTCCTATCTCTAAGAGCAAATATTGTTTAGTTATAGCATATTTATGTTAATAACAATAAAAAATATGTAATTAACAAGTACCTACAATATAGTAATAAAATAATATATTTATGAAAATCTCATTTTTTTTTTGAAAACAACCAACGAAAATATTTTCTGCGTCCGCCCCTGGACATTTGTATTCCGTAAGTAAGCCTTATCAGCCCCATGAATAAAAACGCTTTTTCCTCCCTCCAACATACATACTTAATCATGGAATAGGAGTTTGATAAACGTCACTTAAGAGAACTTTTGTTTTATTATTGAAATTTAGTACAAAGTCCAGATAAACCGCCAATGAACTACCTTACTTTTTTTGGGTGAGCAGTAGATACATGTACAAGTACTTGTTATAATGGACTTAGAGATAAAGGGATTTTTCAATCTATTCTTTACTCTGAAAGGATGACTCTTTTTCTTGATACGGCCATGCAAAGAATAGCTAAGAACAATCCACAATTACAAACACATGATCAAATGTCAAGAGATATTAAGGACTTTATAAAGCGTATTCAACTCAGACCTCTTTCCAAATCGGTTGTTTCTTTTCGAAAAAAGGGAGCAACCACCAGAAAAATGTACAAAAGAATTAAAAAAAAATAAACTCAAATTGACTTATTTTATTATAAATAATTTATCTTACGTGTTTTTTAAGTTTTTGATTTATTTATTCAAACCTTTTCACATAATGATCAAGAGTTTTACTTCATTAAAACAAAACCAGAATCACAATTAAGGTTTAAAAGATTTTCTATCACAATAGTTTCAAGCACCAAAATGACCCATTTCTTAAAATATAATTAAAAAAGTCTCATTTGTCTGCCTACGTTGGATTAGAACATTATTTATCTGAAAACCGCCCAACCAAAAAAGGCAAATCTCCATCTTTTAAAATAGAGTGATGATTTAGGAAAATTGCAGGCATTGTTTGGACACTCACAGAATTTGCTTTATCTGTGTGTTTTTTTAGAGATAATCCTTCACAAACGGTCCTTACTTATAATCAAATTCAGTTGACGTAAAGCAGATGGTATCTATGATTATACATTACCCTTAGAAAAGCAATTATTTATTTTTCATAATCCCAACGGAAAGTTTTCAGACCTTCCCTTTCGGGGTTTAGAGCAAATCATTACAAATCAATCGATGGTTAAGGGCACAGATAACTTAAGTAAACCAAACGTTATTTTACAGGAGAGAACTTAATATTTGGATTTCAATTGTCCCAAATAAATAAATCTTATATATTTTAGCCGGAAAATTGATAGCCACTCAGTAAAGAAAAGTGAAAAAAAAAGATTATAGTCACTTATGTATATATTCACTCTCTTTAAATCTCAAAGTTTGACACGAATTTTAGAGTAATTTCAAATTTATTTTGATCTATTTAGAGTATTTATTTCTAGATGCTTTCCAAAAGCCTTAAAATCGAAATTTTCCTGAACAAAAAAAAATCCAAAAATTTCGATTTTTCGGTAAGATTTTTCAGAAGTTTTTCAATCAATTAACATTTGAGATTTCTTGTACGTCTTTTACAAAATAGACATGAAGACTTATTACCAAATGTCTTGACATAATAAAATTCTGAGCAAAAAAGATGCATTCCAGAAGACATCCCAGTACCAATCTTTCCGAAGCAAATGTTTTTCTGCACTCGATTTAAGCGCCATCTACATTTCAATATATCAATAATTTTTATTCATTCTATATTCACTCCGATTGCTGACCAAATTATATTCACTCTTGATGTTTTATTGTTTTGCCTGTAAAATTTTGCTAACTTGGCTATTCACTGTTTCAAAAAACACGGCTCTTGTATCATCTCTAAGACTTTCTTTTATTAAAAAATATTTTTTAAATTTTTGTTGTTGCGTCTCTTGAACCTAGTGAACGCCATTTCGTTAGAAATTGAGGGGACCTAAAGTTTTCTGCCGTCTCCAACGAGAATGACTTTTCACGAAAAAATATACTGATATGCAATGGCGTAGCGTACCATCTCGGCGACCGGGGCGAGAGACCCATTTTTCCGCCCCATTTAATACTAAATTAAAATTAAATTTCGGGACATCATTTCACAGGCAATGAAGTATCTTTTATTGAAAGTAAAATCGTCTTCGTCTGCACGTCTTCTTCTTCTGCCTGTAAAATAAGTTATGCATTCCCATGAATATTGGCCGGAGGACAATTCTAGGCCACTCACGATTGTAGATGGAGGAATCACTTCCGCTGCTGCTGGATGCCGCCGAAGACGTTAACGTGGCTTTTGAACAAGAACTAGAACTGAAATATTTCGCGTCTGCTTCTTTCTTAGCCTTTTTCTTGCGGTATTCCACGCCGCTTCCTTTAACTCTTTTTATTTTCAAAATCTAGTTCAAAGGTTGAGTGAAGTACTAAGTGTTTAGTTTTAGAAGATTCAACAGTATTTAAACTATGAACAACACAATCGAAACAACTTTCTGTGATGCGGGAGGGAGCAAAAACATTGAGCTGGCTGAGACTAGAATAACATTTCCGTCGAATCCTAGTTATCTTATCATATCTCGCATGTGCATATCATATGTTTCGGAACACTCCATTTCAGTTTCGCGAGAGTTTATTTAGTTTCGCGAGTCGTGCGACAATACGGAATGCACTCTTACGGCCCTACTCACCGTCTACGAATTCACGAAAATCAGCCGAGAGCGGTCAACGACGAACCACAGATAGGGTGGCAAATTTCAAATTTACATCATTGTTGTTTGTTGACTTGTCAAACGATTTTTCATGAAACATATGATTTCTACTCCAACCGCATCACCGGCGACATTTTGCAGCCCCCCTAGCCCTGCCGCCCTGGGCTGACCGCCCCACCGCCCCCCCTACGCTACGCCACTGCTGATATGTCTATGTCAATTTCTGGCAAGACGAAGTATCTTAAAAGAAAATGATAAGTTTTATGTGGCAGGCGAGTCTTCGACGTGACTGTCTAACGCACTAACCATTATCCCAAGGGTACATCTATAGAGCAAGAAAAAAGTGTAAAAGTGCAACAAAGAAGTCCTCCTCATGGGCGCCCGCAGGATTTTTGCTAAGGCGGGGGGGTTCTAAAATGGCACTATATTTTGCAATGATACAAATTGCCAAAATAAAGCCTGAATTTGCTACTGACAGATATAGGTTGTTAGCTGCCCGCCTAGTAGATTTATTTGCCTCACTGGAAGAACAACCTTCGTAACATTGACCAGATCATTTTTGTAAGTCAAATCCGGAGTCTTCTAAAAACTTGGGTATTACAATGGGAAGTCCTCACAAACTTCAGCATTTCCCTCTGTTACCATTTCTACAAATGGAACTCCGATTGAAAGCTTGTCCTTAAATGTCTAACGTTTCATCCGCAACGACTGAAAAGGCATTGGCTAGATTAGCTTGCTTGACTGAAATAGCTTTCATCTACTCTTCACAGAAAGAAAGAAATTCATTTTGAGATGTTATACATATTTTGCATTTTTTGGGCATCGTTTTCCACAAATGATCAATGCTTCTAGTACACCTTTGTTTATATTCGGTGCAAATAATACACATGTGTGGCAGAGAGCACCTTATAATATTTGGGAGTAACTCAGCCAAGTGCTATTTTTAATGAGCCACATTTTAAATCATAATTTGGCTTTGGCATCCATGGATTTTTCAAAAGATCTTATTTTGTTCCATCGTCAATATCTCTTTTTCCCACAAAAAAGCCGATATCGTTTTTGTCTTTAGCCTCAGCATTTGTTACATAAGGAAGTTCTAAAGATTTTGAGCAGCATGGCTCTTCGTTAAAGCTTAAATTTTCCACGTTAATTTAAAAGCAAGGAAATTTTGTTATGAATTTTAAGTTGTGAATTCCAAATGCTGGTATTTCTTCTAAAAGTAAAGGACTAAATGAAGTTTCTATCGTTAGTACTAACAGCTCAACTGCCGTTAACATGGGTCAGGGTACAACAAAGTAAGCCTTTTCTCAATTCCCTGATATATGTATGATACAAAAATTGGAGATAGGCTCTTACTGTGGAATGATTTTTACTTCCGACTTATAGGTACTATAAGGCAAGTTATGTATTCGGAAAAAAAAATCGAAGTCGAGATTTTCATCAAAGTTGACCTTACTACGATAGCGAAGATTAAAAATGTGGATCTCGCAATTCTGTCTGTCTGCTTTTCCACTACAGCCTAAGCAGCTCGGCCGATTTTCTTTAAAATTGGTGGATAATATTTTTAATTTCTTCACTCATCTTTTTTTTCTTTTTTTTTTTAAGACCGAAAATAACGGTACCTGCCATACGATTTTTTTTTTGAAGTTTTAAAAATATTTTTTCTCAAAAACTGTCCTACAGGTTTAAAAAAATAATAAAAAAATGTTATTTAGTTAAAGCTAAGAAATTGTTGAAAAAAAAATTTCCAAAAAATTGTTATTTTTGGTATCCCCCTTGGAACCATTTGTTTGGTTTTGATTTTCTCAAAAACGATTTTGATAATTTTTTGTATGTTAAAGCCTTCCCAGTGGTTTGAACATTATTTTGTTTTCAAATTAAAAAAAAATGGATTTTTAAAAAAAATTAAAATTTTTTTTCAAAACTTAATATGTCAAAAATGTCATGCTCGATTTTTTAAAACTTGATAAATAACAGTTTTTTAATATAAATCATAAGATGTAAGACAAACGTTTATTTTATTTATTTATTTATTTTTTATTTATTTATTTTACCTTAAAATAACGGTACCCTCGCTACAAATGTAAAAAAAAATGGTTTTCGAAAATCGTATTTTTCTCGAAAACGGTTCCGAGAATTTTTCTAAAAATTTTTTTCTTTTGATTAATTTTTACTGTCTATAATCTAATAAAAATAAAAAGCACGACTGGGTCGCACGACCCATTTCAAAAATGAATGTTATTAGAGAAAAACTATTCATAAGCAAAAAATTAATTTTTTTAAATGACTAAAACAACTTCTTTAGTAGTTAGAGCTAAAAATAGGATGCCATGTTACCCAAGCAAATATAGGTTTATGCAAAAACAAAAATTATAAGTCTTTGTAGTGGTTTCTTAAAAAAATAAGCTTTTATGTAAAAATTTTTTAAAACATTTTTAAGAAAAAAATTTGGTACGCCAATTTAAAGGTTTCATTATTGTTCGAAAAAAAATTAAATTTACAAAAAAAAAATATTGAGCCGTTTTCGAGGTATTGAATTTTCCAAAAAAAAAATAGATTTTTTTTTTCAAAATTCAAAACAAAATATTTTTTTTTTTAAAGTTTCGAAATGCTTCCCTCTAAAAAATTTTATTAAAATCCGTTATGCTGATAATGAGAAATTCAAATTTTAAAAAAACGTTCTTTTGGTAGGTACAGTCAGTAATATCTTGTTTTCAAAATTTTGTTTATTAAATTATAGATCTTAAAAATTAATCGAAAGAAAAAAATATAAGCAAAATTCTCGGGTTTTCGAGAAAAATACTATTTTCGAAAACCATTTTTTAACATTAGTATAGAGGGTACCGTTATTTTTGGGTAAAATAAATTTCTTTTTCTCATATCTTGTAGATTGTTTCAAACAACTTTTATTTATAAAGTTTTAAAAAAATAGAGCATCGGGTTTTCGAAATATTGAGTTTTCAAAAAAAATTTTGAAAGAAAGTTTTTTTAAAAATCCAAAACATTATTTTTGAAAAATTTTAATTCACAATAATATTCAAACTATTGGGGACCTTTAGCAGAAGAAAAATGATCAAAATCGGTCGTACCATTTTTGAGAAAATCAAAAACCAAAAAAATGTGTCCAAGGGGGGTACCAAAAATAATAATTTTTTGGAATTTTTTTTTCTAACATTACGTTGCTTTCACTCAATAAAATGTTTTGATTTTTTTTTTAAGAAAATCTGAGGGACAGTTTTTGAGAAAAAAAAATATTTATAAAATTTCGAAAAAAATTCATAAAAAAAAGAAAAAAACATCTGGGGAGTAGAAATTAAAACCCATATCTACCAAGTTTGAAGAAAATCGGCCGAGCCATTTAGCTGTAGTCGAACAGACAGACAGACAGAATTGCGAGGCCCACTTTTTTCGTCTTCGCTATCATCGTAATGTCAACTTTGATCAAAATCTCGAGTTCGATTTTTTTTACGTATGCATAACTTACCTTATAGTACCTGTAAGTCGCAAGTAAAAATTTAAATCTAGATATTACTAACTGTACCCACCATAGAACCATTTTTTCAAATTTATAATTTCTCATTATCGACAAAACGGATTTTAATGAAATTTTGTATAGAGAAGCTTCTAAAAAGTTTGAAAAAAAAATTGCATTTCAAAACTTTAAGAAATAATAATTTTTGAAAAAAGTACATTTTTTTCTTGGAAAATTCGATATCTCAGAAACGGCTTAATATTTTTGTTTGTAAATTTAATTTTTATTGGAACAATAATAGAAACTTTGAATTGGCGTACTAAATTTTTTTCTTAAAAACGTTTTAAGAATTTGGATACAAAAGTTTATTTTTTTAAGAAACCAGTACAGACTTAAAATGTTTGTTCTTGCATGAACTAATATTTGCTTGAATCACATGGCATCCTATTTTTAACTCCAATTGCTAGAGAAGTTGTTTTAGGGATTTAAAAAATGAATTTTATGCTTATGAACAGTTTTTCTCTAATAACATCCATTTTTGAAATTCTTAGTCGTTTACATAAGAGCAAGTTCGTGCGACCCAGTCGTGCATTTTATTTTTCTTAGAATATACCCAAGAATCACACTCTAAGATATTATGCACGAATTAAGGGACACACTGTAGAAGTGTATATACATTATATTGGATTTTTCAACTTCTCTTAGATAACATTCTTCCAAATGGACGTACACAATTGAAAGAACATACTCGTACATCATACCCAAACTTACCATTGAGTTGAGATTGGATATAAGTCGGAACAATTTAACAATATATGTAAATGGTAGAAGAAGTCAAACGTTTTGGATCTTTTATATTACATATAAGTCTTCAGTTCAAAATACCTTCCGACAGCAAGTATCAATTTTTTAATATGTGTCACAGAAGCAGAAGATTTGAAATAGCTCCACATTGTCATCGAATATCGACATCATTTGTTTGGAATTTATGATTCAAAGGAGCTACATAACTCTTAGAGATGTTTACCATATTTTATTTGCTTGCTTTTGGTTGAAAATTGCGACCTCCTCCTTCTTCTGCAACCAACTGGTAACCAATCGATCAAAAATGCTTTTATTTTGATACATGATTTCGATGACATACGAGTATGTACATTATATTGTTTATTACAGTGCGGTTTATTTGGATAGATGCATCTTTTTTTATATTTTTTTTGTTTACTTGAAAATACGGACATCTTTATGATAAAACATAAATAATGCTTCTTTGATTTAGTTGTTTATTTCCGCAAGTTATGCATTCGTAAAAAAGATCGAACTCGAGATTTTGATCAAATTTGAAATTACGATGATAGCGAAGACGAAAAAAGTGGGTCTCGCAATTCTGTCTGTCTGTCTTTTTGACTTCAGCCTAAACAGCCCGGCTGATATTCTTTAAGCTTTGTAGATAGTATTTTTTAATTTTTCCCCCCACACGTCACATTTTTTTAAGAAAGTTCAAAAATTTTCATTCAGATAAAGCTAAGTAATGGTTGAAAAAAAATTCCGAAAATTGGTAATTAAATAGTAATTGATTTTCTCGATACAACTGCTTTATTAATTAATAATATTTTGTATGCTAAGGCTCTCCAAAAGTTTGATTATTATTTTTTTTTTGGATTTTTAAAAACATTTCCATTTTTTTTTTTAAATTAAATTTTTTTGAAAACCCTATGCTCGATTTATTTTAAGCTTAATAAATAAAAGTTTCTTAATATATTCGATTAATTTTTACGATCTATAATTTAATAAAAAAAAAATTAATTAAGATACAAGTATTACTGCATGTACCTACCATAGCAGAATTTTTTCAATTGTGGAATTTCTCATTTTAAGCAAAACGGATTTTAATAACATTTTTCGCTTTAATTTTTAGTGAATGGAGAACTAAAGAATTTTTACCTCATTTGAATTGTTTGAAAAAAAAATTGATGAAATAAGAAAAGAGGTCGCCTATCCAATTGAACAGCACAGTACATTCTGTTTTGACAGAATGAATTTTTTTATTGAGTTATATTGCCAACTCATGTCTCATATGCGACAAATTGATATGAATTTTATCATTTATTCTCTCATTCAATGTTAATTTGAAATTCCCATTGAGGACACACAAATTCGTAAGAAGAAAATAACAACATTTATTTAAAATTTTCCAAGATATGTTATTCAAAGTTCAGTTTTTAATAATTCGAATGAATGCTTTAGAAAGATAGGTGATAGAACTATCTCTATCAGACTAAGCGAACTTGGCAAGAACAATAATGTCTCACTTCACTTTGAGGAGGCAGACTCTCTTGCTAAACTAAACATGAGCAAGGAATCCGCTTTTGGGTCCAGATCACTACTGCCGAAAAGGAGAAAACAGGATTAAAAATTAAGGAGGAGGCCAAAAGTTCCAAAAACTGGATAGAACTCCCAAAACTGAGGCAGAGGCCAAACTACTTATTGGGAACTATATGTTTAACTAAAATCAAGAACTGTATATCAGCTTAAGAAGGAACGATCTACGAATGGTAACGCTTCAGTATAAGCTGTAGGGTTAGCAACTCATCTATCTCTGGATGGGGGTGAAAAAGATCTTTAGGTCGCAATGCAAACCCCTCTCAATACTCATTCATTCATAAATCAATTCAACCGTACTCGTAATACTTGCGTTTCGGGGAATGACCATCAGATAACTTCAGAGCCTAACTTCGGATCTAATGATAAATTCAGAGAATCTCCTTTTAGCCGCACAAGAAGAATGAGGAATGTTTTACACGACTCAATATTTTCCTCCCATTGCGATGTTCAGACATTCAAAACCAATGTGCTTCGTTACCTTTTTTTAACATCTTCTCAACCTAAACGCTCACATTGTGCTCAATCATTTTAAGGGCAACCATCATAATTTTTGATTTCTTTTTTCAATTTTTACATTGTCTGCCTAATAGTATAAAATATTTTTTTTACTAAAAATATATAAATATTTTGGTATTTAGACCTAACATAATTTTTTACTTTAATCGCTTAACCTTAATGGAGCCGGTCATTTGGGAAAAACTCATTTCGCAAATCTAAGAAATTCCGAAACCACAAATTTTATTCGCGTCGATACGCGTATATCTACATAATTATTTTGCAGCTTTTGAAAATTATAAAGGGTGGTTAAATTTTAAGGGCCGATGTTGAATGTGAACCACACCTAAACGTCAAGTTTTTTTCTGCATTTCATTTGACATTTCTCAATTTCAGACTAACTCAATTTGAACCATGGAAAGATACACAATCGAGCAACGCGTTAAAGTTATTCAGGCTTATTATGAAAATGGGCTTTCAAATCAAAATGCATATCGTGCACTTCGTGATTTTTTCGGTGAATTTAATCGTCCAAATGTGTGCGTACAATCGGAAAAATTTGAGCAAACCAGGTCTGTAGGAGATGTGAAAACACCAGTGCATGCTTGTACAGCTCGTACAGCAGAAAATATTGCTGCTGTTCGCGATAGTGTGGCTGAAGAGCCGTCCACCTCAACTCGTCGTCGTGCCCAACAATTGCACCTCTCACGCTCGACGTTGATGAACAAGGTACAATTGACTCAAGAACTAAAGCCTCTTGATCATTTCAAGCATCGTCAATGGTCAGAATGGTGGCAAGAAATGGCAACAGTGGATGATCAATTTTCGAAGAAAATCATCTTCAGTGATGCGGCAGATTCTCACCTCAGTGGATTCGTCAATAAGCAGAATTGCCGCATTTGGGCGAATGATAATCCAAGAGTGATTGTCGAAAAACAAATGCGCCCAAATGCGGCATCATCGGGCCGTATTTTTTCCAAAATGAGGCCTGTCAGGCAGTAACTGTGAATGGTGAATGGTGTTCGCTATCGTGAGATGATAATGAACTTTTTATGACCCGAATTGGAAGATATGGATGTGGACGATATGTGATTTCAACAGGACGGTGCCAATTGCCACACTGCTAACGAAACAATGGCTCTTTTGGCGATGTCAATTGGCCGCCAAGATCATGTCATTTGACACCGTTGGACTTCTTTCTTTGGGGTTATTTGAAAGAAAATGTGTACGTCGATAACCCAGCAATAATTCAAGAGCTAAAGGATGAGATAATTCGACACATTAACGGCATAGAACCCCAATTATGCCTCAGCGTCATCGAAAATTTGGACGGATGAAGGTGTGCCGCCGAGGTCGCGGCGGCCATTTGGCCGATATTTTATTCTTGATGCCACAAGCCCGCGACTTGAAGTTAGTCCAAGGAAAGAAGTCTCGAATAGTTAAATCGTGCGATCTTGCTGGCCATTCCAAATCGTCAAAACGGGAGATTACGCGTCGAGGAAACACTTCCTTTACAATATCCATTGTGGCTCGGTGTGTGCGGTTTTACCGTCTTGTTGAAACCGCACGTTCACCAAGCCCAATTCAGCGAATTTCGGCAGTAAGAAGTCGCCCTGCAGCGTTCGCCAGTAACAGTGACCGTATTGCCGAGGGTATCCTAAAAATATACGGCCCAATCACTCCTCCCGCGTGAACGCAGCCCCACACAGTGGCTGTGAGTGGATGTAATGGCTCTTCGTGCATCATACGTGGATTTTGAGTACCCCAGAAACGAAGATTTTGCTTATTGATTTTCGACACAAATTCGTCCTCTTCCTTGTTGAGATTGAGGATGGCTTCAAGTAATTCGCAAACTGATTCACTGTTTGGAATTTGTACGAAAACATGTGTGATTCTTTCACTTAAATTCACTATAGGGTCGGTCTGGTGATGTCCAATTGCGTGGGCCGTCGTCTAGTTGATGTTTTTCGTTCTCAGAGACATCAGCAGATTAGTCCGGCGGCGATCATTCCTGCATGGTCTCCCTGTGGTTTCAGTCTGTTCGAGTAAAGTAGCTAAGCGCCGGAATGTTTGCCCAGTAGGCGCCACACGATTAAAAAATCGACATCGAAATTCATGCTGCGCTAACACCAGCGCCCGATTATTGGTCAACAAAAAATTCGACACAATTATTCCACGCTCTTGCGGAGTATAGCGATCCATTGTTTGTCTGTTTGTATACTGCAGCTGTCTAGCTCAAAAATGTCAAAGATGATTGACGTACGACGCCATTTGCAAAAATCGTGACATCTTCCGATATGGTGATTAAATTTACGCCACCTTGTATGAGAAATCTGACGACATTAATGGATCAAATTTAATTTAATAAAAGAAATAAAATCATTTATTTTCTTTTTTTGCTCAACTGATTTTAAAATTAATATTATTTTTAGGAATTTTTTCAACAAATGAATAATAGTGGACAATAACTACAAATTAAATAAATCGTAGAAATAGAATTCATTCAAAGCTCTTTGTCACTGAAAAAAGAACATCCAGAATGGACGGTTTTGGATTATTATTTGATTTTGCATGATTCCACGCCACTGTATGAGTATACACTGACCGACCAGTAAATTAGTCGCGTCAAAATTGATTTATAAATCATCGCCGCCATCAGTAGATAATATAAACCAGCCAGCCCATTCATAAACAAGAAAAATTAAACAGATATATGTATGTATGTGTCCATAAATCACTTACGATATGATACAATTATAATTTCGAAAGTAAACAAAAGCATATGACTATCAAATTTTGCTTAAATCTTAGGTTCAAAGTTCTTTGATTCTGTATGTATATTTCTTTTTTTGAAAATTTTTTCGTATACCATCGATAGAATTGAGATGAAGATATTTTTGGCAACAAAAAAGTGAGTTTGCGCAATTTTCTTCAATTTGTGCATTTGAACTTCAGCAAACACTATTACTGGGATGTGCTACTTGTAATTAGGCAGTGATGTGTTGAGTGTTTATTTACTCCAAGTATTTTAATAGTTTTCTTGCATGTACAACACTTAGCGTGATTAATTTGTTTTAAAATTTTTACATATTTTGGACTGATGAAAAAAAAAAAGAGTACATAAATCGAGACGATACGAAAAAACGATACAAAATGACTTTTGAACTAATTTATTTAAAAACAGAAAAACAATTTAATTCTTAGTCACGTGAGTTAAACAATTAAAGCATAATGTTATAGCAAACATTTTCGTCATCTTCTTCTTCGTAGTCCAGAGTTCTTTGTTGTTTAAAGTAAAATATGGCGATTTCTCAGAATTTCTTCCAACTTGCGTCGAAGAAACAGGTATGCTTAGTATCTTTAAAGTCAGCTTGGAAAGACGGATGTGTTTCATTTCCAATGTGCACCTAACTGACTTTTTATTAATATTTTTCTTTAAATACTTCAAGGTGCCAAATATTCGGATTTAAAATCATATATTAATCTTCAACTCCTTGCCCTGTCACATTTTTCAATAGAAAGTTATTGATGACAACTTTTTGACATGTTGTTAAAATTTCGTTATCAAAAAGAGGATGTGAATAACATACAGATAAAGCATGATTCATATTTTGACGATGTTCAACTTTCTTGTGAATGTTGATTATATATTTTTGCAGGTATTTCTATGACAGACAAGTAGAATCCACTAAACATATGTTGGACATTTGATAGAAATGTATCAACTCACATACAGATTCCAAAAATTCTTATTAATTTTTAATATTCTCAAGGAATACGATTTACTTACATAAAAGACTTTCAACGTTTCATCAAGAAGTAAGAAGAAGTAAGCATCCTAACACTCTGAAGGAACTCCTACAAAGTGCTTTAAACAAGCTTACTACCTGGGCAGATCAATGTGGACTCGGTGTCAACCCCCACAAAACTGAACTTGTCCTATTCACCAGGAAATATAAAATCCCACACATAGACCCTCCCCACATCTAAGGTATACCGCTTAAATTTTCAGACAAAGCAAAATATCTGGGTCTTATTTTGGACAAGAAATTAAGCTGGAAGCCCAATATCAGAGAATCAACAAAGCCAACATAGCTCTATTCTCTTGCAAAAAAGCCGCAGGTAGCAAATGGGGTCTACAAACTCATATTACACACTGGCTATACATCTCAGTCATTAGACCGATACTTACATATGGAGTAACAATATGGTGGACTGCGCTGGAAACAGCAACAAACCGCGATAAGCTCAGCAAAGTCCAACGAACAGCCTGCTTAATCATGGGTGGAGCTCTCCGCTCAACTCCCTCCGCTGCACTTGATGTTCTGTTTCATCTCATACCGCTTGATATCTTTACCAAACAATCTAGCTAGCACAGCCATTCGGCTTAAAGCCTATTCGCAGTGGATCAATAACGATATTGGCCACTCCACTATACTGAAGACTGAACTCGTTCAGAACCCTACCTAGTAACGTCGATTACACCATCCCTCACCTTTAATAAAAACTTTCAAGTGTCCATCCCTTCCAGGTCTACCTGGGAAATAAGTCACTGTTGGTAGACGAAACCGTGACGGGGTCGGTGGAGGCATATACTCCGAAAGATTAAATCTTTATCTATCTTTTCGTCTTCCCAATCACTGTAGCGTGTTCAAGGCAGAGCTTTTAGCAATAAAAGAAGTTCTCTCTTTGCTCAAAGAAAACGTTATATCGACTACTGATATACGTATCTTCTCAGACAGTCAAGCTGTCTTAAAGTAGCTGGACTCTGTCTCCATTAAGTCACAAACAGCCCAAAATTGTCGATCATCTCTGGTGGAGATGTCAAAACAGTTTAACATTCACCTCACATAGGTGCCGGGGCATAGATACATTCCAGGAAATTGTAAAGCTGACGAACTTGCAAAAAATGGAACAATCTTACCTTTGTTGGATAGCAAATCTAACATCGGTATACCCCTAGCTACTTGTAAACTTATGCTAAAGAATGATACCATGAAGAAAGCTAACCACAGATGGACCAGCACCCCAACTTGCCGGTCTACTAAACTAATTTTGGCCATTGTTTGATGCTAAACGCTCGAAACAACGAATTTCTATTGAAAGATTGTATATTTTTTTTTTTTTTTTTTTTTTTTTTTTTATAATTTACTCGCGCTCAAGGGATTATGATTACCCTTTAAATTTTTCAACACAGCGCGGGCGTGTAGTTACGGAAGAGAAAGAAGGATAGGAAAGATGTTTTTCACGATGTTGAGACTGAAGGTGGTTGTCTCAGATTTTTTATCTCCATTATATGTGTCCTTACTAGACACTGCCTGATAGGAAGAAATGCTTTCCGTCTTGGAGTTCCTGCAAATGATTTTTGCAGAAGCTGCATGGATGAAGAAGAAGAGGAGTCAGTTCCTAGCCTTCTATGTTCTTGTCCTGCCCTAGCACAAAGAAGTAGACTCCAATTAGGAGGCTACTACTATAACGACCCTAGTGATCTAAATAACTCCGACATTCACTGTCTCAAACGCTTCATTATTAGGTCAAAATGGTTTAACGACTAAGGGTGATTTTTGAAATCCTGTGGTATCACAACGTCTAAGTGTGTTTCCGGTCAGCATCCGCCTTAACCTAAACTAACCTAACCTTAGTCAACAAAAGCTTAGAATGAGTTTCCTTTAAGATAGCTGAAATGTTCTTATTATTGGACCATATGCATTAAACTGAAGTACATACTTGCAAGTACAGTAAAACACGCTTAAGAGAAACGGCAAAATGGCACAGTCTTTCTTTCACTTAAGCGGGTTTTTCACTTAAACGAACCCCGCTTAGCTGAAAAATATTTTCACTTAAGCGGAGTTCGGATAAGTGAAAAAAAAATTTCACTTAAGCGGATTTAAAAATTCTATTAAGCGGAGATTTAATGCTAGAAACAATATTGTTTTTATCTTTTGGACTTGCCTTGAAAGAAGTTAAATAAAACAACGATTAAATAACACAAAAATAATTTATTGAAAAACGAAAACTAGCAAATTTTTGTTCTGTTCGATTCTGTATGTTTCAGATACCCGGGTTTTTCGCTTAAGCGAGTTTAACTTAAGCGGAGTGTTTTAAGGGAAATTGGTCGAAAAATACTTGGGGATGAAAAAAGTGTTTCAGGTAAGCGGGTTTTTCTCTTAAGCGGGTTTCTCTTCAGCGGGTTTTACTGGAGTAGAAAGTAAAATAAGCTACATATTACAAATAGTAAAAGTGAAGATTTGTAGTATTTACTTCATTCGATAAGCATACAATTAAGTTTATGCTGGCGACTAAGGAGATTTACAATAGGGATTTAGAAACTTGGAAAATACATCTCCAAATATTTGAAGGTACATCTGTCAAATTAGCTGTCATTTATTAAGTCACTCTCGCCAAATTAACATGGAGAGTAATAGCGTTTAACAAATGATTAAATGGTTTTATGAAATTGGATCTTCAGTTCGAGCAACATTTCGCGCTCTTCCCTATAGTCTTCAGAGTTATAGAAAATTTGACGTTTCGGATGCACGCTACGCAGCTAAGCCTCGTCGAATTGAATGATGTTATACATAAATGCATCTTGCAAATAAATATAAAATTTCAATAATATCTCTAAACTCACAGTTTCTCGTATTGAAATTTAAAGATAAATAAAATGCACGACTGGGTCGCACGAACTTGCTCCTTTGTAATCGACTGGGAATTTTAAAAACGAATGTTATTAGAGAAAACTGTTCATAAGGATAAAATTAATTTTTAAATTCTTTTTTCAGTTTTTAACAAAAATTATAAGTCCTTGTAGTGGTTTCTTTAAAAGAAGCTTTTATATACAAACTTTTTAAAAGCTTTTTAAGAAAAAATTTTGGTACGCTAGTTTAAAGTTTTTATTATTATTCGAATAAAAATTAAATTTACGAAAAGAAATATTGACCCGTTTCGGAGATATCGAATTTTCAAAAAAAAAAGAAAAAAATAGATTTTTTTTTAAAGTTTTGAAATGCAATGTGTTTTAGACTTTTTAGAAGCTTCTCTATAAAAATTTTCATTAAGATCCGTTATGTGGATAATGAGAAATTTAAAATTCGAAAAAATGGTTATATGGTAGGTACAAGCTGTAATATCTTAATTTCAAATTTTTTTTTATTAAATTAAAGATCGTAAAAATTAATTGAAAGAAAACAAATTTTATCAAAATTCTAGGTGCCGTTTTCGAGAAAAATACGATTTTTGAAAACCATTTTTTTTTAATTTTTTAGCATTTGCATGGTAGGTACCTTTATTTTTAGGTAAAATAAAATAAATTTTCTCATTTTGTAGATTATATTGAGAAACTTTTATTTATCAAGTTTAAAAAAAATCTAGCATGGGGTTTTCGAAATATTGAGTTTTGATAAAAAATTTTGAAGTTTTTTTTAAAAATCCAAAAAAATTTTTTTTGAAAATTTGAGTACACAATTCGATTTATGTTTTTGGGGAGCTTTAGCAAAAAAAATGATCAAAATCGGTTCAATCGTTTTTGAGAAAATCAAAAAAAATGGTTCAATGGGGGGGTACCCTCAATAACCATTTTTCGGAAAATTTTTTTTAACCAATACCTAGATTTAATTAAATGAAATTTTTCTGTATCTTTATTTTTAAAATCTATTGAACAGTTTTTGAGAAAAAAAAATGTTTATAAAATTTCGAAAAAAATTCGTATGGGGGGTACCGTTATTGTTGGTCTTAAAAAAAAAAGAAAAAAACGTGCGGGGGGAAAAAATTAAAAATGATATCTACCAAGATTAAAGAAAATCAGCCGAGTCGTTTAGCCTGTAGTCGAACAGACAGACAGACAGAATTGCGAGACCCACTTTTTTAGTCTTCGCTATCATCGTAATGTCAACTTTGATCAAAATCTCGAGTTCGATTTTTTTTACGAATGCATAACTTGCCTTATAGTACCTATAAGTCGCAAGTAAAAACCTTTAGTAGTAAATATTGGGTTCATTCAAGAAAATACTACCAAACCAATCGCCAATACTTTTGAATCTTCTCCGTAATCGTTAAACCAATTGCCTATATCAATATATATTTGCCAGATCACTAAGATTAGTGTAGCAGAAATCTCCCAGATGGAGTCTACCACCTACCATTATGGTTGTCAAAAATCAATAAATTGGAAATTGATAAAATTTATCAATCAATTGATAAATCGGTATTATGAACTCCAATTGATTAATTTTTGATCCAATTGTGAACAGCGATCAAAAATCTATTGTGAAAAGTGCCCATTTTGAATGACGTTTACATTTTCTTAATAATTTGCCGCCAATCTGTATTAACATTTTTATCTTCTGTGATTTCTTTTAATAAATATTGCTATTTACTTTCTTTACTTAGGAGTAAAATTGTAAGCAACAAGAAACAACTTTCCAGATTGGTCGAGCTAATGGAAGAGAGTCCAAAACAAATGAAACTTCTTTCAAAACGACCGACACTATGGGTTATGTCATACCAATGTGGAAGTCGTTCCCAAATCTCAACTCGTAGCCTCATTGTGTAAGGAATTTTAAGGTAGCTGAAAGTTTAATTATGTTCGGAATGGATTGTTGTCTTTTCGGAGAATTCTACGATCGGGGAAAAATTACGAACGAGGAACATTGTGTTCATGGTAACAGAATTGTAGAAGAAATATTGATGTATACGAACGCAAGTTGTTGACGTTTATGGATATCAGTCAAAACTTTAATTCCAAAATAAGTAGACGGCCGAATTGTATTTGGTTTGTTTTTTTCTTTTTGCTAAAAGAGTAAAACATAATTTCTGTATGAATAACAATAATAACAACAATTTATTTTAAATAAAAATGTTTACTTACTCATCTTTTTGCACATTCATCATTTATGCTAATTTAATTTTGCTTCTTTAGGCTTCGGGAAACTTTTCACTTATGAAGTGATTTCTTGGCGGGCAAATCGGAAAGAAAAAAATCGTCGTGCAATGCATAAGAACGCGACTCGTTGCTTATATTTTGACAGCTTATCGTCATTCATCAATTCATGGCTTAAATTATAAAATACCAACGCACATCATTTTTTTCCGTAATTCTCCCCGATTTGTTAATCGGAACGTTTACCATGATACAAATTTCGTACATTTCGTACAAATCGGGCAGATTTTTTCCCCGATCTGTTACCATGATGGAACTGATAATTATAGAAGGCTTCCTTGGAAAGTCTAAAGTTTTGTACGAATCTAAAACTGTTCCAAATTAGTTATCGTTTGAATAAAATTAGAAAAAAAGATCGAATTATCTGCATACATGTGTTCTTCTAAATCTAATGGACTGGAAGCATCGCCTAATTTTCTTCGAATGTTCGCTTGCTCTGAAGTATTTTCTTCTTCAACTTCATATTCCATCTAAAAAAAAGTTCTATCGTAGACATTACACCATTAATTATTTTACACGATCCGAACAAAATAATTTTATCAACAACGAGTTTCTGGTTGGCTAAGAATTTGATAACAAAATAATATTTTAACAACTATAACACCAATTTTGTCAATTGAACCATTCACAATAGTTTCTAAATCTGGAGAGAATTCACAATTCATCAAAAATTTTGATATTTGACAACAATAATACCGATTCATAAATATCAAATATCGTATTGATCTTTGACAACCGTAATAAGGGCGTACGTCTTTGGGGTAAAGCAGGACATGTACAGAGATGGGGAGAGATCGACTTCTCCTTTCCTTCATACATGCAGCTTTTGCTGAAATCGTTTGAATAAATTCCAAGTCGCGTTGCGTGCTTGCCTATTAAAGAGTGTCCTGTTATAACACCTACTACGGAGCCTATGCGCTTCAGATCCAGCATTGGCGAAATCTGTTTTGTCGCCAAATAAGTGGTGGTATTGTGGCACCTAAAGTATATTCTCTGTATATCATCTTACTTAAGCATAAGTTTACGCGTAGCGATTGGAATACTTGATTGGAATATTTTACAGTATTTGGCAAGATCGTCCATTTTTGGCGAGATAGTCAGCTTCACAATTTCCTGAAATGTCCCTGTGGTCTGGCATCCAGTAGAGGTGAATGTTAAACTGCTGCGCAGTCTCCATTAAAGACCATCGGCAATTAAAGGCTGTTATTGAGCCGGTAGAGACAGAATCAAGAGATTTAATGGCTGCTCGTTTTCTTGAAACCAAGATAGGACTTTTTTTTAATTTCCAAACGTTCCGCCTGGAACACGTAACAGTGATTGGGAAGATGAAAAGGCAGATTTAAATTTAGTCTGTCTGAGTAAGCACCTCATTAGATTTTGATCCATCGTTATGGAAATGAACCATCTTCCAGGAATGCCTGGAATGTGTTCTGCCTTTCTAAGCTTGCTTAAAACATATTGTAAGAGAACTTTTATTGTGTAAGAATGCTGTCCTGATAAGACAATAGCAATTTCATCTGCATAGATAATCACTCTGTAACTCTTCACTGCCAGATATCTCAGCCGCTCATTCACTACCAAGATCTAAAGAAGGGGAGATAGGACACTACCTTGCGGCGTGCCTATTCTGACAGATTTGAATTAATAAGGTTGCTAGTTAACATCTGGTTGATCAATTCTCCAAGCGAACTTTCTACATTCAGAGATGACAGTGTCAAACCGATTGTAGATGTGTCAACATTGTTAAAGCCCCCTGTGTCAAGGAAAGCAAATATAGTAGTCGATGGTTCTTGCTAGTGTATGTTATGTAGAGCCGTTTCCACCGATTTCCAGTGGACAGGCTGTGGAGTGTGGACATTTTTATATAGGAACTCCTTTTAATTTGAAATAACATTGTACAGCCTTGGCCAAAAGTGTTAGGCACCCTATATTTTACGCTCTATTCTCTTAGAGAATGAATTGTTCGCGTTGTGCCGTGCAAAATGCCTTAGATCGGTTGCGGAAAACTAGATCCTATCTAAATCATAAAAAATTCAGCAGGAAAAAAGTAACCACGTCAAGAGAAGATCGGTTTTTAATACGAACCTCTATAAAAAAAACGTAAAAAAAACATCAAATGAGCTAGTTGCTGACATAACACAACGTTGTGGGAAACAGATTTCGGCCATAACCGTTAGAAGGAGACTCGGAAAAGTTGCATTGAAAGGTTGCAAGGCGAGGAAAAAGCCATGGCTCACAGAAAAAAACAGAAAGTTGCGGCTAGAATGGGCAAAAAAATACCAAAACTTTACTGAAGAAGATTGGAGTAACGTTTTGTGGTCAGATGAAGTGAGCATTATAATGAAGCTCCGAACTCGGAAACTTTAAAAACTGTTTTAAATTGCCATCCACTTAGTTATTTTGAGCTTTTGAAAAAGGTTATTTTTTTATTTGTACAGGTGTTTGGAAACCCTGGGGTAACCTTTGAGAGACGGCGAGTTGGTGAGGAATACAACCCAGAATGTGTAGTTCCAACCGTTAAACACGGAGGAGGAAGCATTATGATCTGGGGTTGCATGGCTGCGGACGGAGTGGCAAAATGTTAATTTGTGAGGGTCGAATGGACTCAAAAAAAATACATTTATTTGATGGAAAACACGCGTATGCCATCCTTCTAGCATATTTTTGGTGATACAAATATGCGGGGCGTGATGTTCCAGCAAGACAATGCACCCTGTCACAAGTCCCCCCTCTCAGTGAAGTGGTTTGCTGAAAATGCCATTGACCTGCTTCCATGGCCTGCCCAGTCCCCAGATCTGAACCCAATTGAGCATCTATCGGAAATTTTAAAGCGTAAAGTCCGACAATACCCAACAACATAAAAAAAATGCTCAAAAAGGTTCTTGAGCAAGAATGGCTCAAATTAAGTTTTGACGAATGCCGCAAGCACGTAAGCTCTATGCCTAAACAAATAGCAGCAGTTATAAAAGCGAGGGGTGGCCATACAAAATATTAAATTTTCTTTAATAAAAAAAAATTTACAACATTTCTGCATACTTGTTTTTTTTTTTAAATTTTACTTGGTTTTAAAATTATGGCATCTTTTTTGGGGGTGCCTAATACATTTGGCCAAGACTGTATATACAAATGTTCGAAAAAATATTTTTTGGATTTCCAAAAAAGAAATTCGAATTTTTTTGAAAAATCAATATCTTAAAAACGAGTGAACGATTAGTTTTTTTTTTCAAATTATGTCCTAAAATGTATATTATTATATACTTCAAAACGTTTTTTTAAAGAAATATTTTAAAGAAATGTATTAAATAAAAACTTAATTTAATAATAAAAATAAATTTTTTTTTTTGCTTAACCCTTAGCTGCACTTGTGGGGTCCAGGTGACCCCAGCGGTATTTAAATTACAATAAAACATACAATTTTCAAAAAATTGGAATTGTGGCTCCATCTGTTATTAGTTGAAGCATACCTCTTTCCCCTGAAACCCATAGTACGATGATATGCGCGCTAGTATCGTTCTGGCAGTCGTTGGAAGTGGTGTGGTGCCGTTTAAGACCCCAGTGTGGCAGTTATGATTATTTAAGTAATTTTTTTTTTACTCTGTTTTGGCTCTATTTCTCTTAAATAATCGTAAGTATAATATTTTGACTGCCCAGAATTTTTTACAACGTTTATAATATTTATATTAGTTTATTTATTCGTTACCATTAGATGGCGTACAATTTGCGCAATAGGACATTGCGACAAGAAATAATCGAGGATGATTGTAACAATGGCGTTGCTGAGAATATTTCGGATGCTGAAGTCGATGAGTTTCTGAGTCTGAATTCAACGTATCTGATAGTTCATCTTCATCGGAGTTAGATGTAGAGATGGAAGACGCAACTTTCGATCCACGTCTTTTACAGTCTCGAGCACGCGGTCGACCTACGTCAAAGCTTTTCATAGTACAAAATAAATATACTTTTTTGCTAAGACAAATATGAATTATTTTTTTTCTTGAAGGTATACATCTTGAGACTATCTCATTAAATTTTTAGCTCAAAATATTAAAAAATGAAAAAAATTGAATTTTTTTGGTGAAAATGATCATTTTCACCACTTTTTTTCAATTAACAATTTTTTTATTAATAATAAATATGAATATTTTTGTTTAAACCTACTTCATCTTATAAAATACATATTAATGATCAACACAGAATTTTTGTCAAGCAAAACAATTCAATAGCTGGCTCACAATAAGATATTTTGTTGTTGGGGCATTTCGTACCCCAGTGTGGAAGATATGTTATTCTACAGAAGTGTGGCAGCTAAGGGTTAAATTCATACTTTTCTAGAAATCAGAAGGCAATTTTATGTATTTTTTTTAAATTAATTTCATGATTTTATATTTAAAAAACAATTTTTTAATTAAAAATAGTACGTGGGATCCAGTCGTGCATTTTATTTATTTGCTCTGGGATGAAACAATATTTTAAAGTTTTTTCCTCATAAAATAAAATTTAAATCAAATCTATTTAAGCCAGAATCCTATTCCGAAGAACGCACCAACTGAACGACAGACGCAACTTAAGTGGCGACCGACGACGGTTCGCAAAAAAATATATATTTCCTTTTCTTTCTCAATAAAAATGCTTGGTTTTATTGAATCCTGGAACAATATTTTACCAATAGAGAAAAGCAAAAATAAATAAAATGTAAATAATATCGAAATTTTCTTCTTATTGTGTTGCATGTTTGTTCTTAAAAAAAAAAATCTCAGAAAATTCAACGCACGGATGCATTTTATTTGAAAATCAATTTCCATCCAATTTAGAACGGAAATTGAGCCAAACGAATGGGTGACATGCACTTGCAATGGATGGCAAGGAATATATAGATGGCAGACATCGATTTCCTTTTTGGATGCATTAATGCATCACATTTCATGTATCGAAATAGGAAACCTTCACGACCTAATACATTTCTGTGGGGAATGGAGCAGTTCAAATGGATAGATACTTCTAATGAATTCAGAATAGATTTGTGTTAGGTACGAGTATAGTGAAGGTACCTATTGAGCGGCGATTTGTTGTCAATAAGATACGTCATTAGGAATGGGAATAGGTTTGTTTTCTACAGAAGCTCTCGGTACCTTGCATGTCAAGTCAAAACAACAATTGTTTTTCTATTTTTGTCCTTGCCAATCCAGGTTGACGATGGAACCTTTTGATAAAATATATATTTGATTGCAATTATTATTTGTGTTGTCGTTTAATAGACCAGGTACATTTTATTCATACATATGAGTATAACAATATCTTCCATTCAAGATACAGTGGGGAAAGCCAAATATATTTTGAAGGTTATCATGCAAAGCCTTCTCTTGGCTTAAATCACTACAAGTGTGTACGTAATCCACAATATTTTTTCCATATGACGTAAGGGATATGGAGATACCCTCTATCATTATATATAATATACTTCTTGAATATTTTTATAGACCAAGAGGACATGAACTCATTTTTATTTTGGGAAATTTAAGACTTTATAAACTGTAGTTTAAGACCATCAGATTTTTTTTAGGTCGTATGGTAGATGAATTTTCTTTACATGCTTTCTTAATAAATAAACCTGATTCAAGAGTCTTTATAAATATAAAATATAAACTTAAGTCTTAGCACTATAAAACTGTGAAATCACGAACAGCTAGATTCTAATGAAATTTACCGTAGAAGTCGATAAAGAAGTGACTGTTTTTTTAAGAACCTTATTATACAAGGTGTCGGGTAATTCGTCTGCCATACTTTGGGATGTGATTCTTGGTCATATTCTAAGAAAAAATTTGTTCTACAATAAAGTCTGATTTTCAACTTTGACATTACTTTTTGACGATTTAAAGAAGGCTTACTTTGGTGTACCCTGACCCATGTAAAGGTCAATTTCTCTGTCAGTACTAATGGTAGGAAAGGTATTTAATTTTAAATGGTGTTCAATTTTTCTTGCCCGACCAAAATTTTGATTTTGAGGCAAATTTTTTTCAAAAAAATGCGTTATAAATATAAAGTTCTCTTATTTTTATTTGATGAACAAAACAATAATAAAAAAACTTATTAATAAGTGCACCCAAAAACCTATAAATTTTATGATACTTAGGAAAATCTAAAACAGGGAAAAAAATGATTTTTTGCCCCGCTGCACAGTGCGTCGACTAGTGGCACAAATAAAAAAAATAAAAATGCAAATACTATGTTTATGCTCTAAATCTGTTTTAGAACATCTTGAACTACTTAAATTTAATTTTGTTTTGTTTTTTTCTTCTTCCTGGATTAGCGGGGCTTTTGTGAGCAATTGATATACTTTAAGCTGCAATGTAATTGAAAGTTGCAATTTTGTGCGAATTAGCTTAGCTCGCGTAAGAAAAATATTTTGGCTGTATACATTTTTTTGTTTGAATTATTAATAATGGATACTTTGGTCGCAGGTATGAGTTGTTGTTTCGATTTTTTCTTATAAATTTGAATTTTTGTGATTTTTTGAAAAATACTCTTTTTTTGAGGCTTACAAATCGTATAAAGTTAAGCTTTTAAAAAAATATTAGCAAGCTGTAGCAAAATATTTTATGTCATTATGTTCTGTTGTTATTATGCTTTGAGAAAATGTTTACTTTTCTTGCTACTTCTTGCTAACCTTCAAAATATTTGACTTTTTGTAGGGCAAGGTCAAATCATAAAAAATAAAAAAAAATAAAAAAATGGATTTATTTTGATAAGAACACGAAAGTTGAAGGTGTTTTTGAATTTATTTTAAATGATTTAAAAATTGAAGCTTGTCCGGTTACAACTAAGAACGATTTTGGTCGAAAAAGTATGCCTTCTTTTCAAAAATCTTGAACGTAGGTAGAAGGCTTCTACACGAAACGGCGATCATTTTGCGAGACGCCACGGAGTCTGGTTGAGAAGTTCTTTTATTTTTCCAAATATTATTCTTATTTGTCTGGAAAATTCATCATCTTGTAAATAAATTGTTCAAAAGTAGTTTGGGTCTCATTGTTGACAAGCCTAAGTTGGGATTTGGGTGTTTTTCAGAATTCGAAAATAACTGCAGAAATAATAAGACTTGATGAAGAACTCATACATAAATTTTCAATCGCATTAAAAGTCTTAGCTTCAGGGTTTTCTATCCAATTTCATGTTTTGAAATACCTTTAAATAACTGTCTGAAGCAGCACTAGAGGCAAGTCATAAAGAATTACGGAAAAATCACCTCTCTCACAAAAGAAAATCATCCCGAATTAATACAAACGAAGACCTCTTGACACCATTACTTTTAAAGTCTGATCCTTTTATTTCGAATTTCAGACAGATTAAAGAGCTTTAAAAGCTGACCAAAGCGATGTCAGGCCATATATTGAAATCTTTTTTCGTAATTGTTTATTTTTCAGTTTTTCCTTGTGTTATTACTTTTTTTATGAATAACTATTTCTGTCAAAAATAAAAATACCTATTCATTCTATTTTGCAAAATCTTTTATGCCGATATATTCCGTGGTTTTTGCGCTTTGTACAACGTACAAATCATGAATTTTTTTGAAATGTTTGGCTTCTAACTAATAATAATAAAATTGTGACCGTGGCAGTGGGTGGATTTCGGTTCAAATTAATTTTTTTATCATACACATCAATTCTGGAAACTTTTTCTTCAATATCACAAGAAAAGTTCAAAAAAAAATCATAAAAAAATAGGCGTGGCAGTGGGCGTACTTCACGATTTTCTTAATTTTTAGTTTCTTAACTTACCAGAATATTTATACTTGAATTCACTATCTTACGGAAGTTTCCGTTTAACCAATTCTATGTCAGCAGTGGGAGTGGCAAGGTGCGTGAAAATTTCTCAAATTGAGTAAAATCCCTTATTTATAGCATTTACCTACCAATTTTGTGCACAGTTACCTTACTTTTGAAAAACAGATTTTTGTCCACTACTACTCGAGATTTTGATCAAAGTTGATATTACGACGATAGCGAAGACGAAAAAAGTGGGTCTGGCAATTCTGTCTGTCTGTCTGTCTGTCTATTCGATTACAGCTAAACGGCTCGGCCGATTTTCTTCAAACTTGGTAGATATTGGTTTTGATTTTTTACCCCCGGATGTTTTTTGATTTGATTTTTTTATGACCAAAAATAACGGTACCTGCCATACGATTTTTTTCCGAAATTTTATAAATATTTTTTTTTCTCAAAAACTGTCCCTGCGATTTTCTTAAAAAAAAATCAAAAAATTTAATTTAGTTAAACATACATAGGTAATGGTCGAAAAAAATTTTCAAAAAAATTAGTAGTTTTGGTACCCCCCTTGGGACCATTTTCTTTGTTTTTGATTTTCTCAAAAACGGTACCACCGATTTTGATCATTTTTTTATGTTAAAGCTTGTGATGTACTTTGTTGTCAAAGGCTGAGGTTTCGCTCGCCGGTGTCCAGGGTACTAACTAAAGTAAGTACAGAAGCTTTAGTTTAAAGGGGTTTTCTTTATTTATAAATCCAATTCATTAAAATAATTAACATTTATTACATACAGAGGGTTACAATATTAATGTTACTATAATTCTGGTATTCAATCTTTATTTTATCGATGGCTTGAGCTCCGTAGCTGGTTTACTATTTGCAGCGGGTACTGGATACGGTCCTCGTATATTAGTTTTGCAAATGGCTTCTTCAGGAGTTCTGGCTGGTATCGATTTTGACGGTCCACGCTATCTTTCAGCGGCTTACGGTATCAACAGCTTTCACTGGTTATCAACGGCTTACGCCGGCTATCAACGGTTTTACCCGGCTATCAACGGCTTACGCCGGCTATCAACGGTTTTACCCGGCTATCAACGGTTTTACCCGGCTATCAACGGCTTACGCCGGCTATAAACGGTTTTACCCGGCTATCAACGGCTTACGCCGGCTATCAACGGTTTTACCCGGCTATCAACGGTTTTACCCGGCTATCAACGGCTTACGCCGGCTATCAACGGTTTTACCCGGCTATCAACGGCTTACGCCGGCTATCAACGGTTTTACCCGGCTATCAACGGCTTACGCCGGCTATCAACGGTTTTACCCGGCTATCAACGGTTTTACCCGGCTATCAACGGCTTACGCCGGCTATCAACGGTTTTACCCGGCTATCAACGGCTTACGCCGGCTATCAACGGCTTACGCCGGCTATCAACGGCATTCACCGGCTTTATGTTCTGGTTTCAAGGGCTCCTTACCTCTGGTGGGGGGTAGCCAATGAATAAATTACCTTCTTCTACTGGAGCTGGCGGCGGAGTCCTGTCCTCGTTGGGTACCTGATGATGACTGACTTTTGGTGGCTCGCATGACTCTTATTTATACTACTTTCTTGTGAAACTAAATGTGAGCTTTATATTTTTAAAGTTTATTTTCCTTTGGAATCAATGATGCGTGCGACGTCATCCTATATCTCCTATTGATATGCGGGGACACTTCTGCAACATATATTTTAGTTTTATATTCACCACCGAGGTACCATGGTCGTTGTCGTGCTGCTGTCCTCAGTGCAGGTCTTGCTGGTTGTCGATCTTTCGTGCGTGCGAATTCACCACACTGGTTTGCTCTGGTTGGTTCCTTTGAGTGGTGTGGGGAAAATGTTATCAACTGATAAGAGGATTTATTATTCAGTTGTTGTTCGCACTTCGTGGTGTACGCATGCTACGGGAGCATGCGGCTGGTTGGGTAAGTATTTTTTTAGTTTATCATTTGGGACAGGTGCGTAGGTAGGGAGGGGTGCTTGGTAGGGAAGAGTAAGTTATCATACCAGCATGCGGTCAACTCTGTTCTGTATCGACAGGCGCGTAGTTCGGGGGGAGGCGGGGTTTATTTGTAATGGTTCATTACAAGCTTCCCAGCAGTTTGAATATTATTGTGTGCTAAATTATTATACATTTTTTTTTCATTAAACCTATATTGCACAATTTACAGAGATTTGATATAAAGCTACCTTACTACTGAAAAATTTATTACAATGATTTTTAAATATGAAATGATAAGAGAAAAATCAATGGTAGAAGGAAAAGCTACTAAAAAAACCTTCATGTAATGGATAAGATAGAGAGAAGGGGAGGGCAAGACTGAGAAATACCTCCTTCAAAATCAGTGTCTTTTTACAAATACTAACGTTAACATTTTAAAAAAATAATCAAATTAATATCAAATTAACAAATAATTAATAAATAACAAATAAAAGTTTGGAAAAATAATCTACAATATATGATCAAAATAAATTCATTTTACCTGAAATAACGGTACCTACCCTCCATGCAAATGTTAAAAAATGGTTTTCGAAAATAGTATTTTTCTCGAAAACGGTTCCGAGAATTTTGCTTAAATTTTTTTTCTTTCGATTATTTTTTAATATCTGTAATTTAATAAAAAAAAATTGAAAACAAGATATTACTGACTGTACCTACCATTTTGAATTTCTCATTATTAGCACAACGGATTTTAATAAAATTTCGTAGAGGGAAGCTTCTAAAAAGTTTAAAAAACATTGCATTTCAAGACTTTAAGAAAAATATTTTTTTGAATTTTGAAAAAAAAAAATCAATTTTTTGTTTTTTTTTTTTTAAATTCAATGTCTCGAAAACGGCTCAATACTTTTTTTGTAAATTTAATTTTTATTCATACAATAATAAAAACTTCAAATTGGCGTACCAACATTTTTTCTTAAAAATGTTTTAAAATTTTCTTATATAAAACCTTATTACAGTCATAATAAGTGCTCAAAGTGCCTGCGTTTTGAGTGCATGCTATAGAGCCCGTTTTTGGATTTCATTTTGAATGTTTAGTCTCGAGAATTCTTGCCTTACTTTAAGTGATTCTTCGGAAATACGTTGTTCTAATTCAGTTAAAGTTGTTATTTCAGATGAGTAAACGATTTCTTTTATTCGTCCCCATACAAAAAAATCCAGTACAGTGAGATCGGGAGATCTTGCAGGCCAGTGAATTGGTGCATTTCTGCCTATCCATCGATCACCGTATTCTTCATCCAGCCAACCCTTAACTTCACGACCATAGTAGGCCGGAGCACCATCTTGTTGGAAATATGATAAAGCTAGTTGAAGCAGTGGAACATCCTCCTGGTCTGGTAGATTATTTTGTAAGAACTCCACATAGTTGTTAGAATAAAGTTGGGGTGGTAGTTTGAAATTCCCGATTAATTTATTTCCAATTACACCTGTCCACATATTGACACTGAATCTGTGCTGACATGATCTTTTCCGTCTCGAATGTGGATTGCTGGAAGCCCATGTATGGAGATTATGGAAATTCGTAATAGCATCTCTTGTGAATTGAGATTCGTCTGTCCAAATAATTCTGTTTATAAACTGGTTGTCATACAAGTTACCGGACACCCTGTATAAAACAAAGTCGGGTTTGTTCAAACACTTATAAGTCGAGAACGGCTGGACCAATTTTCATGGTTTTTGATTTGTTGTGTTTGTCTCCATCCCGGCTAGATTAGAAAACGTTAAAAAAAAAAACCAAACACTCAAATTTAAACCGTCTTATTAATTAAAATTTAAAAAATAATTTTACATATTTCACCATATTTGTGGTCTCAACTTAGAAAATCCATTTTTTTCTCATGGTCAGTTGTATGTGGCATGTTCTCGTGGCGGCAAATCATACGCTGTATTTGTTCTTGCGCGTGATAAAAAAAAAGTCGTTTATGGGTGATTCTACAAACGATGGAATTTTCGGTGGCCCAAGAAATATTTTAAAATCCGTTTAATTATAATCTGATTTTTTTTTATAAAATTAAATCTTGTTGATATCTACCTGGCCTAACAATATTATTAAGTTGACCTTATTTTATCTGGCTCAAAAAATTCTTCAAAGTGTCTGATTCTCAGTCCCCTGACGTGTTCCCAGTGCGTTTTCGCAAAGAAAAATTATTACCGTTCTCTTATTTCAGGTCTCATACTTAGATGAATTGCACCAAAGTTACGGAAAATAACACATCTTTGCTACGAAATAGATAAATATTTTTTAGCAATTTATTTTATTGCAAAAAAACTTAATTAAATTTTGTCCTCCGCCTTTTGTATCAGTCCCCTGGCATATTAAAACAGTCGAAAAAATCAATAACTAGGATATCGATCGAATTTCCAGCACTGGCAATTTGAAGTACCAAATCTCCTTACAATAAAATTGTGGTGCAAATCGATTCTGTTTCTTATGTTAGTATTGTGAAAAAGACATTTGTGCAAGAAGTCGTGGATTGTCCCTTTAGATTATCAGTCCTCTGGTGAGGTTTTAAAAAACAAATTTGTATGTAAGAAGGCATATTTGTTAGAAGTATAGTATAGGTTCAATAAAACTGTCCCCTGGTTAATAAATGAGCAAATGATATTTTATTCAGAAACCTGAGAAATTTTTAGTTATATTGAACTTCGAACTTCATTGCGAAATATTTTTAAAATTTTTAAAAAGAATATAATTTATTTTAAATTGATTCTTAGAAAAAAAAATATTTAATTATAGTTTATTTTATTCTCTTAATAAAATGCTAAATAATATTTATTTACGATGAATTTTTATGTTTATGAAGAATAATTAAATTTAATTTCTATATTTTAATGTGTACCCAAGAGAAAATAAGAAAAAAATAAAGATTTATTCAGTTCCCTTAAAAAAAACTCAGTACCCTGAACATCCTTTTTCAAAAAATGTCCTTAAATCGACAATTTTTATTTTTTTAACTGACCGCTTTCAACAACGCAAAGGGACGTTCTAATGATCATCTAGAACAACTCTTACGACTTTTGGAATCCAAAAATGGCGTGCCGAAATTTGTATCATTTTATTCCATTGTTTGTAGAATCACCCATATAACAACACAAGATGCTTTAATGAAGAGAATTATACCGAGTGCATCCCATGCTGTACAATATGTCTTGCTGACACGCGGTTGATATGCTTAGTTTTTGTACTTTTTTTTTTTGTTCTATTATCTTAATAAAGTAGTGAACTTAATAATTATTTTGTATTCATTGTATTGCTTTCATAAAATCATAAATTAAGTTCAGCTATAATCTGTAACACGACATGCATTGACTGTTAGCCGGTACGAAGTGCGCCAGGTCAGCTAGTATTTAATATAAAATAGGTTGTTGTGGTAGGGCCAGCGAAGATGGAGGATAACAGTAAGCTTAATATAATCAAGAAATCTAATAATCTTTGGGTAAAAAATGTTTAAATCAATCCAATTGTCACATTCAGAATCACACTTTACTATATCTTAATTAATTTAAAAATAGTACAATATAATAGAAATACGTAAACAATATCCTGAGTGGACTTGGACTCTTAATTTTCCAATCCATTTTTACCCACGAATTTTTGTCAATTTTATAAATTTGTTTTAGAAACCACCATATTATGATTTCCGTTGAAAATCTAAAATAAAATGCGCAATTTTATACTAGTTAAATTAATTAAGCAAGTTAATAAATCAATGCAAACATTTTAATTGCGGTACGAATGTTCTATAAGATATATTTTTGATTGATACACTAATATTTTAAATGGACTTTGTTCGAATTTTTTTTTTAAATAAAATGGATAACAGGTTAATTATCTATTGGCCAGACAATATTTAAAGATAAGAAAGTACAACGCTATCTTATCTATTTTATTTTATTTAATTTTAAAATTTAAATTGATGAGCAACGGAAGTTGAAATCAATTCAGATAACTTAGACAAACGTTTTATTAGATACGCTTGAAAACGAAAGGTATTATTTTCGAAAAAAAAAATAAACAGAAATATATAAGATAATTGGTCAAAAGTCCAATGCAGAAAAGAAGTTGAAGTTAAAGGTTTAAAACCGAATTTATTTGAATATTCTTACAATAATATAAATATTCAATGCCAGGCCACGGGCAAAAAAAAAAAAAAAAAAAATTCCAACATTAATGATTACAATCCTAATCTTTGTTGGATATAGTTCACATTGGATTTTTGTCAAAAAATTCATGTAAGATGAACTGAACTTAACAAAAATTGCGTATTGACAAGGTCCTCACAAGTCAACTGATGAGTCCATGTGAGATCACCCGGACGAAACGCCAATTTTTGTGGACTAAAGGCCAAAAAAGCTAATTTGAATCAATAATTCAACAAGTCCAATAATAGTGCTAAGTCTTCTACTTGGCTGATTTATTTCAGTAGTATATAGAGTTTGTATTATAAAAACCTTCATATAAATATTCAATGCCAGGCCACGGGCAAAAAAAAAAAAAAAAAAAAAAAATTCCAACATTAATGATTACAATCCTAATCTTTGTTGGATATAGTTCACATTGGATTTTTGTCAAAAAATTCATGTAAGATGAACTGAACTTAACAAAAATTGCGTATTGACAAGGTCCTCACAAGTCAACTGATGAGTCCATGTGAGATCACCCGGACGAAACGCCAATTTTTGTGGACTAAAGGCCAAAAAAGCTAATTTGAATCAATAATTCAACAAGTCCAATAATAGTGCTAAGTCTTCTACTTGGCTGATTTATTTCAGTAGTATATAGAGTTTGTATTATAAAAACCTTCATATAAATATTCAATGCCAGGCCACGGGCAAAAAAAAAAAAAAAAAAAAAAAAAAATTCCAACATTAATGATTACAATCCTAATCTTTGTTGGATATAGTTCACATTGGATTTTTGTCAAAAAATTCATGTAAGATGAACTGAACTTAACAAAAATTGCGTATTGACAAGGTCCTCACAAGTCAACTGATGAGTCCATGTGAGATCACCCGGACGAAACGCCAATTTTTGTGGACTAAAGGCCAAAAAAGCTAATTTGAATCAATAATTCAACAAGTCCAATAATAGTGCTAAGTCTTCTACTTGGCTGATTTATTTCAGTAGTATATAGAGTTTGTATTATAAAAACCTTCATATAAATATTCAATGCCAGGCCACGGGCAAAAAAAAAAAAAAAAAAAAAAAAAATTCCAACATTAATGATTACAATCCTAATCTTTGTTGGATATAGTTCACATTGGATTTTTGTCAAAAAATTCATGTAAGATGAACTGAACTTAACAAAAATTGCGTATTGACAAGGTCCTCACAAGTCAACTGATGAGTCCATGTGAGATCACCCGGACGAAACGCCAATTTTTGTGGACTAAAGGCCAAAAAAGCTAATTTGAATCAATAATTCAACAAGTCCAATAATAGTGCTAAGTCTTCTACTTGGCTGATTTATTTCAGTAGTATATAGAGTTTGTATTATAAAAACCTTCATATAAATATTCAATGCCAGGCCACGGGCAAAAAAAAAAAAAAAAAAAAAAAAAAATTCCAACATTAATGATTACAATCCTAATCTTTGTTGGATATAGTTCACATTGGATTTTTGTCAAAAAATTCATGTAAGATGAACTGAACTTAACAAAAATTGCGTATTGACAAGGTCCTCACAAGTCAACTGATGAGTCCATGTGAGATCACCCGGACGAAACGCCAATTTTTGTGGACTAAAGGCCAAAAAAGCTAATTTGAATCAATAATTCAACAAGTCCAATAATAGTGCTAAGTCTTCTACTTGGCTGATTTATTTCAGTAGTATATAGAGTTTGTATTATAAAAACCTTCATATAAATATTCAATGCCAGGCCACGGGCAAAAAAAAAAAAAAAAAAAAAAAAATTCCAACATTAATGATTACAATCCTAATCTTTGTTGGATATAGTTCACATTGGATTTTTGTCAAAAAATTCATGTAAGATGAACTGAACTTAACAAAAATTGCGTATTGACAAGGTCCTCACAAGTCAACTGATGAGTCCATGTGAGATCACCCGGACGAAACGCCAATTTTTGTGGACTAAAGGCCAAAAAAGCTAATTTGAATCAATAATTCAACAAGTCCAATAATAGTGCTAAGTCTTCTACTTGGCTGATTTATTTCAGTAGTATATAGAGTTTGTATTATAAAAACCTTCATATAAATATTCAATGCCAGGCCACGGGCAAAAAAAAAAAAAAAAAAAAATTCCAACATTAATGATTACAATCCTAATCTTTGTTGGATATAGTTCACATTGGATTTTTGTCAAAAAATTCATGTAAGATGAACTGAACTTAACAAAAATTGCGTATTGACAAGGTCCTCACAAGTCAACTGATGAGTCCATGTGAGATCACCCGGACGAAACGCCAATTTTTGTGGACTAAAGGCCAAAAAAGCTAATTTGAATCAATAATTCAACAAGTCCAATAATAGTGCTAAGTCTTCTACTTGGCTGATTTATTTCAGTAGTATATAGAGTTTGTATTATAAAAACCTTCATATAAATATTCAATGCCAGGCCACGGGCAAAAAAAAAAAAAAAAAAAAAAATTCCAACATTAATGATTACAATCCTAATCTTTGTTGGATATAGTTCACATTGGATTTTTGTCAAAAAAAATTCATGTAAGATGAACTGAACTTAACAAAAATTGCGTATTGACAAGGTCCTCACAAGTCAACTGATGAGTCCATGTGAGATCACCCGGACGAAACGCCAATTTTTGTGGACTAAAGGCCAAAAAAGCTAATTTGAATCAATAATTCAACAAGTCCAATAATAGTGCTAAGTCTTCTACTTGGCTGATTTATTTCAGTAGTATATAGAGTTTGTATTATAAAAACCTTCATATAAATATTCTTACAATATTTTAAGATCAAGTTTTTGAGTTTTATTTCTTCTCTACCAGTGCTAAACATGACTCTTGACTCTGACACCATATATCAAATGATAACGAATTGGAAAGTATCAGAGGAACAATCATTCTCAGACCATAGATACATCCCATTCAGTTTAAATGATGAACCAACCAAGCGGCCAATTTTTCGCAATTATCGGAAAACAAATTGGCAAACATATAGGGACATTCTGAAAATATCGCTCAAAGGCGAATCTCTAGACATCCCCTCCAATACCTTAGATCTAGATAACAAAGTCAAGGATCTTACATTAACTCTGAATAATACAATGAATATTTCCTGTCCTTTTCTTCAAGTTAGTGGAAAAAAGAAACCTTATTGGTGGAATTCAGGACAAGAACCGCTCAGAAAAAGTTGTAGAAAACTCTTCAATCAAGCTAAATACACAAAAGAATCCTCAGACTGGGACTCATATAAAGAATCCTTAAAGATTTATAAGAAACAATTGAGGACAAGTAATAGATCTTCATGGAGGAACTTCTGTGATAAAATAGAAGATACCTCCGAAGCATCTAGATTGAGGAAAATCCTCTCAACAAATCCAGCCATGCCAAGCTCTTTGAAAATGTCAAATGGCTCCTGGAATTCATGTGAAGAATCACTCAACGTGCTACTTGACACTCACTTCTCGGGTAGCTCGCAAAACATTTGTAACATGAACTCAATGCAGTCAAAGAACAAACTTATAAATGTCCAAGGGTTAATAACAAGGGACAAACTAAAATGGGCAAATAATAGCTTCGATCCATACAAATTAGCTGGACAAAACGGTATAATACCAGCTGAACTGCAAGTTGCTTTGGACATTATCTTACCCACCTGAGAGATAATACTGTACGGTTGTCTAAACCTGGTTCATATTCCCCTTATATGGAGAGAAGTTAAAATAGTTTTCATACTCAAATCTGGTAAATGCTCCCACGTTACGCCCAAGGATCTTAGACCAATCGTCTATCGTCATTTCTTCTTAAAACTCTGGAACGATTGATTGATATTCATCTGCGTAGTGTTATAGAACCAAACCTTTTTTCTACAGCACAGCACGCTTACTGTAAGTTAAAATCGGTAGAAACTGCGCTACATACCTTGGTACGCACCATCGAACACTCCCTAAATCACAAATAATACACTCTATTTCCATTCCCAGATATAGAAGGCGCCCTTAACAATGTCGATAGCGCTGCAATAGTGCAATAGCGAAGGCACTGCAGAATCCCAACGTAGATAGCTTACTTGGTGACCTAATAAATTCCATGCTGAAAAGCAGAATTATAAATGCGGAACTAGGTAGCTTTACTACAAGAAGGTCAGTCAATAGAGGTACTCCACAAGGTGGAGTCCTATCCCCACTTCTATGGAATATGGTAGTTAATCAACTGTTAATAGACCTAGAAGAAGAGGGATTCAAAGTGATTACATACGATGACGATATTACGATATTGCCATTGCCATATCAGGCAAGTATCCTCAAATTCTAATAGAACTCATACAAACCGCTCTAAATACAAAGTTCCTCAACTAGACCCTCCATCGATTAAAGGTGTTCTACTTACTTTCTCAGATGAAGCTTAATACCTGGGTCTTATTTTAGATAAATAGTTAAGTTGGAAACCTAATATACTCGTTCAGGAAAGAGTAAGGAAAGCCACAGTAGCTCTCTTTTCTTCTAAGAAAGCCGTGGGGAACAAGTGGGGCTTGTCTCCACAAATCACTCACTGGCTATATACTGCGATCATTAGACCGATACTTACTTACGGGTTAACCGTATGGTGGACGGCCTTAAATAAAGCGACAAATCGCGATAAACTGAGCAAAGTACAACGTTCACCGTGTAAGTGCATCAGCGGAGCTTTCCACTCGACACCTTCCGCTGCACTAGACATACTTCGCAACCTGACACCCCTAGATATTTACAGCAAACAAATGGCCGCGAGCACAGCCGTACATCTCAAAGCCATCTCTCAATGGACCAATAACTCTATTGGCCACACCACCATTCTGAATTTATTCGGAACTTTCCTTGTTGGTTTTCGATAAAAACGTTGAGGTCACCATTCCCTCAAGGTCAGCTTGGGAGGAAGGGGCTTTGATAGAAAATAAAGCAGTACATTTTTATACAGATGGATCGAAGACTGAAAACGGATTGGGTGGTGGAGTGTACTCAGATGGACTAGTCTTTCCTTCCGCCTACCAAAGCATTGTAGCGTATTTCAAGTGAAAATTCTGTCTTGACTTAAAGAAAACGTGATATCTAGCACGGATATCCGCTTCTTCTCAGATAGTCAGGCTCGCATCAGTATCTTTAAACTCTATTACAGCCCAAGACTGTCGAACGTCTCTGATGGAGATGGCCAAACAGTTTAATATTCACCTATTCTGGGTGCCGGGTCACAGGGACATTCTGGGGAGTTGTAAGGCTGACGAACTCGCCAGAATTGGAACGGATATGCCTATCTTCCACCGAAGAGGCACGTACAGGTATGTCTATAGCTACAAGTAAACTTATGCTGAACCGAATTGCTCTTGAACAATCAAACACAAGATGGCTTAATACTACAACTTGTATGGCGACCAAATTTGGCCTAAACTGGATTTGAAACGGTAAAAATGTCGATTGTCCCTCAGTAGATCTCAGATCAGCTCCGTAATAGGTGTCATAACTGGATACTGTGTCAAAGGTAGACACGCCGCACGACTCGGTGTACTATCAAACGATTTTTGCAGGAGTTGCTTGGACGAGGAGGAAGAGGAGACAATTCCACACCTTCTTTGTACCTGCCCTGCACTCTCTTACAGGCGCAAACTTCATCTAGGAGAATATTTCTACATATAATGAACCAAGCGATCTCATAAACACAGACATTAAAAGTCTCCTTAGCTTCATCAGAAGCTCCAAATGGTTTTAACTAGTAGGGAACCTTTTTGCTATCCCTATTAGATCGTGGTCTAAGTGTGTCAGACGCTTTAATGACAGCCACTTTAACTTATCCTACCAGTAAGAGAAATGATTGTAATTTTTGATTAGAATCTAATGTACGAGTATTTATTTAGTCACAATCATAACATTAACTTTGTCACAGTGGTAACAATTTCAAACTAAAATTTAGGACAATTTTTAACAGTTTTGTTGCTTATTTTTTTAACTAGTATGGAAGATCAGTTGTTGTTTAAATTTTAAGGGCCGATGTTGAATGTGAACCACACCTAAACGTCAAGTTTTTTTCTGCATTTCATTTGACATTTCTCAATTTCAGACTAACTCAATTTGAACCATGGAAAGATACACAATCGAGCAACGCGTTAAAGTTATTCAGGCTTATTATGAAAATGGGCGTTCAAATCAAAATGCATGTCGTGCACTTCGTGATTTTTTCGGTCAATTTAATCGTCCAAATGTGCGTACAATCGGAAAAATTGTGCAAAAATTTGAGCAAACCGGGCTCGTAGAGCTCGTACTGCAGAAAATATTGCTGCTGTTCGCGATAGTGTGGCTGAAGAGCCGTCCACCTCAACTCGTTGTCGTGCCTAACAATTGCACCTCTCACGCTCGTCGTTGATGAACATTATGCATATAGACTTCCATTTACACGCTTACAAGGTGCAATTGACTCAAGAACTAAAGCCTTTTGACCATTCCAAGCGTCGTCAATGGTCAAAATGGTGGCACGAAATGGCAACAGTGGATGATCAATGTTCGAAGAAAATCATCTTCAGTGATGAGGCACATTTTCTCCTTAGTGCATTCGTCAGTAAGCAGAATGATAATCCAAGAGTAATTGTCGAAAAACAAATGGGACCACAAATTGTGACTGTTTGGTGCGGTTTATGGGCTGGCGGCATCATCGGGCCGTATTTTTTCAAAAATGAGGCCGGTATGTGGTTTCAACAGGACGGTGCCACTTGCCACACAGCTATCGAAACAATGGCTCTTTTGCGCGACAAATTCAATGGCCATGTTATCTCACGGTGGCGATGTCAATTGGCCGTCAATATCATGTGATTTGACACCGTTGGACTTCTTTCTTTGGGGTTATTTGAAAGAAAATGTGTACTTGGATAAGACAGCAACAATTCAAGAGATAATTCGGCACATTAACTGCGTAGAACCTGAATTATGCCTCAGCGTCATCGAAAATTTGGACCATCGGATGGAGGTGTACCGCCGAGGTCGCGGCGGTCATTTGGCCGATATTTTGTTCCATACTATTTAATTTAATTTTAATTTTGGTGGGGGAAATACCCCCATTTATTAGGCTTAATACAAGCTATAGCTTAATCTAACTTAAAACTAAGAAAACTTATAGCTACGAATTTTGGTTAGTGGGGGAATTGATTCAAGAGACGGAGTTTTAGGCAAGGGGTACTAAGGTTAAAGTCGAAGGTTATTTTGTTTGAGTTGACATTCCTTAGCATACGTGAGACTGGTTCATTAGAGCCATAAGACGTACGGTGGGTGGGTATATAAAAGAGAAGGGGATTTCGTATGTTGCGGGGGTTGGTATTAAGGAAGATGGAGTTATAAAGAGTTATACAGTTAAAGAACCTGTAAGAAGAATATGAATGAAGAGAATTTCATAAGTTTTTCTTCGTTCTTCTAGAGAATTTAGGTTAATTAGTTTAAGGCGATCTAGGTAAGGTGGTAGGATTAGGGGATTGTTCCAGGAAAGTCCTCGAAGAGCAAAGCGAAGGAATCGACGTTGGATACTCTCAATTCTGGCGATGTGGACTTGTTGGTAGGGGGACCACACCTGACAGGCGTATTCAAGCAGGGGGCGGACAAAGGTAACATAGAGGGATCGGGTCACATATGGGTTGGAGAATTCCTTGGACCATCGTTTGACGAAACCAAGTGCGGAATTGGCCTTGAGAATTATGTCGTCATAATGGGAGATGAAGTTAAGCTCCTGATCACATAATATGCCGAGATCACGTATCGAGTTAACAATAGATAGGGGTTGATTATGAAGAAAATAGATACGGGGAGTAGATTTTAAACGTTTTCGTGAAAAGGTGATTGAGTGGCATTTAGTGATATTTAAGTCTAAGCTGTTTTTGAGACACCAAACTGAAAAATTATTGAGATCAATTTGGATAAGAGTAGAGTCCTGTGCAGAAGAAATGGTTTTGAAAAATTTAGTGTCGTCTGCATAAAGAGATATATGGGAATTTTTGATGACCAATTCAATATCATTAATAGTAAGAATAAAAAGGAGAGGCCCTAAGTGGCTGCCTTGAGGGACTCCGGACGTGGCTAAGAAAGGATAAGACTAAGTGGATCTAAAACGAACACTGTAGTAACGGTTTTCCAGATATGAAGAAATCCATTTTAAAAGAATGGGTTCGAAACCGAAGGTGGATAGTTTGAAATGGATAAGTTTGTGGGAGATTTTATCGAAGGCTTTACTAAAATCAGTGGAAATGACATCGACATCTTTACCATTCTCTAAGGCAGAGAGGGTAAATGACACAAATTCAACAAGATTAGTGGTAGTTGATCTAAATTTAAGAAAGCCATGTTGTATGGGAGAAATGAGGGATTTACAGTGAAAGCTTAAAATTTCATGAAGTATGCTTTCAAAGAGTTTGGGGATACATGAGAGTTTGGCGATAGGACGATAATTGATGACATCGCCTCTTGGACCCTTTTTGTGTATTGGAATTATAAAGGAACTCTTCCATATCTCAGGATATATATTATCATAATAAAAAGAAATTACAATAATTTCCTAAATAATTTGTGTTTTATTCAAAATCAACATCGGCCCTTAAAATTTAACCACCCTTTAGTTTCTTAATAGAGCAAGTATTTTGTTTTAAGATGTAACTTTATAATTGATAGTTAAGAAAAGAGAGGTTAAAAGAGCTATTTTATACATAACTCTAAAGAATGCGACGAAATCCAAAAGAATGTAAAAAACTGCAAGCAATTAAAAAGAATGCAAGGAATAATGAATATGAAAATATGAATAGAAAAATATTATAATGTATTTATTATTCTTTACTTAGATATTATTTATTTATTTAAATTGTTAATCAATTTTTTACTATTTCATAATATAAAACTTCTTTTCTTACAACAGGATTAAATACTTATATGTATAGTAAATATATGTAAAAAAATAAATAGGGAGACCTGAAACAATCCACGAAATGTATTTACTATACAAAGTAAACTAATTTTAAAACAATATTGCTTTAGTTCCATGAAATAATACTGTCATTCTTAAAAATATTTAAGACTTTTTTTTTTCGAAATTTTATAAATATTTTTTTTCTCAACAACTGTTCGACAGATTTAAGAAATACAAATACAAAAAAAATTCATTTAGTTATGGCTAGGTAATGATTGAAAAAAAAATTCCGAAAAATGGTTACTGATGGTGATGGTTCCTCATGGAACCATTTTTTTGTTTTTGATTTTCGAAAAAAACGGTACCAATGATTTCGATCTTTTTTTTTGTGAAGCTGCCCAAAAATTAGAATAGAATTGTGTATTCAAATTTTCAAAACAAAACGTTTTTCGATTTAAAAAAAAAATTGAAATTTTTTTTTCAAAACTCAATATTTTGAAAAAACAATGCTTGATATTTTTTTTGAACTTGATAAATAAAAATTCTTCAATATAATCTGCAAGACGTAGGAATAAAAATTATTTTACCTAAAAATAAAGGTAGGGGAGAGTGGGGCACATTTGAACACTTTTTGCTTTCCAGACTGATAAAACCTAAAATATTCGAGCAATTGGGCTGATATTTTACTCACATGGAACAGTGGTATTGACGTTCAGTTTAAAAAACTATTTGGTCCATTTAACGAAATATTTATATTACATTTTTATCTTCAACCAATATAGGTTCTTATTTTCAAAAGTGCTCCATGGAAGGGGCACTTTTGAACAGTGATATAATTTTTTTTACTGAATAAAAGAACTTTTAAATTTTATTAATTAATTAATTTTTTAATAAGAACTTATCAATAAAATTTAATAATTTTGTTATATCATATTCATGTATTTGTAGAAAAAAACAAAAATCCACAAAGATTAATAAGAAGAAAAAGCTAAATCTAAAACTTGGATTCTTAAGTAAAAGCTGGATTTTTAGTGAATAAGAATAAGCTTAAGCTAGCTAGTTAAATATTGTAACGAAGCGTTCCATGCTGCTCCACCCTATACCATTTCAGTATTAACAACAAGAAGCGTAATTAATACCAAGAATTATACTTCGCCCGAATAGGATTCACACACACCATAGGCATGTGACGTCACCCAATAATAATAGTCCACATTCAGTTTCTACTGAAAAACTATCAAGAGGACCCACTCGGGTAAACGAAAATCACCCTCTTCGCTCATACACACAGTCAGGTGGCACAGTAAATTGATTGTTAAATCTTTTGAAATCCAGTCGTAGATAAGTAGTATAGACGAGTTGGTCATTTAGCTTTCCTTGCTTTGTGCGGAGCTTCCCCCCACCAGTGGTAAGGGGTTTCGTAGGAAGACAAGTTAGGTAGGTGAGATTGTCCAGCTATTTCTTATTAAGGCTTCCCCCCCACCAGTGGTGAGGGGTCTTAGTTCGAAGTTTAATGTCCTAATTGCCACCAGGGGCTTCGGTACCTGCTGATAAACCAGAGCGTTTAAGCATGCCGTTTTAGTGCCACCAGGGGCGTATAGTACCTGCTGATCAACCAGAGCGTTTAAGCCTGCCGTTTTAGTGCCACGAGGGGCGTATAGTACCTGCTGATCAACCAGTGCGTCAAAGCCTGCTGTTTTAGTGCCACCAGGGGCGTATAGTACCTGCTGATCAAGCAGAGCGTTTAAGCCTGCCGTTTCAGTGCCACCAGGGGCGTATAGTACCTGCTGATCAACCAGAGCGTTTAAGCCTGCCGTTTTAGTGCCACCAGGGGCGTACAGTACCTTCCGATCAACCAGAGCGTTTAAGCCTGCTGTTTTAGTGCCACCAGGGGCGTATAGTACCTGCCGATTAGTGCAACCAGGGGTGGTACACCGTTGAATCCCATCATAAGCTGAACGAGAGAACCAGTTTGAAGCCGAGATACCAGAAACGAAATGCCCGTAACCAAGTACCCGATTCGAAACAGCCGCAACTAGTACGACCGATACGAAGCACCAAGATCACGTGGATTATTCAACTACCCGGAATAAGTGAAATATTAGCAGTAGTATATTGTGTTTTATAGATTTAAGAGTTATTTCCAATAAAGATTTTGTAATAAGGTTTGAAGACCTTTAAATCTGGAGTTTCGTGTTTTCTTCAGAAAGACCCTGGCGAGACCGGCGAGCAAAACCTCGGCTGGAAACCAAAAAGCACATCACAATATGTTTTCTAGTAATAGCTATTTTAAAATAGCCAACGCTAAGTTCATTTAGTTTAAGCTTGTTTTCCAAGCCTAAGCTTCAATTTGTGTGAATAAAAATAGCTTAAACTAGAATATTATTGTTAAAGGTACAAAAATTTCAAGATTTTTTCAACCTAGAAAGCTTTAACTAGGCCTTATTTTCAGTATTCAATAGCTCAAAAATGAGACAGAGAACGTATATACTGACGGTCGATACGACAAAAACATGTTTTACCTGAAAACAATACTTGCCCTATAGAACAGATAACAAATTGCTTGAATAATTGCTTGAAGCTGATTAAATTTTCTCTTAAATGTCTTAAATATGTTTAAAAAAAACTAATCAGGGCAGTTTTAAACATGTTCAAAAGTGCCCCAAATGTTCCAGTGACATAAAATTTATTATAAATATTTAACTGACACATATCCAGTAAAAAACTAACCGCAATTCAGTTTAAAATTTATTTTTCCTCCAAAAAATGTGTTCCTGTTTTAAAATCGCGCAATAATTTTTTTTAAGCTCTTACAACTAAAAAACGAAAACAAAACACTTCCACTAGCAAAAGTACCCTTCACCTCCAAGTCCGAGAGACAACTGAGAAATTCAAGGAAAGTCAATGACGTTTATGGATATGGTATTGACAGGTTAAAATTTAAAATTACTTTTAAAAAAGAGTAATAAGGTAAAATTTTATAAGCATTGTTCAAATGTGCCCCGTGTTCAAATGTGCCCCACTATCCCCTACCCTACATACAAATGTTACAAATCGTTTTTTTTTCTCGAAAACGACGCGACCGCGCCTAGAATTTTGATAATTTTTTTTTTCGTTCAACTAATTCTTATGATCTTTAATTTAATAAAAAAAAAATTGAAATTAAGATATTACGGATTGTACCTACCATAGAACCTTTTTTCAAATTTTGAATTTCACATTATCGACATAACGGATTTTAATGAAATTTTTTATAGTGATGTTTAAAAAACATTGCATTTCAAAGCTTTACAAAAAAATATTTTTTGAACTTTTGGAAAAAAAAGTTTTTTTTTTGGAAAATTCAATAGTAGCTCAAAAACGGCTCAATATTTTTTTTTTAAATTAAATTTTCATTCGTACAATAATAAAAACTTAAAGTTGACGTACCAAATTTTGTTCTTAAAAATGTTTTAAAAATTTTTTATATAAAAGTTTATGTACAAGCAATTATAATTTTTGTTGTTGCATACATTTATATTCGTATAGCATTCTGCTCTTATCTCTCACTACTAAAAGAATTTAAAAATTAATTTTATCCTTATGAACAGTTTTCTCTTATAACATTCGTTTTTAGAATTCCTAGTCTTTTACATATTAGCAAATTCCTGCTTTATCCTGTTTATCTAGAGCCTTTTAATTCTTCAAAAAATGTAATAAGCTTATACAATGTCAAGTATAAATCTTGAATTCTTTGAATTCAACCAAAATACTAACACATCCTGAAGAACAAAGGATAATCATCACTATTCTGCAAACTATGTATAACCATTTATGTGACTTTTTCCTTTTGAATATCATAATGATTTATGAAACCTTTAGCATTCACTTGAATCTGGATATTCTAGGAAAATCATAAATTAATTAAATAGTTCTTCTATGTACGAGTATGTAAATAGCTTTATTTGATTTCTTCAGGCAGAACCTCAAGTCCCTCTTTGAAAAATCTGTATTGTTGTCATTATTTTCCAGATTAAGATTAAAATCGTATAGTAAACTCTTTGAAAGCTTCAAAGTACATAATTGATTAGTTTCCTTCTTTGATGCTTGAATTCTTCAATTTCCGTTTCAAAATATATTATTATCTCTCCCATTTCACATTCATTTATTATTCCTATCACACTTCGAAATATGTATGTTTACGATAAAACAGTAAATGTTAATGTATGTATACATAAATTAAACAACAATTAATATTGAAATTTTTAATCTATTTCCAAACACAAATAAATGGCCGTGCATATTTTAAGAGTCAATTACCGCGCGTGAACACGCAACTTCATCATTCATCAGTTAAAACAAAATAATGAACTTCCCTTCCCACAAGGATTTCTTCGAATGCTGCTGCCACAGAAAATTGACAGCCTTGTTAATGAAATCGGTTATAGACCAGAAAATAAGTGTCTGTTGCTTATGTGTTTTAAAATTAAAGTTCAAAGACGCACAAGTTCAAAATAAATACGAGTAATGTGTTAAATTATCAAAATATAAATATAAACAACATTCTTTCGTACTTCAGAACTCAAAATGCAAATAACATTGTATAGCAATTTATTCAACATGGTGTTGGTTTACCTCTTTCCTGTTATCATATCCAGATGACTTTAAATACACTCTTGTTTTCCAATGAAAATGCTGTTGTTCCACGTTTTTTGTGTAAATATGTTTTAAGCGATCAAACTCAGCCACAACAGTACCTCAACAAACAAACAATGCAATAAATATTCGTCCTAGAAAATTTATACATAGGTAACAATTTATGAAGGAGATGAGCTATGGTCTTTTATGCTCGCCAAAAGACCTCTATAGTCCATCTTCATGAATTTGAAGTTAAGTGAAATGTTGTGCTGTTTCCAACAGCAGACTTGTCAAATGGCCAACGAAGATTGCTACCCAATTTTAATTTAAGAAAAAAAAATAAACAGAAGAATTAAATTCCATACTTGGAAATAATGTGGGTGCATTTGTGTCGTTTTGAGATCTTAGGTTAATTGCAATCTTAAGTCTCGTCAGAAACAATAAGTTTTTTGAATAATTGTGTCGATTTTCTCCTGGGCATAATTTTGGTGGGGGCAAAACCCCCATTTATTCGGCTTAATACAAGCTAATTCTTAATCTAACTTAAAAACTAAGAACTTAAGCTAAGGTTAGTGAAGGGGAGGACGGTTCAGAAGCCGGAGTTTTAAGGAAGGAGTGCTCAGGTTAAAGTCGAAGAAGCATATGTTTAAATTAACAGCCCGTAGCATGCGAGAGACAGGTTCGTTGGAGCCGTAAGAGGTTCGGTGGGTGGGTATATAAAAGAGACGAGGGTTACGTGTATTACGGGGATTAGTATTGAGAGAGATGGAGTTGTAGAGCGACATGCAGTCAACAGAACCGGAGAGTAGTCGATGAATGAAGAGAATGTCTGATATCTCTCTTCGTTCTTCCAACGAATTCAGATTGATTAGTTTAAGTCGATCTAGATAGGGAGGCAGAATCAGAGGATTGTTCCATGATAGACCTCGAAGAGCAAAGCGTAGGAATCGACGTTGGATGCTTTCGATTCTGGAAATATGAGTAAGTTGGTAAGGGCTCCAAACTTGAGAGGCGTATTCTAGCAGTGGACGAACAAACGATATGTATAAGGACCGGGTTACATAGAGGTTGGAGAATTCTTTGGACCATCTTTTGACGAAACCGAGCACTGAGTTTGCTTTGAGAATGATATAGTCTATGTGAGTGAGAAAATTAAGCTCTGGGTCACATAAAATGCCAAGGTCACGAATATTATCAACTGTGGGTATGGGTTGATTATGGAGCAAGTAGAGACGGGGAGGAGATTTGTTACGTTTGCGTGAAAAAGTAATTGATTGGCATTTGAGGACATTAAGCTCCATGCAATTTTTTAGACACCAAACTGAAAAATTGTCTAGATCCTTTTGAATAAGCGAAGAGTCATGTGTTGAGGAAATGGTCTTGAAAAACTTGGTATCATCGGCGTACAGAGAGACAGAAGTATGTTTGATGACCCTATCAATATCATTAATAGCAAGAATAAACAAAAGTGGGCCGAGGTGGCTGCCTTGGGGGACACCAGAGGTAGCTAAGAAAGGGCATGAGGTGGCAGATCTAAATCGAACGCTGTAATAACGGTTTTCAAGGTAAGAAGAGATCCACTGTAACAAAGAGGGTTCAAAGCCGAGAGTGGACAATTTAAAAAGAATAAGCTTATGGGAAATTTTGTCGAAGGCCTTGCTGAAATCGGTTGAGATTACATCGACTTCGTAGCCTTTTTCTAAGGCTGAAAGGGTGAAGGATACAAACTCAACAAGGTTAGTGGTTGTAGACCGGCATTTGAGAAAGCCATGTTGTGAGGGGGAGATGAGAGATTTGCAGTGGAAACTTAAGGTTTCATACAAAATACTTTCAAAGAGTTTGGGTATGTGTGAAAGTTTGGCAATGGGACGATAATTATTAACATCGCTCTTCGGACCTTTTTTGTGAATAGGGGTTATGAAAGATAATTTCCATATCTCAGGAAACTCTCCTTTATTTAGGGAAAGGCTGAACATTTTTGAGAGAGGGAGAGAAAGGATGGAAGAGCATTTTTTTAGAAGTATGGCAGGGAGACCATCTGGACCAGGATTGAATTCATCGTTAAGTTGATTCAATTTATATTCGATGAGATTGGGATCGACGGAACGAGGGAGAAGCGGTCCAACAGAAAAACTTTGTAGATAATTGAAATAGGCTGAATCAGGAACAAAGCAGTCATCAGCAAAAGATTGTTTGAAGAATGTAGCAAAAAGGTTGGCGATAGTGTTAGGATCGTTTGATGTTTCGTTATTGAAAGAGAGAGTGGTTGGGTAGCCATCGGATTTTCTTTTGTAGTTAACAAACTGAAAAAATGACTTAGGGTCTTTGATAAGGTTGGATTGCGTTTCCATTAGATAATGCTGGTAAAGGGAATTGTATAGCTCGGTGAAATGGAGATAAGAACCAAGATAGTTAGAGTAGTCAGTAGGAGAACGAGAACGGAGGTAACTTTCCCACAACTTATTTCTTTTATTTCGCAGAGAACGAAGTTTGCGATTGTACCAGGGTGGAGAAGTAGACGAGGTTTTGTGGCGGGAAAAAGGAACATAAAGAGAAATAGAGTTAAATATTTCTCTGTAGAATAAGGTTATGGCATCATTTACGGTTAAGTTGTCAAAATTGAAGGAGACTTTGTTGAGGTATTCATTTATTAGACGATAGTTTGCTTTATGGAAGTCGTAAGAAGACAGATCCGTAGGAGGGGTGGACTGTAGTGGAGAATCGTGAAAAAATGAGACAAGAAGGGGAGGGTGGAAGTTGTCGATGGTTGATAGGAAAAGGGGACTAGGTGAGACAGATGAGTTAATGGGGTCTGTTGTGAAAATAAGGTCTAGTTGCCTACCCATGAAATTTGAGATGCCACTAATTTGGCAGAGGCTTGAATCAGCGAGGCTATCTAAGAAAAGACATTCTTTGGTAGATGTGGGATTGGAAGCAATATAAAACGAAAGATCGTCTGATGGAGACCATTTTGAATTAGGAAGGTTGAAGTCACCGAAAAGAATGATCTCATCATGGGGGTCACACAAATCGGTGATGTGATCAATCGTTTTAATTACAAGTTCATAGGATTCGATGGTTTGTGAAGGTAAGATGTAACAACATACAACGTAAAGTGACTTTCGGGGTAGTGAAATCTTAATTGATACATAATCAAGAATAGGGGAAGAAGATATGGCAATGAGGGAAGAGTCAATAGTATTTTTTACAGCAAGAAGGACACCGCGGTTAGGGTAATCATTGGTGGGTCGGTTAAGATCGTCATCGCGATAAACGTTAAAAGTAGAAGGGAACAATTCTTGATTTTTGATGCTGGGGATAAGGTTCGTTGCAGTTAGTGCGTATAAATCGAAGGGTAAGGCATGAGTTTGTTGCAAAACTGACTGAGTTTTGGAACGAAGGCCTCTTACATTTTGATAGTAGAAAGAAAAAGGGAGATTTTTGGAAGAAGGAGAAGCGGAGGTTGGGAAAATATTAGAAGCGAAAAAACTTATCATGGTCAGCTCTGCTACGTTGAAGGTGCGAGATCCGCTTTGAGTGAATATATTGTCCCAAGGCCTCAAGGTCATTTGCAACTTTTTGGGGAGACAAATTAAGAAAATCATGATATTTCATGAAGAGGTTCCTAAGACTGGGGACATCGGTGGGGAGACCTTCCTGTTGAATCGATACCATTACACTTGTTTTCGTTTTGCCTTCAAAGCAGACGGAGTCCGGTTTATTGTGCAGATATGCCAAAAACAGACGAATGTTTTCATAGGTTTTTTTATCTCTAAGCCTAGAGAGAGCATAGCGGCATTCAGTGGATTCACTAGATTGTTGGGTGCATTTGACTGTAGGGGGTAGAAGGGGGTCAATAAAGGAAGATGACGGTGAGATTGCCGTTGGGAAAGTTGTAAAAGACTGAGTGGTGATTAAGGGAGGGGTAATTGATGTCGGGGGAGAGGTAGAGTGGACTGAAGAATAAGAGACGGGGATTGATAATACTTAAAAAATCGTATTTAAGGGATTTCCAATGTTCCTTATTTATTATTTAGTTCTTTATTAATTTGCTCAATATATAAGCATAACATCTTAAGACTAAATAACAATTTAGAAATTAAAGCTAAGTTCATTTGGGTAACAGGAAGATTATGATTGGAGAGCAACTTTGAGAGGTATCAAAAAATTTGGAGTTTCTTATTTTTTGAATCATTCTTCTAATAGGTTCATTTTGGCCATGTTCGTACGATGGAAATTTATTCAGAAGAGGGGACTGATCCCCAATTGATGATTACGAGTATTCGGTTTAAGTTCATCAAGCAGACCTACTTGAAAACGTAGTAGAAAACCAGTCAAAAGCTGTTGCTGACATACCATTACAATTATTAATTTTAGACGGTTTTCTTATGGTGGTATATTATATGGGTCATCCCAATAAAGGTTAGAAGTTGAACTGTTTCTATTCGTTGATTGTGAACATGGTGTTACGGTGGCCATACAACGCAACGTGGGCGGACAAACGTGACATACTCGTACATAGACTTAGTGACATGGGCATTTGAGAATTCTTTCGATGAAACCCAGAATAGAGTTACCCGGGTAGAATTTTCGACTCGATAATGCCAAGGCCCCAGCTAGTTTTTCTTAGTTTCAATCATGGCCCTACCGAGCAGTATCTAGCTTGTCCCTCGCTAATTTGTTAATGCTCTGTATATAATGGGCCTTGCTAGATGTTCCTATATGGGCCCTAGATGGGTCTTCACAAGTAGCACAAGAGCTACGGCAATTCTTAAAAAATTATTAGAAACAATAAAAAAAATTTTTTTTATTTTTTATTATTGTTGATTACATTAATTTTTCTTTGCCCCTTATATTCCGACTCTTTAAGTGATTTTTTGCTGGAATGAAAGAATTTTTTTTTTTTTTTTAATTTACCTCCACTGAGATTCGAACCCGAGTCCTCTCGCTTGCCGTGCTTGTGCGCTACCTATTGCGCCACTGTGATATATAAAATATCGTGTCTCAAAGTGCTACTCAAATAACTTCATTTAATTATACTGTTTAAGAAGACTTAAATACGTATTAAAGAATCTGAAAAATACCGATTTAGGACCAAAACAAAAAAGTTATGTTTTTAGAAGGATAATGGATAGCTTTTTATAGAGACATATGTATAGGCACATCTAGGATACATCAAGTAAAAACTATATAGCCCCAGTATAAGTAAAATCTGAGAACGCCTATAAAGAGGCGACACTAGCTAAGGCCAATATAACGCCCAGATACAATTCCTTATCCAGGCTACACCAAGTAAAAACTATCCAGGTCCCTTGCAGTTTATATGTTACAATGCCAATAAAGAGGCGATACTATCGATACTATCTACGGCCAATATATCCCCAAGGAAAAGTTTCATATCTAGTATACATCAAGTAAAAACTATCTACCCCCAGTATAAGTAAAATCTGAGAACGCCTATAAAGAGGTGACACTAGCTAAGGCCAATATAACGCCTAGATACAATTCCTTATCCAGGCTACACCAAGTAAAAACTATCCAGGTCCCTTGTAGTTTATTTGTTACAATGCCAATAAAGAGGCGATACTATCTACAGCCAAGATATCGCCAAGAAAAAGTTTCATATCTAGGCTAAATCAATTTAAAAATATCTAGGCCCAGTCTAAGATACTCCTGGAAAAGCCAATAAATAGGCAGTTCTAGCCAGGTTCAATATAAAGCCAGGATAAGCATAAATTAGTCAAGATCCGCCAGGCTTGCATCTGTCTAGGCCCAGCATAGGATTTACTATATAATGGCCAATCTAGCTAGGGCCACGCTATTCGATAGTGTTTCCTAGATAATTTTCTACCCGGGTAGCTCTATTAATAAAACATACAATCATAGTGAGCCCAAATATTGAGTTGGTTGTCGCATATTTCACCTAAGTCAAGGATGGAAGTGACAATCGCAACTGGTTGATTTTTAATGAAATATTGACATAGCTTGGTATTTATTCAGTTCAAGAAAGTTGTGTTGGCACCAAGTAAAGAAATTACTTAGGTCAGCTTGAAGTAGTTGGTAATCGGTCATGCATTTCATTATGTTTAGAAATAAGTCATCAGCGTAGATCTGAATGTTAGACCCTTATTCAAGGATAAGATCCACGTCAATAATGGTCAATAAGTAAATAATCAAAGGACCTAAATGACCTACTCGAGGGACCGCAAATGTTGGGGGGATAGGGTTGAAGTTGCCGGATATAAAAAGGACTGTGTATCGCTGACGATTTAAATATGATTGAAACTAAGATATAAGTAAAGGCGAGAAGCCGTAGGTTTTAAATTTGAAGATTATATTAAGTTATGGGAGACTTTGTCTATTTTTTTACCGAAATCTTTTTTTTTTTTTTTTTGCAATTTCAATTTCAATTTATTTTTTTTCTTCTTGTAATCGCATCGACATCATACTCAGCTTCCAAGGTGCAAATGGCATTGGATACAAACTAAGTTAAGTTATTGGTATATCTAGCACTAAGAAACCCATGTTGTTTAGGGGAGAAAAAGCCGGCTTATAATGAAAAAGCAAAATATCGTAAATTATGCTCTCAAAAATTGCAGGTACTCGTATGGCAATAGGTCTATAATAAGAGATATCTCCTTTGCATCCTTTATTATGAATTGGGATAATGAGATAGTCTTTCCGTATTTTTGGGAACAAACCTTGAGAAATAGAAAATTGAAAGAGATCTCTGAATGATTTTGCTAAATTGGAGACGCAGTTTTTAAGAACAACATTAGGACCCGATGAAAAATCATTCTTCAGCAGCCGAATTCTATTAATTGCTGAAGACAGGCATATGTTTATGGAAGTAAGAGTGGTTTGGGTGCAGCGGTTCATGGGATTGAAGTAGTTTATATCAACTTCTGTGTCGTTAGGAGAAAGTGCTTGACCAAAGAAATCAGGAAAAATGTTGGAAATACTCGTACATTTGTTATGAGTATCAGATGAGAAAATCAGGTCTATCACCAATCATTTAAACTAGATCAGAAGACAGGAAGAGCTCAATACGAAATGAAATAAATCTCATCGTCTGATACTTTACAAAATAATCGTGTAAGATTAAAGTCAGCAACGATTAAAATAGCTTCTTCAGGGTTTAAACGATCAACAACATGATCAATTGCATCCAGTAGAAGCTGGATATTCAGTTGTTGGATGAGGGGGCCTTACATGTTAAGTACATGGTTGAAGAAAACTCATATTTCTGCAAATAAAAACGAGAGCAATAAGAAGTCGTGTTTTTTTTTTGTTAGATTGCTGGTAGGTATTGCTTCTTATATTCATCAAATTCACAGAGTTTTAGACATTACTGAAATGTTTGATTTACCTATGATTTCAGCGCTAACTTACTAAAATTAGTATAAATAATTAATCAATAAAAATAACCAAATCCAAATGATCTAATTCAACTTTTTTTAATTTTTTTTTTTAATAGCCCGACAGGTAAAACAGAAGTTGAAACAATTTAGTCGATTTAATTTAAAAACATATAATACATATAGTAAAATCTCTGGGATTCAATTTTCTCTGGGTCAAGATGAAGGTATTAAAATTTAACAACATGCTAAGTACTTTGAAAAAGGTATTACTTTAGATACTATATTAAGTTAATTTTTACACTCACAAGAAGACTCGTGATATATGAGCTAATTGTAAGTGTGATATGTTATTGTTTGCACTGTCAATATATTCAAACTTGTAGCTTACATTCTGTACGTTATTTTTAGTTAGCCAAAACAATTTGCGACCAGAAAATAGAATTGTTCTTCTTGCCATACTAGATTTGCATTTTTTTTTTGAAAGCTTACCTCCAAATATCTACCCCCATATTTGATCCCGTTTTTTTAATACATTTGGTTAAATTTTAATTAATTAGAGAGAAATAGTGTGAAGTAAAAATATTCATCTGAAGAATTTAACCATTTCTTGCATTTCTTGTCATACGTCCAAATCTCTGTGTGGCAAAGTTTTCAGAAAATTGAACCTATGACAACATATCTTCAAAATTTTCAGCCTAATATGTGTTGCTTTAACACCTTTTCCTCCAACGAGATGGAATTGAAATACATAAATCGGTTCAAGAATATAATTGGAAAGAAAAAAGGAGCAAAAGTGAACACAGGCCTATAGCTATTTTACTTTTTAACTAGCGATATATAAAGGGTTTTTCAATTGCAACGGGTAGATTTTGCCAGCCATGTTGTTTTGGTGCTCAAATCAGTAACTGATGCCAAATTACCATTTTACGTAACACGATTAAAAAGCGTGTCCCCAATGATAAAATTTTATAATCAAAATGAGTGTTCCTTAGTGCAAACGTTGGGCGCTTTGCGTCCATTTTACGGCAGACGTGGTGGCCTTTCATAGTCGTGTTTTTTCAACGTTTGGTGACCAAGTTTGAAACGACTGGTTTCGTATTCAGTCAGCCAATATTCATTTCATAATATGAACATAATATGAATATGACATATTATGTCAAAGGAGCGTATGATTGGCCGCGGTCCGTGAAAGTGTACATCAGAACAAACGTGGCAGTCGATTCCTCACCTTTCGGACTTTCGCAGACTGCAACTTGGTAAATTTTGCGTGGGGACTTGGGCATACACCCATACAAGATACATGATGTAGGACCTAGATTCTAGGTGCTAAAAGTTAATGACCATGTACAATGCCGTTTGTTCGCTGATTGGGTTTCGGAGCATTTGGAATAGAACCCCAAATTTGTCCCATATTTAGCGACGCACATAGGAGTATTTACACCGAAAAGCTGGCCAAAATTCAATTTTCTGAAAAGTAGAATCAAGAAGTAAAAGTTTGTTATAGCGGAACCAATATTTACATGGGTCAACACACTGTAGCTTTTTTTTTCGTTTTTCATCGTGTGTTGTGATAAACTGAGTTCAAAGTTGACAGTTTGGATTTTTTTGCATTTTTTCTTGGCATGCATGTAATTTCGTTAGTGTTCTTCTGTTAGTGATTTCAAGTTATTGTGATAAAAATCTTTATTTTTTCTAATCGAGAATTCTACTGCAGGTAGATACATATTATGTATTGACAATTAAAATACATTTTCGGATATCTTGTGTTGTTGATTTTGTTTCAATTCGGGTTGAAACGCAATACAGCAAAAAGATGGCGTAATTCTTTGGTTTTTTTTAAGTTTTAATCATTTTAATATAGTATACCGTGTTATTTTGTAATGGTTTTGGATTGGAGTCGGAAAGAAAGGCAAAAAGTCAAGTTACGATTTTTTATCGTATTCATGTCGTGATTCTTTTTTGTGTGTAAAAGTAAGCATTTTAGTTAATTTTTTAATAGCTAGCATTTTTTAGGATCATCAGGTTCGAGAGTTGTGGCTAAAAAATATTTTTTTAAGATAATGGAAGAAAGTTGAGAGGTTGCTATAAACCAAAAATTAATATATTTAAAGAAGTATTTGTTGGATATTTCTTGCTCAAAAGAAAATCTTCGATGTTAGAAGTCAAATGTAGTTAAATTTGTTTTCGATTTGAAGCAAAGATGGTTAGCCTCTAGTTGAAGAAAAGATTTGTTTTTATAGAGCAATAAAGCTTGGCTTGAAGGGAGTTCCACACTTCCAATTATTATTGTCAGATCAGTAGGGCGACCTTAAAAGTCATTTGATGAATCGAGTGAAAGGACCAAAAAAAGAAAAACAGAAAATATCCGAGAAGAACTTAAAACTGAGGAACTAACTTTTGCAACTCAGATGAAGTTAAGTGAAACTGGGAAGACTGTTGCTTCAAAAGTCTTCACAGAAATCCTTAAGTTTTCTGGAAGAGCGCAAAAGTACAAAGAAGTATATTTTAACAGCTTCACAGATAAAGAAGAAAAATTGTCCATACTAAAAGCTCTTTCTATGTTTATATTGAATCCAGACTATCCCGAAAATAATATGAAATTGTAGCCGCAACGAATAAGTGTTTTTTCCTCTCAATACTTCAAAAAGCTAAAAAGGATTGATATTTAATAGAAGAATCGGTTACTATAACGGAAACATCAGTTGAAATAAATCTACAGGATTTTTTGGATAACACTGCAATTAGACTACTCAAGTTTATGCAGGAAGTTGTAAATAGTCTAAATGAAAATGAATGTCAATCTCTTGAACTACGAGTATACCCAATGTGGTTGTGACGGATCCCAGCAAACGCAATACAAACAGACATTTGAAAACAGCTCTGAGTCAGAAGCGTTTATATTTCAAAGTTCATGGCAACTGTCGCAAGCTTTTCCATAACATATGTATCGACGCTCCGTTTAGCACCATTAAGCTATTTAAGGAAAGAAAGTCGTTTTATTACTTTTGTGACGAATGCGACCCCTTCGCATATGCAAATATTACTCGTGACGTACTTAAAAATACAAAACATCTTGAAAATTTACACTCACAACTACTTCATCTTACTGAAAAAGTAGAAAGTCTAAGCACTAATAACCAAAGTATACAAAATTTGCAAACATGTAATAATATTGATGATAAGGAAGAAGATCCTGTAAATAATTCTTCAGTGCAAAGTGCTGCTGCACCTTCAAAACGAAAAAGTGATGAACTAGATGTAGATTCTTCAACACAAAATCCATCAACAAAGAAACCTGCAACAAAGGTATCTGCCCTTTCAATGCCTTTATACATTCAACCTACATTGAATGTCAGTAAGCTTTCAACACCAACTCCTCCATCTCATCAACATCAATCGACACTTCAACCATCCATATCTCGTTTGCATTCCTCATCTTCAGATTCACCAATAGTGTCTGGCTTAAAAGTTGTAGAAGGCTATAGAACTTTATTTATTTCTAAGCTCGATCCCATAACGAATGCACTAGATATAAAAACCCACCTCTCATCAAAGTTTGGAATTTCTTCAATGATAAAAGTTGAAAAGTTATTACATCGTAACCATTCTAAGTACTCTTCATTCAAAATACGAGTTCCTGATTCAGTTTTTCATTTAATCAACTCATCATCACTTTGGCCAAATGGTATAATAATCCATGAATTTGTAAACAAACAAAATAACAGACAAACATCAAATCATCATAACCCTTTTCGCTTGGGGCCGACAATGCTATATCACCAAAGAAGCAGCTTCAACAAATATTAATCTACTATCAAAATGTTAATGGACTTAGAACGAAGATCAATTCGATCTATAAAAATGTCAATAACCTTCCTCATGATATTATTGTAATAACAGAAACTTGGCTGAATGACTCATTCTTGGATACTGAGCTTTTTGATACAACGTACCAAGTCTTTAGGCGTGACAGACACCACTCAAATGACCTTGAAACAGTTGGTGGCGGAATCCTAATTGCTGTGAAGAATTCTTTTATATGTAATTTGGTTGATGCTTTTGAAGCTTCTGAAATAGAAATAATATGTATCAAAATTAAAATGGTATCTGGTTACCTCTACATTATCTCTGTCTATATACCTCCAAGATCTATAAACAATGTGTATGAAAGTTGTATTAAATGTGTTGAAAGCATACATAACCAAATGGATACAAATGACGAGCTCTTGATATTAGGCGATTTTAATCTCCCAAACTTGCGATGGAAAATATCTTCAGACTTCAACATCGTATCTCCTGCGAACCCTTCCACAGCTAATGAGTTCTCAATAATTGATGGTTTGACCTCGTGTGGACTTAGTCAATTTAATGGGGTTCTCAACAGTTTCAACAATATTTTGGACTTAGTTTTTTTCTCGAACACTATAAATTCGGATACATCTGTAACCCCTGCTGATATCATACTATTAAAAGAAGACCGGCACCACCCAGCTCTAGATATATCATTAAACATTAGCCTGTGCAATGACTTTGACAAATCAAATGAAAATCTTGAGTTCAACTTTAAAAAATGTAATTTTGATCAATTATTTAATTTGTTGTGTAATGTTAACTGGAATCATGTTTTTTTTAATTGTAATATTAACGAAATGTGTTTAAAATTTTATGATATCCTTTTTAAATGTTTTTATGAAACAACTCCACTACGTAAATCTTGCAGTAGATCTCAAAATCCACCATGGTTTAATACTGAGCTTAAAAATCTAAAAAATAGAAGAAACAAAGCATGGTTGAAATATTCCAAATCCAGAGCTGATGAAGATTATATCGCTTACTCCGATCTGAAGTCTATGTTTTCTGACTACTCTAATATTTTATATTCCGATTACATTTTAAAAATCGAAAATGATCTAAAACGAAATCCTAAAAATTTCTGGAACTTCGTGAGTAGTAAAAGAAAAATTGACGGCTACCCCAACTCTATGTCTTTTAATAACGTAACCAGTCATGATTCTGGAGAAATATCTAATATGTTTGCTAATTTTTTTAAAGATGCATTTGTAGAGTCTGGTTCTCACGAACCCTCTGATTTTTCACCTTCCCTCCCTATTTTTTCACACCTTAACACAATTAACTTCTCTATTTGTGAAGAATCTATTGTTCAGAATATTTTGAAACTCGACGATTGTTTTAGCCCTGGTCCTGATGGCGTACCATCTAGTGTATTAAAGAAATGTGTATCTTATTTTTCCTATCCCCTATATGTTCTATTTAATGAATCTTTAAATTCTTCAATATTTCCTTCTATGTGGAAAAGTGCTTTCATTATACCCATCCATAAAAAAGGGTCAAAAAACGATATAACTAACTATCGCCCTATTGCTAAATTGTCTGTAATTCCCAAATTATTTGAATCCATTATCTGTAACGTCTTATCTTTTAATTGTAAATCTATTATTTGTGATAGCCAACATGGTTTTGTCCAAAAGAAGTCGACTGTTACAAATCTGTTTGACTTTACCTCTTTTTGTATCGATTCCTTTGAAGATCGAAAACAGGTGGATTGTGTATTTACTGATTTTAGCAAAGCCTTTGATAAGCTTTGTCACAAAACTCTAATTAATAAACTAATTGGCTTAGGGTTCAATGAAAACTTTCTAGTCTGGATATCATCTTATTTAGAAAACAGGAGGTATAGTGTTACTTTTCGTAATGAGCGTTCTGATTAATTTTTGGTCAACTCAGGTGTTCCACAAGGGAGCCATCTAGGCCCATTACTATTTGTTCTATATATCAATGACTTGACATCAATTATAAAAAAATCATCTGTGCTTATCTATGCCGATGATATCAAAATTTTTAAAAGAATAGCCTCCATCAGCGACTGTGAACAACTTCAAGAAGACATTTATAGGTTCAGGGAATGGTGCAATACTAACCGTCTTTTGTTAAATATTGACAAGTGTAAAACAATGTGTTTCACGCGCAAAAAAAATGTGTTAACTTACAACTATATGTTAGATTCTTTTACATTATGTAGAGTGTCCGTTTTTTCCGATCTAGGGATTATTCTAGATTCTAATTTAACATTTATTAATCACATTAACTTTATTATTAAAAAAGCTAATAAAACTTTAGGATTTATAAAAAGATTCTCCCGTGACTTCGTGGATCCTTACGTTCTTAAGCTTCTCTACATATCTTTTGTCAGACCAGTACTCGAATATGGCTGTGTAGTCTGGGCGCCATACTATTCAGTTCATATTAACAGACTTGAGGGAATCCAAAGGAGATTCTTACGATTCTGTCTTCGTTTTCTTCCTTGGTCACAAAGATCGACACTGCCCCCCTATAACAATAGACTCATCTTAATAAATCTCCCTTTACTCTCAAAACATAGACAATATCTACAACTATGTTATATTATAAAATTAGTCAACGGATCAATAATATCTCCATCAGCTCCAGTGCCGGATTAGCCACGAAGCAAGAGTAGCAAATGCTACGGGCCCCGCGCATTTAGGGGCCCCGCGCACCAACGTTTTCTGACCATAAAAAAGTATTATTTATATATTAGATTTAGTTACAATTACTAAGAAGAAAATATTTGCACCAAAATGATCAACTAAAATGTTATTTTTCTATCTGCTGGTCTTACCAAAAATCATGTTTCGCACCGCACTACACGCAAATTGGACAACGGTATGAAATGCAGGTGTTTATTGTCACCATTGATAACGTACTCACTGCTTTAGGTAAACGTATGAACAAAACAGTTATCATAAAATTGCTGGCATTTTCGGAATATTCCGAGAGCTAAAATCTCTTCCTGATTCAAAATAGCTATTTTGACCTTTAGTCCAGTCCACAAAAATTGGCGTTTCGTCCGGGTGATCGCACATGGACTCATCAGTACTTTAATGAGTACAATTTTAATCTTGGTTGGATATAGTTCACATTGGATTTTGTCAAAAAATCGATGTAAAATGAACTGAATTTAATAAAAATTGCGTATTGACAAGGTCCTCACAGTCAACTGATGAGTCCAGGTGCGATCACTCGGACGAAACGCCAATTTTTGTGGACTAATGGCCATAAAAGCTATTTTGAATCAATAATTCAATAAGTCCATTAATAGTGCTGTCTTCTGCTTGGCTGATTTATTTCAGTCGTATATAGCATTTGTATTATAAAAACCTTTATATAAAATCTCTTCCACCAGAAGAAATTTTGAAAAAATCTGCAACCATAGTAAGTGCTTACGCAGATGGAGGACAGTCTGAGCAACGAATTAGTGTAGTTCGCTTCAATGCTCAATTCTGATGTGGCTGGTATTATTGACAGCAGGAATCTTGAGGCTCTGGAAATGCAGGTTTACAAGCTGTTGATAAATAACTTTTTACAATCTTGTTTCCCGAACGTTGAAATTGCTTTGCGCATTTATTTGTCTCTCATGATCACCAACTGCAGTGGTGAACGATCTTTCTCAACATTAAAACGTGTTAAAAATGAATTGAGCCAACAACGTCTTAATCACCTCACTTTAATGAATTTTGAACATGATTTACTCCGAGAAGTCGATATCAACAGCATTATTTATAAATTTTCCCAAATTAAATCAAGAAAAGTTTTGTTTTATTTAATACCATAAACTTGCTAAGTACCTAACCTAAAACAGTCTAAGGGCCCCTTGATAGAATTTGCTACAGGCCCCGCGCTGGCTTAATCCGGCACTGATCAGCTCTGTGCCGCTTGAATTTTAGTTTTAGTCAAGCTAGCTTGAGAAATCAACGGTCTCTATATCCAAACTTTAGCAGAACAAACTATGGTATGAACAGTCCCTTAAATCAATTGATTTCAGTTTTTAATAAGTATAAGTTTTTAATTTCTTCAGTTAATGACAATTTAAAATGTAGTAAATTTAAAGAAAACTTTTTTAATACATAATTGTAAGTAAATTCATATTTGTAATGTTATCTAGTTTTAAGTTCTGTAACGTTAGTACTTTAACGGATTAAATAAATAAATGGTTCATTTGTTCCGTTGCGGTTGGTTAGTGTTTCAAAAACCATCTGGCAAAACCCAACTCCATTTTCTTCACGATTTTGCCGTCCACCAAACGAAATCAGCTATATCCAGTCAAAAATAGATTAACTTAATAAGACTGTAATAAGTTTTACCACAGAAGTGAAGCATACATACATACATACATACAAATTTAACTAACTTTAACAAATTAAATACACCGATAAACGAAATTAATGAAAATTCCATTAAATTTGGTTTATCAATACTACATGCAAGAATCAGACTTTTTAAGAGTCTTTTGCATGTAGCTTACAAGCTTCCAGTAAGAAAGTGGCAAATTAGATCCCAAGACGAGAAAGAAGTATGTAAAATAAGAAAATTTCAAATTCAACGAGAATTTAGAAACAAGCTTGGTCTTATTGTTGATCTACCGCGAGCAGGTTTCGATTATACAAATGACGGAAATATATTTCGAAGATTTTTTAATAATCGTGAAATTTCCGCTGAAGTCACAGGAATTGATTTTGGTTTTATTTATCGATTTAAGATCATTTTAGATGTTATTTGAAGTGGTTACAAAATTGATTCCAAAAAATTTGTTTTTTATGCAATGGATAAAGCCAAAATTGATCTATATCTATGCCATCCTATGACTCCGACCATGCACAAAATCTTAATGCACGGGTCTATTATCATTGAAAATACCCTTCTTCCAATTGTTCAGCTATCGGAAGAAGCAGCAGAAGCCAGAAACAAACACTTCAGGTGAGCGGTTTTTAGGTAATAAAAATAAAAATACATTAAACAATTATATATTTATATTTAAAACTTTCAGATTATAGGTACCGTCTTAATTTTCTTTTTCTTTTTTCAAAAATATATGCTAAAATTAATTAAAAAAAAAAAACAATTAAAAACTGTGTTTTTTTTTAATAAATACTAATTTTAAACAGATATAGTGACAAAATTTATGAAAAATAATTTTGGTCAGGTTTTTTATGTAAAAACTCCTATGTGCGACGAGGGGCATTTTTGGATGAATGGCTGTTGTAATAAGCAAGATTGCCGTATATGGGACGACACCAAACCACATGAGGTTCACCCGGGGACAATGCGTCCTGCAAAAGTTACCATTTGGTGTGCCAATGCCAATTTCTTACGGCCCAAACTGAACTTGTAGTTCCAGCAACACGGCTCTTCGTGCCACACAGCGGACGGTTCGATTCTGCATGAAAGATTTGAACCCGCTAAAAAGGTCTCTCCATTGTGTCTGATGGACTAAAGCTGAAACGGCTAGGCCGATTTTCCTTAAAATTGGTAGTAATCACTTTTAATTTTGTCCACCTACTCCTTTTCTCTCTTTTTAAAGGCCAAAAATAACGGTAACTGCCATACATTTTTTTTTCCAAATTTTAGAAAATAGTTTTTCTCAAAAACTGTTCGACAAAATTTTCATTAACTAAAAGCAGATAATGGGCGTTTTTTTAATTTTCAATTTTCTCAAAAACTGTCAACCAAGTTTTGATCCATTTTTTATTCCAAAGCCTCTTAAAAGTTTAATTAGTATTTTGTTTTGAAATTTTGTAAACATTTTAGTTTGGATTCTTAAAATAAATTTCAAAATTTTGTATTGATAGAAAAACTAATCTGCTAAGGAAAACACATTGCATTATTTTTAAAGTTAAAACTAGAAATAATGAATACTTTTGAATTTATTTCCTTAATAAGTTTCATATTGTTTAAAGAAGAGCGAGTTCGTACGATCCAGTCGAGCATTTTATTTTTCCTCTGTAAATGTTTTCCGTTGGATATGTTTATTTGTCTATTTAAATTAGTAGGTAAAACAATTCTTACAAAAACGAAACTATTATCATTTTGACAAATATATCAACATAAAAATGAAATATTCATGATTTCGTCTTATTTTCGCAAAATCGTGTTGATTCTGCAAATTTTTAAATTGTTTACTCTCACAGAAAATATGGTTCTTTGATTGGCATACCAATTTAAACAAATTGAATATTCAAGGTAAAACGTTTCAAAAATAAAAGAAAATAATAATATGAATAGCCAAGAGAATTATTGGTCTTTGACACTCAAATGTAGCGGTCTGTCATTTTGTAAGAATAATAAATATTCAACGTAATTGTTCTGTCATTTCTTAAATAACACATTTGTTATTATTATTCTTTCCATCCACCCACTTAAGAAGAATCGCGAAAACTTTTAAAAGTTATCTACTTTTTTAAAAAAAATTACCCAAAAAATTTTAATAATATATTATAAAGGGTGCGGTACGGAAACCGAAAGAATTTTAAATCGTAACAGCACCACCTGTAGGCAACGTAGGGAAACGATCTTGGTCGCCTTCGAAAGAAGAAAAAAAAGAAATTTTTTTGATATACTTATTTAAGTTGAAAGCTTTTTAGTTTTAAAGATAACATCGTTTAAATGTCGACCCTCATTTTCGATACAATTACGAAGGCGCAAAATATAATTATCGTACACTTTAGTCAACATAGTGTCGGAATTGCAGAGGAATGACGTCGAATTTCAGTCTTTAGGGCTTCTAGGTCTCGAGGTTTATTTTCGTATACTTTTGATTGTAAGTCGCCCCACAGAAAAAAATCGCAGACGGAGGGATCGGGTACACGATTTTTGCGACATAATCAGTGGATTGGAGCTGTTGAGTATACAAAATTTTGTATGGATGGAAGTTTAAGTCAGAATAGAGTATTCGGCATATGGTACGATCGGATTAATTTAAATTATTGGCGTGCATGCAAGCGGAGCGACTCGGACTGGCTTGAACGGCGGCGGCGCACAGTGGGACGAATGTATGGGGAAATCGGCAAAACTCATATCTTTTGTTTAAGTTATTGAAATCACGCAAAGTAGCATTGGGACGTCTTTTTACACCTAAATCTATGAATTAAACATGAAAACCAAATAAATGGAAAAGTTATAGCAAGGAAATTAAAGTTCATTTCATCAAAAGAGTTGAGCAGCGAACTTTTTTTTTTAGGATTTTCATTTTATTATTAATTTTATTTCTTCTTTTAATAACAAATAATTAAATTTCTTGTATAATTTCTATGTATAACAAATATAACAATAAATAACAATATTATTTGAATACAAAAACAAAAAACAAAATAGCAATATAAAGAAAAAAACTTATAATTCGGTGTCGGTTTCGGATGTATAATTTAAGTTTTCGGGGTTCAATTCAACGGGAAAACTAAGATTTGTTTCGTCTGTTAATAAATATGGGCATATATCCTGATCATAACTTGACATATGGCAATTTTTTGACCGCAAATGCGAAAGCTGCGGATCAGATGAAATCAGTAAATGATTAATTAAATCACTCATTGTATGATTTCTCGTTGTTTTTCTGGTGTGATCCAGTCTAGCTTTTCTTATTTCCTTATGGCTTGCTTCCAAGGCTTATTCGGAAAGAACACCAATTGGTAATTCGAAAAAGCTTATTATGTCCTTCCCATGAATAAGGAGCTTGTGCACGCTGCTTGGCATATAATACCAACTGTATTTTGTTAAGTATATGGTTTTTGTTTCTTCCAATAGCTTTACAAAATTGTCCATATTTATCTGACGACCAGATGCAATTGTTCGAAGTATAATTCCAAAATTAAAAATCAGGTCCTTGTCCACACCAGTAATTTCAGAACTGAGCCTTGGGTTTGAGAAAAACCTTCTCGCGGTATTTCCGTCATTGGTTGTTCCATAACCGGGCTTTGGAATATCGACAAGGAGCCCCATTTTTTCCCTGAAATTTTCTTGTATCTGCTTTTTCCTCTCATCAAATATTAATTTATTTTCTTGGCCACGAACTGCCCAAGTTTGAATTGGTAATCTGTATGCGATGTGAAGCAAACATTCAAAGCATCTTATCCAGGAATGAAGAGATGATAGGCCGTATTTGTAATTTTGGACATTTGGTGCTCGTTCTGCAATTGAAGATAAATTCATTTAAGAGGGTTTCGCTCCACAAATATAACAGTTTTGAGCTGCATTTGCTCCACTCAATGCATTTATGGCACTTCCATCGAGCATTGTCAAAAACATTTTAAAGGAAACCGAAATATTTTTGTTACCAATTGAGGTTTCATAGCTTTCAAGTTCTGAAATAGCCTTTTCCATTTTACTTTGCTCAGATCTAACTAGCGCGCTTTTTTCTTTTGCAAAGATTAATTTTATTGGCCTGCAGAAAAGGATTGAGCCTGGACGAGAATTCACCCAAATTTCTTTTTCATCTACAGAATCCAATAATTTAAGTGGCACTAGAGCTGTAACAAATAAAAAGCTATCCGTATCGGTTCGGGAATTTTCAAAAGTTTGTTTATAGTTGCTGTGTCCGGAGCTGCCATCAAAGCCCCACTTACAAACAAGATTAAAAGATTGGCTTGTATTTTCATATGCCTCTTCATTTTCTTTTACAATATTGAGTATGCTTTTTGAAGTTTTATTTAATAAAGATTGCAAATTTACGTCAGCGGTGGATTCAGAAACAACAGCAACTTCTGGCAATATTTCTGACTTATATGTTTGCAACTTATAATAGCTTGGAAAGCAATCTTTATGTAAACTGTTTACAACGGAACGAAGTAAAGAATATTTTCTTTTTGATAAACTCAAGTCTAAGTATAAGGCCAGGGTTTGTTGAAGAGTTAGGGTCTTATCATTCTTGCGAGGAGAACCTGAAGCACGACCAGTCAACTTTGCCGCATACTCCAACTCCTCTGGAGAGGTTTGCGACACAAGTTCTTGAACACGACGTTTTTTAGTGCGATCAGTACACGTTTCAAAACTTTTTCTTGGCCTTCCCTTGCTCGTACTTGGCATGTTTAGATTACACTATAATTTTTTTGGGTTAGGCGGGTAAAATGTTATAAGAAATATTGGTTAAAATAGGATTTTATAACTTACGCAATCATGTAAAGCTTTAGGTAAATTCAGATTGGAATTAAGCCATGTTTCATTAGCGCTCATGAACCGATCAAGTCTTCTACAACACTGCTCCCACTTCTGCTTCACCTTGAGACAATAAAATTTAGCAACTTCCTTAATTTGCTTGTCCAACTCTTCCATTCGCTCTTCTAAGCCAAGAAGTTTTTGAATTCTTTCACAAAAATTCTCAAATTTCCTGGTTCTATCACTATCCAGCCACGTTTCAAAAATGTCGGCATTTTTAATACAGGGAGTTGAAACTAAAAAATGTGATTTTAAGTACTTGGAGCAAAATTGTAGCAAGATTTTTTTCTTGATTCACTTAAAGGACACTTTACTGAGTATAAAACCATAAAAACCTCAGAGGGCCTTTTAGGCCTAAAAAAGAAAAGCCTACTAAAAGTCAATTTTTTTTTTTTTTTTTACTTCTACCCTCACTTGGAAAATCAGGAATAAAAAAAAACACAATAAAAATAAAAGATGTTTTTATTATTAAATATTAATTTAAATACCTTGAACAGTGTTACTATCCATAATTGAGTTAATTTTTTAGCGCACAAAAAATTTTAGGAGAAAAACAAAATTGAATTTAAAAACACTTGATTTTTTCACCACAAAAAAAAAATAAACTTGACAATGTTTGCCGCTCTATAACTTTTGCACTAATTGGCCAATGCAAAAAATGTTGATGCAGTTAGAACCTATATATATTTGTGATGACTTACCAATCAGTCAAAAGTACCGCTATAACATTTGATTTTTTTATTTATTGCTATGGGTCGTCCCACTGTGCGGCGGTACGGACACGCGCGATGTTTGGCGAAGTTTTTATCACTGTTGGCGGACCCGGGACCTTTTTTTTACAAACCGACCTAGTTTCGCGAAAATTTTTCACCCACGCCCGCAATGTTTTTTCAGAGAATACAGGTTTCTTACGCCCTAAATCAAAACGTTTTCGAAATTCGCGCATCGTGAATACGTACGAATCATTGTTTCTAAAAAACACTTCTACCGCGAACGCGCGCTGGTCAACTGTCCACTCACCCATGTTTGTTCGTTATTAGTATAAAAAAAATTGCTGTTTCTTCTTCCTTCGAACGCGACCAAGATCGTTTTCCTACGTTGCCTACAGGTGGCGCTGTTATGATTTAAAATCCTTTCGGTTTCCGTGCCGCACCCTGTATTATACTAGCGATGCGTCCCGGCTTTGCATGGGAAGCACTTGATAATAAGTGCTTCCCGTGCCAGCCAGATAACTTCTGGCTGAATAATCGTGGCTAAGTTTAGCTGATATCAATAGCCTTGCTACGCCCCAGCTAGCTAAAAAAAAATACATTTATATACGCCAAATGCAAAATTACGAGTATGTTTCTTTTGTGCAAAAAAAAAAAAGCAAACAACAATTCAGTTGATCCGTTGACTGGGCTAATCTTAAGGTTTCCTGCAAATTTTATCAAAATCGGTCACATACATAAATAGACACATACACACATAGATATTCATTTTTTTTGTCGGAAAAAAACTGTAAGAAGTTGGAGAAATACTTTTTTTTTATAAATGTTCCTCAATTCAGCAGAGCCTACGAGAAAGAGCAAGCAGTAGAATGCTGATTATAAATAAAATTAAATATGGTGGTGCAATAGCTCGAGGAGAACCAGGACCTAGTGACTTACAACTCTCAACCATTTCTGTGTGCGTGTTACCAGGAATGGAGAGGATCATCATCAACAATTTTCTGGCAAGAGATACTCTTGGAGGATTCGCCAATTCATCGCAAGAGGCAATACACCGCTGAAAAAAAGTTTTTTGTAGCGGCTGAGAATCTATTCCAGGACCTTCTACCATGCAAAATAATAAAAATACAATACAAAATAAATTGCACAACTGGAGTCAAACGAACCTTATGTTTTAGAGACTTAAAATTAAAAAAAAGTACAAGTGTTCTAAATAAAATAAAATGCACGACTGGGTCGCACGAACTTGCTCCTATGTAATAGACTAGGAATTTAAAAAACCGATGTTATTAAAGAAAACTGTTCATAAGGATAAAAAGAATTTTTTAAATTCTTTTAGTAGTAAGAGATAAAAACAGAATGCTATGCAAATATGAATTTATGCAAGAACAAAAATTATAAGTCGTTGTAGTGGTTTCTTAAAACAATAAGGTTTTATATATAAAATATTTAAAAAAAAACTTGGCACGTCAACTTTAGGTTTTTATTATTGTACGAATGAACATTAAATTTCCAAAAAAAATATTGACCCATTTTTGAGATAGTTAGTTTTCCAACAAAAAATTAGTTTTTTTTTTCAAAATTCAAAAAATATTTTTTTTTAAAGTTTGAAATGCAATGTTTCTTAAAGTTCTTAGAAGCATCTCTATAAAAAATTTCATTAAAATCCGTTATGTCGATAATGAGAAATTCAAAATTTTAAAAAATCATTTTATGGTAGGTACAGTCAGTAATGTCTTGTTTTCAAAATTTTTTGTATTAAATTATAGATCTTAAAAATTAATCGAAAGATTAAAAATTTAAGAAAAATTCTCAGAATGGAGGGTACCGTTATTATTAAGTAAAATAATTTTTTTTCTCATATCTTGTAGATTATTTTAAGAAAATTTTATTTATCAAGTTTTAAAAAAATCGAGCATGAGGTTTTCGAAATATGGAGTTTTCAAAAAAAAAAAAAATGAAATTTTTTTTAAAAATCCAAAACATTTTTTTTTTTTGAAAATTTGAATAGACAATAGTATTTAAACTGCTGGGGAGCCTTAATATGAGAAAAATGATCAAAACCGTTCGTACCGTTTTTGAGAAAATCAAAAAAAAAAAAAAAAAAATGGTTTTAAGGGGGGTACCAAAAATAATAATGTTTTGGAAATTTTTTTCATTCAGTACCTAGGTTTAACTAAATGAAATTTTATGCATTTTTTTTTTAAATCTGTGGGACAGTTTTTGAGAAAAAAAAAATATTTATATAAATTCGAATAAAAAATCGTATGGCAGGTATCGTTATTTTTGGTCTTAAAAAATCAAATCAAAAAACATCCGGGGAAAAAAATAAAACCCAGATCTACCAAGTTTAAAGAAAATCGGCCAAGCCGTTTAGGTGTAGTCGAACTGACAGACAGAATTGCGAGACCCACTTTTTTGGTCTTCGATATTATATCGTAATGTCAACTTTGATCAAAATCTCGAGTTCGATTTTTTTTCCGAATGCATAACTTGCCTTATAGTACCTATATGTCGCAAGTAAAAATTGAAATGCCAGTTTAAATTTTTTAAAATTGTGTAAATTACGCCTCCGTTCGAAAATGTTAGATCTTCTTGGTTGCATCATTATTAATAATAATACTCACACATCAAAAAAAAATTACAAACAACATTAATTAAATAAATTAGACTTTCGCGACCCAAAAATTTATATGATATACTAACTCGAACTGGATTGACAGAATAACCTGGAATGATGCAGTAAGTTTTGATTTTCGTTTTTTTTTTTTTTTTTAATTAAGTCATGTTTCATTCCTTGTATATTTAAGTAGCTTGATATATTTTTCTTAGCTTACACAAAATAAATTTCTAAACGCAAACATAAAAAGCAGTTTGGGTTCTCGTCAACTGCATGTAACCTTATATTCTCCTTTCTTAATGGCAGAAGACAAGCTGTCACCATGAACATGAAAACTTCGTCGACTTTGCCTATTTATCGGGGCGTTCCCCAAGGATCGATTTTGGGTCCAATCCTTTTCACAATGTTTGTGAATGATTTGCCTGCGGTTGTCAAACATAGCTCTGTTTTTATATATGCTGACGACGGACGTCCAGTTGCTTAATTCTTCTCAAAAATGTGATCCTAATAAGTGTGTGATGGAAGTTAGTTATGATTTTGATATGGTGCTGAATTGGGCAAAGGAAAATTCATTAGTTCTAAATGCTGGAAAATCCAAAGCCATTGCTTTTGGAATCTCTTTGGATTCTCAACCTATAAACATGCTTACTCTTGAGGGCAACACAATTCCGTACGAAAGTAGTATAAAGGTGCTCGGTTTTTATCTTGATGACAAGCTGTCATGGGAAAGCCATATAAATAGCCTAATTAGAAGAATTACATTTACACTAAGGAAACTATATTCTATTAACTATTATTTACCTTTTAAAATTCGCTGGAAGTTATGCAAGGCCCTAGTTCTTCCCATATTATTATACGGCTGTGAAGTTTATAGTGGCTGTAATATCAATTTACGTAATAAATTAAAAGTCTGTTTTAACTCTGTTGTGCGATATGTTTTCAAAAGAAGAAGATATGATCATATTAGCGAATTTGTTTTCAAGTTTCTTGGTTTATCTTTTGAAAATTTTCTAGAATTCCGTTCCATTTTCTTTCTCTTTAAAGTTATTAAAACCAAAGCACCATCTTATATGTTCAATAAAATTACTTTTAGTAGACTTCGACTCCACCCGACCAATATAATAACCGTTTCTCACAGAACTAATATAATGACCCGTTCATATATGTTTCGTTCAACTATATTATGGAATTCTATGCCTGATCATATCAGAAACATTTCAAAGTCTTTTCTCGTTTTTAAAAAGATATTCTTCAATACTTACAAAGTAGCGATTATGGTTGATCTTATTTTTGTTATTAATTATGTATATACAACTATACAACTTATTAAATTTTTGCTGCGGATTTTTCATATTTTATATATATTTATGTTCATGTACTTTTCTTTCTATTGTACGATGGATGTGCTGGATTGATATATGTATGAAGGGCGAACAAACAAAAATAAATAAAAATAGTTTAATTTAAGTTATTACTTTTTTATATTTAAATTAATCTTATTATATTTTGACTTAGTGGCCTCTTTGATGATCTGTAAAGGTCCTAGGTTACACTTTTGTTTTTAAAATAAAATAAATAAATAAATAAATATTTGATAACCAATATATATGACAATCCTTTCCATTACTGACATTATTATACATTTTTTAAATTTTTAAAATACGCTGTTATCAGAATATTGTGGTTATATCTTGTTGATTCGAAACCTTTTAAATAAGTCCTTTAATTTGAGACAGTTGTATGGGAAAATGTTTGTTTTTTTGTTTTATTTTTTTTTTTTTCTAAATTTTCCAATGTTTTTAATAGTTATTCTGATATTTGGGACGGAGACAGATACAACTAATCAAAAACCATGAAAATCGGTCCAGCCGTTCTCGAGTTATAAGAGTGTTTGAACAAACCCAACTTTGTTTTATATGTATATTAAAATATTTATTAAACAGACATTTTGTCTTCATAAGTAATTCTTTATTAATGTTATAACTAAAATAAGACACATTTTTCACAGGACAGACAAATGTCAAAAATTCGACACAAGCTAATTAAACATCCATAGAAATAATCTACATTATATAGGTAGATACATCATAAACATGCATTCATACATACAGTTTATTATTCTGAGACTTGATAAATCTCAGGACTATCAAAAAAATAAAACTCATCAAAATCTCTCAAATATTTAGGAAAACAAATAATTTGAATTCCTTTGTTAATTTTTTGACAAGGAAAATATAACCTGAACAGAAAATTACAATAAAACGAAAATGTGTTTGTTTTCGAAAAAGAAATAAGATTAATAGTATATTTACCTTTTGTTTTCGTAGTTCAAAGTCTGAAAATTAAAAAAAAAAAAAACTCATTAATATTTATGAAAAACATTTGCACAATGTACGTGTATTTAAAATTAGAAAAACAAAAACAAATAATATGTACATATGTACACCCACGTATATTTAATATATTGTATTTATTATCATAAACAAATATAAGTATGTATCCATCATATGTTAATAAAAAAAAAAAAAACAAATAAAATACAAATATTTTGCGGGAAATTTTTATTTGTCGTACAACTTTGCCTCCACCGAGGTGATTAGTCCAGGAAAAAAAGCAAGGGCAACAAACCATAATGTGCGTATGGCATACAAGTATTGCATCGGGTTTTTCAAAAAGAGCGCTACAAAAGTTTTTTTAAATAAAACAAAAACGGTTTTGGATATCTATGAAAGTCTTTATTATTGTGAAAGTACGTTCAATGCCATTATGTATGGAACTCGATTTCTTTTGCATGGCTACCATGGGCACGCTTGCAGAAGTCCAGACGCTGAACCCAATTTTCGACGGTTTTCAAGCATAAATCGGCCGATACTGCTGCAATTTCACGTTCGATATTCGTACGAAGTTCATCAATCGTGTCGCTGGCTTGTTGGCATAGACCATAGACTTGACGTAGCCCCACAGGAAATAGTCTAACGGCGTCAAATCGCATGACCGAGGCGGCCAAGCGACTGGACCATTTCGTGAGATAACACGTTCTCCAATTGTTGATCTGCTAGGACGATTATGACGACCATAAATTGGACGTAGCGCTCTTAACGTTGAGGCCACTGACTCCGAATTTCGGTAGTAAGTTTTAATAATTTCGACTCGTTTTTGGCTCGTATATCTTTTCATCATGAAATGGCAAACCTTACTGAAGAGAAATGTTGAAAGAGCGGCAAGAAATTGTTGCAATATTTTTCCCGAATTTTTATGACGAATTAATAGGATGATTATGATGTCGAATACTTTGAAAACCGCGACTTTGGATTATACGAATCCACTTATAATTATAAAAAAAAAAGAACAAACGAATTATTTAATTATTAAAATGTGCAACTGGCACACGCGAGAGATTAGATCGATATGACGGAATGTCAAAAGATCAACGAAGTATGATTGAGAGAGAATAGAGATAAAAAAAAATATTGCAACAACACTGCGATGGGTAACGACGCAGCTCACCGGCTAGTCAGCTGGGGGTGGGTTCTTCGAATTAGATTTGTGATAAAAAAAAAGGTAAACAATACAGATTTACTAAAAAGACGTATTTGGGTATTATCCGAATTGGAATAATTTAATGTAAGTACTGGGGCGTACTTACGTTGTAGGGTGGGCGCCAGGAAACTGTTTATGGTCGTTTGCCTTGAACGGTATGCTGTAAATTTTCTTCAAAGATTGAAGGAAACGCAAGTTTAAGTATTCCCAATGGGAAGGAGAATATTTGTATTTAAAAAGTACCCAGGAAACCGTGGCTTACGCCTGGATTAAAACCTGGAATTTTTTCAAATACAAAATAGAATACAAATAGGAATTTAATTGGATGAAACCAATTGAAAATAAATGAAATTATCAAAGATTAAATAAAATTGAAATTATGTTTATAAAATGAAACAAAGAAGATTTTAGAAACACAGACCGTAAGAATGGACCGCTATCACTCGGTCCCGAAATAAACAGAAAATCAAAACTACTGTAAAGGGGCGCGCGTCTCACAATTTTGAGATTATAGAAACGAAACAAAGACCAACCGAATTACTATTTTCGACAACACTATCAAACGAATTAATATCTTAAAAAAACTAACACTCTACTTATCTTTTCAAATTCCTGTTTCCTTTTCCTTCCTGCTTCTTTCCTCTCTGATTTTAATCGCCCCGTCCTGGCGATTAAATATATTTCCACAAAATAACTCCTTCTTCGAAAAATCCTTTAGATATCAATCTTTCCAAAACACTTTCTATTTTTCTCACAACTTCTTTAACTTTTTATTCTTTTCTTTTTCTTTTCTCAAAACCAATATTTTCCAAATTTTACAATTGCCTATCGGCTTTGCTGGTCAACCAAGAATTGGTTCAAACATATAGCCTTTCTTTCTCCTTGGCCTCCTCGTTCACTCACACATTCACACACTCATTCAAAAGCTTTCGTGGAACTCGGTTACGGTACCACTCCGATGTTGAGTTCCAACGAAACTCTCATTCACCCACACAATCAATAAATTCCCCAAGTTGTTGGTGCTGTCCCAAAACTTAGCGAATCCAAGGCCGTACCCTGACATTTTTACAATTACTATTTTTGAGAAAAATAAAAATAAATCATAAAAAGTTGAAGATAATATTCTGAGCATTCTCTGAGTTACTCTACTAAATTTACTATTTTCAACTAATTCGAGAAAGGAGCCTAGTATTAAATCTTTAAACAATTCTGAGGAACCGAAGGAGGAAGGCAAATATTCAACTTAAACAACCTAACGCGTTATCTACTATACTAATCTACGATGGGCTCAAAGCCGTGTTCAAAAATGTAAGTTAAAATATGATGTTGATGTTGTGTTGTTTAGGTATCCACTCTAAGTGTATAGGTATGTTTCGTACTGTTGTCGTCTTCGAATTTCCTTAAGTGTATCTCCTCGTTCTTTACACAGATGGCGTGCGAGTCTCCAGCCCATCCGCTGGCTCAGCATGGTCGAATTATAGGGTACCTATTTTATTATCCTCTCTGAGCTACTCTCAAGCTCCACGAGGACAACGGACTCAAAATGTGGTTCGAAAAAATGGGAATGGTTGGGATGGAGGGGAAAACAGATATCGAGAGTGAGACTATGACTAAACAACATAGTCGAAGAAGGTTTGAAGAACCAAGATTAAGAATGGTTTTTGTTGCGGTAAATCTTACCGTAACAAAATATGGCGTCGTTTGCTGTCCCTTTTGCTCTACTTTTGTAGCGTCCCTGTTGAAAAACCCTTTATATAGTTAATCATATAATTATTATACCGACGAAGAATTAAGATGATATATATGACCTATATATTTACGTGATTTTGTTAAAAATTTCATTCTGTATCTCTGTAAAGATACATCTTAAACTGAAACAACGGATTGAAGTGCTGGAGTCAAATTACAGGAAAATTTATCAAGTATAAATTTATGTGCAGCAATAAGAAGGCGCTATAATCTTTGCCTTCTACAAAATGGGGATCATATCGAAATTTTTTTGTAATAAGCTTTAGTTAAAAAATAGTTAAAAATTTAAATAAATAGTAATTATGTATTTTATCTTAAGCTAAGTGTACACAATTGGTAGATCTTACAATATTGTAAGATCTTACAATGTCTGACAATTATCTACCAATGAGCTGACAAATAAGTTGTGTGTGTACACGGTTGGTACAAAATCTACCAATCTCTTACAATTAATTGTCAGAAGTTGGCTGACAATTCATTTTCAGATAGCCGGCTTAATACCTACCAATTAATTGTAAGAGATTGGTAGATTTTCTACCAACCGTGTACACACATAATTAATTGTCAGTTTTTGTGGTTATGGAAACTGTGACAATTGAACCTTGGCTGCCAATTGTCTGACAATGAAAAAATTGTATGATGCTAAAAAAAGAACATCTTACAATTTCTTCATTGTCAGAAACGTCAGGCAACGATAAAAATTGGAAGGCCTGACAATAAATTGTGTGTGTACACGATTATGAAATACCTTACAATTTACCGTCTTACAATTAATTGTCAGATACATTTTCTGACAATTAATTGGAAGATTACACGATTGTCAGCTAGCGTACACATGATTGTCAGATTTCTTACAATTAATTGTCAGATAATGATCTAACAATTAATTGTCAGGCAAAATTTCTGACAATTAATTGTAAGACTACACGGTTGTAAGACATTGTAAGCATGTTTTTCACTGACAGATCTGACAATATTGTAAGATCTACCAATTGTGTACACTTAGCTTTAATATGCATGTATTTCTTATTTTAATTGATTTCAAGATTCAGGAAGATTTTTGTTCTTATTTCGCAATTGCATTTTTCTGTCACTAGTTAGGGCGTGTAACGTTGCATTATTAAAAAAACATTCGCAGGTCAATATTAATCCAATGCTCTCAGGTGTTCTCAATGAAAAAATGTGTTAATCCAGTACTTTGTCACTTTATTGTACTTATAAGCTGATAATAAAAAAATTGTACAAAAAAGTTAATCCTTTCTTTCGTAAATGCACCTAAGCCAAGCCGACCCCACCATAATAAAAAAGTGGCAGGTCAATTTTAAACCAATGCTCTCACGCAGGTGTTCTCAATGGAAAAATGTGTGAAATATGGTTAATCCAGTACTTTGTCACATTATTGTATGCTTATAAGACGATAATTAAAAAAATAGTAAAATTCACCTATAAGAATCCAAAAACGTATAAACTAAAATAAAAGGCTTTTCTTATTTTTGATTTTCTCAAAAACTACAAATAATTTTGACATCCGGTTTTTTGTGTTTGATCAAAAATTAATAAGAGCATTGAATATTGAATAAAAAAATAATATTGATGAAAAAAAATTGTTTAAAAACAAAATTTTCATTTTTTTTTTCAAAATTTTGATTTTGAAAATTAATTTTTCAAAAACTATTCACTCGAACAACTTTATTTAAAACTAAAATTAATTAAGTGATTTTTAATTAATTTAAGTGATTTTTTTCCTTAAATTGCCCCTCCCGCCTAAACGGGGGGAAATAGACCCCCCCTCCCATACCATTTTTTTCTTCTCTAAGTCCAACCTACACGCCCTAGCTTTTTGTCACACCTTATGCAAATCACCCTGTATAAGCTTATTTTTTTAAGAAACCACTACAACGACTTATAAGTTTTGTTATTGCATGAACCAATATCTGCTTGAATCACATGGCATCCTATTTTTAGCTCCCACTGCCACTACTAGAGAAGTTGTTTTAGGGATTTAAAAAATAAATTTTATGCTTATGAATAGTTTTTCCCCAATAAAATTCAGTTTTGAAATTTTTAGTCTTTTAAATAACAGCAAGTTCGTGCCACCCAGTCGGGCATTTTATTTTTTTTTCGCAATAATTTTCTTCAAATCAAATCTTGAAAAAATGAAATTATTTTCTTCTTTCGATGCAAAAATGTTTAAGCTTTTGATAACATACTCGTACATGTATGTACATTCTCTGAACCAATGGTTATATGAGTATAATATTAAGTGTTTTATTTTTTATTTTAGAGAATTATATTTAAAAAAATAAAATGCACGACTGGATCGCACGAACTTGCTCTTATGTAAAAGTACTTTGGAATTTAAGATATATTTTATAAATATAAAACATGGATTTAATGTGAGATAATAATGTTCAAATGCATAAAATTGCAGTCTGGTTTCCGGAAAAGTATGAATTTATGCAAATAAACCTTAAAAAATCATTTTATTATTAAATAAATTTTTTATATAAGAAATTTCTCTAAAATTTTTCAAGAAAAAAATGTGGGATGCGGATTTTAAGTATTTAATAATATTGGTTTTAGGAAATAATTTCAAAATATAATAGTTCATAGGTTTTGAAGATATTGATTTAAATTTTTTTTTTTTTTTTAAACCCAAAACATATTTTTTCGAATATTTTTATATACAATATTATTTTAAACTTAAGGGGACTCCTGCTAAAAATTTTGGTTAAAATCGTTAGAGCCGTTTGTGAGAAATTCGAAAATCAAAAAAACCGTTCTATGACAGGTACCCCTAATAACATTTACCCCCAAATTTTTTTTTCACCAAAATATAGTCCATGTCCATAATATCACACCTAATTTTTTTTATCAAAATCGTTAGAGCCGTTTTCGAGATAAATAAGATTTTGCATTACGGGTGTATGGGGGGTACCCTTAGTTTTGGAGCTAAAAAAAAAATTTCAATTTCTCCTCTAGGGAATCGCCGAAGACTCTTAACTACCGAGATTGAAAGAAATAGGTCCAGTGGTTTAGGCTGTAGTGAGAGGTACAGACATACAGACACACTGAAACATGTTTTTTGTGTACTAAATTTTCCTTAAAATTTTTATAAAAAAAATTGATATGCAAATTGTTAGTATTTAATAAAATACATTTTTAAACGTAATTTAAAAATTTAATCGTGTATCGGTTTTCAAGATATTGAATTTTCAAAAAAAAAATTGTATTATTTTTTTAAAAATCCAAAAACTATTTTTTCGAAAAAATTTTTAGCTTATAATTTTTCAAATGCAAAGCAGCTCCAGCATAAAAATGTTGGTTAAAATCGTTAGAGCCGTTTGTGAGAAATTCGAAAATCAAAAAAACCGTTATATGACAGGTACCCCTAATAACATTTCCCCCCAAATTTTTTTTTCACCAAAATATAGTCCATGTCCATAATATCACACTTAATTTTTTTTATCAAAATCGTTAGAGCCGTTTTCGAGATAAATAAGATTTTGCATTACGGGTGTATGGGGGGTACCCTTAGTTTTGGAGCTAAAAAACAAATTTCAATTTCTCTTCTAGGGAATCGCCGAAGACTCTTAACTACCGAGATTGAAAGAAATAGGTCCAGTGGTTTAGGCTGTAGTGAGAGGTACAGACATACAGACACACTGAAACATGTTTTTTGTGTACTAAATTTTCCTTAAAATTTTTATAAAAAAAATTGATATGCAAATTGTTAGTATTTAATAAAATACATTTTTAAACGTAATTTAAAAATTTAATCGTGTATCGGTTTTCAAGATATTGAATTTTCAAAAAAAAAATTGTATTATTTTTTTAAAAATCCAAAAACTATTTTTTCGAAAAAATTTTTAGCTTATAATTTTTCAAATGCAAAGCAGCTCCTGCATAAAAATTTGGGTTAAAATCGTTAAAGCCGTTTGTGAGAAATTCGGAAATCAAAAAAACCGTTCTATGACAGGTACCCCTAATAACATTTCCCCCCAAATTTTTTTTCACCAAAATATAGTCCATGTCCATAATATCACACCTAATTTTTTTTATCAAAATCGTTAGAGCCGTTTTCGAGATAAATAAGATTTTGTATTACGGGTGTACGGGGGGTACCCTTAGTTTTGGAGCTAAAAAAAAAATTTCAATTTCTCCTCTAGGGAATCACCGAAGACCCTTAACTACCGAGTTTGAAGAAAATACCTCCGGTAGTTTAGGCTGTAGTTCGAGGTACAGACATACAGACATACAGACATACAGACAGACAGACGGAATTGTCGGACCCACTTTTTTCGTCTTCGCTATCATCGTAATGTCAACTTTGATCAAAATCTCGAGTTCGATTTTTTTTCCAAATGCAGAACTTGCCCTATAGTACCTATATCGCAAGTAAAAAATATTGAAATTAGAAGGACAAGTAATATGTTCATAACTACTCAACAATACCTACTCTAAGCTTTATATACATACATTAGGGTGCGCCTTATATTAGGTAAAAAAAAAATTGTTAATTTGGACCGTCCCAACCCGCCAATTAATTCTTTGTCATGAAATAAAAATTGTCTGAAAATTTTATAAAAATTGAATAATATTTAGGGGGCGCTACCGGCAATTATATATTACAGGGTGCTCCATGGTAAAGTGAATTTGTGGAACTAATCACAGAAACAAATGATTGAAGTTTTTTTTAAAGATTTTGTATTATATATACTCGTATAATAAACATAAAAACATATAATAAATAAACATAAAAATTATGGTTTCTTTACTTAAGCAATGTACATTTCTTCCTGTCAGGATATTTCTTTCTATGTTCCTTAACTGCTAATAAAAGAAACTGCTTCTGTTCTTCATTGTTACTATGTAGCTTGTTGTATTCATCCATGAGCTTTACTCCTCGCTCAGCGATGTCGTTAACCACTCTCAGATTACGCACTAAATGTTTTACTTCATTGTAGACCTTGTCCTCACGCCACTCATCCACATCTTTAGTCAGGAACTCCGACGAAAATCCAGTTATATTAAAGAACCGGCGAGTATTTGCGCTTACAAAATCTTCCAACCTTTTGGTCTGAATATTGCCAATGTCAATATTTATTCGTTTTAAGGGATTCTCTACTCCTATGTCAAGGGCTGAAACCATCTTTCTTTTTGTTTCATTGGAGACCGCATCATCGAAAAATCCAAAAGCGACAAGTTCTTCCGACAAGTACCAGAGGTGCCCAAGAAACTTTTGAAGAGCAACTTTTGAAACAATTTCATTTATTTTCTTGTGATTGTCAAGGTTTTTGGATAGTTCCAGATCATTTCGTGGAGCTGACGTCGAATCGGAAGAAGTTATCCAGACCTTTACATAGACTCGCACAACAAATAGGCAAATATCGAGTATTCCTTGATCTTCTCTCTTTGTTAATTTGAACTGACTCCGAAACATCCATATCTTTAGAGAGTAGATTGCTTTTGACATCCACCTAGCACGGTGGAGTCCAGCTGGAGCTTTGAATGGCATTTCCTTCTGAGAAACTCCTCCCAAGAAAATAACAGTCAATTCCAAAAGTTCCTTGTAGTCATCTCGAGGCTGGAACTCTTGCAGCTGAGATTTAGAAAAGGCAATCATTTCGTCCTTGATGTCATTCATTATGTCTGCAGAAATTTTATTGGACAAGGCTGTTTCGTATTTTTTTCGATCGATGTTGGGCCAATATTTTTTGAATCTTTTAAAAATAAGTATTTCTGGACCCGTTGATGGTCCCAGTGATCTCGTGACGACTGCTTCCAACATGATCTCGTGGATGTGATGACGGCATGCCAGCCATTGCATATAATTGTCCATTTTTTGTTCAAGAAGAATGCAAGCCCCATTTCTTCTTCCCGTATTGACTGATGTTGTGTCGAAAGCTAAGCATTTAACTTTATCTCCAATTCCCCATTCAACAGCTGCCTCATAAACTGCATTTGCAATATTCTCACCAGTGCCAGAACTTAACTTCGGTACTGCGAGAAGTTGGTCTATTCCTTTCCCAGAAACCAAAATAGTCAGACGATCAACGATTTCATGTCCAACTATATTCTCTAGTAGCAGAGGGGATAATTTTGTTTTTTTGGGAGGGGCGGTTGGGGTGGGGTTGTGTAAGATGTTCTTTACGGGTCAAGAATGCTTTCAGGGAGAAAATTCCAGGGAACTAATAAATTTAAAGAGAAACTGATTTTTTGTCAGTGAAGATTCAACTAGTTGTTATTTGGGCTGACCAAGTTGATTTTCAAAGCCCGGTAGCGACCCCTAATTTTTATCGGATTTGGAAAATTTTTTTTGTCAATTTTTTTTTCTTGAGATGGAACCAGTTGACGGGTTGGGAGAACGTAATTTCAAAAATTTTAAAATAAGGCGCACCCTAACATACATACCTTACAATTACTTGTAATTTTAATTACAATTATATACTTAATACCTAGCTTTAAGTATACTTTTTAAAGCTTGTTATTTCACTATTCTAAAATTTATTATTATAAAAAAACTGAGGTCATTAGAAAGAAACGTATTTCTTAGACAATAAATATTTTTAATTAGAATTGTTCTTTTTAATTGAATTAACACCCGTTACAAAATGTATAGACACATATGCAGAGACCGATAGTTAAGAATTGGAACTTCTAATCAGCATTGCCCACCTTTCCATTACAACAGGCCTAAATGTGTCGAATTGTATTCCTTGTATTATTGGTAATAGGTATACCTATCGTTTTAAAAAAGATCTAACAACTGAAAACATAAAGGGAGAATCAAAATGTAATCGCGCTTACGATAATTAAGTTTTATCTGTTTAAAATTTTTAAATTCAAATGCAAATGCGTGAGGTCTGCACACGAAATCTCGCGTCATAGACGAGTACAATATTTGTCATGCAAAAAACATTCCCCTACGCCTATAGGTTTCTGCACACCAAGTGAATCTCGTCGCAGAAGACAAAACACGTCTTCAGATTTGTAGCTTGTGGCAACGACAAAAATGCATGTAATTTAGATATACTACATACGTAGTTGTAGATTAAAACTATAGTGAGATGCAAGCAAGCATATTACGTGTCTATGACGAGACGCTTACGAGTGCAATAGACCACAAAAAGTACAAACGAAATAGAAATGCAAAATATTATTTTTTTATACTTTCAACTTATTTACGAAATCTAATCCATGTAATACCAACATCCTTGTCTCCTTAAAGATACATATACTTTGATTTGTTTCTTGTAGAGAAGAGAAAGAATGAACTAAGCTTAAGTATCTACTCGTATATACTAAGATAATTTTCTCTGGGTGACCTATAAAAAATGTTATGAGGACTTTTTAGCTACATATTGAATGAATCATAATTAAACGTGCAAGGAAAATCAGGAAATTTCTACAAATCTGCATGAATTTCAATTAAAAATTATGCAACAAGAAAATATCTTAACAGTTAATCTTACTTAATTTGCTGTCAAATTATATACCGGGATGGAATGAGAGGATATTTAGTAAAGTCAAAACAAATTAAAAAAAAAAAACTGAAATCGAATCTATGTATATGTCGTTTAAGGAGTGATGAAATTAATAGGTTCCTGGGGCGATGAAATTGACGGATAGGTGAGTCATGGGAAGGGTACGAAATGTCGACAAAAAAAATGTCGACTGGACAAATATAAATTTCATCGACTGTTAAAATGTCGACTGAAGTTTGATCGACAAAAAAAAAGTCGACAGTTTAAAATCTCGACTATTAAAATGTCGACTGAAAACTTGTCGGTGAAAATGTCGACTTTTATCCAAAATTGAGTTAAATAAAACAAGAATGCTCTCTTTTAATATGTTAACTAAATTTTATTATTAATTCAATTATATATAAACTTTGCATACACCCAACCTCGCACCCACCCCAAATCCTATTGTGTGCCCAAGCAGGGGGGTTGCATAGCTCACTGTTTACGCGTCGAAATTTTTAAAATCGAATTTTTGATAGTTGACATTTTGATCAGTCGACATTTTTAACAATCGAAAATCGACATTTTGAAGATCGATTTTTTTAAATCGACATTTTAAAAATCGGTTAATCGTTTCCAACCCGTGCGTCATTTTACAGAACCTCAAAAGCAAAATACAAATAAAGATGAATTTCCTTAAAAGATTAGTTTAAGTGATTCAAAGAGAAATAAAATGCGCGACTGGTTCGCACGAACTTGCTCTTACGTAAAAGTACTTTGGAATTTAAGATATCTACATTTTATAAATATAAAACATGGATTTAATGAGATAATAATGTTGAAATGCATAAAATTGCCATCTGATTTTTAGAAAAGTATAATTTATGCAAACAAACTTTAAAAAATCGTTTTATTATTTAATAATTTTTTTATATAAGAAATTTCTTTAAAATTGTTCAAAAAAAATGTGGGATGTCAATTTTAAGTATTTAATAATATTGATTTTAGGAAATAATTTCAAAAAATAATCGTTCATAGATTTAAAGATATTGATTTTTCAAAAAAAAAAAAAATTTAAAAGCCCAACAAATATTTTTTCGAATATTTTTTTTAAACTTAAGGGGGCTCCTACTGAATATTTTTGGTTAAAATCCTTAGAGCCGTTAATGAGAAAGTCGAAAATCAAAAAACGGTTCTATGACAGGTACCGTTAGTAACATTTTGCCACAAATTTTTGTTTGACCAAAATGTACTCCAATATCACACCTAATTTTTTTTATCAAAATCATTAGAGCCGTTTTCGAGATAAATAAGATTTTGCATTACGGGTGTATGGGCTAAACAAAATTTCAATTTCTCCTCTAGGGAATCACTTGAGCTTGAAGAAAATACCTCCAGTAGTTTAGACTGTAATTCGGGGTACAGACATACTTACATACGGACAGACAGACGGAATTGCCGGACCCACTTTTTTCGTCTTTGCTATCATCGTAATGTCAACTTTGATCAAAATCTCGAGTTCGATTTTTTGTCCAAATGCAGAACTTGCCCTACAGTACCTACATATATCGCAAGTAAAAATGAATAAATTTAATAAAAAAAGTCGAAGACAAAAAGAAAATTAAAAGACGTAGGTACATATAAACGTACATACTTCCAGAAGAGACAAATGTTGAAAAAAAAACAATTAGTGGCGACGAAAATTCAAAAATACAATCAACCCGATTACAGAATCCATCGGCACTCAACCATGCTGCATACATATATATTTTTTAAGCAATTATGAGAAGCACAAACAGTGCATGAGCTAGGTATGCAAGTGTTTTACAACAAATGTGCCAGTTTTCCAAATCATGTGAAGTAAAGTATTGCATATTCAATAATCGGCTTAAATTATTTTTAATATAGAACTACTTCCATCTACTTTTAGCAATGTTTATAGTTTTCTTAAACATAGTTCCTTTACTGGAATAATTGATATAGGGCCGATTTTCACTTTGGGTTGCATTCTTTTCTAGAAACCTCCAGTTTTGACCATAATGCAACACTTAAAATCTTATGTCATAAAAAACTACTCGCGGTGTAATGATTAGCTCGTTAGATTATCAATTCTAAGGTCTGCGTCGATTCCCAGCTAAAGCATCCTAAAAATCTAACAATTAAGTTTTGTCTCTTGCGAGTTTATCTTGTGATGAAAAGTGCTTTTCATCTAAACCGTTTGGATGCGGCAGAAAATTCCAAGTCCCCTCTATTCCTGCCAACATCATAACCACAGAAATATTTGAAATTGTTAAGTCAATAGGAAAGGCCTGGTTTTCTACGAGCTGTTGCACTAATAATTGTTATTTTTTTAATGAATAACTTCACTCAATCCACTGTGCTCATAAATAATTTTTCAAACTACTACCAGATAAAATTCTAAAAAACTATTTTAATGTCATTCGTTTAAAAAAATGAAAATTACCTTTGTTTGTGTATTATCATTAAGTGGAATTTAAAAGGTTGGATCTCAAAGGTCTTTCAGTTTTGGTTTAATGTTCAGTGCTTCCGCTATCGAAAAAGTCACGCCTCGTGCCTGCTTTGTATGTATGATAAATCGGCATTCAAAATAAATCAGACCAAAGTATTTTTGAAATAACTCTGTTAATATTAGTGTGAAATGGGCGTGTCCGGCAGCGGAAAGGATTTCTAGAGGAATCGGTCAATGGAATTTGAAAATAGGCATATGAACACTAAAATATGATTTCAATACTGAGTGATGCTGAAATTTATTCAAACATTGTAATTAATAGATTTATTTTTTAATTTTTATTTAATTTATGGTCAGCTGATATCGTTTGGGTCGCTTTAACATACTACTTACATAAGATAGAATGTACAATTATTTGTCTAGGTTGTATCACACAACTAGCTCTAGGGAAGTCTACGATGAGAATGTCCCTTTTCTCATCGTTTCACTTTCCTCTAGAGTAGACAAATAATCTTTATTTTCATTTCGTTCTAGTTTTAAACGATCAAAACGTTTGTTCCATAAAGCTTTTAGTTTTTATAACTACAGTAAATATCAACAAAGTATCTTTATCTATCACGGCCATCCTGCAATATGCATCGCTCTCGATGCAAAATTATAAAATTTAATACAATTTTAAACAATCAAAACTCATGAAGTAAACCAACATCAAGAATAAAGATAAACATAAAACAATATCACTAAACAATATTTAATACATAAACAGTTTGTTTTCGCCTTGGTTATACAGTCTGTTTATTCCATTCTCTTTTTAATTCTTGCCAGAATCTAAAACAAAACCATTTTTAAAACTATTCTAACAGGCTAAATAATTTTGAAAATACAAATTAAGTTCAAAATTAAATCGAATGTTATAAACAATCCTTACATTTGCTCAGAGGCTATATCACGCTTGCCTATTTTACGAATTCAACACAAAAGTTAAGTTTGTTATTAAATCAATCTCCACAATAGCTCATAGCTCAGAGGCAATCTTAAGCTTGTCTATTATTTGAACCAAACACCAAAGAAAAATACAAATCAAATGCTACCAGCAATCTTGGCAATAGCTCAGAGACAATCTTAAGCTCGTCTATTGTATGAAACAAACACCAAAAAAGCAATAGCTCAGAGGCAATCTTAAGCTTGTCTATTGTATGAAACAAGCACCAAAACAATACAAATCAAATGCTTCCAACAATCTCAACAATAGCTCAGAGGCAATCTTAAGCTTATTATTAAGTGTTGTAGTCTCCATGTTGTGTTTTTTAGTATTTAATAAATATGTATTTTTAATAAAATCAAATTTTTATATATGTATGTGTATTTAATTTGTCTTTATTATTTTTAAACAAATAAATTTCACAACATTAATTTTTTTTATTTTAATTTTACTAATAAGCGACGCGTTTCGGATTTTTATACATCCATCATCGGGCTTTACTGTTGAGCTGTTGACTGATTGTATAGTTGGCCAAACTTAACTTATTGTCGTGTTGTGTATTATTTTTTGTGTTGATCATGGTTATTGATTATTCGTCTCATTTTAATTTTGTTGTCTGTTTTGATATTTGATTGCGGTGTTATATAATATATTTGGCTTTATTGTTAGTTTGTCGTTAAGTATATTGTCTTGTTCAGTTTTGTATGCTTTGTATATTTCATACTCTTCTAAAGCGTCTAGTTTTGTTCCTTTTTGGCATAAATGAATTGGAGTTAAGTTTGTCTCGAAGTCAGTGTAATTATGGTTCTTGTCTATCAAGTGTTGTGCGAAAGTAGATTTGGTATTTTGTTTCGGTTTATGTTCTGTGAATCTGTCGTAAAATGTTCTGCCTGTTTGTCCTATGTAAAAACTGTCGCAGTCATCACAATTTATTTTGTATACACCTGTAGATGATTTTGTGTCAATTTTTGTTTTATTTTGAAGAATTTTTTGAATATTGTTTTTAGTTTTAAATGATATATTTATGTTTGTTTTCTTTAATTCATTTTGAAGGATATGTGGTAGTATGTTAGTATAATCTATTGAAATGTATTTATTGTTGTTGTCTGCTGTGGTTTCGTCTGTGGGTTTTTTGTTTTTGGTTTTCTTTTTTATTTTCTTTTTGTGTATTAATTTATCTATTAGTTCTGGTGTGTATCCATTTGTTGTTGCTATTTGTTTGATTATGTTTATTTCTTCGTCGTAATCTTTCTTCGTCATTGGTATGTTTAAAAGTCGGTTGATGAAAGCATGGTATGGTGCCATTTTTTGTGTTTGCGGATGGTGGGAATTTTTGTGTATTGTAATATCTGTTGTTGTTGGTTTTCTGTATACTTTGTATTGCAGTTTGTTGTTGTTTTTATAAATGTTGAGGTCCAGGAAGTTAATTGAGTTATTATTTTCTATTTCTGTGGTGAAATTTATTTTGTTGTTAATATTGTTAATATACTTTTGTAACATGTCAATTTGTCTGTTGGTGCCATCGAAGATGACGAATGTATCGTCGACATATCTCGCGTAAAATACGATTTTTTGGTGTAGTGTATTTCTGTTGTTTAATATGTAATTGTTTTCGAATTTGTTTAAGTATATATCTGCCATCAAACCGCTTAATGGGGAACCCATAGCTAGACCTTCTTCTTGTATGTAATATTTATTGTTGAATGTGAAATAGTTTTGTTTGAGTGTTATTTGTAGAAGTGTAATGATTTCGTCTATTTCGTCAGTCAACAGCTCAACAGTAAAGCCCGATGATGGATGTATAAAAATCCGAAACGCGTCGCTTATTAGTAAAATTAAAATAAAAAAAATTAATGTTGTGAAATTTATTTGTTTAAAAATAATAAAGACAAATTAAATACACATATATAAAAATTTGATTTTATTAAAAATACATATTTATTAAATACTAAAAAACACAACATGGAGACTACAACACTTAATAATAAAACATTTGTTTCCAGCTAGCTGAATAATATTAAATCATCACTTTCTTTTTCTTTTAAATTAATCATGCCGGCTGGAATCTTTTTTGTCAGAAAATTTACTACAACTTTCCTTCTAACTACAGATCCTGTTGCATCCGCTACTATTTCTAATGTTCTATCTTTAAGTATATTTCATATAATTATTTAATCGACATCTTTCATTTTTCAATAACGTTGAAAGCTGCTTGTATAGGTAGAGGTAACTGCTTTAATTCTAATAACCATTTTATTTTTTTCTGAGAGGACAATAGAATCCTTGTTTTTTCCTTGAAGTGATTCTTCGATATTTTCAAATTTGGAAGCGATATTTTAACTGATGAGAGAACAATCAAAACTAAAATCTAAAGGACAACTTAATTTTTTTTTTTTACCATTTACATTATTTTTATTTAAACGTTATTGACCCATCACATACTTTCAACGTGACCAGACTTATTTACGAAAATTACTTTTTTTTTTAGTTCAATTTCTTTCGATTCGTTATTTACTGGAAAGTAAGGTCAGTCATTCTGAATGTGTCTTAACTTAATACACCAATAGCAACTTTTATCAATTCTAAAGCATTTATATGCTCATATGAAGATAAGTATCTGCATTTCGTTTTAGAAAATCATTTGAGAATGGTGTACTTGGTCTTTGCAAAACCGAAGTATTGAAATTTGGAGTATTGAATAACAAAAGTTAGCGAGTTTCATAAACTTGAATCTGTTACTCAACCAATTACAATAAAGATTCTCACATCTTCAGGGATTTTAAATGGCAACCGATTAATTTGAAAAATTATTTCCATATAATGAAATTATTGTATGAACTTTATTCACTCCTTTTCAAATTTCTACTACTTTTCTTAAATGGGTTATTATGTTTATACCACTGGGATATGTGTAAACTAGTGATGCATGTAAATCACTCCAGAGATATTGCTTAAAACCATATTTTTCAACCCATAATTTGCTCTTTCAAATAACCATGACTGAATTCGGGAAACAATATCTTAATATTCTAAGCTTTTTCATTTGAACCAACAGTCATCATTTCTTTACATAAATTCGTAAAAAATCAGGTTCGAAAATAGGGAATCCGGGATTAGCTTGCTTCATATAACTAATAGAATTATATTCCATACTCATTAAATTAACAAACATTTGCTCATCGATTCAACATTGGTTTCCCAATCCTTTTTTAACAACAATTTAAGAAAAATAATCAAATTATGTACTTATCTTTATAAAATTCTAGATGATTTCTTGAAATATCTGGTTTTTATTTTTTTGCCAATTCAAGCGCTCGGAAGTAACCTTTCAATTTTCAAAATGCCTTAATTTTTCTTAAAATTTCTTAAATTTTCTTGATTATTCACAATATTCCTTTTAAACTTTGGCACATCCAACAAATTTGTACATTATCTTCGATTTTGAAAAAAAAGTTCGTTTTAATTTTATTTTCTCAGTGCTTCGTTATTTTTTTAATTTTATATTTTTGTGTAGTATTGTAAGGTTAAATATCCCACTTCTGATGATAGAATGTACAATTATTTGTCTAGGTTGTATCACACAACTAGCTCTAGGGAAGTCTACGATGAGAATGTCCCTTTTCTCATCGTTTCACTTTCCTCTAGACAAATCTTTATTTTCATTTCGTTCTAGTTTTAAACGATCAAAACGTTTGTTTCATAAAGCTTTTAGTTTTTATAACTACAGTAAATATCAACAAAGTATCTTTATCTATCACATAAATGTATATAGATGTATTTGATAGCTCTTAGCTGGACTATACGACTGATGGATGCTTTATTGCATTTTAGCAATGAATATAGAGTGTCCCCGAAATGGATTTCATCGATTTTTGTTTGATAAAGTACACAAAACAGCAGCTGTATCCGACTGCACATTCTCTTTTATCGCAAAAGTTTATATTATCTGAGAGGTGAGAAGGAATTGAGCGAACCTGTTGAATGCCACTATAATACAACTTGTATCGATGAAAACTGTGTGAAAGTTGAGATCGAAGTGAATTTTCAGTTTTTACTTTAGAAAAAAAAAGCAGCAACTATCGGGGGTAGTATATACATATATGTACATACATATGTATATGAACAACATGACCTAGATTCCAAATTGATTTTCCATATAAAATGTTATTAAATTTCATCAAAACAAATACACTTTACTTCATAGAAAAAGTTTTGGTTTCATGTAGACAAAATACGAGGTTTTAACCAAACTTTACACTACGACGACAGTTTTAAGAAGAATCGGGGAAAATATAATGTTTTTAGGAGATACTTTTTTTCACTTTGTTTTTCGGTGTGTACTTACCTACTTCTGCAAGGCAGTGAAAACCTGGATTTAATTATTTAAATTCCTACCATACCCCTGTGAGTTATAACAGGGATTGAGGAGACCTACAATTTTCTGCCGAATCCTAACGGCACAGACGAGCAGAACTTTGACATGAGATACTTGTGGAGGATTTGTCACTTCCTAGCATAACAATAACAATTTCACACTTCATTGATAACTGGGACACGTAAATCTCAGACAGGAATATGCGGATTCTTACTGTTATAGATTTAACCCAGCTATGCCCCTTTAGTGAATATCAAAAAAACTCAAAATATTTTATCAAAATTTATTAATTAATGTTACCACGGTGAGTGTCCAAATCCAAGTGGACGAGAAACATAATTTTGTTAAACAACAAGTGGTTTGCAGCGAGAACACCAACTACACATCAAGATCAATCAACGAACCGTTTATTAAGAGAAGTGCAAAGAGCACGAGAGAATATAAATAATGTTAACGGACCTCTGCTGTTGGTTTTCTGATGTGTCGTTGGTGTTCTGCAAGCAAAGATTAAATTTACATAAAAAATGATTAACTATTAGATAACATGAATGTGAATGTACAGTGAACCAGCAAATAGATTTTACAAACATCGATAAGAAATTGAAGCAAATAGAAATTTAAGGGAAATTGAGGTGGTTCTATGCCGCAATCAACTAAATTAAACAACTGGTTTAGAAAAGAAATATAATATTTAATATTCAACTAAAAACTTATTATATATTATTAATCAATATTTATTGGAATAGGCAATTGATAGATTGGACTTGTCCGATTGAATTGCGTAGACAGACTAGTCACTGTGTGATTATTTGTAGTATCGCTTGCAGTAAAGAAAAGAGATTTTTGTAATTTCATTTTTTTGACATTTGGGACGAGAAGCGTTCCCCATTAAATTATTTTGTGTGCTTTAAGTAGTCACCACATTACTCCCCCGCTAAATTTTACATTATATAATTTAAAATATTAATTTACACATAAAAATTAACTTTGGTAGCGTCTGGGAATGCGAACTGTTCGTCCTGATCGAGTTGTAGTATGAGGCTCGTGATGGTTTGTATCATTGGATACCTTGGTTGGTATTTGTGGTATAGCTGTTATGTTTGATTCAGCTGGAGTGTCCGATAAGGCTAAATCATCACATTGTAGGAAAGCTGTTTTCAAGCGATCCATTGAAACTTTTGCTGTGCGATTCTGAAATTGGATCTTAAAATATTTATTACCCTTTTCCAAAACTTGGAATGGACCATCATACGGTTGCTGCAATGGCGGTTTGACAGAGTCATTTCGAACAAAAACATGGCTTGCCTTTTTAAGGCTTGGTTGTATAAAGACCTTACCTTCGCAATGAGAAGAAGCTGTCGTTGGAGATATTTTTGCCATTGAACGTTTCAAACTCTTAACAAAGTCCGATTCATATGTAATCTTTTCTTGGCAGCTGAAAAATTCACCGGGTAAACGCAAAGAAGTTCTATAAACCATTTCAGAAGGGGTAGACTTAATATCCTCTTTGTATGTCGAACGAAGACCCAATAGTATGTACGGCAAAATTTCACACCAATCGTCTGTTTGGTAACACCGAATGGCTGATTTGAGAGCGCGATGCCATCTCTCTATCATCCCGTTCGATTGCGGATGATACGGTGTGGTCTTGAGATGTTTGATCCCCAATAGACGAGTAAGTTCTCTGAAGATTGTACTCTCAAATTGCCTTCCGAGATCGGTTGTTATTCGCGATGGAATTCCAAATCTAGATATCCACCCTGAAACTAAGGTTTTGGAAACGGTTTCAGCTGATATGTTCTCCAGTGGATATGCTTCCGGCCAACGTGAAAATCTATCGATGCATGTTAATAAGTAACGATTTCCTTGCGATGAAGGCAAAGGCCCGACGAGATCTATATTAATGTGCTCGAATCGACGAAGCGGCAGGTCGTATGAAGTCAATGGTGTTTTGTTGTGTCTGGTCACTTTGCTTCTCTGACAAGGTATACAGTATCGAACAAACTCTGCTACGTCTTTCCGCATATTAGGCCAAACGTACCGTTCACTGACAAGTCTTGATGTCGCTCTAGCGCCTGGATGTGAAAGATTATGTAAAATTCGCATAATGGTATTTCGTAACACCTTAGGAACAATAGGCCGAATTCTATTCCTAGAAACGTCACAATAAACTGGAGTACTGGTTTCTGGAAGGGTAAGCAGTTTAATCGTTAAAGAATGTGAACTCAATTTACCTTCGGCTAGTAACTCTTGAAATTCTTTGTCCTTGACTTGCTCTGCTGCTAGGTCTTCTGAACAAATGGTGGCCTTTTGTAGTTCAGATATTCTTGATAAAGAATCAGCTACATTATTGTCAGCCCCACTTACGAACTGAATATCTGTGGTGAACTGCGCTATAAAGTCTAGTTGTCTGATCTGGCGGGGCGATGTCTTCTCCGTTTTCTTCTTGAAAGCATAAACAAGCGGCTTGTGGTCTGTGTGGATACTGAATTGTCGGCCTTCGACGAAGTGAAGAAAATGTTTGACGCCCAAGTATATGGCCAAGAGCTCACGGTCGTATGTACTTTGCTTTCTTTGAGACTCGGTTAACTTTTTGGAAAAAAATCCTAAAGGCTGAGCAACTCCATCTACCATCTGGTGAAGAACTGCACCAACTGCGATATCTGAAGCGTCTGTACTAAGAGCGAGTGGCGCATCAATGGCGGGGTGTGCCAAGAGCGTGGCTTTAGCTAAATCCGATTTGCATCTCTGGAAGGCTTCTTCAGTTTCTGCGGTCCACTTGATTGGAGTGGAATCGTTCTTGTTATTGCCTTTCACTAGACCTTGTAGCACTATTTGGTTACCTAGAGTAGAAGGTAGAAAACGCCGATAAAAGTTAATCATTGCTAAAAATCTTTTTAGTTCTTTTGCTTTAGTAGGTTTCCTGAAATCCTGAATAGCCTTGACTTTTTCATCAAGTGGCATAACACCTTCGCTGTTGATTTTGTGACCTAGAAAACGGACTTCTCTTTGACCCAAAACGCACTTGGAAGCATTTATTGTCAAACCGTAGTCACTTAATCGTTGAAAAACCTGACGCAAGTGCTGCTGATGTTCTTCTTCATTCTTCGAAGCCACGATGATGTCATCTACATAAGGAAAGGCAAAATCTTCCAACCCTCTAAGAACTTCATGCATATGGCGTTGGAATGTTTGTGCCGAGTTTCGCATTCCATAAGTCATAAATAAAAACTCGAGGAGGCCAAATGGTGTTATTATCGCAGTCTTTGGAATGTCAGAAGGTTCGATCGGTATTTGGTTGTATGCCCTCTCCAAATCGATGGTTGAGAAAATAGTTCGGCCATATAAGATAACGGAAGCGTCTTGAGCAAAAGGTAGCGGGTATCTATCAGGTGTTGTTTTGGCATTCAGGGCCCTGTAGTCCCCACATGGTCTCCATTTACCGTTTTTCTTGGGTACCATGTGCAAAGGGCTTGCCCAGCTACTTTTCGATGGCCGGCATATTCCTCTTTCCATTAGAAAACGAAATTCGTCTTGAGCAGCTTTTAATTTTTCGGCATTTAATCTTCGAGCGCGGGCAAACACAGGTGGTCCTTTCGTCTCTATGTGATGTGTTGTTGTCGTACCTTTTGTTGCAGTCCGGGCGTTGAATTCAGTCAAATGCTTGAATTGTGCTAAAATGTTTGCAAAGGGATTATTAATGTTAAACGTTGTTATGGTCACTTGGTTCCCTGCTACTGTCACTCCTCTCGATGTGAAGTTCGTGAGGCTATCAACGAGTTGTTTACGCTTTAAATCGATTAAAAGACCAAAATGACTAATGAAATCAGCACCGATGATAGCTCTGGAGACATCAGCTATCACAAATGTCCAAGTAAATGCACGTCGAAGGCCAAGATTAATCGTTAATCGTCTGGTGCCAAACGTTTTGATTTCGCTCCCATTTGCTGCAAATAAACTTGAATTAGAATGAGTAAAACGATCATTGTATGTCGCGGGAAGAACAGAAATGTCAGCTCCACTGTCAATGAGAAACTGGTTTTTCGATGACTTGTCGTGAACAACTAATCTACAGATGTATTGGTCAGTGTGTTCACTTGGTTGTTTACTGACCAACACATCAGTGTCTAGTTTTTTGATAATTTCAGCTTAAAACTGCATGGCTCGCGACAGTTTCTGGCACTTTCTCCAAACCGTTTATGAAACCAACACATCCCTTCATTAGATTTCGATTGATGTCGTTGAAATGATACAGAATTACGACTGTGACTGCGACTTCGATTAGTTTGCCTACCTCTACTACGCTTCATAAGTTCGTTTAGCTGACACGTGATCTGATTAATCTGTTGTTGTAGATTCATATCAGCAGTGCGATTAAGGTCAGCCGTTGTCTGCAATGAACTTACTCCCATGATATTCCTGAATTCGCCTACTTCCATGACTTTGTCTGCCAGTTTTGCCAATTGTGTCAGCTCTTCGTTAGAAGATTGCAAAATAGCTCGCACCTGTGCTGGAAGCCTTTGTAGCCACAATGATTTGAGAAACTCGCTACTTATTTGAGTTCCGCCTAAGCCTCGAAGTTCGTTGAGAAGTTGTGACGGGCGTTTGTCACCTAAATCTACTTCAGATAAAAGCTTCTTTATTTTTTTCTGTTCCGAGTCACCAAAATGTTCAATTATAACCTTTTTAAGATTCTCGTACTTGTCGGTGAATGGTGGTGACAGAACAGCGTCGGAAATTTGTGTGAGAACTTTGGACTCAATAGCACTAACCACGGTGTTGAATTTAGAATTATCGCTGCGAATTTTTCCAATGTCGAACTGTGCTTCAATTTGAGCGAACCATATTTCTGGCTTCTCGTGCCAAAAAGGTGGAATCTTGACAGTTATTTTGGAGACAGTTTCAGATTCCGTTTGGTGGTTCGATGTTGAGCCGTTAGTCCCGTTTGTTCCGTTATCTGTGGATTCGTCATCCATTCTCTTATCTGTTAGCATTTTTACTCGGGGTCACCAATTGAGGTGGTTCTATGCCGCAATCAACTAAATTAAACAACTGGTTTAGAAAAGAAATATAATATTTAATATTCAACTAAAAACTTATTATATATTATTAATCAATATTTATTGGAATAGGCAATTGATAGATTGGACTTGTCCGATTGAATTGCGTAGACAGACTAGTCACTGTGTGATTATTTGTAGTATCGCTTGCAGTAAAGAAAAGAGATTTTTGTAATTTCATTTTTTTGACATTTGGGACGAGAAGCGTTCCCCATTAAATTATTTTGTGTGCTTTAAGTAGTCACCACATTAAACAAAATGTAAACTAGGTAAGTTAAAGTCGTCGAGTTATTCCTGAACATCCCGCCCCCCTCTGAGACGATAGTATCAGGACGTATATGGTAATTGTGCTAGCTTAGTAATTGGGCGAAGATATACTCCACGGCATGTTTTAATAGTAGCCACACGAATTTGGTTGTCAGACCCAGGGTGAACGGTTTGTACACGACCAAGCAGCCATTTTGAGGTTGGAAGGTTAGGTTCCCTTAAGACCACCAGGTCACCAACCTTGATATTTGGCTCCCTGCTCTGCCACTTAGATCGCTCTTGCAGGGTGGTTATGTATTCTGAGTGCCACCTTCGCCAAAAACCCTGCACCATGCTTTGAAGAAACTTCCAGTGATTGAGTCGATTCGGTGTCATGTCCAAATAGCTGGGCTCCGGAACAGCGGTGTAGGGCTCACCTATGAGAAAATGGGCTGGTGTTAATGGGTTTAAATCTTGATCGGATATAGCACAAATAGGGCGAGAATTTAATATAGCCTCTATTTGACAAAGCACCGTATACATTTGCTCAAAGGTCAAAATAGTACTACCAACAACTCTCCGGAGATGCCATTTGACGGATTTTACACCCGCCTCCCACAAACCGCCAAAATGTGGTGCAGAAGGAGGTATAAAACGCCATTCGATGCCATCCATAGCTAGATTAGAAGCAATTTCGTCATTAAATGCTTCTGAGAACACCAATTTCTGCATTTCGTTGAGGCATCTTTTTGCTCCATGGAAATTGGTTCCATTGTCGCTGTATACGATGGAGCATTTTCCACGGCGTGAAACAAAACGGCGAAAGGCTGCAAGAAAAGCATCAGTAGACAAATCGCTTACCAACTCGATGTGAATGGCCTTGGTACACATGCATACGAACAAGGCAATATAAGCCTTCGTTAATTTTGGATTACGACCTGGGGAAAATTTTATGTTGAATGGTCCAGCGTAGTCACATCCAGAGTTAGCAAACGGTCGACTTGGGTTCACTCTGGTAGAAGGCAGGTCACCCATTAACTGAGTGCTAGTCGTTTTACGCTGCTCAAAACAAATTTTGCACCTGCTCACGATGTTTCGTATTAGATTGCGACTCCCTATGATGTAATACTGCTGGCGCACCAATGCAAATGTTTCGGAAATGCCTGTGTGAAGATTGTTCTTATGGACGTCTGTGACTATAATGAAAGAAACATGGTTATTGCTTGGAAGAATTATTGGGTGTTTCAAATTGAATGAGACATGAGCATGCTTAATTCGACCTCCTACGCGTAAAATTCCTTCACTATCAATAAACGGAGAGTATTTTAACAATTTTGATTTTTTAGGCAGAGTTTGATTTTTTACGAAATAACGAAGGTCACTACCGAATGCTTCCAGCTGTACATTTTTGAGTATGTGAAGTTTTGCAACATGAATTTCGTTAAATGTTAGACCCGACGATACTCTGTTAAGTCGCGTAGATCTGCAATTAAGGGTAAAACGAATACAATACGACATTATACGAAGTAACCGTCGCCATGAAGATGATTTTCTTATTAGTTCCTTGATGACATCATGGTCCACAGTGATTGCGAGAACTTGCTTTGAGGACCTCTTCTCTTCCGTGGCAATCGCTTCTTCGTCTGGTTTAGTCACGGAGAATATTGACTGAGGCCAATTTTCTTGTGACTGAGATAGCCAAATAGGGCCTGACCACCAAAGTTGATAGTTTTGTAGTTCAGATGGTGGTACCCCGCGAGAAGCGCAATCTGCCGGGTTAGATTCAGATTCGATATAACTCCAGGAATATCGAGGAATCTCTTCCAGAATGGCAGACGTGCGATTGGCTACAAACGTAGTCCAACGTCGAGGTGGAGAAGAAAGCCAATGTAAAACGATTTGTGAGTCGCACCAAGCAAAGATCCTGCAGTCTTGCTTTATCGATGCCCGTACGACCGATATTAACCGGCTGAGTAGAAGAGCCCCACATAGCTCGAGTCGTGGGATGGAGACGGCTTTAAGAGGAGCCACCTTTGTCTTGGCAGCAGCAATTGTTACCTTGAAGTTCGATTCCGAGATCTTGCATCGAGTGTAAACGACAGCACTGTAAGCTAAAGATGAAGCATCTGAAAACCCGTGCACTTCAACTTCTTCGGTTGAAGCGAACAGATGACGGGGTATTCGAATCTTCTCCAGCGATTTTAGCTGCTGTTGGTAGCTGATCCATTTTTGCGTCAGATGCGATGGTAAGGCGTCATCCCAGCGAAGATTGAGCTCCGAAGACCATAGTTCCTGAAATAATAGTTTAAACAAGACGACTGACGGAGCTAAAAATCCTAAAGGGTCGAATATTCGAGAAATCTCGGACAACAAGGTGCGTCTGGTTGGAATAGAGCAAAGTTTAGTGTCAGTCATTTGATACGAAAATTCATCGGCAATAGGACTCCAGTGCATTCCAAGTACCTTAATAGTGGAATTAGATTTTTCGGTATCGAACAAGGAAAATTCACAATCCTTTGGGTTTATCCGAGCTAATAATGGCCAACAATTCGAGCTCCACTTTCGAAGTTCCAATTTGGCGTTCGATAAAAGTGCTACCAGTTCCGATTGAAGTGTGATCAATTCTTCTACGGTATCACATCCGGTCATGATATCGTCTACAAATCTATCTTCGATTAAAACCCTTGCTGCTTCTGGATAAGATGACTTGTAATCGGTGGCAATTTGATCCACAGTACGATCCGACAAGGCCGAAGCCGGTTTTGTTCCGTATGTTATGGTAAGAAGGCGAAAATGAGAAATAGGTTCTGAGGGGCTTTCTCGCCAAACGATACGTTGAAAATCGGTATGAACATTGTGCACCCAGATTTGGCGAAACATTTTTACCACATCCGCTGTAAAAACATATCTTTTTTTGCGAAAGCGTAAGACCACATCAAACAGATTTCGAGTAATTGCTGGACCTACCGACAACTGGCTATTTAAAGAAACTCCATTGGAATCTACAGCAGATCCATTAAAGACGACGCGTAGCTTAGTCGTCGAGCTATCTGGCTTTAAGACGGCGTGATGAGGTAGATAGAAATGCTTACCGGATTTCTCGTGAATTTCGTTTGGGAGGATAGGAACCATATGACCAAGTTGCTGATACTCCCTCATGAATTGGACGTACTGACTTCTCAGCTCTACATCCCCTTGAAGGCGTCGTTCCATTGACAATAAACATTTTATGGCGGAATTTAAAGTATTTCCAAATGTAGGCATGGGATTAATAAATGGTAATTGTACAACGTATCTGCTGTCTGGCGACCTTGAGAAAGTTTCAAGAAAATGTCGCTCATTTTCATCAACGGAATCGACCTTGGGAGCTGAAACTTCCTCCATTTCCCAAAAACGCTGCAATAACTTGTCAACGTCAATTAAAGCATAGAAAGATGCGATAGGTTCATTGCAGTTGCTTTCAGAAATTAGTTCACCCGAAACTACCCAGCCAAATAATGTATTTTGTGCCACCGGAAGGCCCTTAGATCCTTGAATTTGTCCATCCTTCATAGCTACCCACATCTTGTCAGCGCCAAGAATTACATCTATGGGATTTGGACAGCTAAAATACGGATCTGCTAACTCTAAATCATGAAGATGCGACAGGTGAGTTGTCTCGAAGTATTGGGAAGGTAGATGCGAAGTAAGTCTGCACATTATTAATGCTTCTATGAAGATATGATCTTGGTTGTGCCGAGAGAATAGCGGAAAGGAGATTCTCCCCTTTGTATAACCAGCATTGGTTGACGAAAGACCGAGGATTGGAATACGACAATGAGACCGAGGAATACCTAACCTTTGTGCAAACGATTCGGAAACTAACGAGGCTTGTGATCCCGAATCCAGAAGCACCCTACAGTTGACTAAGTTGCCTTGATTGTCCTTTGCTAGCGCTAGAATAGTTGGTAGAACTGTGTGTCTGGATGTGCTGAAGTCTAACGAATGATTGTTTACGATTGCTGGACTCAAAGCCGAAGAAGGATTACTAGAACTACTAGCCGAATCATGTGGTGTGGATGATACAGGGTGTAAGATTTGTAAGGACGAACGAGTGAGATGCGGCAGAGATGAACTTGGTGGTTGGTCAGGAAGGTGAACCAATGAGTGATGACGCGACTTACAGGAACGGCAACGAAACGACGAACGACATTTATTGGAAGAGTGACCAGATCGCAGGCAATTGAAGCACAATGCTTTTGTTTTTACGAAGGACCGACGTGATTCAATATTAAGCGCAACGAATTGAGGACACTGGGAGAGAAGATGGTATGCTTCACACTTGGGGCATTTTGTATTTGTTGCCTGAGCTTCAACTACGTGTGCTCGTATATGAGTCTGAGGCTTAGCGCGATACGAAGGTGCAGCGAAAGATTGGCATGATTCTAGTGCATCGCACCTTTCTTGCAGAAACTTTAAAAAGACCACGAAATCGGCAGTATGTCGCGAGCCTGATTTTTCAGCCCAAGATTGCTTTGTTTCATTATCAAGCTTGCAAAGAAGGAGGTAAATTAACCATGGGTCTCGATTATTCGCGTCGAGTGCATTAAGGCCACGAGTGACTTCATCAGCCCCATCTGTTAGGATTCGTAGAGCGCGAATATTCCCAGTGGCTGCTGATGGGAGCGACAAAAAAGTTTGTATAAATGATTGCACAATGAGATTTTCCCGATCATACCGACTTTCTAAGCGATCCCACGCTTCTAAATAGTTCGCATCACAAACCGTTATGTGCTTGATGCAATCTAGCGCTTCATCTCTTAGGAAGGATTTTAAGTAGTGAAATTTCTGCGACGCGGTAAGTGTCTTTTTGCAGTCGATAGCACCGAAAAATGAGTCGCGAAATGAAGGCCAGTCTTTATAAATGCCGTTGAATGTAGGCACAGTTAATTTCGGTAACTGCGTAACGGAAGATTGGGTTTCAGAATTAGTAGCTAGCTTTTCTAAGAGCACCTTTTGTTGATCAGCAATTTGTTCACATACAGTTTTAGCCCCTACTTGTTCTTCAACCGATCACGACTGTCTTTGACGAATAGCCGACATGATTTTGGAATGCGCACAAAGAAACCTAGTTTCATATTCCTCAAATTCCCTTTCTAATTCTTCAGCGTCATTATCATCGGTTAATGCATTGAGTGCATCACGATGCAAGGAAGAAAATTCCGACCACGTGTCCTTTAATTTCGCAAAGGAAATTTCTAAATACTCTAATGTCGTATCGGTACCTATGGTATCAGCAAACGTGGCCGTGCGAGTTAACCGAGCTTTAACATGCCCGCGCAAACGATTTAAAGAACTCATTATCGCTTATAATTTATGAACTTGATTGACTGATAAGTTTAAGCCACTAGCAATTTTTAAAGCACACACGTTTTGATTAAGCACGAAAATGTCAAAATTATTCAAGGAAATTGTATATTTGGTTCATGAAAAAATTATCCGGCTATCGAAGGACCATCATTTTTATGTTATAGATTTAACCCAGCTATGCCCCTTTAGTGAATATCAAAAAAACTCAAAATATTTTATCAAAATTTATTAATTAATGTTACCACGGTGAGTGTCCAAATCCAAGTGGACGAGAAACATAATTTTGTTAAACAACAAGTAGTTTGCAGCGAGAACACCAACTACACATCAAGATCAATCAACGAACCGTTTATTAAGAGAAGTGCAAAGAGCACGAGAGAATATAAATAATGTTAACGGACCTCTGCTGTTGGTTTTCTGATGTGTCGTTGGTGTTCTGCAAGCAAAGATTAAATTTACATAAAAAATGATTAACTATTAGATAACATGAATGTGAATGTACAGTGAACCAGCAAATAGATTTTACATACATCGATAAGAAATTGAAGCAAATAGAAATTTAAGGGAAATAAACAAAATGTAAACTAGGTAAGTTAAAGTCGTCGAGTTATTCCTGAACACTTACTAAAAAAGGAGCATCAACATACTTTACGGGACTTGAGCTCGTTTGGGAAATAGAAGAAAATCCTATTGAAAATAATATCAAAACAGAAGAGCAGAACATCAAAAATATGCAAGAAAATCCCCGAAATTAGGCAGCCCAAAATGTATCTAGAGAGCTGTAACCAAAACCGTGTATCAGTCTTAGTCGTAGTCCCCTTGGCATAGTTATTTCGTTGAACTGTCATGTAGAGGGTCTTGGGTTCTATTCTAAGCCGCTGAAAAAAGTGTTTCATAGGTGTATTATCTCTTGTGAGGAATTTACAAATCCTCCAAGAGTACGAGTATCTCTTGTCAGGAAAAGTGCTAATCATTCGGAATCGGCAGAAAATTGTAGGTCCCTTCCATTTCTTTATATACACATACAGAAATGTTTAAGAGTGTTCCAGATGAAAATTTTAGCTTTTTAAGAAGTTTTAGGTTTAGGGAGACTAATAGAGAAACGATATCCAAGTTGCTATATAATTTCTCGCCTCTGTCTCTACAAACTCTAAATCAGTCGCAACAGTTCAACGTTCACCTTTGCTACATATCGGGCCATAGGCACATTGCAGGTAACTGTAAAACTAACTTGCAATTACAATTGGAACAACATTATCTTTTACCTAACGCACCTACTGACCCAACTTTCTTACAAGTAGTTGAGGCAACAGTTCAACAAACATTGCAACCAAATTCGGATATAATAAATTTTAATATCATTAACCCAGCAAATGATCCCACCGATAGTCCACATTTATGGAATCTAGAGGAGGTTGTAGAAATCATCGGCAATTCTAAACCAAAAAAGTCTGCTGGACCAAATGGTGTCTCCTACTACATCCTGAAAAGGCTGCCACATGCGGTAATGATTTTCCTCACAATCATTTTAAACAACTGCATCAACAACTGGTACTTCCCCCGGAAGTGGAAAACAGCGAAGATTGTGCCAATTCCGAAGAAAGGTGCTTCTAACTCAGTTTCCAACTACAGGCCAATATCACTTCTCAACAACATCAGCAAATTACTGGAAGAAATAATCTTACAAAGACTGAAGAAATTCTGCTGTGAAAATTCAATCATCCCTGACATGCAATTCGGCTTTTGAGAAAAACACTCAACCTTGCATCCACTCGTAAAATTCCAACACGATATCACCACAGCCCTCAACAGTAATCGTGTCACCGTGAGATGCTTTGTGGATGTCGATAAAACATTCGATAGCGTGTGGATAGACGGTCTAATACACAAACTTCATCTTATGCAAGTAACTTCGCCATTAATAAAAACTCTCTTTTCTTTCCTTTCTTTCAGGAAATTTTTTGTTCAAGTAGATAACTACAAGTCAAACATGAAGACTATCGGATCTGGAGTGAAAGTTCAAAACTAGGCCCCTCAAAACTAGGCCCCTTCCTTTACAACTTGATGACATCAGACCAACCTTCACCAATTGGATGCGAGAACCTTCTCTATGCTGATGACTCGCTCACCTACGCCACATCAATGTCACCATACTAATCGCTGTCCAAAAAGTAGAAACCCCCATCAACATACTCTTCCAATTCTACCAGAAATTGGGCATCCGAATCAACACTTCCAAATCGGAACTTGTCTGCTTCAGGACACCTTTAGCTGGTAGAGGCATTTGCACCGCAACAATTTGCAGAAAATTCTGGTCCTAAAACTCCCTGACAAATCCTCTATAGTAGCAAAGCCAAATATAAAGTACCTGGGAGTGCACTTCAACGAGTTGCTAAGGTTTAACCTGCACTCAAGAAATGTTCTGAAAAAGGCCAGCTGCGCCTTCAGCCGTTTGTACCCATTGCTGAAAAAAAGATCAGGTCTTAGCCAACCGAATACAAGCAGTGATCCAGTGATCAGCTATTCCTTCCCAGTCTGGTTTTCCATCTCGAAGACAGCTATGAAGGTACTTCAACTATTCGAAACTAAGATACTGAGGATCTGCACTGGACTCTACTTCGACCGTCAACGACAAAAACACTACAGGAACGAGCATCTCTACACAGAAGCCAATTTCATCCCACTGGACAATCATCTAGTTCATTCAACGAAGAAACTAATGGGGAACATGATCGACCAGCCGAATCAGCTTATGAGAAGGATGACCACAGAACAACGACATCCCGACCTCAGTGTGATGGAAACTCTGGATGACAACGTAATCATGGACAACGAGGAAGTAGTCTCGTTGTACGCTGACATTGGGTAAGCCTACAACCGCTGCTAAAACGCCATCCCTCCCCGTAACCCACAAAAATCACCACTGACAACCAGGAATGAACACACTGAGGACAATACATCCGACATTTTAAATTTAATTTTTTTTCGTCATGTAAATTTTCTATAAAAATTATTAAACTTAAGTCACTGTACATACTTAGGCCCCCTATGAGCCAACAAATGTAAACTTTCATACATAATGTAGTATCTTATTAGTTGTAAGCAAAATTGTTCAATAAAACAAAATTGAAATTGAATTGATTTTAAGAGTTGCAAGTCACTAGGTTCAGGCTTTCTATGAGCCGTCATGGCGGCCTCTAATTTATTTTATTTTCTTAGATTAATAAAGGATTTCTTCAATGGTAGCTGCAAACTGAGGATACACTTCAGTATTCTTGGCGTGGTGGCCAGTGCCACGTGCATATTCCTTAATATGTTACTCATGAGGAAACACAGGATAATGTTTTTAGTTATATGTGATGCCATCGTGAATTAAAGACATGTTCGCCGTACGTATATATTATAATCTGAGTCTTCACCTGCTAGAATAGAGTGAATTACAATCGCTGAAAATACTCTATATACATAGCTACTTAAGTTCCTCAAAGAAAATAATGCACGACTGGATCGCACGAACTTGGGTCTATGGCAGGTACCCCTAATAACATTTTGCCCCAAAATTTTGTTTGACGAAAATGTAGCCTATAGGCTATATGTTCATAATATCGCACCTATTATTTCTTATCAAAATCGTTAGAGCCGTTTTCGAGATAAATAAGATTTTGCATTACGGGTGTATGGGGGGTACCGTTAGTTTTGGAGCTAAAAAAAAATTTCAATTTCTCTTCTAGGGAATCACCGAAGACCCTTAACTACCGAGATTGAAAGAAATAATTCCAGTGGCTTAGACTGTAGTGAGAGGTACAGACATACAGATAGTAAGACGGAATTGTCGGACCCACTTTTTTCGTCTTCGCTATCATCGTAATGTCAACTTTGATCAAAATCTCGAGTTCGATTTTTTTTTCTAAATCGACGGTTAACTATGAATATCTCCTAACATACATTTTTGTGAAATTCACTTTTTGATGCAGTTTTGTTAATAATTTCCATCTGCTTCGCTGAATTTTCAAAATTTAAACTTTTTGACATCATAGATATTCAAAACTGATAATTATGTGTAAAATTTTATTACTATGCGTTTTAATTTTGAGACTATAATCAGTTTTTTGTGTCCCCTTTAAAGTTTACAAAATGCGACATAGGAGGTATTCATAGTTAACCGTCGAAATGCAGAACTTGTCCTATAGTACCTAATATCGCAAGTAAATAAAATGCACGACTGGGTTGCACGAACTTGCTCCTATGTAATAGACTAAGAATTTCAAAAATGAATGTTATTAGAGAAAAACTGTTCATAAGTATACAAATTAATTTTTTAAACGACCAAAACAACTTCTTTAGTAGTTGGAGGCAAAAATAGAATGCCATGTGATTCAAGCAAATATAGGTTCATGCAAGAACAAAAATTATAAGCCTTTGTAATAGTTTTTTAAAAAATAAGCTTTTATGTATATATACAAAATTTTTAAAACATTTTTAAGAAAAAATTTGGTACGCCAATTTAAAGTTTTTATTATTGTTTGAATAAAACTTAAATTAACAAAAAAAATATTGAGCCGTTTTCGAGATATTGAATTTTCAAAAAAAAAAAAAACTATTTTTTTTTTCAAAGTTCAAAAAAATATTTTTCTTAAAGTTTTGAAATGCAATGTTTTTTAAACTTTTTAGAAGCTTCTATCTAAAAAATTTCATTAAAATCCGCTATGCCGATAATAAGAAATTCAAAATTTTAAAAAATCGCTTCATGGTAGGTACAGTCAGTAATATCTTATTTGTAACATTTTTTTATTAAATTATAGATCTTAAAAATTAATTGAAAGAAAAAAAATTTAAGTAAAATTCTGGGAACCGTTTTCGAGAAAAATACGATTTTCGAAAATCATTTTTTAACGTTTGTATGGAGGGTACCGTTATTTTTAGGTAAAACAATTTTTTTTCTTAAATATTATAACTTGTATTAAAAAACTTTTATTTATCAAGTTTTGAAAAAATCCAGCATGGGGGTTTCGAAATATGGAGTTCAAAAAAAAAAATTTTAATTTTTTTAAAAATTAAAAAATTTTTTTTTTTGAAAATTTGAATACACAATAATATTGAAACTGCTGGGGAGCCTAAACATAAAAAAATTTATCAAAATCGGTGGTACCGTTTTCGAGAAAATCAAAAACAAAAAAATGGTTCCAAGGGAGGTACCAAAAATAACCATTTTTTGGAAATTTTTTTTCAACCATTACCTAGGTTTAACTTTTTAAATCTGTAGGACAGTTTTTGAGAAAAAAAAATATTTATAAAATATCGAAAAAAATTCGTGTGGCAGGTACCGTTATTTTTGGCCTTACAAAATCAAATCAAAAAACATCCGGGGGAAAAAATTAAAACCCATATCTACCAAGTTAGAAGAAAATCGGCCGAGTCGTTTAGATGCAATCGAACGGACAGACAGACAGAATTGCGAGACCCACTTTTTTGGTCTTCGCTATCATCGTAATGCCAACTTTGATCAAAATCTCGAGTTCGATTTTTTTACGAATACTGGCTGTAACTACCATAGAACTATTTTTTCAAATTTTGAATTACACATTATAGACACAAACGGTCTCTCATAAAATTTTAAGAAAAGCGTCTTAAAAGTTTTAAATTTTTGAAAAATAAATCAAGTTTTGCAAAAAAAAAATATTTTTTTTTTAAAAATTCGATATTTCAAAAACGGATCAATATTTTTTTGTGGAAAATTAATTTTTATTCGTACAAAAATAAAAGCTTTAAGTAAGCGTACTCAGACTTTTTCTTAAAAATGTTTTAAAAAATTTGTACATAAAAGCTTTTTTTTTTTGTAAATCGCTACAATGACTAATAATTTTTGTTCCGGCATAAGCTGATGTATCACACGGCATCCTGTTTTAAGCTCCAACTATTAGAGAAGGTGTTTTAGTCATTTAAAAAATTAATTTTGTGGTTATCTATATTATTTTAGTTGGAACTAAGAGCGAGTACGTGCGATCCAGTCGTTCATTTTATTTTAGTATCAGGTATAGAATTTAATAGAATTTCCATCGTTCTCAAATAGGATAGAGCCATCAAACCCAGTTTTTGCATTCAGGTAACATTACATTATATTTTAACTATTTCCCTTATGTTCATATGTACGTTAATCTTTCATGATACCCATAAACAAGGGGGGTAAAATTGTGAAATATGAGGAAACATTGATTTCTTTGAAACATTAAACTGCGGTTCTTTTGCAACAGTAAAAAAAATATTTTTTTTTTTCATAATACCCACTATCTACCCAACTTAAATGTCAGTGCCATTAATTCATGTATTTTTAATGATCAGTCATCAGTGTGAACCTTCTTTTACGTTCAAACGGAAGCAACTTTTATTAGAAGTCATTTTTAAGGTCAAGTCAGGAACATGGGTTATGTCATTGCTGTAAAAACAGAATTTTTAATTAAGTCCAGTTATAAAATTCCTCCAGCAATTTTAATAAATACAGTCAAACTTCGATAACTCGAAGAGCTATTACACAAAAGCAACAAAAATTTCGACTTATCAATACTTGGAGTTTTCCAAATTGTTCAGCAGAATTAAAACATATTTGTTAGAATAAAACTAGATATATTTAGGTATGTATAAAATATTTAATTATTACAATATATTTTGTTTTCAAATATACAAATAACAGAAGTTCTTAGTTCTTCTTTGAAAAGCAAAGTGTTTTCCGAATCGATTTCAACAAACTTTTTTTGAATAAACACACTTTTTCAAATGGGTATTCACTATAAAAACTCGAATTTCAAATACGTGCGATTTTGATTTCTTCTCAAAAATGACGATTGCTCCAAAAAAATTCGACTAACTGAATGTTAGTTTTTGTGCGAGTTGTATACATACGTATAGATACATTAGTTCGAGATGTCAAAGTAAACATTTATGATATTTCAGCTTTTATTCGATTTACACAAAATTCGAGTTATTGAAGTTCGACTGTAAAAATTTATTTTACCTTTATATACTACAACTGCACCCATTCTATGTGTTCGAGGTATTCAATTTAAAGGAATACGGTAGAGAAGTTACTTAATGTTTATTGATTTTCACCTTGTTGACCTTTTATAATGACAATGACATTATTTATTATAGATATTAAACTTTACAAGTTCACTTGATTATTATCTTATGACCTGAAATATATCTTCGCTGTTGCAATTTCAAAATTTAACAGATTTTTATCAAATTGAAGTTCTTAACCGAAGAACTAAGTTTGAATTGTAACGGGTGATTTTTTTGAGGTTAGGATTTTCATGCATTAGTATTTGACAGATCACGCGGGATTTCAGACATGGTGTCAAAGAGAAAGATGCTCAGTATGCTTTGACATTTCATCATGAATAGACTTACTAACGAGCAACGCTTGCAAATCATTGAATTTTATTACCAAAATCAGTGTTCGGTTCGAAATGTGTTTCGCGCTTTACGTCCGATTTATGGTCTACATAATCGACCAAGTGAGCAAACAATTAATGCGATTGTGACCAAGTTTCGCACTCAGTTTACTTTATTGGACATTAAACCAACCACACGAATGCGTACAGTGCGTACAGAAGAGAATATTGCGTCTGTTTCTGAGAGTGTTGCTGAAGACCGTGAAATGTCGATTCGTCGCCGTTCGCAGCAATTGGGTTTGTGTTATTCGACCACATGGAAGATTTTACGCAAAGATCTTGGTGTAAAACCGTATAAAATACAGCTCGTGCAAGAACTGAAGCCGAACGATCTGCCACAACGTCGAATTTTCAGTGAATGGGCCCTAGAAAAGTTGGCAGAAAATCCGCTTTTTTATCGACAAATTTTGTTCAGCGATGAGGCTCATTTCTGGTTGAATGGCTACGTAAATAAGCAAAATTGCCGCATTTGGAGTGAAGAGCAACCAGAAGCCGTTCAAGAACTGCCCATGCATCCCGAAAAATGCACTGTTTGGTGTGGTTTGTACGCTGGTGGAATCATTGGACCGTATTTTTTCAAAGATGCTGTTGGACGCAACGTTACGGTGAATGGCGATCGCTATCGTTCAATGCTAACAAACTTTTTGTTGCCAAAAATGGAAGAACTGAACTTGGTTGACATGTGGTTTCAACAAGATGGCGCTACATGCCACACAGCTCGCGATTCTATGGCCATTTTGAGGGAAAACTTCGGAGAACAATTCATCTCAAGGAATGGACCGGTAAGTTGGCCACCAAGATCATGCGATTTGACGCCTTTAGACTATTTTTTGTGGGGCTACGTCAAGTCTAAAGTCTACACAAATAAGCCAGCAACTATTCCAGCTTTGGAAGACAACATTTCCGAAGAAATTCGGGCTATTCCGGCCGAAATGCTCGAAAAAGTTACCCAAAATTGGACTTTCCGAATGGACCACCTAAGACACAGCCGCGGTCACCATTTAAATGAAATTATCTTCAAAAAGTAAATGTCATGGACCAATCTAACGTTTCAAATAAAGAATCGATGAGATTTTGCAAATTTTATGCGTTTTTTTTTTTTTAAAAGTTCTCAAGCTCTTAAAAAATCACCCGTTATTTTTCAAAAGCATTTTAACAGAGAAAAGGAACCTTTATTCGGATACGAGATAATTAATTTTTTCTAATATAAAAAAATAAGTCCACACGTTTTTTTACCAATAAAGCCACTGTTGTAATATTATGCAAAAAAATATATATAAATAAATAATAAAACAGAGTCGTCATGATTATTATAAATCAACATCGTTAATTAATAATATAGACGTGTTTATCTAAATTAAACTAAATTCAAACGGGTAGAAACGATGAAAAGTGTATAAGTTAATATTGTCTAGACGTGTTCATCTACATAATAATTGTCAGTCAGATTTGGTTCGCCTATGCACTGAAAATAAATTCCTAGATAATATTGACAAAAACGTTTTGTTGACCTTTAACAAAACAATTTTGTCGTTTTGATTAAATTTTTGTCAATACGAAAGAATGATTTTGTTGATTTCACAAAATGTTTATAATTCAGCATGATTTTTTGTCAGTTTAATAAAATATGCACTACAAATAATATTGTCGGTTTAACAAACCAAGTTTTGTTAATATAACAAAATAAAACAGAGATTTTTGTCACATCGACAAACTTTTTTGTGATATTAACAATATGTTTGTTGTATCTACAAAAAATCTGTTTTGTAAATGTTTATCAATATCACAAAATTTTTGTTAATTTTTGTTTGTCAATTTAACAAAAAATGAAAACATTTTTGTTAAAATGACAAATATTTTTTTTGGGGTTGAATTATTTTGTAATATTGATAAAATAATATTATCAGATAGATAAAACTATTTTGTAAGGAAACCAAAAAATTCTGCGCGTATATTTTTTTGATCATGACATTTCTTTTGTGTATGATATAGTTCACATTTGGTTTTTGTCAAAAAATCGATGTGAGATTACCTACTTGAACTTAACAAAAATTGCGTATTGTCCACATGCCCTCACAGATGGTTGCATTGTGAGATCGTAGGGACGAAACGGCAATTTTTGTGGACTTAAATCCCAAAAAAAAATATTTTGACGAAATTAATTTTGTGGATTCAACAAAAGAAATTTGTAAAAGTTATAAAATATTTTGTTGAATTGACAAAATATTTATAACAAAAAAGTTTTGTTAATTTAACAAAACAATTTTGTGAATTTAACAAAAAAAATTTTGTTAATCCGATAATAATAAAAAAAACAAATTTTTAACATTAACAAAAAAATTTATTAATACAACAAAAGAATTGTCAATGACAAATTAATTTTGTAAATTCTACGAAATTTTGTCATATTGACAAAATATTTTTGTTATTTCAACAAATTAATCTGTTAGCATAACAAAATAATTTTGTGGATACAACAAAATATTTTTTGTTGCCTCAACAAAATTCTTTAATTTTTGTCAATTTGATAAAACTTTTTGTTGGACATACATTGACAAAATTTTTGTCAGATCAACCTACATTTTTATCATATACCTATACCTAGATTTTATTTTCAGTGTAGCCAGGCCAGTGCATTCATTTAACTTGCTGAATATATTATTGTTGGTTGTTTTGTTTTTGGTGCTATAGTTAGTATTTATAGAGATCGTCCATTCTTGTGGGACCACAAAAATATGTACGAAAAATATTGAAAAAAAAAAATAAAATATGTACTTGTAATCCCGATTTGCTCAGAATGGAAATGGGATCTCGGAATCAGCAGAGATAAAAATAGCATTTTGGAACACAAAGGTTGTTAAAATTGACACTAAAAAATTTATACTTTAGTCTTCAAAGTTAAACTACATATATGGATATGGGTTTAATTTTTGACCATAAATTATATTTTTAAACCCTCAAAAGTTAATAGTTAAAAATATAATCTATACAAAAAATCAAAAATTAAATAGCTGATTGGGCTCATATTTAGAAATTAATGAAATGAGAACGAGAAGTATATCGACATTTGTGAAGTGTTCAAATAGATAGTTTTGAACATCACATTTTAATTACATAAATTTACAAACATAAAGTTAAAAACTCTAAGAATTGTCGTTTAAATTGTTCCCTACTCATTATGATGTCAACTTCAGACAGAATTGAACAATATCAAAGATCGTGAGATAGGCTCATTTAAACCATAGCTAGTTCTGTGACTAGATACATAAAATAGAACACGTCTGTTCCGAAGTAATCTTTCTGGGACATAAAACGTAATAAAACTCGATAAATCAATAGAATCAATGCGATTGGAGAGAATGTCTCTAATAAATATGATACTTTGTGCTTTTCTTCTAATTTCAAGCGTTTTCAAATTAATAAGTGCACATCTTGAAGTATAATCCGGCATTTCACCAGTCCCGTTAAGATTTCGAAGTGCAAATCTGGTAAATCTTTTCTGAATTCGCTCGATTCTTTGAATCCCATTAGCATAAAATGGACACCAAATTATAGAACAGTATTCCAGATAGGGAAGAACTAACGAATTAAATAAGGTTTTAAGTGTATAAACATCTTTGAATTCATTTGAGTTTCGTTTTAGAAAACCTAGCATTGAATTGCCTTTAGAAACTATAAAATCGATATGTGCCCTGAAATTTAATTTTGAATCTACAAACACACCAAGATCCTTTACCAGATCAACTCTTAAAAATGCGTCATGATTGAATTTATATAAATAATTTAAAACGTTGAGTGATCGTGTTGCACTAAAAATCTTACATTTAGAGAAATTTAATTCTAAGTGATTGTATACGCACCAATCTAGGAAAAGATCTATTCCCATCTGAAAATTAGAACAGTCTTCTATAGAGCGAATGGAATATAAAATTTTAACGTCGTCAGTATACATTAGACATATAGATTTCATCATTAATGAAAAGCAGGAAGAGCAAGGGACCAAGGTGACTTCCCTGAGGAAGACCTGAATCAACATTAAATAGGATTTGAGTAATATCAATTGAAATTAACTATTTGTGTTCTATCAGAAAGGTAAGACTAATCATATAAAAAAATGACTATTACATACTAACATCTTTAGTTTATGTAATAGTAAACCGTGATGGACTCGTTCAAATGCCTTAATAAAATCCTTATAGAATACATCGACTTAGAATCCCTTTTCAATTTCGTTCAAACAAAAATTTGACCTGACAATAATAGCTGTTTAAGCAAAAATGGTTTGATAAGGACTGCTGGAAGGCACGTACAAAATCCTTTGCTCTTTTGAGAGCCATGCGATCTTCAAACAATAATCACCTAAGGAGTTGGTACATCGAAGCTAACACACGTTACAAAAACCTATGTATCCAAAAGAAAATTGAATTCGAAAATCAACAAGCGATAACATTAGGTCAAACTAGAAACTCGAAGGATTTTTGGAAGATCGCAAGGGAGATCAATGGAATGAGTTTTAAAATTGGAACAGGCGTATGTGCTGAAAGTCTTTCAGCTCACTTTAAGATTCTTCTTTCTAATGATTCTATTCTTCCGTTCTTTTATGCTGAACCGATGACTGTTGATGAAACATTGGATGTTGATATCTCAATTGAGGAAATCCAAACAGTTATTTTAAATTCGAAGAATGGAAAGGCTCCAGGTGAGGATGGGATTCCGTACGAGTTTTTTAAAAATGCAACGCCAACATTTATTAGCAGCTTACAAACTCTGTTCAACAAAGTTTTCTCTACAGCTGATGTTCCCTCGTCATTCAAAAAGTCTATAATTTTTCCAATACACAAGAAAGGTCCCATAGACGCTGTGGAAAACTACAGAGGAATTTCCTTTATGAATGTTATAACTAAAATATTTTGCGGTGTTCTTGTCGAGAGACTAGAAAAGTGGGTCGAACAAAAAAATATTTTGTCTGGACTTCAAGCGGGTTTTAGAAAAAATTACTCAACGATTGATCAAATATTTAATCTCACATCCATTATCAAAGCGTTCCATGCCAGGAACAAAAAAGTTTACTCATTTTTTGTAGACTTTAAAGCGGCATTTGACTTAGTTAATAGAAATGTACTCCTCTATAAGCTTTCACAGATTGGCATATCGTCAAAATTCATTAGGGTGATAAAGGAAATGTACACGGATACAAATGCAGCAGTTTGGGATGGAACATCTTATTCAGAATGGTTCGAAACAAATACTGGTGTGAAACAAGGTTGCCCTCTCAGTGCATTATTGTTCTCTTTGTTTATAAACGACATAGCATATGATCTACCCGGAGGTGTTAGAATAGCCAATTGTACCATTAATGTACTGATGTATGCAGATGACCTCGTCGTCCTCGCTGAATCACCAGAACATATGCAATTAATGATTAATCGCTTATCAAGTTAATCGCTTATCAAGTTAAGGACTACCAAAACTTCTGTCAAGCACGCTCAAGATGCAAGCTGATTTTATTATCAAAATTTGCAGCCATTATGAAGAATCTCGACTTTCAAAAAAATTATTACTTTATGAAGTGAGGAATAAGGATTGGTGGTATGCAGGATGGCAAACTCTTGGTAACGCGTATGGAGAAACTCTCAATTTTGATATGAACAACCTTTGCAACCTGAAAGACCAAATCTATCGTATTATTAAAAAATATGAAGATTCTATTCGAGGTACGTTCTTGGTAAAGGCACGCGATTCCGAAAGCAGAATATTATACAGCCAGCTCAATTTTAACCTCAACTGTAAAAACTACTTCCATGACTCTCTAACTTACGATGAAATATCCATGATTTTCAAAGCAAGGTGTGAGCTCCTTTCCCTAAATGGTACCCCGTATAATGGAAGCTTTAATCAATTTTGTACGCTCTGCAATCTGAAATCGAAAGAAGATTGCTTTCACATTATCAGTATATGCCCCATATTCAGACCGCAAAGGCTAATATTCTTTGGAAAAGAAACTCTATCGATGCAGGAAACTATACAACTTCTAAATGAGTGCGACTGGAAAACCCTAAGCAGTTTTTTAAAAACAGTTTATAAGTATAGGATGTTATTAATATCAGAATATTTTTGAGTCTTTAAGTTTTTTTTTTATGTATTGAAAATTTAATTTAATTAACAAAATACATGTATAAACATTTGCTAACCAGGCTGACGGCTTAGCCATAGCTCTTAAATTCATATATTGTAATCTAAATTCAATATCGAAATGTGAATAAATGAATCACTTACTTACTTACTTACTTAATAGCTGTTTAACAGATGAATAGAACTTATCAGTAATAATCTTTTCCAAAAGCTTTGGTATAGCTGAAAGCTTTGAAATTGGCCTATAGTTTTTAATTAATTGCTTGGGACTACCTTTATAGATAGGATTGATGTATGATATTTTCCACACATCCACAAACTTTCCTGATACTGTGTTATAACTTTTTTTTAAAGCTTATATTTTATTCTTTGTTTCGTTTTTTGATTTAAGTTGTTTCATTTAATAGTTTTTGAGAACAATAATGTTTTTGAGAACTGGTTTTTTTACGTTTTTAATTGATTTTTTTATAAAGTTTTGCTTATGTACGATATATAAAAAGTTATATACATATTTATATAAACAAGCAAGAATAAAATTAGAGTTTATTTAAATTGCTACAAAATAATAATTAGATATTTTGAACTCAAAAAATAGAATGCCGCTTGATTTCTGGAAAAATTTTGAATTTATTCAAATAAAATGTATACATAAAAAATCCTCAAAGGAGGACATTTCTTAAAAGTTTTTGTAAAAAAAATTTAGGATATTAATTATAAGTATTTCAAAACGTAATAATTCACTGGTTTTCGAGAGTTACTGATTTTTCAAAAAAAAAAAAATTGAATTTTTTCAAAACCAGACAGAATTGCAGGACTCACATTTTTCGTGATCTCCATCATCGTAAAGTCAACTTTGATACAAATCTCGAGTTCATTTTTTTTCCGAATGCAAGACTCTATAGTACAATTAATAAAAAAAATGCAGGACTGTTTCGCACGAACTTGCTCCTATGTAATAGACTAGGAATATCAAAAAACGAACGCTATTAGAGAAAACTGTTCACAAGGATAAAATTTTACAACTCTTTTAGTAGTTGGATCTAAAAACAGGATGCTATTCGATTTAATTAAATATTACTTTATGCAAGAACAAAAATTACAAATCATTGTAGTGGTTTCTTAAAAAAATTAAGCTTTTATATAAAAAAATTTTAAAACATGTTAAAGAAAAAAAACTGGTACTCCAACTTATGTAGTCTTTATTATTGCACGAATAAAAATTAAATTTTCAAAAAATATTTAGCCGTTTTTGAGATATCGAATTTTGCAAAACAAACTTAATGAGAGAACTGTCAATCGAACAACACGTCAAATTTGAGCTCGTGAAAAAAAATAAATAAATTTAAACAAATTAAATATAAAAGAACAAAAAATAAATATTTTTTTTTTGTGTGTTTTAAATACATAATCTAAAAATTAAGAAAAAAACAAAAATAAGGAGATTGCTACAATATATTTCCTAATTTTACTTGGATGTTTTTAATTGTTTGATCAAAGAATTGTCACATTAACATCTTACAAAATGGCACCCACATGTTCTACTTGCGACTCTGCAATAAATAGACAAAAACCAGGTGCTATTTGCTCTAATTGTAAAAAAGAACATCACTTTACTTGTGCTAAAATCGATAAATCTGTGATCAAAGGCATTAATTCTGGAGCTGTCATGTGGAGATGCACCACTTGCCAAGAAAGTCAAGGTAGTCATAACCTCAATTCTTCAGCTTGTCCGGAGAATTTGTTGGAAAGCCCCTCCGAAAGCATGTCTGAAGCTCTCAAGAACATTAAAGACGAAATCGACAAATTGAATGCCTCGCAGCTCTTATTCAGCACTTCCATCAAGACTATTTCTTCAATGTTAACTCAACTTAATAATTTGGTATCCGAGGTAAATGAGAATAAGAAGAGAATAAGTGCACTCGAAGAGGACAATGATGGTCTGAGGAGTAAACTAGAACTTCAGGAACGTCGCATCAGCCGACTTGAGCGGCAAGAAACGCAAAATGGTATAATGATTAAAAACATACCCAAGACAAATTCCGAAAATTTAAAGGATCTATTAAAACTTCTTACATCAAAACTCGACAATGTCCCGATCGAGGAACATGATATTATTGAAATATTTCGCAAGCCAACCAAGAACGCCAAAGTTTCTGGATCTGGATTGGTAAAAACGCAACAATCGAACAATACACAAGAACCCACCGAATCGTGTCCACCGATTATTGTAAAACTTAGGAACCAACAAATACGTGACCGTTTAATGATGGCAGCCAGAAGAACTCAATTAAAAGTTTCAGACTTAGGATTAATCTTTAAGGACAATTTAAATATTTTAAGCAAATCTATTCTTTTTAATGAACTTCTTTGTTTTTCAGATTCTATATTGTACAGCCAAGCCAAAACTCACAAGGAAACACACAATTTTAAATATTTATGGACAAAGCATGGAAAAATTTTTATGAGGAAAGACGACACCACTAAAATCTTTCATATAACCACATTATCCGACCTAAAAAAGGTTTTATAAGCTAGTATCACAACTCTTACCACAACACTTATCATGGAATATTCCATATATTATCAAAATATAAATCGTATTCGCACAAAGACGCATGAGGTAAATTTAGCTATACATAATTCTTATTATGACATAATTTGTTTTACTGAAACTAATTTAACAGACGACATATTTACGAATGAAATCTTTGATTTAAATTTATATAATGTTTATCGTAAAGATCGCGATCTTCAACAATACAACAACCTTAAATCCGGGGGTGGATGTTTAATTGCTATTAAAAAAGATATTCGTTCTATACGCGTGTCACATTTCGAAACAAAAAACGAAGATCTTTGGGTTTGTCTAACAGGCTGCAATAATTACAAAGTTTATATATGTTGTTGTTATATAAGACCCCGTACACAAACGGAAGTTTATTTGAACCTATTTGAGAGCCTCTCCGATAAAGTAAATACTTTTGGAAACAAAACTTCGCTTATTTACTTAGGTGATTTTAATTTGCCAGAGATTAATTGGGAGTTTGACTTCACAACAAAAACAATGCTGCAAGTTAATTTCTCTGGTCCAAAGGCTGAAGCTCTCTTGGAGACAATATCATTTTGTGATCTCTCTCAATTAAATAATGTACATAATGGTGATGCTAAACTTCTGGATCTTGTATTTTGTTCGAATTCGTTCTGTAATAACTGCTCGGTTCAACTTTGCACCGATCCTCTATCTATTATAGATCGTTACCACCCGCCCTTAATTAATAAATTTAAAACACAAATTACCAGCAGTGTTGTTCCTCTACGTGTCGACTTTGATTGTCTACATTAATGCGTAGACAATTGTGTCGACAATGTAGACAATGTAAACAATGTAGTCAATGTCGACTATGATGTCGACAATGTAGACAATGAAGACAAAGCATGTCAGCCAATCTGTCATCTGTCATTCTTGATTTCTCTGTCACATTGTTTACTTCATTTAAGAAAATTTCAGGTGTTGATTTGAGTTTTTATTCAAATATTGGTCGACGAAAAAATAAAGGTTTCGATCAATTGAAGGGTTGTAAGTCTAAAGGGTCTAAGTGCCAAAAAATCAAAAATCAATATTTTTATCAAAATACAACCTAAGGGCCAAGCCTTATAATATCAAAATGGATTCAAGTGCCTATTTCTTTTAAATCTGTACACACATACAAATAAAGTTGTGGTATAGCCTAAGTGCCAAAGGGCGTTTGCTTATGTTTTTCTCGTTTATCTCTAAATTATAAAAATGGCACTTAGACCCTTTAGACTTACAACCCTTCAATTAGGTTTTCCTTTAATACAATAACAAATATGTAGCATATTCTACAAAATACTGCAGAAAGCCGTCTTCGCAGCCACAGGTAAATAAAAATTTGTTAAAAAAAGCATATTCATATCCTTTATCATATCATTTACGAAAGGAATCGGAATGCCTGTAAGCAATCCCAATCACCTGCGACATCTGAATCCGGCGATGTCTCTATGATTGTTTTGATTGATGACAATGATTTTGGCTCGAGCTCTGATTGATTAGACGAAACATAATAAGAAAAATTGAATGTCTACGTTGTCTGCATTGTTGACATTGGCATGTAGACAATCATGAATTGTATACGTTGAATTGTCTACACGTAGACAATCGTGTAGTCTACATTTTTTGTCTACATGGAACAACACTGATTACCAGATTTCTCGCAGAAGTTGATACCACTAAAAGAAACTTCTTTAAATCTAATTTTGTCGAAATGAATGCTTACTTAAGTCAAACAGATTGGACTGTCTTAAATAATTTAAATACAGAAAATTCGTTTACTGAGTTTTACAAAATTTTAAATCAAGCCATTGGCGCTTATACTCCAATTAAAAATTGTAAAACAAGCAAATATCCAAGTTGGTAGATACTCACACTCTCTCATAAAATTATTTCAAGACAAAAATCGTGTTCATAAAAGATACAAACAATTTAACAGGGAAGATGATAAAAACACATTTAATTATTTGCGTAAGCAATGTAAAAAAGAATTGAAAGTTTGTTATAACAAATATCTAGACAATACTGAAATAAATCTTAAATCTAACACTAAATTTTTTTGGTCTTATACTAAACAAATAAAAGCAACAAACTCAATACCATCTGTAATGAAATTTGAAAATATTAATGTCTCTTCGCAACAACATATTTGCGAGTCATTTTCAAAATTCTTTCAAAACAATTATAATAACTCAGATACTACAAACAATGTAATTGCATATGAAAATAGTCTTGAAATTTGCAATACTTCTGTTAACAAGCCAACTATCACTGAAGAACTGTTATTATCTATTTTAAAAGCATTAGACGGAAATAAAAATTCGGGACCAGATGGTATTCCAAATATAATTTATAAAAATTGCGCAAATATTCTTGCTAAACCTATCTCCAATATATTTAACAAATCATTGCAAGAAGTATGGTTTCCTGATGTTCTTAAAAATGCATACGAAACACCAATTCACAAAAATGGTGCTATTTCAGACATCTCTAACTACAGACCAGTATGTATCTTATATGCATTATCCCTAATCTTCGAAAAATGTTTAAATAAGATAATTTCATTTGATTTGAGAATATTAATAGTTCCTAATCAGCATGGGTTCGTGAAGGGACGGTCTACGGTCTCAAATTTGGCTTGTTTTACCCATGATGTTTCTAATGCTTTTCATAGCTCAAAACAAATTGACGTTATATACACTGATTTTTCGAAGGCATTTGATAAAATTAGTCATATAACCATTTTAAAAAAGATGCGAAAAATAGGTTTTCATGATCACCTCATAGCTTGGTTTTCATCATATTTATACAACAGACCACACAAGGTAGTACTGAATAATATTTCATCTCTTCCCTTCTTCCCTAAGTCGGGAGTACCGCAAGGATCGGTGCTGGGTCCTCTCATTTTCACAATTTATATTAACGACATTTTAAATAACATTTCCTCAAACGGTTTATTGTTTGCAGACGATTTAAAGCTATATAGGACCATTTCTTGTGTAAGAGACTGTATAAATCTACAAAGAGATTTAGATATTTTGTTAGATTGGTGTGAGAAAAACGCTCTCCCCCTGAACATAAATAAATGTAAAGTTATGTCTTTTAGCCGTCTGAGAGATCCTATAGATTTCAAATATTTGCTAGGTGATACTGAGCTATCAAGAGTCTTTGAACATAAAGATTTAGGCGTTGTTTTTGACTCTAAGCTCATATTTGATAAACACTATAACTATATAGTAAATAAGGCTGTTAGGAACATTGGTTTTATTTTCCGAGTAGGAAAATACTTTAAAAACCCTGCAACATTTATAACATTATTTAATTCCCTAGTTCGCAGTTCTCTGGAATACGCCTCTTCTATCTGGAACCCTATTTATGCCACGTATTCAGATAAAATTGAAAACACCCAAAAAAGATTTACCAGATACCTTGAATATAAAATATTAGGACAGCATTCTACCTATAATGAAAGGCTAAACATATTCAAGATGCTAACTTTGTTTCAGCGCAGGTGTCTTACAGACGAATTATTTCTATTTAATATAATCTGCGGAAAAATCGAATGTCAATACTTATTGAACAACATAAACATCCACTGCCCGGCTCGCCCAAATCGTAATAACATAATAACATTTAAAATACCATTTCATCGTACTAATTTATTTCTTAAATCACCAATAATTAGAATTCAAAAATGTCATAATATTCTGTTTACAGATTTTGATGTTTTGTGTTCCGAATACGTAAATTCCAAAAGTGTTTTGTTAAGAATTGTAACAGAAAGTGGTCCGTCATTCATCTCCATACTTAATTAAATTCAATATTAATTACATACTTCTTTTGTTCTTGAAATTATTGTGTTTTTCTGATGATTTTTGGTTTTGGTTTCTTGTTAATTATATTTTATTTTTTATTTTTCACAAATCCCTTAATTTTTCTATTTTTTTTTTTTTTGGAAAAAATTAAAATAAGACATGTTATCTCTATATTAATACTGAATTAAACAATTTAAGCTTGTAAAAGGTTAGTAATGTAGTATTACGTTATTAGCTGTAAGTTTTTTTAATTGAAATAAAAAAAAAAAAAAAAAAAAATGATTTTTTTTTCAAAAATTCAAAAAATATTTTTTTTCTTAAGTTTTGAAATGCAATTTTTTCAAACTTTTTAGTAGCTTATTATAAAAAATTTCATTAAAATCCGTTATGTCGATAATGAGAAATTCAAAACTTGCAAAAATAAGTCTATGGTACAGTCAGTAATATCTTGATCGAAGGAAAAAAAATTTATCAAAATTCTAGGCCCGGTTTTCGCAAAAAAATACGATTTTTGAAAACCATTTTTTAACATTTGTTACTGTTATTTTTGGGTAAAGTAAATTTTTTTCACATCTTGTAGACTATATTAAGAAACTTTTATTTATTAAGATTAAAAAAAAAATTGCCACGGGGTTTTTGAAATATTTAGTTTTGAGAAAAAAAAATTGAAACTTTTTTAAATATCAAAAAAAAAGTTTTTGAAAATTTGAATACACAATTCTATTAAAATTTTTTGGAGAGCTTTAACAGAAAAAAAAAATTATCAAAATCGGTTATAATGTTTTTGAGAAAATCAGAAACATAACCACTTTTCGGAAAAGTTTTTTCAACCATTATCTAGCTCTAACTAAATGAAATTTGTTTGTATCTTTTTTTTTAGTCTGCCGAACAGTTTTTGAGAAAAAAAAATTGTATGCCTGGTACCAATATTTTTGGTCGTAAAAAAAAAAGAAAAAAACGTGTGGGGGGAAAAATTGAAAAATACTATAAACAAAGTTTAAAGAAAATAGCCCGAGCCCTTTAAGACTGTTAAGACAGACAGATAGACAAAATTGCGAGACTCTCTTTTTTCGTCTTTGTTACCTTCGTAATGTCAATTTTGATCAAAATCTCGAGATGGATTTTTTTTACGAATGCATAGCCTTATACTCGTAGTACCTGTAAGTCGCAAGTAAAAATGACTAAAATGTACACATAATTTTTGTACCATAATTCGAGATAATTAAGATAAAATAATTAAATAATACGATAAATTTTCTAATAAATTGACTACGAGTATTTTTCATTTGTCATTAAGGGGATTTATTAGGGTAAAGGGAGCTTATTATTAAACATAGACTCCAAACTTTAAAAAAAAGATATTCTTCTAAATTTAAATTTTTATTAAGTATGTAAAGTGGTGAAAAATTTTGGCGATATGTCATTTTGGGATTTGAGAACTTCTGGGCTTAGGCTAATATATTCCTGGACTTATATCCACATAATACTTAATTGTATTTTAGAAATTAATTGTTAAAAAATACAATTATCTACATGGCGGGGGTGCCGCAGCTAAACGCGAAATAAGAAAATTGCGCAATGAACGTGGGCTAACTCTGCTGTCGGTGATCGCCTTCAGGTTCACTTAGTGAGTTCAATATATATATTTTTTAATCTATAAATTTGTTTATTTTTGAAGCGAATTGAAATTTATAGAATGATTAGTGATTTGGAACTAGATAAAAGTGTTTTTACTTAAAGGTTTTTGTGATATAAATTCTCAAGTCAGTTTTTATGAACTATGAAAATGCCCTCAAAAGTATTATTCTGTGGCGTAATGGTAAGTGTGTCAGATTGCGGCTTCAAAGCTTCCCAACTGCTTACACCTATAAACAACAGTATTTTTCGTCAGGGGTACTACATCTTGCAACGAATCTTAGTCGTTCACAATTGGCAGAAAACTTTAGGTGTCCTCCATTTATATCGACACCAACGAGTTCCAAGAATTGGTTCCCAGTTCGATTTTTTGTTTGTTTTTATTTAAAAAAAATCAAGTTTGAAACTGTCTGCGAAACGAATAATAGTTCTATCAAACTACAGAAAATATAAAGCAGTATCTGCCTATGCCAGTAGAAATTTTTTGGAATTACCACTTTTTTAATATCACTTGTAAAATATTGTTCAAATTTAATTTTTCTTAAATAGTAAGGAAGTAGAAAACAAAAGTCACACAATCTTCTTGTATAACAAAACAAGCAATCAGCATAAAGTGTGTAAATTTTAAATGAGATTTAAGTGGGGATAAGTATGTAAGGGTTTATTTAAACAAACTACTCGAAACCGTATAAAAAGTTTGCATAACAGAAAATCATTTAAAAAGCACCACCAAACTATATCGCACTCATGTATGATGTTGGCAATAATTACATGCGACTCTCAAAATTGGTAACGATGATGATCTACAAAATTTAGTAATAAAATATTCTCTTTTTTCCTACTTGTTTTGTATGCTACTCTCCACTGTAAAATCGTGCGCTAATTTCAGCACCACCACCAGGATAGCGTTGGTGTCACAAAATCACGCTATATATAGAGCTTGTACTGAAAGAAATTAGTTTCACCATAACCTCAAACCTTTAAATGTGAAAGAATGTGTTGTGGTCTAAGAAAATATTCTAAACAATTTCATGTATTAACATTTATGTCAAATTGACAGCCGAATATGTGTGAGCTGATATTGCATAATTCTGTTAGCTATACTTGTTTTATTTTTTGACATATTTTAGACATGAGATTATACTGAAGGCATAGTGTGGGGACAGACTTCAAGCACCTCTGATAAAATGATTTTGCACAAAGTTATCTGTCGAGTAAGAAATATCATCTTAATATATTGCGTGTAAGGCAGAAGAACCACCTTAAATTCATCCATATTCGAGCTCAGATTTACATGAAAAAGAAAATTCTGAAATGATGTGCTGTTAATATAAAGTATACATACATTCATGTAGTTTCAGGCTCATTTTCTGGAAAAAAGTAATTTAGGATAACAAATGTCTCGGAAAATCGTTTTTGATATCTACAGCTCAGCAGACTTTTTGTCCAATTAATTTCGACATTTCTGTGAAGAGTCAACAAAAGAAACATTTAAATACCCAGCTATGTACTGTACATATGTCCAGCATTAAAATATCAAGTTACCTTGTTCTTGCGAGCGTTTAACGATATTAGCATCCGTTAAAGAATGGGTAAAATATGTGTTCTGTTTTTAATTTTTAAAGATCAATATATTTAATATTCAAAAATTGTAATGGAAACATATTTGAAAAAAAAAACTTAGATTTTTTTGGAATTCACCTTCTTATAAAGGCCTGATAAATATGGCAATAATTATTCCACCTTTTCACATCTTCCGAAAAGAACACCCTTTCACCATAGATGGACAATGCAAGCAATTTTTACCAAGTTTCATCAAGATACTATTATTTTGAAATAATTTGGGTAATATTTTACTTATTTTATTTTATTTTATTAAGAAAAACAGTCATTCTTAATAAGAAGAACTAAAACTTAGTTAAAGGTGGTCGAATCTTCTTCAATTGAGTGTCATTAGCTCTGGAAGTAGTTCTTTAAAGTCATGCGTATATTTGTGTTATATGAAAAGGGTCATTCATTTCGTGGTTTGAAGTTGGTATCACTGGAATTTTTGAAAATTAAATTTCCAAAAAAAATATTGACCCATTTTTGAGATATCGAATTTTTCAAAAAAAAATGATTTTTTTTTTCAAAAATTCAAAAAATATTTTTTTTAAAGTTTTGAAATGCAAAGTTTCTTAAAGTTCTTAGAAGCATCTCTATAAAAAATTTCATTAAAATCCGTTATGTCGATACTGAGAAATTCAAAACTTTAAAAAATCGTACTCTGGTAGGTACTGTCAGTAATGTCTTGTTTTCAATAGTTTTGTATTTAATTATAGATCTTAAAAATTAATCGAAAGACTAAACATTTTAGCAAAATTCTCGGAACCGTTTTCGAGAAAAATAGGTAAAATAATTTTTTTTTTCTCATATCTTGTTGATTATTTTAAGAAAATTTTATTTATCAAGTTTTAAAAAAATCGAGCATGGGGTTTTCGAAATATTGAAAAAAAAATTGAATTTTTTTTAAAAAATCCAAATTTTTTTTCAACCATTACCAAGCCTTACCTAAATGAAATTTTTGATTTTTTTTAAAAATCTGTGGGACAGTTTTTGAAAAAAAAAAATATTTATAAAATTTCGCAAGAAAATTCGTACGGCAGGTAACGTTATTTTTGGTCTTAAAAAAAAGAAGAAAAAAACTTGTGGGGGAAAAATTAAAAACATATCTACCATGTTTGAACTTTAAAGAAAATTGGCCGAGCCACTTAGGCTGTAGTCGAACATACAGACAGAATTGATCAAAATCTCGAGTTCGATTTTTTTTTTCGAATGCATAGCTTGCCTTTAGTACCTGTAAGTCGCAAGTAAAAAATTATTTTACCTAAAAATAACGGTACCCTCGATACAAATATTAAAAAATGGTTTTCGAAAATCGAATTTTTTCTTTAAAACGGTTCCGAGAATTTTGCTAACATTTTTTTCTTTCGATTAATTCTTACGATCTATAACTTAATAAGAAAAATTTTCAAAACAAGATGTTACTGACTGTACCTACCATAGAACCATTTTTTAAATTTTGAATTTGTAATTATCGGCGTAACGCATTTTAATGAAATTTTTTATTAAGAAGCTTTTAAAAAGTTTAAAATATGTTGCATTTCAAAACTTTAAAAAAATATTTTTTTTTTTTTTTAAATTCTATACCTCAAAAATATTTTTTTTTAAATTTAACTTTTATTCGTACAATAATAAAAACTTTAAGTTGTTTTAAAAAATAAGCTTTAAAAATTGCGTATAAAAGAGCTTATTAAATGAGTTTTTAATATGTTTCCAAATAGATGTGTTGAAAAAATGAAGTTGAACGTATTTGTTTCACCAAACTGTGTGATTAGAAAAGTTCCTATAAACGTTTTCTGCATAACGAGCAGGTCTGAATTTAACTCATCTGTACTACACACATACATACCTATTCGTTGTATGTACATGTTCAGTTCTTTGTATATTATTTTAAAGTAAAGGAAGGTAATAACATAATTTAGGAGTACGTTGTGAAAAAAACTTTCCACAATTTCTACTTACATGGCATATGCCATGAAACATACCACGTGATGCAATATAGCAAACACTTTACATATTATACATAATATGTATATCACAAGGAGTACCATAGTACGAGTTTACCTAAGTTGGAATGAAAAATTCCTTGGCTTGGTTGGAAAATAAATAATGCATATTATGTGCTTTAAATATTATATTCCCATATGTACACTCACACAAAGAAGTTGTGTTAAATTGCTAAACGCGCCCTAGGTAAAAGATTTTGTAGAATGGTGTTTGACGACCATAAATGTGGCACAACTATGGCAATTTGTGTTCTTTCACAGGGTCGGTAAGTATACATAAAGTGCCCTTATCCATATGCTATATTATCTATTGGAGAAATATTTAAACTAAAAATCCAGGTTGGGATCATAATACTGTATGTGAAAATATTCGTTTTCCTAAAGTTTGTATCGCAGAATTCTGTTAAACCAAAATTCTTTATTTCGAAATTCTGTAAGTCCTTAACTCAGTATTCCAAGATTCTTGGATATCGAAATTCTATTAATGAAAATAGGAAAAATTATTTTGAAAATGAAAAAAGTGCATAGTTTTTACCTGTGACATATACATCTGTAGGTACTACATATATGGAAAGTCATGCATGCGTAAGCAAAATCGAACTCGAGATTTTCATCAGACTTAACATTACGATGCTAGAGAAGACAAAAGTGGGTCTCGAACACACTCTAAGCTGCGGGCCGATTTCCTTTAAAATTGGTAAATTGGTAGATGACATTTCTAATTCACCTACAACACACCGCAACCCCTCCCCCCACCACAGGCCAAAAATAACGGAACCTGCCACACGATTTTTTTGAAATTTTATTTTTTTTCTTAAAAACTGTGCTTTAGATTTAGAAACAAAATGAAAGAATGTCATTTATTTAAAGCCATGAGATACGCGAGAAAAATTTACAAAATATGTTTGTAATTGGTACATTTTTGTATGCTTAAGCTCCCCAACAAAATTTTCACAAACATTGTGTTTGCATGCTTAAAAATATTTCTAAATTTTTTGTATAAGATTCAATATTTCGAAACCTCCATGCTCGATTTTTTAAAACTTGAGAATTAAAAGTTGTTTAATAGTCTACAAGATGAGAGAAAAAAAATTAATTAATAATTTTTTTCTTTCAATAAATTTTTACGATCTATAACTCAATAAGGAAAATTTTAAATTAAGGTCTTTTACTGAGTAAACCATAGAACCATTTTTTAAAATTTTGAATTTCTCATTATCGGCATAACGGATTTTAATAAAATTTTGTAAATACAAGCTTCTAAAAAATTTGAAAAACATTTTTCAAAACTTAAAAAATATTTTTTGAATTTTTGAAAAAAAAAATTATTTTTTTTTTTTTCGAAAATTCGATATATCAAAGACGGCTCAATTTTTTTTTAAATTATATTTATTCGTACAATAATAAAAACTTGGCGTATCAAAATTTTATTTTATAATTGTTTATTGAATACACATTCTCCAACAGATATATACGAGTAATTGCATTGCCAGAATGTTGAGAAGCAGAGTATTAAAATACAGAATTTTTGATTGAAAGAATTTTAAAATACAGAATAATAAAATTACAGAATAATGATACACATAATTATGTCTGATTCATATACGAGTATTACAGTTTGTTGATAGAAGCGAAGAGTCTGAAATTCTCATTGTCACGTTCGAAGAATTAATAAGCATGTTTCAATGTGATCTAACAAGAAATCACCACGGTACGATCTAATAACCGCACTGGTTTTGAAAAAAATGCCTTCAATAGCTTCAAAAACAATATGTACCACTATTTATAATAAACGCATGCCTTAAGCTTGAATATGTGCCTTCTCATTGGAAAATTGCAGAAGTCATTGTTATGCCTAACTAAGGTAATCCACTAACAGAAGTAACGTCTAACAGACCAATATCGGGTATTCCAATCATGGCAAAAGTTCTCGATAAACAGATCCTGAAAAGGTTTAACAAAAAACCCTCAGTTGGGATATATAAATAAAAATTCCACAATAGACCAAGTTAATCGAATAACTGATGTTGTAGAAAAAGCACTTGGAGAAGAACAGGTATGTTCCGATCTTTTCTCAGAGGTTGCTCAAGATTGTTACAAGATTTGCCACTTAAGACTTGAGTATTACGAAACGCTGATATCCTACATTAGTAACTGACTCTTAAGAGTCATTAAGAGAATAGTACGAATATACTTACTCATAACTAACGAAAATTAAATCCGGTGTACCTCGAAAAAGTGTAATAGAACCAATCCTGTATTTATTATATACTAGGAATATTTCAAAGGACATCAACGCGATCATGACCTTTCTAAGGTTAGTAGATGGACTAGAAAGTGCGGCCTGATGGCTTACCCGTCAAAAACAGAATTAATCCTCTTCACAAATAAAAGGAAAATACCAAACTTCAGAATACCTTCAATTGAAGGCACCCCGCTGAAGATTTCAGATCACGCAAAGTATCTTGGTGTGATTCTAGATAGGAAATTAAACAATACTAACCTATGGTAATTTGGTATGGTGGAATGCAACGGAAAAAAGCACGAACCTCAAAACTCTCACAAAAGTACAGAGACTCGCGTGCCTTGGAATTACGGGTGCCATGAGAGATGAGATACACACCACAGCAATAGCAATCTATACCGATGGCTCCAAAATGGACACGGTGTTGGTGCAGGCTTTTTCTCAGAAACTCTTGAGCTAAACAACTCACTTAGGCTCCCAGATCATAGCAGTGTCTTCCAATCGGAGGTCCTGGCAGTGACAACCGCTGCTAGACGGGTATCAATAATGGCGATACCACGGGCTGATATCACCTTTTACATTGACAGCCAAGCGGCAATAAAAGCGATTTCTGCCACTATGATAAAATCGAAGCTTGTCTCTTGCTGTAGCAGCACAATATTAGACTCTGCTGGAGTGCTGGGTACCGGGACACAGCGGCATACCAGTTAATGAAAATGCCGATGAGTTGGCAAGACAGGGATCATCGCTTGGCGCTAGTCGTAAGTATCCCACTCTGCAACATTAAACAGAAAATTTCAAATTTAATCCTAAAGAAATCCAATGAAAGGTGGAGTCTACTTGACGCCTGTGATACTACTAGGAAAATATGGCCCTGCTTTAACAAGCAGAAGACTGACAAAATTATACAACTTAGTAAGAAGTCCCTTCGCTCTCTTACGAGAATAATCACCGGACATATTTAATTGAAATACCATAAATTTAAAATGAAACTAAGTACAGATGACCTATGCAGAGGATGTGGTGATGAAGAGGTACATGAAGACACATCACACTTTCTCTGTCATTGCCCGTCACTATACCACCAAAGACGAAAATGGCTTGGTAGCTATTTCTTTGACAATCTAGAAGATATTTCCAATATTTCAGGAATTCACATATTGAACTTCGTCAATGGCTCAAAATGGCTTGACTTGATTAGTAGAATACATAGCTTTTATCAGGAAAGAGTGATTACACTCACGGGTAACACAATGGATCTACATTGATCTAAGTGTGACGATAGCAACATCAATTGTCAGCCCAACAACCTAACCTAACCTAACCTAACGTGATCATGACCATCATGATGATAATGGTAGAAATTGGACAATGGCGTAAAAATTAAACAAAATCGATGCTTAAAAGCCTTACAAACAAAAAGCTAAATAATATTCCAACTTTTATCAACAGATCAGCTGTACTTTATCCCAATACTGACAGAAACCTTGGAATGCCTTTGGATACAAGCTGAAATCTAAAGAGCATATTAGAAAAAAAGAAGAAGATCTTAGCTTGAAGTACAGAAAAATTTACTGGTTATTAGAAAAGAGCTCTTATGGGACTTATCCATCTATGGGGCTTCACATAGAAATCAAATGCTGAACCCATCCAAAAATTTCGAAATAAAGTCCTTTGTGGAATAATAGAGTGGTTGAAACAAACACACTGTTACACATAATCAGCGACTGAGAAGTCATACCAACATCGAAATGGAAACCGTCTTAAAATGTACTAGACAATTTTGGGAGACTTAGGAGAACTTAGACTATGGGACAGTATTTAAAGTTTAAACTTTTCCCATCGTGATTTTAAACTAGGAAAGAAAAATTATTTGCCCTTGGTGCCAACCGATTCCCACCGAGAAAAAAAATATGCTGCTATAACCGAAGATAGTATGTATTTGTATAGTCTTTTCCAAAACTGCTAAAAGCATTCAAGACATACTGAATATACACTTATTCAGCAATTTTTATTTTTATTTAAAGAGCAATTCAACCTTAATTAAATTATTCACAATAGAAAAGCCATGTCACACAATTTAATTATTTACGTAACTTTACGTAAATTTATGTAACTGCAAGTAAAACAGAAAGTTCATCAAATTTATAAGTTTCATAAATGTGTTAGGACTTGTAACTATCTATACAAGTAAATTTATTATTATAGAGTAGAATTCATTTTTCAGATTGAAAAAGGCTTTTTCTTACAATGGTTGAATGGCAGGAACCGTTATTTTTGGACATACACAAAAGCGAATTAACTAACACCGTTGTACGAAGTTTGAAGAAAAGCGAGTTAGTGGCTTTTACTTACGGTGACCATATTTCTCAAAGCAAAACCCGTGACATACATTTTTTTTTACTTTTATTTTGTAAAAAAATCAACAAAAATCTCAAAAACAAAAGAATACAAAATCCCATCACAAAATGCTTAGAACTAAACAAAACCTTCATTGTTTTAAAAATTCAGTCTTTCTTTACCAAGGCTTTGAAAAATAAACATTAATCACACATTGTCCAAAAGATTATTGTTTGTTTTTTTGCCTAACAAATTTTTTTGATGATATTTCCATTTTCTTTAAAATATTTCTTAAATTCCTGGCAGATTAGGTAAATTCTAATTTAATTTTACCATTAACATGGCTATGGGAGTTTCAACATTCAGTTGTGTTTGTTCATTCGTTCAAATTTTGTTCATTTTGGAAAAAACTCTTTCGGTTGGACCATTTGAACCTGGACGACACAAGTCAAACTCGACAATAAGTAAAAGATTTTTGAAGTTTGTATTTTGTTCACGAAATTGCTCTAACATTTCTCTCTATTTTTGGGGCCCAGTTATAATTTATAAGGTTAAGAATGATCTTAGACAAACAAATTCGTCAAACAAGTTGAAATCATTGATAGTTTTATCCCTATCAGCTTTTGGTTGACAAAAGATAACCAAGATTCTATTTTTGGCCAGTTAGTAATGTTTTGAAAACTAAAAATAAATAAATAAATTTGGGGGTGCAACAGCTCGGAGTGAACCATGACCTAGTGACTTACAACTCTCAACCATTCCTGGGTGCGTGTTACCAGGAACGGAGGGACCTACAATTTTCTGCTGATTCCGAACGGCTAATGAGAATCAAACTCGAGACCTTCCGCATGACAGTCCAACGCACTAACCATTATTCAAAGGTTTTAAAAAATTAACCAATTAAAAACTTCAAGTTCTATCAAAGATAGATCCCACTGGTTTAAGTATTCTTAACACGTAATGTAAAATGTTGAATATTTGCTTTACATTCGTTTTGAGTAATTAATTTTTGTTCGACTTTTTCCTTGATCAATTTAATATTTTTCTTCGTGTCAAGTTTTTATTTTTGATTTAAGGTCTTTGATGACTACCGCAACTTTAGAAATGCAAATTTCTTGCAAATTGTAAAATGCAAATTCTCTTAAGGGATTATAAAGTTTTATTATTATTTCACTAGCTTAGCTATTGAAAGTAAGGTATTCAGTCTTTTTTTCGCAAATTTTCTTAAATTTTTCTACAGTGTGGATTTTGACGATGACAACTTTTATATCTATTGGAAGACATTCAACTCCAGTTTGTTTACAGTTATTTAAAACGTGAGCAACACAATTAACTCCAATGAGATCGATACAGGTTACGGCTTGAAGTTTATAAAAATTTTGTTCTTGCCTTTTCTTGCTGGCCCGCCGAAACTACAGTTTCTGTTGCCATATTTTTTGAAATGATGCCAGATGGTTCCCCTGGAAAATTTTCAAAATCCAAAATCTTTACAACGATACATACCTTGTCGTGGTGTAAAATAACGAATTAAGAGCGGACACAGTTTTAAACAGCCATGATTGGAACAATCAGAAAAAAAAACAAGCACAAAACTTACTTTGCATAGAGAAGTTTTAATTTCTTCGATGGAATTAGGTGCAACAACATTGCACAAAAGATCACATTTTGTGAGTGTAAGGAAATACATTTGATGTCGGTTGTTTTGATTAACTTTGTATATGTTTCGATGTGCAATAATTAAACCTAAATGAATGGTTATGTTATATTTTGTAGTAAGCCCAGGTGCCTTCATTAATTGCATTCTTCTTTTCAGGTCCTTGAAAATTCGATGAGCTAAGAAATCATTGTAAACTTTCGCTTGAAGCGGCTTCAATGTCGGGTTCTTTGTGTTTTTTATTTTTTGCTTTTAAGTGCTGTTCAATATCACCACTGCGTATTGAAAACGTGTAAGCGATTTTTGAACAGGTTACTATATTGGATTTTTCCAGTTTTTTTTCCTTGTATGAAGAAAAATTTCCTCTGAACATCATCGCTGAATTCACATCTTCTCTTTGGAGTTATTTTACAAATTTGTAAATTTATTGTAAATAATTAAAAGAATCAAATTCCATCAAATTTTAACTAGTAAATGCTCAAATTTTGTCTTCAATTCGATATAAGTACAGAAGCTTATCTTTTTAAAAATGATGATATAAATTTAGAATTTGAGCATTTTATTTTGTGAATACACAGTTTGAAAAGCGTCTGACAGCTCAGCTAAAATAAATAAGACTGTTATAAATTTTGAACTATTCGAATAATAAAAATAAAATAAAATAAAAATAAAAATAACAAAAAATCAAATATACAGGCCAGTTGTACGTCTCGGGTTTTATTAAAATTTAGCCAGGAGAAACGAGTGAAATACGGGAAATACGGGACGGATGGTCACCGTAATCTTATACTGTAGATAAAGGCATAGACATTAGGGTGGAGCACGGATGTATGATTTTTTTTTTTAAATTCGGGATTGTAATAGGGGGGGATTGGTGCCTTATATTAAAAGAGAAGTAAATGTAGTTTTTAGATTGATTTGGTATGGATCTTCTGCCTCCGCACTCACTTCAAATATTCAAATTTGATACAAGATTTTAGTAAACGGATATAGCTGAAAAAATTATAAAAGTAAAGGGATAGAAAAAAGTACGCAAAATATATTACTGTAATTTGAATTTTAATTCAATATAAAAAATAAATAAATTTATTCTCGTGACAATATACAACATTATGTTTTTTTTTATAATTAAGGTGCTTGAAAATCTCGTTTCGTCTCAAATTTGGGCATTGTCTTCCGTGAGGCTATTTTAGCCTTGCGCCTAATCGGGACTTTTTTTTTTGTGCTGAAAAGTGGCAGCTTCCGTCGTCGTCATCTTTACAGCTCGTTCAACAGCTTGGGTATGGCATGGAAGCCTTAAAAAGAACACTTCATTTCCACCAACAGATTCCACGATGCTCTGAATTTCTTTGTCACATAAGTTTTGCAAAATCGGTGGGTCAGAAACGTTTTTGATGCATTGAAATTTATAATCGGCACTTCAAACAGCCTGGGTTTTGAAGACCGAGGCATACTACGTGCTTTTAATACGCGCCGAGCTGCCAGTTCTCTGATGTTTTTATTAGTATCTGTTACCATAGCAAGAAATATGTTTTCAGGATGTGCAAAATAGCCATTTCGTTGAATGACAGGATCAATTACTTGCTTAAGTTCTTCTGGAAGATATCTGCAGGCCATAATTATGTTAAATAGATGGTGACTACCATCCTTGCACGACCGTTTATTTTTAATGGAGAACCAAGACGGAGCGTAAACCTTAACAACGAACGTGGCCAAAGTGATCAAGTTTTCCGAAGGTGTCTCTGTTGATATATATAAACGGAGATTTATTTGACGGATCTTATGGAAACTCACCTGATATAACCGCTGACACAATCCTGTGCAAGTACTGTTGATCTGTACTTAAATCTTTAGCCATTTTTGGAAGACCATTGCCAGCCACAGGTTTCAAATGCTTTTCCCAAAGGCCCAGCGTAAGACTTAGGTCCCGAAGAACATCCATCAAGATGTTGGAATAAGTGTCTTAAAGGTATTTCATTCATGTATAATAAACATAACATCCATTGAAGTGATTTTTGAAGTTCTGCCTCAAGTAGTCTTATAATACCGCCGTACTTTCCTGTATTCACATTTGTATATTGTACCGTCACAACCGATAGCCATAAGATGATGTTGAGAAATCTCTCCATCTGATAGAAATATGCTTATTGCAATTTGTACTCCTTAGGAACTACATATCCCATGTATATGGATCCTGGCTCTTGCAGGAAAGATATGTGCTTTTCAACAATTGTAGTTTTGTAGATTTTCCTTTTTTTTTTAATCAATTTTATGGTTTTATCTTTCCTGCCATCAAAGTATATGGAAATAATTCTGCAGTCTTTTCGTTCGTTAATTTTTTTTGGCTTTAGTTTTCTCCCTTCGTATTTTATGTCTGTCGATGACCCAAAATTCAGACCCAATATCAAACAAAACAGACGACGCTATCGCTGCTGCTGCCCTATCTGATACTCCATACCTATCACATGTCTTCAATAATGTATAGGCAAATCAACGCTTGAGGAAATTATTCGTTTCTTCTCAGGGATGCGTTTTTCTTTGGGCTAAAGGAAGTTATCCGTACTTTTGGAATTTTCAGATGCTGAACTTCTTTCGCAGCCTTTTAGTGACAATGACATCAATTCCACCGATTGCCATACTTCGTTCGTTTCTTTGGTCGATTAAAAATGCTTGTTCTTGTTTCGGAACCTATTTATCTTTGGTACACTTGCACTGATTGAATTTTTTACATTTACATGCCGTAATATCAAAAATAAACTTACCGCTTTGCTGAAAACTTTTTATTTTTTCTGTGGAGAGTCTTGACAGATTTAAGTATTTCAAATGATATGATTTCAATATCTGTATGATTCTGGTCCTTGTTACAGTCGGAATATATGCAGATCGGCATTTGGATGTTACTATAGCTGCTACGTTTGGAAAGGTGGGCTCTTTTGCAGTTTCCATTTCAAATTTAAGCTGATGTCTCGTCCATTCATAGTACTTTATTGCACCTTGCATTTTATAGCATAAACGGTGAGATGATTTGAATAATAGTGGCGCAAAATTTTAAACAGCCTATTATTAAGGTATTAGTATGATACTACTTAACAATTTGCTAACTTTATAGTAATTTACTAACTCATTCTTAATTTTAAACATTTTCTAACTAGTATCGTACTAAAACAATTTTCTTAATAAATTGCTTCTGAACACACCTAAAACAATGACATTTCATGTAAAATGTATTTGTAAGTACACGAACCTTTTTTGATGTTTGCAAATGTCAAAGAGTCATATGAAGCTAGCACGATACTAAAAAAATAAAGTAGGTATTCGATGATTTTAACTTTAATAAAAGGGTAGAGAAAGTATGATGCTATATCCGATTAAAATTTACAAATTCGTTGTATTAACTTAGTATCATACTAAAACAGCTTTAGCATCGTACTAAATCAACTAAAATTTTGCTGCGGCAATGTGTTTGCGGAGGCAGTTATCGTTACTCAAACCAAATAATATTTTGCATATATATATTTAAGCCTATAAGGTACCTTTTTTTACTATTAGAGAACAATTAACAAAAAAAAAATTTTCGCTCCATCCTAATAGACATACAAGCGAAGGTAATTTAGGTAGACAGACGAATGCGTTTACTTCACAGTTTTGATTATAAATTAGTATTGGTTTTATATTTTTTCCAAATGCAATGCAAATATAGGCCAAATATTGTACACAAGCCAACGCCTACTCTTTTATTCTACTTGAAACATTTCCCAAAACACACCCTAACAGCTATCCAAGCGAATCAAATGCTTGCTATTGACTTTTGCCTGTGAACTTATGTCTCTACGCCAAGATAATAGCGTCATCTTTTTTTTCACAACAAACATTGAGTTGTAGTTCGTGTCTCGAGCAACATTTAGTTTTGTTTGCATGTGATTTTTTAAGAGCTATCGGAAACTAAAAAAAAAAAAAAAAAAACCCTGAAATAAACTGTTCACCGAACTCGCCTCTCAATTGGTACATTGTTACGCATGCTGTGTGGCATGTGCCACCGTCTTGTTAAAACCACATGTCATGCAAGTAAAGCTCTTCCATTTTGTGCAAAAAAAAAGTTTGTTTTCATCGCACGGTAGACCTCACCATTCACAGTAACGTTGCGATTCGCATCATCTTTGAAGAAATGCAGCCCAATGATTCCGCCAGCCCATAATCCGCACCAAACAGTGACTTTTTCTGGATGTATTGGTAGCTTTTGCAATGCTTCTGTCTGCTCTTTTCTCCAAATACGGCAGTTTTGCTTGTTCACGTATCCATTTAACCACAATTTTTCGACAAAAAAGTGGATCTTCGGCCAACTTTTCAAGAGCACATTCACCGCAAATTTGGCGTTGTGATAGGTCGTTCGGCTTCAATCCTTGCATCAGCTGTATTTTGAAAGGCTTCACACCTAAATCCTTCCGCAAAATTTTCCACGTAGTCTACTAACAGAGGCCCAATTGCTGGTGAACGGCGCCGAATAGATATTTCACGTTCATCACTAATAGTCTAGTAAAATTAAATTAATTAATTCGAAATATCTACAAAAAATACTGCGTCGAATTTTTTTTTTTGTTTCTTAAAGAGTACCTATTGGAGAGTGTAAATCCAAAAAGTTCCAACAAAAAGCGCAAATGCGTTGTCCGCCATTTTGAAAAAGGCTTTGGAAAGCGTGAACTCGATTTTCTCGGCTCCTATCATATATAGAGCTGTATTTTTTTTGTAGGTTTGTACGTTAAAATATCTTCTTTAACTTTTGCTGAGAAAAAAATTTGAAACCTCTGTCCAAAAAAAAAGTTATCGACGAAAAACTGTCGATATTTTGAAGTAAAAAATGGTTTTTAACGTTTATCTCGCCTCATGTTCATCTGATCGAAAAATTACTTAAGTTGTTTTTATAGATCACTTTATTTCCTAAATTTCGGTATATTTAAATTTTATGTGCGACAAAAACTGTAGGAAATATAACCTGTCGAAATGGCCAATATCCTGCAAAAATTAAAAAAAAAAGAAATTTACTCACCACATTCAAACAAATGCGCCGTAACTCTACCTCGGTGGTGGTGTGGAAAAGAGTTTGAACTGTTTCTTTAAATTTCATAATGAACATAATCAAATTTGAAAATTTTCAAACGTGAGTAAATTTTTTTTTTTTAAATTTCGCAGGCTATTGGCCATTTTGACAGGTTATATTTCATACAGTTTTAGTCGCACATAAAATTTAAATATACCAAAATTTAGGAAATAAAGTGATCTATAAAAAACAACTTAAGTATTTTTTCGATCAGACGAACATGAGGCGAGATAAACGTTAAAAACCATTTTTTACTTCAAAATATCGACAGTTTTTCGTCGATAACTTTTTTTTGGACAGAGGTTTCAAATTTTTTTTCT